>OW799236.1:87128215-88328215 GCA_941918925.1 Phyto melanocephala
AAAATATTATGGACGACCGAAAAGATATTTTTTTTTTTGATTTTGATTTTTTAGTTATTAAATCTATATAAATACATATGTATATAAAAAATATAACAATTTTTTGTAGTTTTTATATAAAAAAAAAATCTAGGACTTTTCATTCCTTTTAGTGCAGTGTAGCACTATAGATCCAACTAACTTCTATGTACAAAATTTTGCGTTTTAGGTAACAAAACAATGTTAAAGGCAAAACAATGAATTCTCTTTAACCGCCTTGAAAGCAAATCTACGTTTTCCGGGTCAGCTTGTAAATATATAAAAAGAAGTAAAAAGTTCTCCCCTTTGTCCCCACAGTGCTTTCCATTTTAATTAATTAATTGTATTAATTAATTTAATTACTTAGAACAAGTGACAGCGCTGTGCTCACCTGTGCCGATTTACAGTTGTACCATCATGTACATACATACATATCGTTGGTCACAGGTAGAAATGTCCTAACCTAAATAATTGTTAATATTATTTATTTGGTTGTTGGGTTTAAGCTGGTTTATATGCATTTCACTGGTGCTTATGCCAGATCATCAGTAGACCTTTACCCAAATACCAAAATAAATTGAAATGGAAAAAAATTGTTGGCTGGGTTTTTGAAAAAGTTTTTTATAGTTTTTTGTTTTATTTTTGAATTCTCATTTTGTTAATGAGAATTTAAAAACATAACTTATAACATTTTAAACTTTTTCAAGAATTTGGGTAAAGGTCTACTGATGATCTGGCATAAGCACCAGTGAAATGCATAAAAACCAGCTTAAACCCAACAACCAAATAAATAATATTGAAAAATTATGGGAGCATATCCCGAATAATTTAGTAAATTACTAAATAATTGTTACTTTACAGGAGAAGGCAATAACGTAATAAAAACTTCTTTTGGAAAATTGCTTATAAAACTGTATTAAACTGTAACTATTGCAATTCTTTTCTGTTGAGGTGTATTCGTCTGAAATATATTTTTTTACACGGTCTTTTTTTACACGATTTTAAAATAACACGGTTCATCAAGAAGAAATTCTAAATTTTTTTACACGTTATTTTTGATTACCACGAGTTCCAAAAAAAAAAAACAAATAATTTTTAACATTATTATCTGCAGTGTTGGATATCATTCAAATTGCAACTCTACTTTACGGCTTGTTTACTTTAAGGGAAATTCCCTTTTTATTTAACATATCAGTTTGTTAATAAAGCCAAATATAATTTCAATAAAGTTCTTAAAGTTAATGAATCTGTGAAATCTTCAAATAACATAATCGGAATTGTTAATAACTTTTCAAAAGGCAACATTGTGTTAGATTTTTAACTTAGAAAATACTAAACGTACACGATTGTTATCAACTAGCGATGAGTAGCTGTACTCTTGTTTCCTATTTTTTTTTTTTTATACTTGAATTTAAACTGTAAACTAAATTTATTTTCTTGTAGTAAATATGAATTGTTTTGTTGTATTATTACTTAATGGAGTTTAATAACACTTTTTTGCACAGTTTTCTAAGAAAATATTTGAGTTTTTTTTATTTTACACGATTTTTTTAGGTTGTGCAGCAACAGATCCCCAAATTTACATATGAATCGTGTATTTTTTTACACGATTTTGGTTTACATGGTTTTCTTAGGAACGTACTTACCGTGTAAAAAAAGATTTTACTGTACTTATATACAAATGGAATGACGATCTAATAAATACCCTTTTACAGTATAGTGCACCCAAAGAAAAATCATGGTTTAAGCATGGTTGCAACAATATTTGTTTAGTGGAAGCAAGACATAGTTTTTTTTACATTGTTTAATCATATATTTTGTCACAATAATTATGTGTTTGTTTGAATTCAATCATTTAATGCAAGGCATATTCATACAGGTATGTATATGCAGTGGCGAATTATACAACAGAGAAACTTTTTAGGGGATATTTCCTGTCATAGCTAATTCGTATAACAGGGATGGAAAACTTATTGTGATATGTTTAATTTAATAAAATTTTACTTAAAAAAGGATATATATTTGTGCAACACATTATTAAATGGTACAAAAATAACAAATATACATAAATTTGATACATTTATTATTGAAAAAGTACATTTAAGTTAATTTCTTAATACTGAAACCAAAATCTCATTTTCCATCTCTGCCTAAATAAATGAAATCAAAGCGAATTCAAAAAAATTTTTGTTAAAATGGCTCTGTATGAATTCGTTTTGATTTAATGTTTATTTTCATGATAACTTTGAAATGGTTGTGATCTATAATAGAAAGTTTTACAAAATTATGATGACAAAAATGAATGATGTCTTCGCAGAAATTATATTCGAAAGCATTGAAGCAATTAAGCTATGATTTTTATAACAATAATTTGTTTTCAACTGTTTTCCCCCTTTACTGAATAAATTTTATTATGTTAAAAGTTTGACATGTGCAAATATATACAAAATTAAAAAAAATAAAATAAAATATAAACAATAACTTGTAAAACAATACTGATAAGAAATAGTGATTATAAAGGTGAGTACATTTAATATATTGCAACTAATAGCAACAAACAATAATTTGCTTTAGAAAGGAGCAAAATTGACCATTTCATTTGTAGTCATAATATGATAATTTAATATATTATAATGATAACTTTCAATTATCATATGTTTCACCACAATCATAGTATATTGCTATTTGGTTATGACTACCACAACCATGCTTTTCTTTGCTTGTGTGAAGGGTATAAAAACAAGTTTTCATAAATCTAACGAGCATTATTAAGTTATTTAAGAAAGACAGTAACGAATAGATATATTGATCGTCTTAAATAGAGCCCGCTCTTTTACTTAGTTAAGCTTTGGTTGTCCCTTTGGTTACAAAAAAGTCTTTAAGTCTAGTTGTTTCTTATTTATTCCACCCCGAAATGTATGAGAAAATACGTCTCTGACTTATTAAAATATTTAATTTGTTTCTTTCAGTTAATGTTAACTTATTTTTTGTACATTTAACTGTTAATACATAATTCTGGTGTACAGTTTTTAATGTAATTAAATCACAATTGTTTAACATAAAAAATTCATAGATTTCATTTAAAGGTTTTTTATTAATTGTTTGGAGTTCAGTTTTTTTTTCTTTGCAGATGCTCTGTCATATGGTGGACGGTGCTGCAGTGTTATTATGCTCATGACTTTAAATTATATTCAATTGTAAATTGTTTTCACACTCTTTTGGTAAATATTTTTTATGATAAATCTATCAGAGTTTTCAAAGCTTTAAAAGTGTTAAACATTTGGAATTGTATTATTTAATGATAAAAAAGTATTTAAACATAATGTTGGTTTATTTATTTATTTATTTATTTAAGTCTATGGATTCTAGATCCTTACAGACTAAAAAGCAGTACATACAAAATGTTTAATATTAGTTATTTAAAAACAAAATAATTTTACATTTTACAATATTAACATTTAAAGAAAAATCAATATGTTGATAAAGTTTATTGAACTCGGTACAAATCCTCAAAAACGGATCGAAGTTGGCATAATTCGTTCTGAAAACTTTTACTGATAGCGGACAAAAACGACGTGTAGAACGACATGGTACATTAAAAAAGATATTCGCTAATAGGAAATCAGAGCATATACATCCTTTAATTAAATTTAGAACAAACGTAACGTTTAACATTGTTCTACGACTTTTTAAAGTTGGCAGCTTCACTAGTGCAAGTCTACTAGTATAAGGCGGCAGGCTTAACGAATTCCACTGTAAGCCACGAAGACAAAATAGCAGGAACTGTTTTTGCACAGATTCAATGCTATTAATATAAACATTGTAAGTTGGATCCCAAATTATTGAACCATACTCAAGAATAGGCCTGACAAGAGAAATATACAATTGTATTGTTACATATGGATCTGTAAACTCTTTCGCCCAACGTTTTATGAATCCAAGGACAGCACGTGCTTTATTAACAGTTAAAGAAATATGCTGAATAAAATTTAATTTAGCATCTAATAGGATTCCAAGATCGGAGACGGATTCCAGTCTTTTTAACGTAAAACCATTTAAAACATAATTAACTTTAATATAACATCTACGAAAGAAACACATATATTTGCATTTTTCAGGGTTCAGCTCCATTAAGTTAAATGTACACCATACATTAAAAGCATCTATATCCATTTGTAAGAGGGTATGATCGGCGTAATTATTATAACTTAGGAATATTTTTACGTCGTCAGCATACATAATAACGTTTGAGAATTTAATAGCATTTGGTAAATCATTAATGAACAAGGAAAACAGCAATGGACCAAGATGACTTCCCTGAGGAACACCAGAAACAACGGCTATTGGTTTAGAGATAATGTTTTTAAAACGAACATTTTGTTTTCTATTTGTCAAATACGAATAAATCCACTTAAGGGAGTTCTGTGTAAATCCCATTACATCAAGTTTTTTTATTAGAAGTTTATGATTAACTTTATCAAAGGCTTTGCTAAAGTCGGTGTAAATAACATCAGTTTGCTTTCGTTCAATAAAACCACGATTTACAAGCGTAGTAAACTGCAACAGATTTGTAACAGTAGAACAACCCTTACGAAAACCATGTTGTAACGGAGACAATATAGATGTTACATGATGGCAAAGATGGTCAGTTATAATTTTCTCAAAAAGTTTAGGTATTGTACTAAGGTTAGCAATACCTCTATAATTAGCGATGTTATTTCTGCAGCCAGACTTGAATAATGGAATTATAAAAGAGTCCTTCCACATAGTAGGAAAATAACCGGATTTTATCGACATATTGAAAAGTATTGTAAGAGGAGATACGAAAGCCTCAGCACATTTAATAAGAAGGCTACTAGGAATTCCATCAGGACCATATTTATAGGAAAATTTTAGATTTTTTAAACTGCTGAAAACCGTTGATTCATCAAGAAATGGAATTGATATAGCTGGATTTGATAATTCCATTAGTGGATAAGATTTTAAATCGTCGAATTTAGCGTCAGAATAAGTGGTAGAAAAAAAAATCAGCAAACAGATTACTTATTATTAAGTCATCATCGGATTCAGAATCAAGGTACTTCATAACAGTTGGAAATGCAACTGTCCTCCTTTTGTAATTAACAAACTTGTAGAAGCTCTTTGGATCAGTTTTAAAATTTTGGCGCATTTTATTTAAATAGCTCAAGTAGCAAGACTGATTCATTGAATTATATTGTGCACGAACCACTGAATATTTGGCATAATCGATAGAAGATCCAGACTTTTTGTATATTCTATAAAGTTTGTTCTTTTTATTTTTAACGGTAGAGAGATACTTAGAGTTCCACGGTGGGCCAGATTGTTTTAAAACAAAAGTTTTCGGAGTAGTTAGATTTATATATAAATAGATTTTATCATAAAACTTTCTAATTACGTTGTCGATATCGATACTATTATTTAAAAAATTAGTATAATAAAGAAAATTCGGCCAGTCTGTGTTGTTTAAAAGTTCAAAAAATTTTATATAAAATTTCTTTTTGTTAACTCAGCTAAGAAGAATATTTAAGAACCTCTGTCCATATAGCAGTGACACAGCACACAAACAAAAAATTTAAATATTTATTAATGTCTCATTTTATTTTAATTTATCCAATAATGTTGTGTTAAAAAAAGATTCATGCGGTTTTTTTTCAAAGGCCTTTAATTATTATTTATAATCTTGTTTCCTTCATGGTTATTAATAATTATTTTAATTAAAACAAACATCTTTAATGCAAACATACTATATATATGTAAATGGGTTTCATTATTCATTATAAAACAGAATTGCAAAGAATATATATTTTTAAAAAGATTAAAATAACTCAAAGCGACACTTTTTTGCAAAAGTATTGACTCTTATTTTTGTATTTATTTAATCCATCTTCATCATGTATGCTAAACTATCGAGTATACACATCATTATAACATGATCTAGATTCAAAATTTTAATGTATTTATTTACAGTCCCCTCGGAAATATACGATGACCATCGGTTGTTTAAAAAATTATTCATTAAGAAAAACAATTACAATGTTCTGTATTTTATTTTCGGTTAGGTATTCGTTCTTAATTTTTATACCCTTCACCTGTGGTGCACAAGGGTATATATAGCGTTGTCATTCCGTTTGTAATTTCTACAATTTTCATTTCCGACCCCATAAAGTATATATTTTCTGAAAGCTTATGAATAGAGGAGGCGATTAAAATTAAATTTCAGAAGCAGCCATATGTTTCTCAGATCTGTGTATGGTATCAATCTTTTGGAAACATCCGGAAATGAATCGATATTGAAATTCAGCACAATCGCCCCATAACTTTCTGAGATATGAGCAAATAAACACAACTTCCTCTATTTTTCCATATTTTTACCACAAAAATTAAAATTGTTTAGTTATAGAATAATTTATGGGTACTTTTGCTACTATTTGTAGATATAATATGCTTCTAGAGATATTCGTGAACAATTTTGGATAAAGCGGGATCTAGTCGGTAAAGTTATAGGCAAACATTTTTTAAATATATATTCCAAGAATTTACAAACAAAAATCAATTCTTTTTAGATTCTAGAATGTTAATATTGGTATCATCTGAAAGGACTTGACTAGCGCATTATAAGCACTGTAAAAAATTAGAATTCATGTTGGTCGTTACTACAAAATGGCAGACAATAAATGGATCAAATCTGGAATTAAAGATGTAAATTTTTGAACACCCTCAATATTGGTATCAAATGAAAGGGCTTGACCAGTAGAATACAGTAAATTATTAAAAAAAATTTAAATCCAAGATGGTGCCTAAAACAAAATGGCGGATCAGATTTTTTTAACCCCATCAATATGGGTATCAAATAAAAGGGCTTGACTAGTAGAATACAACTAACTACGTAAAAATTCAAAATCAAGGACGGCGTCGGAAATAATAAGGAAAAATGGCGTATAACATGAAATATAGGTTAAGCTACGATGTGGGATTATACCTATATATGTACATGAGGGTGAAGGATATTATATAGCACTCTTACTTGTTTTCAAAGAATTAGTATTTATTTTTAGCTTAAAAAAAATTCATAAAACGATTATGAAATCCAAATTAAAACTAAATCGTATTGAAATGAAATTTTCGTTTATGTTTCATAAGAACAGGCTGTATGTTCATATGAAATATTAAATTGTGTTATTTTTTTAAATGATTCACAATTGAAATTAAAAGTTCTTAATTTAACTGTAATGGCCTGCTCACAATGCAATGTACTCGTATTTATAAAATGCGTGCAATGATTTATCACATGTGTTAATTCTGCTGTGAAACCACAATATGACTAATAATTGCATTGATATACCTGCGTATAAGGTTGAGTGTAAGAATAGATTAATTTATTTCGAATTTTATATAAAATAATGTCAGTAGCATTCATATAACCATCGCAGGAACTTTACAACCATCGTTTTTTAAAATGAAACTTTTAGTACTAGTAGTGGTGAGTTGTTTATATTTTTCTCAGCTCGTCCAAGGACAAACCACCCAAAAACGACTTGTTTGCTACTATGAAGCTCACAGTCCAGCTCAACAAGGTAATTATTTGCAAATTCGAAAAATAATCTCTTGTGTTAAAAATTTGTCATTTTATTTGCAGTTTATCCCAACTTCTTTGATAAACGCTTTTTGAATGCTTTCACCAATTGTACTCATCTCATGTATGGCTTTGCCCAAATTATGCCACAAACTTTTGAAATTGAAAAATTTCATGTGATTCCTAAGCCTAGTGATTTAAAAACGCAATTTCCCCATTTGAAAATCTTTCTTAGTGTTGGTGGTGATAAGCCCGCATTAGCGTCTCGTTATTTAGAATTCTTAAATGGTGGAGTCTTCAGGCAAAGACATTTTGTCGATAGTGTAAGGACGTTTTTGAAATCTAATCACTTTGATGGTTTGGATTTGGCTTTTCCCTTTCCTCGCAATAAACCGCGTAAAGTTCATTCAAATTTGGGCATGTTAGTGAAAAATGTAAAAAAATTATTTACTGGCCCTCAAATTATAGATGCAAATGCGATCACACACAAACAGCTGTTTACAAAATTTGTTACAGGATTGAAGAGTGACTTTGTCAACGAGAATTTGCAGTTATCGATGACAGTATTGCCAAATGTCAACTCAACTTGTAAGTATTTTAAAATATGTTAAAATGTTTAAGGATTTTAATATGTTTTTGGCATTTTGTTGCATTATTTCTTTATAGGGTACTTTGACATTTTCAAAATTCACAAGAACTTTGAATTTATAAATCTTTTTGCTTTCGATTTTCTAACTCCCACCCATAACGCCCAAGAGGCCGACTACACTGCTCCCATTTACTTTAAAGATGAAGCCAATCGTTTGCCCTACTACAATATTGACTATCAAGTGGATCATTGGATAAATAATGGCTGTCCGGCAAGTAAACTAAATCTCGGTATTGCTACATATGGACGTGCTTGGAAACTAACCGTAGATTCTGGTTTATCTGGAAAACCGGTGGTGGAAAGTACCGACGGTCCAGCTGATAAAGGAAAATTTACGCAAACTGCTGGTATTCTCAGCTGGCCTGAAATTTGCATAAAATTAACCACCAAAGGCCTTCTACGTAAAGTCGTGGATGCAGAGCATAAGTATGGTACATATGCTTTCCGTCCGGCTAATAAAAGCGGTGGTAGTGGTATATGGATTAGTTATGATGATCCCGAATTTGCTGGCATTAAAACTGAATATGTTAAGCAGCGCGGAATGGGCGGTGTGGCTCTTTTTGATTTGAATCATGATGATTTCAAAAGATTTTGTAAGGGCCCGGCTTTTCCGATATTGTCAAGCGTAAGCCAAGGTTTAGGGATTGTACATAAACGCTTTATGAAAGATGTGCCCTACGAATATTATCAGATGTATCCTGAATATGCTCAGCATAAAAAGTTCATAAAATAATGTTATACACACATAAACTTATTTACATACATAATTCATTGCCTCAATATAAAATTTATCACATGAAATAATTTTTAATTTTCCACTACAATCTGGCAAGTGTTTTTGTTTCTTGAGAATTGCTGTCAAAAAAATCCGCAAATTTTACGTTGTTTTGTAAACAAACAAAAACGTGTGTTTTTTTTTAATTACTCACACTTGCTTGTGTTCTTTTTTAAGCTGCCTTGAAAGATTTAAAGTTAAAAAGAATTTTGTCATATTTTTAAAATAATTTAAATATAGATTAATGTTCTAATCAGCAACAATATTTTGTACGTAGCACATAATCACTCTTTTTTAATTATTACGAAACACAGTTTAATCCATTCATATCAAAATTCCGGAAAATATTATACGACTGAGTATTAATATTGAAAATAAATACGCAAAAACTCGAGAAAAAAAATAATAACAAAAGCAAACAAAAAACGGCAAAGTTTTTGCAAATCTGATGTGACGAATGTTATTTGAAATGTATGTTTTTTAAATGTATTTGAATTAAATGTTATGTCCCAGCAAACATTTTCTAAACAAATTACATATTGCTGAAAAAAACACTCATTTAAATGTAATCTATATATCTGTGGCTTGGAGCTAAAAGGGTCAATGTCAAAATATTTAATTTTGAGAAAATTGGAATTGAACTTTAACTTTTATAGGTGCTGTCATAGTGACATTGGCCAGCATTTTATTTATGAAGCTGTTCTGGGTTACGTATGACTTTAGCTATTTTACCATAATGAAATAGAGCAAGAAAACAAATCTAATGCAATGATTAACTCAAAAGAGCAAAAAAGTGACATTGGCCCTTTTAGCTCCAAGCCACAGATATATAAAAGTGAAACTCTTTCTGACTGTGTGTGTGTTAGCTATAAACTCCGAAACCGTAAAGTCGATCGGACTTAAACTTTGGCAAGTTGTTGTACATATTGCAGGGAGTGTTTATGGGTGGTAAAAAGTGGGCGGGGCTACGCCTATAAAAATAAGTTATCATTTTTAGCTACTTGCCCTGGACCGATTTTCGCTAAAACATTGCACACATATTGAGCATTGAGTCATGACTATACAATTTCGTGATTATAAATGTGGGCAGAGCCACGCCCATAAAAATAGTTATTATTTTTAGCTTCTTGTACTTGATATCATTAAATTCAGAATGCATTTTTGCTTTCGTTTTATATGAAAATTAGTGTAAACGAACACAATCCAGGTAAGTTCAGAAAAAATAGTCCATACTTTTGAGTAAACAAACGAACGTATTGTTTAGTGTAATGCTTTAAATATTGAAATATTATAAAAATCTTGAATGAATTATGAAAAATATTTGAATTTAGCAATAGTTTTTTTTTAATTCGTTTATATACATATGTGAGACATGTATGTTTGGCAGTGTTGAATCTTAAGGAGTTTATACGCGGCATGTTTTTTACATCTGACTTGTCAAATTCCACACTGCTAAATACGAACATGTCGTGTGTTACCTTTAAAACATTGATTGCCCATTTTTGTTATTAGTTTCATAGTGCCTTTTTCGAAACTATTTGACTAATAACGAATTCATTGAAAACACTGTTACGTTTATAACTTTTTGCTGTTTCTTTTCTTTTAGATAAACCGGGATTATTTTATTGCAAACAATAATAAGCACTCTTGAAATTTAAATTAAAAAGGTCATACTTATGTATGTCTTATGTACAACTACTACTAAGTGCTGCAAATTCCTTATATTTACACAGTAATACTTATAAAAAAAAAAACAATTTCGTCGAAATGGGTGCTCTGATATGCACATTTTGCAACATGTTTATGCAACCTGTAAAATTTTGTTCTTGGTTGCATAGTGTGTAGTTATACTTATGGTCGAATTTCTTGTTGTAATTTATTCTTCTAAAGCTCTAAACACATAGACGACAGCAGACTTCACAACTTCACGGCTTCAAATGCTGCCAACTTCAAATGCTGCTCTGAAGTCAGCTTCATAATTATTTTGAAAACAGCAACAACATAATAATCAGCTGATGTGTATTTTAACAATACAAGTTTCAGCGATGCCGCATATATATTTTATAATGAATAAAATTAAAGTTATTGATAAAAAAATGCAATAATATCACGAAAACTATAAAAACACATAAATTTATTTCTTTTTTGTATTTTTGTAATGTTCTTTTATGTTTAATATTAAAAATAAGTTTTTGTTCTTATTTTTCCAATTTAATATACATAATGGCAACACTAATTTGCTTATTGCTGCCCGTCAAAATAGAAAATAGCCTAACCTACCGTTGCCACATGCAAGTGCAAGTGAAAAAAAACCAATACACTAACACTTTTTTACTAACACAACTACACTTTGGCAACCTGCGACTCAGCTTGCGAAGAAATTTTTAAGCAAGTAAAATTTGTACAGTTACGGCAAGTAAGGTGACAAGCCGAAAACAGTGTTGTCTAATACTGAGTTTTTTGTTAACTCACTAATATATTATATAATTATGGTATATAATTCAGCTAATTTTTTTAATAAATATGTATATATGTATATGAAGAATATTAAGAATAAATATAAATATTAATTTAAAATGTAAGTTTTAATATAAATATCAATATTTAATAAAAAAAATTATATTAAAAAGTTACATGTCTAAAGGTAACGTTCAATAGTGGCTATTGACAACACTTAATTACCAATTGAAGCAGCGCAATTTGTTTTAAATTTGTTTGAAGTTTATTTGTTGACGACATTTTAAAAATGAACTTGCACTGTGCTGTGTAGCAACTCAAAAAATTTTTGTGTTTTTTTTTGGCATTTCTCCTGATTTTCGTTAGTAATACGTATACACTACTTGCAAGTAAATACTTGCCTGTGGCAACGTAGGGTAAGTTACCAGCAGCAGCACATGCTGTTGAGCAGTCGTGCTGCCGTCAAAATAATCGTTTTCATTCAAACACACGAATTTTATTTTTGACATATTGCTGCTTGCTGTCTGCTGTCGTCTATGTGTTTAGAGCTTTAAGTATTTATTTTTTGGTGGCATTGATGTTGGTTACATTTAAAAAACCAACAAGCTGTGAATATTTATGGTTTGATCAATCGTAAATAACTTATATGAACTGAAGAAAAAAGAAAATTGCGATTGATAAGATGAGCGTTGGGTTAATTTTCAAAATGTATAAAAAATGTGCAATAATTGTAGAAAGCTCGTTTTATTAAATATGTTTCTTCCGTGATGTTCAATTCGAATGCCTAGCAAAAAAATTATGTTGCATTTATGGTTAAGTTGTTGGTTGCAACGTGTGTATCGAAATATGAAAACATGAATAATGATAATCGTGTTGCAAAGTTTGAAACTGCCAATACCACTTAAGGTAAATAAATGTGTTCATGTTTTTTATTTAAATTATTTATATACTATATTATATTTTTACCAAAAAATTAAACACTTTTCAGCTCTCGATCAATTTATATAACGTTTCCCAGCCTACAAAATTGTACGACAATGTCTAAATCAGACAAGTCTGACAAGTATTTAATTGATTTTATAAATATTTCGCACAGATTCCTGTCAGACATGTTTGTGGAATTTCATGCAGATTTCTGTCAGATTTGAGAATTTACCACGACATGTCTGTCAGTTTTCATGAAAACCACTTTATATTTATATATATTTTTCGGTCAGTAGTCTGACAGAATATCTATAGAACTCGTACTTCTTACAGACATCTGACAGATGTCGGACAATGTTGCAGACAGGGCTTGTTATTATTATTGAATATAATATAAATATATATAAATATAAAATTAGATAAATCGTTCACTAGTCGTTATGGGCAAAAACAATTTCGAGCAACTAAGAGTGCTATATTCGCCCGTGTCGAACTTGAACATACCCCTCGACATCTTGCACATAGATGTAACGAAAACATCGTAACATATTCTAAATTTCAGATTTAATGTTATATGCCATTTTGATTAATTAGTTTTAGCGATGCCATCTTTGATTTTGAATTTTTACATAATGAACTGTATTCTACTACATATTCAAACACTTTCAACTGATATCAAAATTATTATGATTAAGAAAAAAATTATTTTCCATTTTATTTTTATTTCATCTTGTGTTTCACACTTTCATAGGTTGCTGTGTTCTTCTGGTCTAGCCCTTTTATTTGATACCAACATTGATCCACATATAGGATGGGTACATATAGAACTTATTAAACTCAGCACAAACTCTTCTAAGTCGATCGAAGTTAATGTAGTTTGATGTATGAAATTTAAGTTACAAATAACGGTTCATAAGATCTTAGCTGCTTGTGAGGAACATTGATACATATTTTACGTTGAAGATATGAATGTAGAATCAATTTTACCTTCAATTAGATTCAGGACAAATACAATATTGGCAACTAAATAATCTTCGACTTTGTAACCTTGGCAGCGCAATGAGTGATAGACTACTTCGATGTGACGATAAGTTTATATCAGGATTCCAACAAAGCTTACGAGGACAGAACACAAAAATTGGTTTTTTACTGATACATCACAATGGGTATCCCAAATTACTGATCCATATTTAAGTAAAGATCTTACCAACGACATGAATAAATTTTTTATTACATAAGGATTATCAAATTCCTTATCCCAACGCGTTAGGAAACATAATACCCCATTAGCTTTATTTACTGTCATTACTACATGGGAGCTTAAATTTATTTTTATGTCAAATAGAATTCCAAGATACAAAACGATTCAAAAACATTTAACTATGAGCCATTAAGAAAGACAACATTTAAAATCTATGAATATCTGCAAAAAGTTATAGTTTTCTTCACACCGATCGTATGACAGGTATGACAAACTTTGATAGCTAAAAATGCTTGCAGCTTTTGTTTAGATTACTTTGTTAAAGCCTTATATTCCGCCGTAAACGGATAAAATGGGAACTGAAATTTTATATAAAACAAACTCCTTAAATGTGAAGAGAGCATGTCACACTAGTTTATTATAAAATTTTCACTTAATCTGAAGGTAAAACCAAATCTCAAAGTGCTGGAAAATGATTTTCAAAGAGCAACTTCCTAACCGACAAGAATCACTAAAAATGATTTTGATTTAATTTGCATGCAAGTTTAAAACATTTTGCTGGGTTATATTAATTTTCTACTCAGCTTAAAATAAATAAAAACAAAAAATATAAATCTATAATAAAAAATACAAATAAAAAAAAAAAAACAAATAAACCTCGAAACTGATAAGAGACTTTTCTTGAATAGACCTCGTTGTGTACGAACGAATCCTACGCTATATTTTAGCCAATAAAGCTGCAGTGAAAATTTCAGTAGCAATTTAGAACTCGTACGAAACACTCACTACACAGCAAGTAATCGAAATGAAAAAGTTGTTATTGACTTGTTTAGCACTTTTGTGCTTTTCACAAATTGTCTTGGGGCAACAAAACAACAAACGACTAGTGTGTTATTATGACTCAGAAAGTTCCACAAGATCAGGTAAGTTTAAAGTATTTTCTCAAGCAAATGTATTCTGTTTTAAAATTATTTTTATTTACAACTTTTAAGGATTTGCTCAATTGCCACAGTATATGCTGGAGTATGGTTTACAATTTTGTACGCATCTGATTTATGGCTACGCTGGTCTTACCCGTCAAACTTATGATATATTTAGCTTAAATGTGGATCGCGATATGTTTCATTATCGTCAAATAACAGCAATGAAAATGAAATTTCCAAATTTGAAAATTTATCTAAGTGTTGGTGGTGATAAGGACATCGATGAAATGGATCCTGATAAGTATATGCACTTTTTGCAAGGAGGTAAACAGTTATATGAAAACTTCATACAATCTTCTATTAAATTATTGAAATCGAATGGTTTCGATGGCCTGGATTTGGCTTTTCAATTTCCACGCAACAAACCGCGTAAAGTTCATTCAAAGCTGGGTATGGCTTGGAAAAAGTTTAAGAAATTATTTACGGGCGATTTTATTGTTGATCCCGATACTGAGTTACATAAACAACAGTTTACAGAGTTCGTAGATGATATGAATCATGCCTATACTATTGCAAATTTATCGATGACCTTGACAGTATTGCCAAATGTTAATTCGACATGTAAGTAAAGAAACTTAATTTATTTTAAAATTTCTATTAAACAGGGGTATGAAGTGTTTTTTCATACGACTGGTATACAAAACGAATTGTACAGAGTAATTTGAGAGATTTTTATTATTATGATCTCATTACTTACAACACTGACACTGCATATTCGTAAGATAATTTTTCGTTCGTTTGCAAAGTAAATAACTAATAGGTAAAACGGATTCGTTCACTTTAACTGTCAAAATTTAAATCTCAGCAGATTTAGAGACATGTTTAACCGCAACAGAATTTTAAATACTTGATTTTACACTTTTTTATTCTTAAAAAGTTTTTAACCCGGTTGACTGACAACGGATTTGAAAGCAACTTAACTATTCCTAAGATGCTGTAAATATAGGGCGAAAAAATTTCTTTTTAAATTAGTTCGAATCTCTCTTTGAGAAACACAACAACAACAACAATATATTACTAAGACAGATAGCAAAACATTGATTCTACAGCGAGTTATACTTTGTATAAAATTAAAGACGAGTGTAATAAAGGGTGGTTAAATTTTGAGGGTCGATGTTGATTTTGAATAAAACACAAATTATTTAGGAAATTATTGTCATTTGTTTTTATTATGATAATATTGGTATAACACAAAATATCGGCCAAATGGTCGCCGCGACCTCGGAGGCACACCTCCATACGATAGTCCAAATTTTCGATGACGTTGAGGCATAATTTAGGTTGTATGCCGTTAGTGTGCCGAATCATCTAATCCATTAGCTCTTAAATTAATGCTGGCTAATCGACGTACAACTTTTCTTTCGAATAACCCCAAAGAAAGAAGTCCAACGTTGTCAAATCACATGATCTTGACAGCCAATTGACATCACCACCACGTGAGATAACACGGCCGTTGTATTTGTCGCGTAAAAGAGCCATTGTTTCGTTAGTTGTGTGGCAAGTGGCACCGTACTGTTGAAACCACATATCGTCCACATCCATATCTTCCAATTCGGGCCATAAAAAGTTCGTTATCATCTCACGATAGCAAACACCATTCACAGTAACTGCTTGACCGGCCTTAATTTGGAAAAAAAATACGGCCCGATGATGCCGCCTGCCCATAAACCGCACCAAATAGTCACTGCTTGTGGGTGCATTGGTTTTTCGACAATCACTCTTGGATTATCATTCGCTCAACTGCGGCAATTCTGCTTTTTGACGAATCCACTGAGGTGATAATGTGGACGATTAAATTGACCAAAAAAATTACGGAGTGCACGATAGGCATTTTGATTTGAACGCTCATTTTCATAAAAAAGCCTGAATATTTTTAACGCGTTGCTAGATTTTGTTTCTTTCCATGCTTTAAATTTAGTTACTCTGACATTGAGAAATGTCAAATGAAATGCAGAAAAAAATCATGACGTTTAGGTGTGGTTCACATTTAAACATCGGCCCTAAAAATTTTACCACCCTATTACAAAGCTAGGCTGTTGCTCACCCTTTTGACATATTAAAAAATTTAAAAGCAGATCAGTTGTTAATTCGCTTTTGATCTTGTGAAACTTTTTACATATAAAAATTAGACATGTATTCGACTAGTTACTTTAGTTCAGTTTTTCCAAAAAGCTAGTGGTCCGTGGAAAAAATTAACTAGATTGTTGGCAAAAATTAACTTAAAGAATCGATTTACCGGTCTCTATAAGAAATTAAGGGATATTCAAAAATTTTCTTATTTTTTCTTTTTGTTGTCTCGTAATATTTTAACAAACTACCAAATAAAGCGTCCGCCATCTAACGTTTTTTTTTTCAACTAGTGCTTATTTCGTGAATGGTAACACTTAGCTCATGTCTGATTTGAGAGATAATTAGTTTAATCCTTCCACTAAACGAATATGGTTGTGTATACGCTTGAACAACGCTGGGAAATATTGCGACATTACTTTGGCCGATTTTGCCAACAAAAGAAATCATCTTTTCAGATGAAGCTCATTTTGATCTTGGCGGGTATGTAAACAAGCAAAATTGTCGCATTTGGGGCACAGAAAATCCGCACACATACATTGAAAAGCCGATACACCCAAAACGAGTCACTGTTTGGTGCGGATTTTGGTCCAGAGGCATAATTGGGCCATTTTTCTTCGAAAATGTGCAAGGAGTGGCCGTAGTCAATGGCGATCGTTATCGGGCCATGTTGAATGAATTTTTGTTCACAAAAATCAAAGAGGAGGATATTGGCAACATTTGGTTTTAACAGGACGACGCTACGCACACACCCGAAGCTACACTTATTTTTTTATAGCATTTTAAAAAAAAAAAGTTATTTAGCAGATCTTTAGATGCTGAAGAAGAAGAAGAAGAATTATATAAAGCGAGAACAAAAATTGCGAAAGTTTAATAAAGAGTAACGTCCAAATACATATCACAGGTTTTCGTGTGCAGCCTATTCTACCTCTTCGTTCATTTCCTATAAACTCTGTCTGCCTATTAATTTCCACTATTTAAAATTCTCTGTGTAAAAGTACTCAATGAGAAATCAAAAAATTTTGTTCCAAAATACAGTCCTAATAGTGAATTCTGTTTAGGAGAGTAGACCAAAGATAATTACATGCGTGGGCGTTTAGAGAACTCACCTTGGAACGGCACAATATTGACCAGCTCAACTCAAGATCGCCCATATATGCGAACAATAACCAAATTAACCCTTAATGGGTGATTTTGAGTTTTTAGTTATTTTTTACTGTTTGTGTTAAGTTGTGTGCTCTGGTATGTTTTATGTTCTATGTGGTAAAATTTTATAACCAACATTTTAGAAAAAAATTTTCTTCCTTCGGTCCTCTTTTGAAGAGGGTTCTTAACAATTTGTTAGAATAGGGACAAAAATTACAATTATATAAGGAAATAAACGGAATAACATATTCTACAACTTAATGTTATCTACAAAGTCGCTGCATATTTCCTACACCTTAAATGTAAAGAACACATAATTCCATATTCCATCACGCTGCGCGAACAGACCTAATGGAGATGTTTTAGCTAAAATAAAATTCCGCTATGAACTTTCCAAACACCAACGCATATATATTTGTATGTCCTCTACCAGTTTCCATTGACAAAACCCTACAATTATACCCTTCACCTGTGGTGCACAAGGGTATATGTATATAGCTTTGTCATTACGTTTGTAATTTCTACAATTTTCATTTCCGACCCCATAAAGTATATATTTTCTGAAAGCTTATGAACAGAGTCGATTAAGCCCTGACCGTCTGTTCGTGTGTTGGATGAAATCAACTTTTAGAAGCAACTACATGTTCCTCAGATCTCTATATGGTATCAATCTCTTGGAATGAATCGCTATTGAAATTCAGCACAATCGTCCCATATCTTTCTGAGATATGAGCAAAATCACCTCGTTTTTTTCACAATTACAACAACAACCTACATACATACTGGTTAAAGTAAACGTGGCATCGAATTCCAGCTGAGTCAAAAAAATTTTATTTTATTATATTTAATATATTCTTTATATTTTATTATTTTTTTTATATATTTTTTTAATTTTTTTAAAAAAATTTTCTAAATTTTTTTAAATTTTTTTTTGTATTTGTTATTGCATGACTACACGTTGTGAAGGGTATATAAGATTCGGCACGGCCGAATATAGCACTATTACTTGTTTTTTCATTGTTATAGTGTGTTATTTAATTTATAGTTTGCAACTACAGCAGACTGTGATTTACGTAACCGGAATATTTTACAACTAAATTAAAAAGTTATTATCTTGCCATCCCAATGATCTTATATTGAGGGACCTTTGTAAACGACATACAAAAAAAATTTAAATATTTAAAACTCTTTCTGCTCTGAACAGCTTAATGCTGAATCAAGGAAACAGTCACTTGATCTTAACAATTTCCAATATAATGGCCGTTGCTTCCTGGTGGGTGAATTGTATTTATAAACATTATTTTTTAAGCATTTATTTGATTAATTTCTTGATTATTTATTTATTAATATCACACCTAACTTATTTTATTTATCCGTCAAAATTATAAAATAAACGATTTAAGACTCACCTATAAACTTCCATCTTTTACAGGGTACTTTGATATTCCTAAAATTAAAAATCAATTCGAGTATATAAATCTGTTTGCCTTTGATTTCCTAACACCCGAACGTAATCCCGAAGAAGCCGACTATACTTCACCTATTTATATGAAAGATGAACAAGATCGTTTGCCACACTATAACATTGACTATCAAGTACAACACTGGCTTGCTAATGGTTGTCCAGCCTATAAGCTTAACTTGGGTATTGCTACTTATGCTCGCACTTGGAAAACTACCACTGATTCAGGCTTAACTGGTCTACCTGTAGTTACAGCTACGCAGGGAGCTGCCGAGGCTGGTTTACAATCGAATAAGGAGGGCCTTTTAAGTTGGCCTGAGGTATGTTCTAAAGTTACCACAACTTCGGATGGTGAATATAGAGGGCCCAATGCTCCCGTGCGCAAAGTTATCGATATAGAGCGTAAATATGGCAATTATGCTTTTCGACCGGCCGACGAAAATGATGAGCATGGCATATGGATGAGTTTTGATGATCCAGATTTTGCTGGCATTAAGGCGGAGTATACCAAGCTAATGGGTTTGGGTGGTGTTGCCCTATTCGATATAAGTTATGATGATTTCAGAGGCCTATGCACGGGGGCCAAATATCCCATTCTACGTTCAATCAAAAGTTATTTATAATTATCTTTTAAAGGAATTTCAATATTGTAGTTTAATTAGTAAGAAAAGAAAAAATAAATAAAATTGTTTACTAAAAAAATTTTGCGTAGTAATTGATTTTATAAATTGACCTTAAATGTGAGTATTACTTATAGCAATTCAAGCATGTATTTTACTGATTATGATTTTAAGACATAAAAACATTTTTTTTTCTAAAAATTGTTTGTTTTAATCACTGAGTCCCTTAAGCTAGTTCCTAATAAATTTACAATTTCTACAAAAATTGTAAGTGTCGTTTATTTGGAATTAAGCGATAAGCTCATTGTCTGACTGACTACCCATTGTAGTTTGACACTGCCGCTATCTTGATCACAATTTTGTAAAAGCTTTTAAGAATATAAATTTTATTCTAATACAATGATGCTCAACATCTTTATTTTTTATTTTGTTAACTTGAACAGTTTTTAATATTTTTTGTTTTTTTTTTTAATTCTATTGTAAATGCTCTACTTCAGCTTAAGCATGCTCTGAGACATTTAGTATCATTTAAACATTTGCTGTTAACGGTTGCATCACTCACTGAACATCGTTTATATACTTTTTTTTTTAAGTTTACGTTTCTGAATTAGTGCATCGTCGTAGAGGAGAAGCATCATGAAAGTGTTAATCTTATTATCGCTGGTCGCTGGCATCTATGGTGCTACCGATAGCGCAGCTAATCTACTGTGTTATTATGATTCTGGCAGTTTTGTACGTGAAGGTAAATTTTTAAATACAATTCAATTTAAAGATATTTACGAATAATTTCACGAAAATAGAAAAATAGACTTAATTGGTAGTGTGTGTTACATTATTAGGGTTTGGGAACCGGAAATTCCCGCCCGGGAATGAACCAGTTAATATTCCAGGAAAAATTTTGTTCTTATTCCCGGGAAAACGGGAAATAAAAAATATGTTGTATACTAGGAAATATATTTAATTTTATTTTTAATTTCTTATCTGTTTTGGTAAATTTAAAGAATATTTGAATAAAAAGTGAGGTTTTTATTTTATTAGCATTTTTTGTTTGTTAAGTATTGACAACTTTTCTCAAATACGAATATGTAAAAGAAAAACAAACATCGTCGGTCAAAAAAATTTCACGCCAAAGTTAAGGATTTTCTGGAATTATTTTTAATAAGTGCTTATAAATTTAAGGTGAATTAATTAGATACATACATAATTAAATGTTTTCTTGTATATAAATGTTTTTATATGTAACAACCGTAAAACCAGCAGAAGTTTCCATGGTTAATTTTTATAAATATAATCGTATGTACAAGTTGTTTTTAAAAGTGGTCACAGAATTTGTAAGTATACTTTTTTTAAAATTCAATTTGTTTAAAAGCAAAATGTCTGAAGTTTGGAACTATTTTCAAAAAGTAGACAACGTAGCACAATGTAATTTTTTCCCGAAAAGGTTAATATTCAAGGGCGGTAGTACTAGTGGTCTTATACGGCACCTTCTCTTGGTCCATAAAATAAAATTTGAAAACGATTCTTCAACACTTGCACCAATAAAAAAAAAAATAATTCCACCATTAAAAGTTTTTTAGGCATCCAAACATTACCAGAAATTGTTTCAAAATTGGCAGCAGTCGATGGAATATCTATTCGAACAATTACACAAAGTTCTTTTATTTGTTATTTTTCAGTAAAAATATGACATTACCAACGCCGTTAAAAATACTATGGTGAAAATAATATCGAGTCAAATTTGCGACAATTTGAGGTTTGGTCTTGTATTAGACGAGTGGAATAGTGTTGCCCAAAAAAAGTATCTGTTTACATGGCAATAATTATTTTTATAATTTGGTTTAAGTTTATATTTTCGGAAGATGTAATGCTGACACAATAAGGACTCTAATGGAAAATAAACTACTACTAAAACAATGAATTATTAACCAAATCGTGATGTTAAAGTTCACAAACATTATTTATTTTAAAAGAAATATTATTTTCGGGAATCCCGGGAATTCCCGGGAAGACGATTTTTTAATTCCCGTTTCCCGGGAATATAAAAAGACCGGGAAATCCCTTACCCTATACATTATCCATAGCTGTTAAGTAGTGATTAATTGGTGAGCGAGATACGACTTTATTCACAATTTAGTGACATACGTTATTAAGACAATTATTGCAATAGGCATTCAATACTAAACACATGATTTACATTTTTTTATTAAACTGGTGCTGGACTATAATTTTATTCACAATTAAGTGCGTACACTTCACTTAAACAGAATATTGTGATATGCATACAACACGCTCACATTTGCATTTTATGATTTCCGTCGCTTAATTGTAAATAAAATAAATAAAAAGTTAAGTGCCGATTTTAATGAAATATGATTAAAATGATTTAAAGAATATTTACCGATATGCACAAATGAAAACAATATGATTTTTTGTCGCTTTTGTTCTCTAAAGTCATGTTAACAAATAAAAATTTTGCAAAAAATTAACATTCGCAAGCGTTTTTACGCTGTCAAAAATTCATATGTCCACATAACACATAACTGGTTGGTCGGATGTCTGTTGTTATTTTTTTAATGAATACCGTCATCATTATAGAAGAGTGTTATATTAGGCCCAGCCGAATCTGAAAATACCCACTCAGCGTAATGTGCATAGGTGGTATAACACCACATTGTAGAGTAACCCAGATTTCATATTTAATGTTATACGCTATGTCGTAGAATCAGTTTATAGCAATATTGTAGGTGTTGAAGAGAGTACATTTATAATATTTGACCCATATGTACATTTTTTTACGACTATTTATAGTGCCGGCCATTCGTAATATCAAATATTTTAAAATGCATTATATTTTCTTAGTAAGCTCAATTATGCCACTATTGACTTTCTCGGTTGTTCAGAAGATAAAACAATTTTTTTCTTGTATAATTTTAAGGAAAACTTTGAAAGCAGTTGTACTTTGGTGCTTGTATCTCAATTCGTTTCAAACCGATTCGTTACTTTAAATTAAATATAATTTTCGAAACAACGACTTATAATTTGCCTATAACGTGTCCAAAAATTATTTTAAAAAATTATCAAAAAAAAAAATTAAAAATTTTCCAAACAATTTTGAAACGAATATTTCTAAAGGTATATTTAATCTTTAAATAGTAACAATCGTGCGTAGAAAACATCTTAAGGCTTGAAAATGTTAATTTTTGTGGTATAAATATGGAAAAAAACACAGGCTGTCTGATATTTCAGACACTTATTATAAACTTATTAATAGCGATACATATCCAAATATTTCCGGAAAATTTATGCAAATGAAACATTTGTTTGTTTTTAAAGCAGACATACAGACCATGATTTTTATTGATTCCCCTATTCATAAGCTTTCAGAAAATATATACTTAATGGGATCAGAAATGAAAATTGTAAAAATTACAAACGGAATGATAATGCTATTTATACCCTCGGTACCACAGGTTAAGAATATATAAACTTGATTAAAATTTATTTTTTGTGCTTTTTTACAATTTTAAATTCTATCGGGTCTGAAAACAAGAAAACCCTACTTGTTGGTTTAATAATCTTTCTTCCATCTTAAAATTAGTCCCTTATCCAGCATAAGCCCCATTGTGCAGTATGGCATTCTAACAATAAAAAGCATTTATTTTACTATAAATTCCCGGGCCAGTAGCTTATCAACAATATGTACTATATTATTAAACATATGTCATTGACAACAACAACAACTAAAAACTTGAGACTTAAATCTACTATAAAATTCTAGAGAAATCATTTAAATAACAACAATAAAAAAAATCCACTCCTCAAAACTATCTCAATGAAATAATGAAAGTAAAACCGAATTGAATAAACAAATTTAACAAAAAGTTAAATAAATATGAATAAAATAAATAAAATTAAAAAAATAAACACAAACAAAAAAACAAACAAACAAATATTTTTTGTTATTGACAATGTTAAAACATAAACAAACTAAACAATTAAATTATATTGAAATTTAATGGAAACTCTCAATTTCATTGTCTCAGAGAGTATATAATCGCATGGCACATGATCAGCATGAAATTACTTTCATTGGAGAAACACTTATTTCTATAGAACAGTGTTGCCAACAAAAAACTTTCAAATAACCTTCTTAAGTTACACATCTAATAACATGTCATACATAGTTTTTTTTCAAAGACCAAACAGTTTAAACGATAAGTTGCCACTAGGAATGCCTAAACAGAACAGTTTTTGTATATTTCAAAATTTGTGATTTTAAAACTTTAAATCAGATAATTTTTTAAAAATTTAAAAATAACATAAATGCATATCACAACTGGAATAACTCTTTTAATAGATAAGTTCAAAGCCACTTGTTTTGGCTTAAACTAAACACGTAAGCGGCAGAATTACTTTTAGGACTCTTTAATAACCATAATTAGTTTTATTATACCCTTCACACAGTGAAAAAGGGTATACATATATAGGTTTGTCATTCCGTGTGAAATTTCTACAATTTTCATTTCCGGCCTCATAAAGTATATATTTTCTGAAAGCTTATGAATAGGGGAGTCGATTAAGCTCTATCAGTCTGTCCGTGTGTATGTTGAAGCCCCCCGACATAGCTTGGACCCGGGTAGGGTATTAAAATATCAGAAATATTCAGGAGTAGATCGGTATTGAAAATCAGAAACATCGGGACATAAACAACTGAGATATGAGCAAAAACCCACGACCACCTCGATTTTTTTTCACAAAAACAACATTACAACAACAACATACATACATACAAACGTGTATACTGGTTAGAGAAAACGTGGCATCGAATCCCAGCTAAGCCAAAAAAAAATTTTTTTTAATTTTTTTAAAATTTTTTTTTTAAACTTTTTTTTTAATTTTTTTTATTTGTTTTTTTTTTTGTTTTTTTAACATACATACGTGAATTTATAATTTTACAATGGGATGTTTTTATATATGTATGTTTTTATATGTATGTACGTATTTCATATGGGATGAATGGTGATACAAACTACTGTTATTGCATGACTACATGTTGTGAAGGGTATATAAGATTCGGCACGGCCGAATATAGCGCTCTTACTTGTTTTTAATTCTAAAAATCTACCTGCCTTATTCATAAAAGTTATTAAAGATTTATAAAGCGTTTATTAAACTGATTTTCTGTAAAAATTTGACTTATAAATATATAGACCGCAAATGTTTAATTCTTCATTAGAATTTTTTAATAGGTTACACACAATTCTATATAAAATAATCTATTCTAAAATACATTAATATATAATAGTGTGGCAACACTGATGTATCATGCGTCATACAGTCGGAAATATAACTTGTATCAGCTTGGGTTTATTTAAATTGCTTAGAGTATACTTCCTCGAACATCAACAATAAATCGTAATAATTTTTAAAAATAAAATATTATGAATTCAAGTTGTCGCTTGGGCTTGTTAGCGATCATCTAAAATAATAATTATACAGTTTGAGAGACAGTTGTAGTTGTGATCATTATACACAATTATTTTCACAGTAATTAACTGAATACTTAATGACATTTAAGTATTTAAGATGATTTAATATGTGTTTACACTTTTTTTGTATCTTGACAGTGTTGTCAATTGTATCATTTACATTTATTTAATTTTACGATATTAAAAACACTTTTAAATAAAAATTTTTTGTTTGTTTATCCTTTACGTTTTATATTATTATTGCAACAGGTTTGGGTAAGCTCTTAAATCCTGATCTAGAGCTGGCCTTACAATTCTGCTCACATTTGGTTTACGGATATTTGGGCATCAAGCCTGATTTCTATCAGGTCTACAGTTTGCATGAAGATTTGGATGTCTACAAACATCAGTTTTCTGAAGTAACAGCTTTGAAGAGGAAATTCCCGCATTTAAAGGTTTTGCTAAGCATTGGTGGTGATAAGGATATTGATCCCGATCATGCAAATAAATATATTGAATTGTTGGAAGGTGAAAAGGTCAAGCAGACGGCCTTTATTAATAGTGCGTACACGGTGGTACGTTCATATGGCTTCGATGGTATCGATTTAGCCTTTCAATTTCCCAAAAACAAGCCGCGTAAAGTTCATTCAGAAATTGGTACATGGTGGAAAAAGCTTAAGAAGGTATTCACCGGAGACTTTATTGTGGATCCCAATGCAGATTTGCATAAAGAACAGTTTACTGCTTTGGTAAGAGATTTCAAAAATGTTCTTAAGCCAGAGGGTTTAATGTTGACACTGACTGTACTACCGAATGTAAATTCGACTTGTGAGTGACCATATCAATTCCACCAAAAAATTTGATGACTTACTAGCAAATTAATCTCATTTTAGGGTACTTCGATATTCCCGCTGTTTCTAATATGGTGGACTTTGTTAACTTGGCCGCTTTTGACTTTTTAACACCCGATCGCAACCCCGAAGAGGCCGATTATACTGGTGCATTATACGGACTGTATGATCAAAATCGCTTACCTCACTATAATGTTGATTTACAGGTGTCATATTGGTTAGAGCATCAATGTCCCGCTTTTAAAATTATTTTGGGTATGCCCACATATGGCCGTGCTTGGAAACTTACCAGTGATTCCGGCTATACTGGCGCACCGGTCGTACCGAACACGAATGGACCTGCTGAAGCAGGCATGCAAAGTCAACAGGCTGGACTTTTAAGTTGGCCAGAAATTTGCGCTAAACTTCCAAATCCACTCAATGCTTACCTTAAGGGTCCCGATGCTCCACTCAGACGTGTGAGTGACCCCACTAAACGTTATGGCACCTATGCTTTTCGTCCAGCCGATGATGATGATCAATATGGTATTTGGATCAGCTATGAAGATCCAGATTCCGCTTCGAATAAGGCCAGTTATGTTCGTGCTAAGGGTTTGGGCGGCTTATCAATATTCGACTTAAGCTATGACGATTTTCGCGGCTTGTGCACAGGTGATAAGTATCCCTTGTTGAGAGCTGCCAAATATCGTTTGTAAATACATACTTATTATTTAATTACTTATTTAAAAACTATGCAAATTGAAATAAATAAATGGAAATAAAGATTTTTATATTGACTCTTTTTATATAGTGTTTTAATCTATGACTTAGTTGAAATAATTTTGTAGGTTAGTTCATACAACAACAAGTGAGTCGGATTTAAAATTGCCACCATTTTGTTAATATGAATTTTAGTTTTTAATATATTTTGATATTTGTCGCATATTGATTATTCACTTTAAGAATACAGAGATGTGAACAACATTTAAAAAGCGTCTTTCAATTTTTTATTTAATGCTAGTGCTTCGAAAAACTCGACTTTATTTTACCGGGATAACAAATTGGTGGCTAATGAAGAAATGTATTTAACGATGTGTGTGTGTGTCCTTATTAATGTTAATGTAAATTTTAAACAGAGTTTTGTTTAATCCGGTTATGATTCTATATATTACGGGTTACATTCAAAGTTCTAATTTTATATTAACCCTTTCGGCCCCAACGTTGCTTGTGGGCAACTTCATATGTTTGACGACTAACGGTCAGCGTTGTTTTTGTTTTTGTTCGTGTAACCGTATCAATATCGAAAGCTACAAACGTTCTCTTTAAGTTGAAGTTATTTTCATTAGTTCGCGCGTGTGTCAAGACAAATATACTTGCGAATTTGGGAAGAGGTTTTTATACGTGTGACTTTTTTTTCAAAATTATAACAAAAATTTAAAATATGTTTATTGAATCTTTTTTTTAGTATATATGAAGTAAAATATTTGTAGAAGTAAAATATTAGAATTGCAAACAAACAACAGGTGAGTAATTTTCTTCGTGTATAGACCACCAACCTGTTGATGCTTGTAAGCATTGGAACCCGAAGGAAAAAGCTTACATTGATTTTCCAAGACTTGCTATTGTTGCTTCCTATAATAAAGGCATGGGAGGGGTTGATCTGGCTGATATGCTCATGGAGCTGTACAAGGTTAACCACCGCTCAAGAAAATGTTACATAATAATCTTCCATTGGTGCCTAGGAACATCCGTTACAAATGCCTGGTTGCTTTCTAGAAAACATCTTCGTCTACTTCAATCCAACCAGAAACATATTTCATTAACATAATTTCAACTAGAAATTGCTAATGCACTTTTGTAATATAGTTCCGTTTCTGAAAATTCCATCCAAAGAAATAGAGGTCGACCATCGAATTTGGGAAAAAATAATCCAACATCTTCCGATGGTTTATCTCCTTCGAGCAGTGTGTCTTCGCAAAGCAGCAAAAAGTATAGGTTCCAACCAAACCCTCCAGATGCAAAGCAGTACAATAAAGTGGATCATGGGGTAGTATTTAGCGAAAAAGGTCGCTGCTGATTGTGCAAAACAGAAACTTCAATGCCCAAATGTGTTAAATGTAAACTCCATCTTTCCTGTAATAATAACAAAAATTGTTGTGTCTTCTTTCATACTTAACTTTTAAAATCTATATGACTATTTTGTTAAGAAACGAATGCTTTAGTGATAGTGGGCGTGGCACTTTTCATATGAATTAAATACAAAAAATCGTATATAAAGGAAGCGATAATAGTTAAAGTACCCAAATTTTTCAAGAGACAATTTTACGTCTATATGATTATTTGAATAAGAAATGTTTGATTTAGTAATAGTAGGCGTGACACTTGCCAGATCTGTGATCCCCGCAAACGTTTTTAAATTTTATCACCTGTAATTTTTTCGGTATAAGAAATTGTTTGACCTGAAAAAAAATTTGTTACCTAATATTCCAAAAATATAAATTTGTAACCCATTAAATTTTGCAACGTAGGTGATTAATTTTTTTACCTGTGATCGGTTCCAAAAATCATTTTTAAAGATTTATTATCTGTAATTACCAAATCTGTGATTCCCGGAAACGTTTTTACATTTTATTACCTGTAATTTTTTCGGTATAAGAAATTGTTTGACCTGAAAAAAAAATTTGTTACCTAATATGCCAAAAATATAAATTTGTAACCCATTAAATTTTGCAACGCAGGTGAATAATTTTTTTACCTGTGATCGGTCCAAAAAATCATTTTTAAAGATTTATTATCTGTAATTACCAAATCTGTGATTCCCGGAAACGTTTTTACATTTTATTACCTGTAATTTTTTCGGTATAAGAAATTATTTGACCTGAAATAAAATTTGTTACCTAATATTCCAAAAATATAAATTTGTAACCCATTAAATTTTGCAACGCAAGTGAATAATTTTTTTACCTGCGATCGGTTCAAAAAATCATTTTTAAACATTTATTATCCGTAATTTTTTGTTAAAGAAAATTTTCTGACCTGGTAAGAAATTTCTTACCTAAGATTTAAAAAATTATAAATTTGACGTACATTCAATTTTATAATTTAATTGAATCTTTGATTCTGAACAAGTTACAAGTTTTTTTTTTGTGAATATATACTGTAAAAAATTACAAGTAAAATGCCTCCAAAAAAAACATCCCTTTCTAAACGCACCAAATCTGCAGAATCATTGCAATCGCAAAGAGAAAATGAAACTTCAGAAGAGCGTGAAGATCGCCTTAGAACTGAAAGAAGTCGAGCTTCAACCTCTAGAGCTGCCGAAACATATGAACAGCATAACGAACGTCTTCAAAGAGAAAGATCACGATCATCAACATCAAGAGCTTCTGAAACACGATCTGAACGCGAAACACGCTTGGAAGGTCTTCGACATCATGCTGTAACAGCACGAGCTAACGAGACACCGTCACAACGGGAAGGGCGTCTTCAAAGTCAGCAAAGTCGTACCTCAATATCACGAGCTACAGAAACATTGTTAGGACGCGTAGAACGCCTAGAAGGTATTCGACATCATGCTGAAACAGTACGAGCTAACGAGACACCGTCACAACGGGAAGGGCGTCTTCAAAGTCAGCAAAGTCGTACCTCAACATCACGAGCTACAGAAACATTCTTAAAACGCGTAGAGCGCCTAGAACGTATTCGACATCATGCTGAAGCAGTACGAGCTAATGAGACACCGTCACAACGGGAAGGGCGTCTTCAAAGTCAGCAAAGTCATACCACAACATCCCGAGCCACTGAAACACCTTTACAACACGAAGAACGCCTTGAAGGTCTTCGACATCATGCTGTAGCAGTTCGATCTAACGAGACATCGTTGGAACGTGAAGTACGTATTCAAACTCAGCGAAATCGTACAAGATCATCACGAGCCACAGAAACTTTTTTACAGCGTGAGGAAGGCCTTGAAGATATTCGACGTCACGCCACAACAGTACGAGCCACCGAGACACCGTTGGAAGGTGAAGAACATTTAGAAGCTCAGCGGATTCGAACCTCATCAAGGAGAGCAACAGAGAGGATAGAACAATTGAACTTACGCCGTGAACAAAATCGAAATCGAATGGTTAGTCATCGGAATGCATTTCACACATATGCACGTATTGCATTTAATTACAGGACTGATATTGATTATGCCGAAGGCCGAAGTAGGTGGCATGAATAAAGTTTGCCAATATTGTAGTGCACTCAAATACAAAAATGAAACACCTGAAATGTGTTGTGCAAACGGTAAAGTTGTTTTGCCTGAATTGCTTCCTCCACTAGAACCTTTACAGTCATTGATTTCAGGTAAGACATTCATAGTCTAATTCATAAACGACTTTGAAATTTATCATAGGTTTACAAATCAAATGTTATAAGTATTAAAATGTTGCTTTATAAGCCTTCGATAAATTTAAAAGATGTTTATAAATTAGGCCTTAGATATATATAAATCTATCATATAACCAAAATATTAAATTCAATTTTTAGGAACGAATGTGGATTCACAAGATTTTTTTTAGTAAAATAAGGAAATATAATTCGTCTTTCCAAATGACATCGTTCATTACGATGGGGGTGGCGAAGCACACCGGGTATTAGCTAGTAATTCAATAAAACTTAATACGGCTATAATTACAAAACAAAATTTTTTATATACCATAATTGCCCAACGTTGCTCACAATCAACTTTCTCTACCGCCCAAACGAATGGGCGTGGCAACTTAAAATTTAGCCAGACACTCCCTAAATGACTACAAAATGAAAATTTTTTAGGGAGACTGATAAAATGTTGGGGTCGAAAGGGCTAAAGAAATTATTATCTTCATTAATTTTGGCACACCATAGACAAACATAAATGAACTTAGTATTCAAATCGAATTTCAGTATCTTTTACGTTTTAATTTAGTCTAGGGTCGAACATGTTATTCTTTTGTCTTTTTTATAATTGTTTATTACAAACAAACGTATTAAAAAAATTATTTATTATTCCTCAGCAGTACAAAATAATTCATTGACAAACATGTTTTCATTCAAAAGTATATTATTTTTGGTTTTAAAACTGATAAAAGTTTTGAATCGCCTGTAGAGTGAGATTTTTAAATCTGAAATAGTAAAGCTTTTGCTCTTTGCTTTCGATTGTCTCTAGTATGAGTATTCCCAAAGCTTAGTTTACAACTGAACTTCTCTAAAAGTTTCTTTTTATTTCTTTATTTATATTTCTTTCAATTGCCTATGCACACTAATCACAACAAAGTGATTGTGTTCGCTTAGGAAATTTCCAAGCCCCCCGCCTAATCTTTTTTCTAGACGTCATACAAATCAAAGCACCATATAAAGACAAGCACTTGCTGATAATCTTCTCATGTAAGCGAAAACTAATCTAATGACAATCGTATTAATTTATTCAGTTTCATTTAAACAGTGTGTGAAATCACAACCATAACTACAATTGAACGCAACATACAGTGAATTGAGTGGAAGATAATGAAATTTTGTTTGGCTGTAATTTTAGCACTGACTGTGTGTCAGCTGACACTGGCAGCAGGTTCCAATTTGGTGTGTTTCTACGATGCATCCAGTATCGATAGAGATGGTAAATTGATTTGTTAATTCGTTATAAATCTTACGGATATCTGTTAACATTTTGTGTGTGTGTGTGTCAATTTAGGTATTGCAAAATTTTCTACGGCGGAATTTGAGATTTCTTTACAATTTTGCACCCATTTAATCTACGGCTATGCTGGCATTAATTCCGAGAATTTTAATTTGAAAAGCTTAAATACCCAACGTGACTTGCAGAGGCGTCATTTTGCTGCAGTTACCGATTTAAAGGAGAAATTCCCTCACATTAAGTTCTTGTTAAGTGTTGGAGGCGATAAAGATTTTGAAAGTCCAGACAAGTACATACAACTCTTAGAGGGTGGTGCTGAGAAGCATAGAGCATTTGCTGAGTCAGCTCGTGATCTATTGCGTAGTTATAATTTTGATGGTTTGGATTTGGCATTCCAATTGCCTCGTAACAAGCCACGTAAGGTGCACTCTGGAGCAGGTTCGGCTTGGAAATCGTTTAAGAAACTTTTTACTGGTGACTTTGTGGTAGACGAGAGGGCCGATGAGCACAAAGAACAATTCACCAATTTTGTTAGCACCTTGAAATCAATCTTGAACTCAAATAATTTGCTTATCTCTTTAACTGTTTTGCCAAATGTTAATTCTACTTGTAAGTTTTTAAGACATTCAATGTGCTCATGTGCAAATAAGCTTTCGTTAACTATTTTTAATTTTTTTAGGGTACTTTAATGCTCCTGCTTTGGCCGGACATTTGGATTTTGTTAACTTGGCTGCCTTTGATTTTACTACTCCAATACGAAATCCCGAAGAGGCTGATTACACTGCACCCCTCTATCCCGTTCCTTTGGAAGGCAACCGCCAGCCCCACTACAATGTTGATTTCCAAGTTGACTACTGGATCTCTCAGCGTTTTCCCAACAATAAAATTAATCTAGGCATCGCCAGCTATGGACGCGCTTGGAAAATGACATCAGATTCAAATGCTGATGGTTTTCCTATAGTTTCTGCCACAAGTGGTGCTGCTGATCCTGGTCCTGAAACCAAACAGGGTGGCCTTTTAAACTGGGCTGAAGTTTGTTTAAAATTACCCAACCCATTTAATGTCGGTATGTCTGGTACAGATGCTCCTTTGCGTCGCATACCCGATCCCATGAAAAAATATGGCACTTATGCTTTCCGACCTGCCGACGAGAATGGTGATCACGGCTTGTGGGTAAGTTATGAAGATCCTGATACTGCCTCCATTAAGGCAGCCTATGCTAAGACCCGTGGTTTGGGTGGTGTTGCCTTGTTCGATTTAAGCTTAGATGATTTTAATGGCCAGTGTACAGGCGATAAATTCCCCATGTTGAGAGCCATTAAATACAGATTGTCGTAAATGATTTTTAAATTGTTGTTAATTATTAATTTTTTTGTACTAAGCCTTAATGATATCAATATAAATATGAGTCAAATGTAAAGCTTAAAGCTCTTGTTTAACAATGGAAAGTGTTTTTTATTTACGAAATTTAAACAAACAATTTGCCCAACCATATTAATTGGAAGAGATTAAAATAAGAGTAAACTTTTGTTTTTGGATTAAATAAAACTTTTTTGTATAATTAATATAAATAATAAATAAATTAGATTTTTGTTTTCATTGAAATACATTGGATGTTAAAAAATGTTTAAACGTTTCAAGCTTTTGCCCTATGATGTGTTTATTAAGTTTACCGATCAATGGTTGGTCATACTAAGCCATTTAATATGTTTGTGTGTGCAATATTTATGCGAGAGAAATTTATTTTAAACTCATTGAACAGCATTTGGATTAAGGTTTAAGTGTAGGAAGGTTACACTCAAACCTCAGTCTATATATCTTGGTATTTGTTGTATATGTTTAATCTATTATTTATGGTTTTAAAATATCGTTTTAATATTAATAAAAAAAAAATATAAAATCACACAAGTAACAGCATTACAAAACAACTTAAATACTTAATTTTAGCATAGACGCTTGCAGCGTCAGCAGATAACATCAACTCAGCGATGACAGATTACCTTAATTTTAAAGATTTTTAAATCAAAATATGATTTAAAGATATTTTTCCCAAAATTTAAGTTCTTTTAAGCTTATTTGCTTAACACCTGTCACACACACATCATGTTAGAATTTATTAAATTCGTTTACCTATGTGTGTAACCATAACGCTATCTCAATAAACAGGGGAGAACAACGTTTTGTACAGAATTGCCATTTTCTTAATATGAATTCACTTATTTGTTTAGGACAAATTTTGTCCAGGGAAACCTTTTTTGACTATGAATTTTCTACAGCTTACATTCGGCAAAAATTTGCTTTAATAAGCGTGACTTTTCTTACCCATAGTTTCATTTAAACATAAACCAAAAGATTTATATTGCAATTAATTTTAAACTAATTTTATTTATCAGTGGATAAATTTATACATTTAACAGTTTCGTCACATATTTGCCTAATGTGAATGAAAACACCTTAAAGGTGAGATCACACGATTGGTCAAATGTACAGATTTTTGTAAATTTTTATGTACAGATCGTGTGAATGACAGAAAATATTTGGCAAAAGGCAGATAGGACAATTTTTTTGGCCGATAGACAGACATTATCACATTGAACTTATAGCCTAATATAAAAATATAATAAAAAACAACTCTGTTGTACCGATCGTGTGAACGCTTCATAGACAGAAAAACTTCTTAAACGTACCGATAATTTGTTCTGCCACTTACTGCCCGATCATAGTGGCCAATCAACCGATATTTAAATAATATTTATTGGGGTTGTCTAAAATTATAAATTTTAATAATTATTTACAAATTATACACGTTGCTCTTTTTCGCAAAGTGTATATTGTTATAATTTTGAAATATGGCAGCACTAATTTTCTGTAAACAAATGTAAACACATGTTCTTGAAATTATTGCATTATTCATAACGCAATTGTATAGTTTGGTGAGTAATTGTATTTATTCTATAAATACTCGATAAATAATGTTTATTAATTTTTTAAGATCATGGACACTGATGAAGAAGACATGTTTAACAATTTATCTGCTGCAGTGTGTGGTAATGCCGCAGGTCTGACTGAAGGAGCAACATAAACGCCAGAAAAAAAAAGTAGGAAATAAGGAAAACTACAGACAAACTTTTGAAACTGTCTCCAGAGGCAAGGAAGCGAAGTGTAACCGCCAAACGTTCATTAGTTGGTATTGCTTTCCGCATGTTGGTGTCTCTTTTTCTTATGTTTGGAGAAACTAATTGAAGGAGCTCATTAAAGGTGGCTTCATTCATGCGCAAATAGTTTTTAATCAAATATTTTTGATTGTCCGCTTCCCGAAACTCTCACAGAGTTTTTACATACGCGCCGTCCGTACTTCTCTTCTGAAACCAATCCCGCACCCAAACACTTCGCTTTCTTAACTTTTTTCTAGCTTCAATTTTGTTTTTCTTAATTACATGTGCACAAATGCATATTATTGCAGCTATTTTCTTTTTTCTTCGTATGGACATCATTTTTTCGCCCCGAAAATTACAAAATGTTTTTAAAATTTATACACAACTGATCAGCTGTTTCTTTGTTGTGTGAAATAAAGGAAAATCGTATGACAGGGTTGTACCGATTTCCGTGACTTGCTTGTAGTGGCCATATCAGCGCAGAAATTATTTGGCTAAAATGGTACAATCGTATGAACACTGAAAAAGTTATCGGTACACACACAAAAGTGTACAGATAAAATTTGGCTGAGATCTGTACATTTGACCAATCGTGTGATCTCACCTTAAACCGTTAAAATTTTGTTTGGATAAACATTAAAATTAAATCATTTTAAGTTGAGAGCTGTTCGACAAAACTTATTGCTCTCTTTCTTTAATCGAAACACATGGGTGAATCCAGCTTTATTATATAAAATATATATCAATCCAAAACATAGTGGTCTTTAGCACAAAGAAGATATAAGATGTCAAAGTACGTATGTATCATAATTGGCATTTATGGTACAATTGTACCATGGAAAGTCTAGTGGTACACCAATACACTCAATATAGTTTTGATATATTTTTCTTAATTTAAATTAAATTTTTTTCTATTTGTAGTTTTGCTTACATTGCAGCCACACGTTCAAGTTTTTCACACATACTACTTGTTAAAATTAATTTAAATTGATTGCTGTGACGTAGGCTGCACGCAATTTTAAAGCAATTTTATTATTACACTAATTATTTTTATTCACAAACATTATTAATTATATTTAATTTAAATTGCGGCAGAATATTTGTAAAACACAAAACAAAAAATTATGGCGGCAGAATATTTGTCAAAAAAAAAAACCAAAAATTCGTCACAACAATTGCACTCAGCTGTTTTCTTGACTGTTAATTGAAACATTCGATGGAAAGGGAATTTCAAAAGCAAGTTCGCATCAAGTTCTAAAAGTATGAGTGTATTAGTAAAAAGTGTGAGTGTATAGAAACTTGATCGTGTAACCCCTGTATTAAGCCAATACTTATTGATTTAGTTTGACTCAAGTAAATTTTCAATTTTCTTATGAAAATATTAAACAAATTTAACTTCATTTAAAAAAATTAAAGTGGACAGAAAAAGCAAAAAAGATTTTATTAAGAAAGGTTTTTAGCTTCGTGAACGTTACCTTACTGTCAAATATCAGGGTATTTTTTGTACTCCTAACTTTTCAGCGAATGTAAAAAGTTTTTTACAAGAACTGTTTTACTAAATAGATTATTTAAATTTAACTCCAGAGCAACGAAACAATGATTACAAATAATGCTTTGAAATAAAAACAAGTAAGAGGCTGTGCCGAATCTTTTATACCCACCAACAATTTGATGTTACATAAGGCGTTTCAATATAGTTTCTGCTATTCTGATATTTTAATATAGAGTCCTTTGTTATTGCAAAACCTTTATTCATAAAGAAATTATATGAGTTGGAGATAAAGCGTTATATGGTAGGTGGGCGTAAAAGTGGGCGTGTCACATTTTTTTTGCGTTGTACAAACCCTATGACCAAAAAGCAATATTTGTACATTTTCAGAATCATACAGCCATTTTTGTCATCATTTTTTATAGGTTCTAAAATTGATATTTCGATTTGTTACAAACGGAATGATAAAATGAATATACCCCCACCATTTGTTTGGTGGGGATATATTCTGGCAAAAATACTGCTGGTATAAGCCAACAGAGGTGAGCTGACTACAGGTCGACAATTACAGTCAAATTTTTTTATAATCAAGCACCCGCATGCATCTACTTACATATGTGTTTAAGCCTTAATACCAAAAACAAAAGATCTCTTTCATTTGGCGACTAAGATATTCACAAAATATGTTATCACTACGTATTTTCAGAATTTTAAACTGGCTTCAAAATACACAATCACAATGAAATATTTACAATACGACATGATAGCATACTTTGTGAATACCCCAAATGTGTCCTTAACCTAAAAACATTAACACGTTTTATTCATGTAACAGATTTTTTCACCTAAATCGTAGCGGCATAGCACAAGTTAAAAACTCTTATAATTGTTCCTCTTTAGCTATGATTATTAACTAGTGATCTCAATAAAATGTGTAAATGAGATTAATAAATTTGAATCAACACACTAAAAGCTTTTATGAGTTTCAAACATTAAGCTTTTTACCGGGGGTATTACTCGCTCTAACAATATCTTATTGCAAAATAATACTTCTATAAGGTGTGACCTGTAGTCGCAAAAAAATTAAGGCGATAAGAAATTGTGCAAATTTTGTTATAAATTACGAAAACGTTTAAGTAGGCTTTTAAGCCAAGTGTGGAAAACATATAGGAGAAGACAACAGACAGCAAAATGAAATTATTTCTAATTGCTGGTGTGATTTTTTTATTGTGTCATTTAGTTAACAGTTTAGGACCATCCACAATTTGTTACTACGATGCAACCGGAGCGGAGAGAGAAGGTGCCTTAAATAATAATAAATGTTCTCTGTTATTTAATCAATATATAATTGTGTGTGTATGTCCTCGCTTATAGGTTTAGCAAAATTTTCTCTTAACGATTTGGAGACAGCTTTAGATTTTTGCACTCACCTTGTGTACGGTTATGTGGGTCTTGATCGGGAGACTTTTCATTTGGCTACTTTAAACAATCAGCGTGATGTCAAAAATAGAAATTTTCTTAAGGTGACAGAATTAAAGGAAAAGTTTCCTTATGTGAAATTCCTATTGAGTATAGGAGGTGACAAAGATCCGGGTGATTCGGATAAATATATCGAGCTACTGGAGGCTGGTCAAGAAAAACAGCGAAATTTTATTGAATCTGCCAATTATTTGGTGCGTAGCTTAAATTTTGATGGCTTAGATTTGGCTTTACAATTGCCGCGCAACAAACCGCGCAAAGTTCACTCAACACCCGGCATGGCTTGGAAATCAGTAAAGAAACTATTCACCGGCGACTTTGTAGTCGATACAAATGCCGATGAGCATAAAGAACAAATTACAGAATTGGTCCAAAAGTTAAAATCGTCATTTGCTAGAAATGATTTACTTTTAAGTTTGACAGTGCTGCCCAATGTGAATTCATCATGTAAGTGAAATTGCAGGTCACCTAAATTTATATTGTTAAACATTTTATTGCAACAGGGTATTTTAATGTTCCTGCTCTAATTAATCAAGTGGATTTTGTCAATTTGGCTGCTTTCGATTTTACTACACCCGAACGTAATCCCCATGAAGCAGACTATACAGCTCCTTTATATGCGCCCGCTTTAGAGGGTAATCGGCAGTCTCACTACAATGTTGACTATCAAATTGAGCACTGGACTTCTCAACGCTTTCCAAAGAATAAACTGAATGTGGGTATCGCTACCTATGGACGTGCCTGGAAAATGACTTTAGATTCAAAAGGAGACGGTTATCCAGTAATACCCTCAACCGATGGTGCTGCTGAGGCTGGACCACAAATAAAGGTTTCAGGCCTCTTAAGTTGGCCAGAAATTTGTCAGAATTTACAAATAAAATCTGGAAATTATTTGCGTCGTTTTGCTGATCCTACTAAAAAGTATGGTACCTATGCTTTTCGAGCGGCCGACGAGAAAGGCGATCATGGTGTTTGGGTCAGCTATGACGATCCTGCAGGGGCTGCTGCTAAGGCAGCTTATGTTACCACCAAGGGTTTGGGAGGAGTCGCTATATTTGATTTGAGTTTAGATGATTTTCGTGGTCAGTGCACCGGTGATAAGTTTCCCATATTAAGGGCAATTAAATATAGATTATAGATATATCGTAAAAGTGTTGTATACGAATTATAGAGAAGATTATATATAAAATGTGAATATGTACATAACGCCTTAACAAAAATTTTTTAAATTTAGAATAGAAGTAAAAAGAACATCTTCCAATACAAATTTCTTCGATGAAATTGTTACGTTTGGTCCCTTTTATGGTTTTTGAAATATCTTACTATAAATTTTTATTATTATTAGATACATAAACTTATTTAAATTTTTTGTTTGTTTCTGCAAAAAAACAAAAATTAAAAAAAACAAGTAAGAGTGTTATATTCGGCCGTGCAAAATCTTATATACCCTTCACAACGTGTAGTCATGCAATATCAATTGTTTGTATCACAATTCATTCATATGAAATACGTACATACATTTACAAAACATTCCATTGCAGAATTATAAATTGAGTTTACGTATGTATGTTTCCAAAAAAAAAAAATTACAAAAAAAAAATAAAAAAAATGTATTAAAAATAAAAAAAAAACAATAAAAAAAATTAAAAAAAAATTTTTTAACAAAAATGTTTTAAAAAAATTAAAAAAAAAATATAAAAAAAAATAATAATAATATAAATAATATATGAAATTAAAAGAATTTTTTTTTTGGCATAGCTGGGATTCGATTGCACGTTTACTATAACCAGTATATATGTATGTTGTTGTTGTAATTGTGAAAAAAACGAGGTGGTCGTGGTTTTTTGTTCATATCTCAGAAAGTTATGGGGCGATTGTGCTGAATTTCAATAGCGATTCATTCTCGGATATTTCCAAGGGATTGATACCATACCCAGATCTGAGGAACATATATGTAGTAGCTTCTAAAAGTTTACATCAACCAACACACGGGCAGACGGACAGACGGTCAGGGCTTAATCGACCCCTCTATTCATAAGCTTTTTTTTAAGTATATTTTATCCAATTAACCCCTATTGGATCCTTTAAAACAAGATATAATTAATTTTAATTGAGCCAGCATTTGTCGTTTACCTAAAAATTTTTTGACTTTGGTGCAATCCACTGTAAACAAAAAGTGAAAATTATGTATTCTACTTACAAATCAATTTAAGGTACTTTGTTAGCTTTACAAAACTGTATATAACATAATTATTCTTTACACTTTATTAATCTTTAGTTTTGCCTATGGGGCAGAGCACTGTGCGTCGGCTTCATTGCTTGTGTGGTCAGGGGGTTATCAAACTACGCGTAAAGCGTAGAATATTGACATTTAGTGGCAGAGTTAATGTACACTGGAAAATATAATAGGCATGCATGCCGCCAAATGCGTTTTTCTTTTTTGAATAAGTACATACACATGACTATAAATAATATAGACGGCCAAATTACGGAACCGTCGAATAGTGGCGCCTTTTGAGTTTTTTCGTTGCCAAAATCTTAATAACTTTTGAACCGAATGGCATAATCAAAAAAAGGCGTATCACAGATAATTGATCAGCATATGAAATTAGAAAAGTTTTTTTTTTTTGGAAGTAATAAAAATAATTTTTTTTTTCAATTTTTTTTTTAAATTATGATTTAAAATTATTTAAAAAAATTTAAAACAAATTTTTTAATATTATTTTTTATTATTTTTGTAAGAAAATATTCAGTAGTTTTTTTTTTGATAGCATTTTCAAGAAAAAAAAAGTTATTTGGCGAACCCTTTAGCAAGTATATCTAAAAGACTAATAATAATGGTATGCAACAGAAATCGCCTTTAAAAAGCAGCGAATGGTTAACAATAAGATTTCCTTTCAGTCAGCTAAATAACGTTTTTACATATTTTCTAGTGTTTAGGAGTTATTGAGAATTTTTTTCGTACAAAACGAGTAGTATTTTTTGTCTCCAAAATGTTATTAAAAGGTTATAAGGTCAAAAATCTTTATAATTATTCAGAAAGCTACAAATTATACAAAAATTAGCTATAAATCACAAAAATCTATTGATAAATGTTGACTTTATTCACGACTAGCTAACTAAACCGGTGCGCTTCGCTACACCCAGCAGGAAATTTGTTATTGTTTTATTTATATTTATCTAGCAAAAAATGGGGCAAGGACGGGCAGCTAGAAGTTTTTGCATTAGGTAAAGGAATAATCAAAGAACTTATTTTGAAGATATGCCAAATATAGAGTTTGATAGTTTTTTTTCCAATCAAAATTTAGAAATATAGAAGAAACTAGCATTTAACCCGCTACTTCGATAGCGCAGTTCTTACTATTAATTGAATACTCAAGTTCTATTTATAATTATTAAATATTTTTGGTGAAATTTATGAAAATTTGTATCTCTGATTCAATTTAGTTAGAAAAATAAAAAGTAGAGTAAGGATATGTCGGGCATATATTTTCTATCTAAAACTAAGATCACTGCTACTGAGTTTCAAAAATTAAGATTCATAATTTGCAAAAATTACCTAAAAATAATAAAAGTAACATTTTTTCCTTCACTTAAAACTTCCACTTGGTTTATTATTACCTACATTCAGAATTCTATGTATACAAAATATAAAAAAAAAATGAGAAAAAGTAATTTTGGTCGACCATAATATTAGGAGTAAGACGTCGGACAAAAAACACTAAATTTAAAAATCTATGTTTACAAACGTAAAAATACAAAGAGTACAATAAAAATGCGAAACGGCTTTTTTTGCGTCTCCAATATCATTTTAATTCTCAACTTGAATCAATAATCCTTTATTTCACAATTTAAGCTTTATAAAAAAAGTCCCATTAAAATTCAGAAAAGTATCTTCTTGGTCGCCCATAACATTTTCAGTCTCACCTTGTATCAATAGTCACTAATTTCGAAATTCTCGCTTCGTAAACGTTGAAAATACAAAAAGTACCGTAAAAATTCAAAAAAGTACGTTTTCGGTCGCCCATAACATTTTTAGTCTCATCTGGAATCAATAGTCCGTGATTGTACAATTGTACCTTTATAAAGGTAGAAAATACAAAAAGTACCATAGAAATGGGAAAAACTACATTTTTGGTCAAGTTCCAAATTCCAAGTTTAAAATGTTCATATATCAATGTAAACAAATATTTTAATAGACATGATTTAAAGTCAGTAAATCTACTGTTTTTTACATAAAAGTAATTATGTTCTAAAAAGTACCAAACTCTTTTCCCGATTTTTCCCCTTTCTACCCTGCTATGAATATGTTCAAATTTTTACTCAATTACAAAATGTTTTATGTCTGGTGAAATCCCAATTAAAAATTGTGTGAAAATTTGCCGTCCAATAGGAATTACATAAATTTTCCGAAATTTTCCCCTTTTTGGTACCTTTTTTTCCTCCAAAAAAGTTCCAAAAAATTTAACCTAAATAATTGTCCATATTCTATTAGGCAATATTTATTATGAAATTTTTCCCATTGAATAATATTAGAAAAGATTCTTTTAAAAAAAAGTACCAAAAATAGGGACAATTTTTACCCCTTATATATGTGAATTTTCAAAAAGTGCCGAATCCATATTAAATTTTTTTTGCATATTACTTAAAACAGTTTAAACATTTTCCTAGCTTTATGTGTTTGAAAGTTACGCAGGGTACCAAAAAAGTACCAAAATTTAGTTTTTACCCGTTTTTCCCCTTAGGGGTTGAAAATTCAGAAACAGGGCAGACACCTGTCAGCTTATTTTTTGTGCAAATTACAATACTTTTTCAATTAATTTTTATCATTTTTAGTTTAGCAGATATAAGATTACCGATTTTACCTGTTTTTACCCTTTTTCCCCCCTTAAAGTACGAATTTCAAAAAATTCCTTCTTAGTGGAGCCATACATTGAAAGAGGAACCGATTGTCCAAATTTCATGTCTCTAGCTCTTTGAGTTTGGGATGTGCGATTATAAATCAGTCAGTCAGTCAGTCACTCAGTCAGACACGTTACTCTTTCATATATATAGATTAATAGTTGGTATATATCAATTTACCAAGACAAACACAAGCCAAAGAGTACAATTTTAATTTTTACTAATTTCTTAGTTAATAGATCTATGAATAGAATTAAAAAAATTATGATCCGCCACCTACATACTTTTTGAGCGGACCAAAAATTGTCTGTTTTTGAACACTTAAAGTCAGTCAGGGCTATATCTTCAGAACCAAAAATCGGTTTGTAAAAGGAGTAGCATATATGAAATTGTTGGACAAATTCATGTCAAAAAGTTTATACAAATTTTTCTTGGGGCCAATGAAATTGTTGATTTTTTCAAACTCCCTTGTTCTGCAGGCACTACTGTGCATCGGTCACTACGTCATAAATGGTCGTTATTCAAACAATTTTCTAATATGAGTATATTTAAGTGAGTCTACTAAGTTTGTTGTTTGATCAACCAAAAATACTCTTTGAAAAGCACGAGAGATTAAAATCAGTTTATTTATAAAACCAAAGACATGTCACTGCCGCAAAACTTTAACAGATAAGTTTTGGTTTTGTATGTATTTGTATTTATGAGCTTATTCAATTATTTTAATTATTAAAAAAACAATTCAGTTTAATTTTTCAATACAACAAAACACATACGGAACTTTTGATATTAAAATAATGAAATATTTTTTAAATTTGTTTTTAACTTTAATATTGGCACAAAGAGTACTGGCAATTGAACAAAATATTATTTGTTACTACGATGCTTCTAGTGAGAATAGACAAGGTAAAAATATCACACAATTTTTCTAAGAACTTCTGTTAAAAAAAACCAATTTCCTTCTTCTTAAGGCTCAGGCCATTTTTCTTTGAAGGACTTGGAAAATTCTTTAGAATTTTGCACTCATGCTGTGTATGGTTATGCCGGTATTAATTCCAAATCTTTAAAAATGATCAGCCTCAATGAAGAACGTGACATAGGAAGAAAACATTTTAGCGACTTTACCAATCTCAAAGAGAAATATCCGCACATAAAATTTCTGCTCAGCTTTGGAGGTGACAAAGATGTAGAAGAACTGCATTCAACTAATAAATATATAGAACTATTAGAAGCTGATACCGAAACTCAAAAATTGTTTATAGATTCGGTTGTACACTTGTTGCGCACATACAAATTTGATGGTTTGGATTTGGCGTTTCAGTTCCCACAAAATAAGCACACTTCCAAAGGCATGAAAGAAACACACTGGAAATCTCTAAGGAATTTCTTCAACCACAAACTTAATGAAACGGTTGTTATCGGAGATCATAAAACAAAGTTTACGTTACTGGTAGAAAGCCTAAGAGCAGCTTTTGAGCCTCATGATTTAATGTTAAGTTTGACGGTGTTGCCAAATGTAAATCCATCCTGTAAGTCTATAAATACCATGTAGACGCTAAATAAATTTATATTAATTCAGTTTTAATATTTAAAGTATACTTGGATGCTTTTGCTTTAATCAACAATTTGGATTTCATTACTCTGCAAACATTTGATTTTACAACACCGGAATTAAATCCCACTGAAGCCACCTATACAGCTCCTTTATATTCTCTGCCTGTTCAAGGCAATCGTAACGTCCAGCACAGTGTTGATTACCAGGTCAACTATTGGATTTCGCAGCGCATTCCAAGCAACAAAATAAATTTAGGCATCGCTGCTTATGGTCGTGCCTGGAAAATGACTAAAGAGTCAAAGACGGATGGTTATCCCAAGGTTTTATCTACCGACGGTCCAGCACCAGCTACATATATAACAAAACTACCCGGAGTCATAACATGGACAGAAATTTGTCCCATGCTACCGAATTCTTTTAATGCCAACAGAACTGGTTCTCAAGCTCCTTTGCTCAATGTCTTAGATCCTCATAAGGATTTTGTAACGTATGCTTTTCGTCCGGCCAATGACGATGGTGAGCATGGTATGTGGATTAGTTATGATGATCCCAGAATTGTTGCCATCAAGGCTGCCTATGTTAAACATCGTAATTTGGGTGGTGTTGCTCTGTATGATGTGAGTCTTGATGATGTTCATGGAGTATGTAATGGTGATACATTTCCCATGTTGAGATATATTAAATACGCATTTTTACAAATTTAAAACCATGGTGTTGTTACTGTATGTTCTCGTTTACATCTTAAGTTGCTTCCATTTTTGAGTTTGCCATTAAAAGTACTGCAACTTTAGCTGCACTTGTAAACATAGATGTGGGACATACTACTTGGAATATCACAGTTGAGTAACCAAAAGAATGTAAAACCAAAAAACAATTTGGAAACTTTTTAACTCAAGCATTTTAAGACATTTCAAACGCTTATGTCCACATCACAGCCGCTGCAGGCAAGGCTATATGTCGCTTTGCAATACCGTTTTAAATTTCTACAATATTAATTTCCGACCACTTAAAGTATATGTTTTGAGAAATCTTATAAATTCAAGTCGATTGAGAAATGTCTGTCTGTTGGATGAAATCAATTTTTAAATGTTTATATGAGAAATCGATCATTTTAAATATTAGGAAATGAATCGCTTATTAACATACTGAGATATCAGCAAAAAAAAACGGACCCTCCCTCAATTTTTCCACAAAATTAGCATTCTTCAATTCTCCGATTATTTCCAAATATGCTTGTTATTACTAACATATATGACATACCTTTAGTATTATTTGTTAAATGCTTTAAATAAAGTAACTAAGTGACTAATGTGCAAAGTTATAAGCAAAATAATTTAAAAAAAGATTATCTACCAATTGACCTATACCTTCGTATAGGAAGCCGGACTTTACGAATTCGACTCCTTATATAAAAATCTGCATTTGGTCAATTGATAGTCCGGGTAACTATACCTTCATACAGTTAACCGACGCCACGAAATTAACCAATGCGGCAGTGAGACGCAACACTCTTGAAGCCAAATAAAAAGGACGGCCTGATTGTCCTTAAGAGATAATGACAATGACGCGCGATCTCTTGACCTGACGAGAGCTGTATTACGACTGTACAGTTCATAAATCTTTTCATAAATCCATAATCTAAAACAAAAAAAAAAACAAAAAAGAGTGCTGTGCCAAATCTAAAAATACCCTTTACCATAATGTACATAGGTGTAATGACCGAAGCGTAGCCAAGATTTCGGTTAAACCTTATACCCAATTTTGCTTTATTATTTTCGATGTCATCTTGGATTTTGAATTCTTACATATTGAACTGTATTGTAATAGCCGAGTCATTACATGATACCCATATTGATGGAGTTGAGAAGAAATTAACTACTATTTGGTTTAGGACGCTATGTTGGATTTTATTTTTGTTGATAGTTTACTGTATTCTACTGTTCAAGCCTTTTTATTTGATACCAATATTGATTTTTAAATACTAGGTTTTTTCCACATACAAAGTAAAGTATGTGATGTACGTATGAACTTTAATTTGATTTAAAAGCTTGAGAAACTTGATAGGCATATTAAAAAAAAGCATTTATATTTCTAAAAAAAAGTTATGCCTATAACTTCGCCGAGTAGTAATAGATTTATACAAAGAGAGGCATATTATTTCTCTAAATAGTAACAAACATGTCAGTAAATTAAGGTATTGTATCTTTACGCTAAAAATATATAGAGACAGAAGTGTTTATTTACTCATGTCTTGGAAAGCTGGAAAGACATTGGCTTATATTCATAGTCGCAAAGTAAAGTCGGCTCTTACTAAAGTTAATCTTTAAGTTAAAAGCTTTTACTATCTTTTTGGTATTCATAGTCAAAAAAAAAGTATACTTTAAGTTGAGCTGGCTTTAAATGGGTGTCAACTCTTATTTGTTTAACTCTGGCATACAAATTCTTTTTAAAAAATAAAAAATGGCAACTTGATCAGCTGCTTTTCTTTTGTTTACTTTTGTTGAAGCAACAATAAAAAATGAAAATTTAAAAACGTTTTACATCTATGTATAAAATCAAAATTTATTAAAATAATGGAAAAAACAGAAATGGTAAGTCTCAATAACATATTTATGTATGTACATACACATGTACATATGTGTGATATACATATTTTTAGTTTGGCATTTAATAAATGTTTTACTTTCAGAAACTGAAGAAGCCAAGAGATGCAAATTGGAGTGCTTCTGAGAAAGAATGCCTCCGGGAGTGTGTAGACGCACACTTGGATGTGGTAGAAAACAGAGGAAATGATATTTTATTAATACAGAAAAAAAAATTCGTGAAAAGCTATAAGGGAAACGATGCTTTCATCTTACGAGTTGTAATTTTGTCAAATCTGTAGCGGGAATAAAAATCCTCATCGCTTAGGTCGAAGGGATTAAATCTATTTTTGTAATTTTTAGGCTTCCTTACACAAAAATCATTCGCACAACCACCAGTTATTGAAAAATCTCTTTCAATATCTTGAAAGCTTGGCATTTTTTTAATTTTCAATAAATCTTTTAACTTTACAATGAACAGCTGATGTTATTGTAAATAGAGTTAACAACAGGTTCAGCTGGTTTTAAATTTAGAGCCGACTTTAATGTCAAAAACCAACTTTAAGTTGTCTATGAATGACTTAGAGTAGACTTTTTTAAGAAATTGACTTAAGTACTGTAAAAGTCGACTTTTTTGATGACTATGAATATGCCCCATTATGTTGAATTTCAATATCAAAATTTTGGAAAGCACTTCTGATAAATAGATACTATACACGAGTCCTTGCGGCATATGCGGACTTCAAAAAGTTGATTTCAACGTTCACGCGGACGGAAAGAGGGATATGGCGAAATCGACTTCTCTACCTGTAAGTATTCAAAAATTGCATTCTTTTTGGGGTCGCAAATAATGCAGTAGATATTACAAAACGGAACGACAAACTTTAACACTCTCATGTAAAGGGTATAACAATATATGTTTACTTATATATTTATATTTTATTCGAACTTTTTTCTATATATTAAATTTTAATGTGAACCATTTTTTATTTTGGCTTAAGTTCATTTGTTCTTTTTATTTAATTTTATAATTCAAATTAAATTAAATTGTAACCATTTTAGGAATATTCTTTCTAAAAATTGATATTGAAAGCATAACGAAAAATGTATTACGAATAAAGAAGAATATGAACATGTTGAATTATGAATTGTCATTTGATAGGTGAAATTAAATATTCAACAAAATATGAAAATTAATACTAAGATTCACTAATTCAAATTTCATTCAATTGTAACATAAATAGGAATTTTAAGTTACATAGTAGTATACCGATAAAGAGTGCTGATGATGAAATCGTAGCTGATTTCGAAAATGCATTCCACTCGGCTAATATCGGAAATAATTTTTAGAAAGAATATTCCTAAAATGGTTACAATTTAATTTAATTTGAATTATAAAATTAAATAAAAAGAACAAATGAACTTAAGCCAAAATAAAAAATGGTTCACATTAAAATTTAAAATATATGTTTACTCTATCAATAAATAAATAAATAACATCAAACAAACAGAATGGCGAATCTTAGGGTTTGGACAATAATGCATTTAATATGAAAACAAGTCTATACTGCGGTACTGTAATTTTTATGCTTGATGTTGAAGGGTATAGGAGATACGGCATGGCCGAATATAGCACTGTTACTTATACAATAAAAGTTAAATGTTTAGTATTGTCTTCAGTATTTAACGTTTTTTTCCAGTCAGTCATCGATAATAGTACTCAACATTGTATAAAAAAGTCAACCTCAGCTAAGGTCCGTTTCTCGATTAATAAGTACGGCAAGCAAAAATTTGAAATTTGAATTTGAGACGATACTGAAAAGACAATTTCTATGTGATTATGGCTTGAAAGTAACATCGTTCCACATTTATTTGGGCAATACGTTGTCCAGGCCATTACCGCATTACATCAGGTGCTAAACGTTTTTGATAATCAACTTCCTTTAGCCTGAATTCGATGATTTGTACACCGACAATACCTTTAGGTACCATACAGCCAGACCTGGGTGCTTTGCATTACTTTTGCATAACCACTAAATCAAATGAAAATTATTTAAAATAAAAAAATTCGTTATAAAGTCCACTAAAACTCACATTTCAAACATACATATGACATACATACATATGTAATACAATACGAACTTCTTAACGCGTTATTACGACTTGTTAATTATAGTAATGTAAATACATAGATAAATTATACTATTTCTCACCTTCGCAAGATATGTTGAATAATTTTAAATCCCATGCAATGTATTCCAAGCAAGAAGACAATCTGAAATGCCTTGCGACATGCGGGGTCTGACGTCACTAAAATGTTTAGCACTTTGGTAACATTTTTTAAAGTAGTCGTAGTGGCTGCATGCGGTAAGATTTTGATATTACACGAATTGTATTTAAGTCCAAATATGCAAATGGCGCACATGTGCGCGAAGCGGATACATCTATGGTTTATGATGACATCAAAATTACGTCACAGCCACATGGGTATGTGGCTTTTTACATTTCGTGTACTACAGACTTAATTCGTTCTCTATATCTTGGTTTCATATATAATTATTTATTTATTTGCTTATTTAATTTAACGTATAAAGATTAGCAATATAATTCGATCAGACTTTAAGGGGCGATGTAAATTTTATTGAGGAAATACCAAAAGGGTCGTAATTTTTAGGCGTGAGCAACAAGTGAGCATTTAAAAAGTTTGACTGTATTGTTATTGACTTGGTTTAATGTTAAAAGTGTTGAAAAAAGAAAATAGGGGCTCAATTTTGAGGCGTGTCGTAAAAATGAGTATATTAAAAGGTAGATATACTAACTTTTTGATGGACTTTCTTGTCACATGCAAAATATGGTCACATTAGGGGGAAAGGATCCGAGATGTCATAAATGATGTAGTTTGACGTTAGATTTAAATGTTACCCGGGCAAAAATTAAGCTATAGTCAAGCCATGAACAACGATATGCAATATGTTGAGATCGGACTTTAAATGGTGGCGCTATATATAAAAAACAAAAAGAGCTGCATGTTGGGGCGTGGTAAAAAAACAATTTTGTCTGTTTATGAAACTTAATTGACATCTTTGGTTCAAGGGGTTGACTGGCACAACTTTTTTTTTTTGTATGGAGGCCGACCCGCCTTAATGTATATGTTTCTGAATATTCGTATAATATATATCAGAGATGGAAAAGCTAATGCTATAGTAATTATTATTAAACATATTGAAGTGAATACACCAAAACATACAATCTTAAATAGGTAGTGAATTGAACAAATATATTTTAATGATAATGCACGAATAATGCATTACTTACCCTGTAGCAAAAATTTTAACTAGTTACTTTGTGGACCATACGCTATACAAAAAGTGATAGATCTCTTACGCATTGACTAAAAATAATAACGTAGAAAACGGTCACTGGTTGTGGCTTAAGGCCATGACTGACTATCATACAAAGTCGTGCGATTATGTCAAATAAAAATCTGATAGTTTTCTGTCCTACATAAAAAAATCGCAACAAAATGTGTGATTGGATGCCACACTGTCATACTTGCTTACAAAAAGCAACTCTGATCGCACAGAAACTACAATTTTATGAAAATTTCCAAAAGATTATCAAATCGGACACACTTGTCAAAAAATCTGTTACACATGTGCACTTTTTGTCCACACTATCACACTTTCTGAACACACATACAATTTTTGACATATCGAACGACTAAATCTGATAGTCAGTCATGGCCTTTAAGAATCAAGTATCGAGATCATAACAAACAGAGCAGCAACAATAGCAAAGGTATTGATTGTCACACTAAAAGCGAAAAAAAATACGCCACCACATAGGCATGACGTCACCAAAGTCGGCACCAAATCATAACTAACCATACCAAATCGCATCTCCCACCCGAAAGTGTGTTCACAGCAGTGAACGAAAATAAACGAAACGAAACACGGTACAAATCATCTAAGTCAGAAACTTTTCAATTTTTATGAATCGTTTTGTTTGCGAGCAAAACAAAACCACAAACTTTTCAATGCAAAAGAGCATAAACAAAACAATTTGGGTTTTGTTCTTTGGCTTTGCTTTGACGGTATGTTTCGTTTGAGTACGAAACAAGAATGAAACGTTTGCAAACGTTTGCAGAATAAAAAGATTATAACAATCATAACAATGCACCATTGCCAATTCGCAAACTTTAGTTAGTGACTTCATATCGTTATTAGGATCATAAAATTAATGTAGGTAGGTAAAATGTTAAATAATTCAGCAATAAACATGTAGATTTCTTCATCTAAAGAGCAAATCAATCAGCAAACGTTTTGAAACGTTTGCAGAAAGTATTGTACTGTATTGTTTTGCATGTTACATATTGAAGCTGAGTACTTTTCGATTCTGGTTTTGTTTGCACTCATAGTACAAAACAAAATGCATGTACCGTTATCCTGGGTTTTGTTTCGTTTTGTTTTCACTCTCTGAAATGATCGAAACAAAACTATTGGAAACGTTTCCATTTGTTTGTTTTCGTACTCTGGTTCACAGTGATAATGCGTTATGAAACTTTAAATGCGTTTTTCTCAAAACTTCGTTTTCACACACTAGGTCCCTTTTCTCGGAGAAGATCACATATGCACCTCGTCTGAAGTTAAAAGCAACTAGTACATTTCTAACCACATCCTAGTTACTTTATCTGCAGGATCCTGTGTGTTTTAGTGATAATGCAAAAGTAGTGCATTACTGGGCATAAACTTTAGTGATAAAGTGATCATTTATTTTACTTGCAATTTCATCGATTTAGTTTTTATGTACACCCAACTCTTTTTTTACACGGTTTCTTTTTACACGGATTTGAAGTTACACGGTTGAAAAAAAAATTTTTTTGTAAAAAAATTTTAATCTAGTACGGTTTCAAAATCAATGTTTTGTAATTATGTTTGTTTTTACCAGACTTGGCACCATTGCTGAAATGAACATACATAGTAGTAACAGGGGAATCCCCTTATTCGATAACTCTTACCTATACATTATGTTCGCATGATATTTACATAAAATATTGCATAATTAAAGTGTTTAAAGTTTATTAGCTCGCAATATTTTATCAATTGTTCGTGCTATCAATTAGATATGAACATTTCTGACCTTAGTAAGTGAAAAAGGTATTTTATCTATAAATTTTTAGTTAAGCTTTAAAAATAAAATGTTTGCCCTTACTAACAGTTAACAAAATGTCCAAAATTTCAATGATTCGTAAAAGGCAAGCCATTTCTTTGGAAGTAAAATTAAAAACCTTGGACTGTCAAATTGACGAATTAATGATAGATAAGCCGCTAGATGATGATTGTCTGATTGAAATAACAACAGATGACGGCAAAACTAAAACCATAATAGCGATAACGACGAGGAGACCGAAATATGTCAATCAACTGCTAGTTTAATTGATGACGGTCTAACATTTGGTAAAAGTATGGTGAATCATTTCTTAAAAAATGATCCTAATATGGAACGTGCCCTGAAATTCGAACGAGATATTAATAATTGTATTGGTGGAAAAAAAAAAAAAAACCAAAAGTTCAACTTTCTATAAAAGATTTTTGAATAAAAAAGTCGTCGGCGCAAGACCTTTCGGGAAAAAAGTCCGACAGTTCAAAACTCTATTACCGGACAAAAGTCACCATTAGATAATTTGATGGGTATCTCTTGTGATGATACTGACTTTAGTCCAGTTCGTCGCAAACAATTGCGCTTATTATCAAGTAACGACGAATAATTATGTAGCTATGTAAATATTTTTTCTTTATTTTTATTCTAATTTTTCTGTTCTTAACTCTGGATTAACAGATTTCCATTATTCTTTTGTTTTTCACCTGTATGAATTATGTATTTTAAGTTTTAATGCTCAATAAAATGCCATATGAACATATAATTTACATGTATGCATATCTGAAATTTTGTAGCTTTCAACATTTTTTACACGTTTTTACGAAATAAATATAGTTCTTTATTTCATATTACATGGTTTTCAGATGACATGGAACGTATCCTCCATTTTACTATTGGAAACGCCTCTTTTTTTACAGGGTTTTATACCCTTCACACAGTGAAAAATGGTATATATAGGTTTGTCATTCCGTGTGAAATTTCTACAATTTTCATTTCCGACCCCATAAAGAATATATTTTCTGAAAGCTTATGAAAGGGGAGTCGATTAAGCTCTGTCAGTCTGTCCGTCTGTCCATGTGTATGTTGAAATCAACGTTTTGAAGCCCCCCGACATAGCTTGGGCCCGGGTAAGGTACTAAAATATCAGAAATATTTGGGAGTAGATCGGTATTGAAAATCAGAAACATCGGTACATAAACAACTGAGATATGAGCAAAAACCCACGACCACCTCGATTTTTTTTTCACAAAAACAACATTACAACAACAACATACATACATACATACATACATACAAACGTGTACACTGGTTAGAGAAAACGTGGCATCAAATCCCAGCTGAGCCAAAAAAAAATTTTTTTAATATTTTTAAAATTTTCTTTTTTAATTTTTTTTTATTTATTTTTTTTATTTAATATATTATTTATATATTTATTATTATTTTTTTTTTAATTTTTTTTTTTTTTGTTTTATATATATTATATACATAATACTTTTTTTTTAATTTTTTTTAATATTTTTTTAAATTTTTTTAAATTTTTTTTTAAATTTTTTTAAAAATTCTTTTTTTTTTTTGTTTTTTGTTTTTTGTAACATACATACGTGAATTTATATTTTTACAATGGGACGTTTTTATATATGTATGATTTTATATGTATGTACGTATTTCATATGGGATGAATGGTGACACAAACCACTGTTATTGCATGACTACACGTTGTGAAGGGTATATAAGATTCGGCACGGCCGAATATAGCGCTCTTACTTGTTTTTACACGGATTTCTGAGGAACGTATCTACCGTGTAAAAAAAGAGTTGGGTGTATATAGAAAAATATTCAGTGCATAAGCTTATTTAATGAATTTTTTCTAGATCTGTACATAACTTATGCCACATTGGACATTTTGCACTAGCGGTTTGAGGCCATGATCATCTTAAGCAGAGTTGATATGAACTGGCTACCGATATCGTGCAATTTGATCTAGTTAGTTTTTTTTGTGATATTCTCAGGTTGCAGATTTATGAAAATAATCAAATAAAACCCCTGCCATCGGCTACAGACAGTCTAACTTATGCGCCAGATTAATGGACAATTTAACACATCGGAGCAACAATTTATTATCGCTAAATAATGGCATCGATAGGCCTTTTCAATAAATAATTTTTTTTGGTTATATCTCACACACAATTTGTTATATTTAAATATTAATGTATCAAGCGTTTAATAAAAGATCCGTCAGAACTATTATTAACGTATTTACTAACAAAAACAATTTCTTTCTATTTTTACAAATACAATAAAATAAGCATTTACAAATAAAGTTCCTTAGAATCAGCAACAAAAACACTATTACTCATTCAAATATTTCATATTTAATTCATTAAGTGCTTTTGTATTGAGCCACCTGTTAGTCCTCAATTCTTGACAATTTAAATTTAATTGATCTTAAAATGGGAAACTTTTCTCCGCTACAATCGCCGTGCACATCATCCAGACTCATTTCAAATAAAGCAACACCACCCAAATTATGATTACGCACATATTCTGCCTTTGCAGCAGCTGTTATGGGATTTTCATAACTAATCCAAATGCCAAAATTACCCATACTGTCCACAGGTCGATAGGTGTAGACACCATATTTGGCCTTCGGATCCGTCACACTTGTCAGCTTAAGATCATGAGAGAGTTTTTCACATATCTCCGGCCATGACAAGAAACCAGGTGTATATGTACGAGGTCCTGCAGCAGCTGGACCATCTGTATACAAAACCGGAGGTTTGCCATCACTATTAGAATTTTTAGTCATTTTCCAAGCACGTCCAAATGCTGAAATAGCGATAATAATCTTGTGTCGTGGTGCACCCTGTGAGTGCCAATATTTGTAAATATTTTTAATATTTGCCAGCTCTAAAGGATCTTCGCTACCTTCAAGAGATTTAGTAGGCGCCATGAGATCTGCTACTTTGGGATTACGTTCGGGTGTGTAGAAATCAAAGGCCGAAAGTATTACAAAATCTAAACTTTTAATTATCTCAACGACATCAAAATATTCTTTAAAGAAATATTTAAAAAACTCACATTTAGATGTTAAACACACAAACAAAAATCTCAAACTCACTTTTCGCATTTACATTGGGCAACACATTCAAAACCAACATTTTTTTGTATGCTCTCAACTGTGTCCCTAATTGCTTTATCAAACCAGTTAGCTGAGCTTTATACACTGGCAGCTTGGTGTTGTTAGTGCTACCTTTAAACCAACTTAAAATATTGTGCCATATTTTAGCCGCATATGTATACACCGGCTTGGGATTATCCCTTGGCAGGGGGAAGTCCAAACTTAAGCCATCAAACTTATAAGTGTTGAGGACATTTATGACAGACTTAGTGAAAGTTTTTTTTGCATCATGATCTTCCAGCAAATCCAAAAAACATTTAGTAGATTTTTGAGTACTTGGGCCACTGACGCTTAGCAGAAACTTTATATTTGGAAATTTTCTTTTAAAGTGTTGCATATTCTCTAATTCGTATTTACGCTCCGGTGCCGTAAGTATGAATTTCTTGGGTATTATAGTCACATAACTGTAGATGACATGGGTGCAAAAGTGTAAGGCAAGCTCCATGTCATTTGAAGTAAATTTTGCAGGACCTTTAAATTAAGTTTATAAATGTATTGCTTTAGAATAGCACTAGTGCAGATACGTTAGACTTACCCACTCTACTGGCACTTGTCATATCATAATAACAGACCAATTTATAGCCTTGAGAAGATGACAGAAATACCGCCAATACGATTATTATAATCCGAAATAAACATTTCATTCTTAATAGCGCTTTGTAGAACGTAAAATACTTTTCTGTTCTTAGAGATTCTGAGTAACTATGATATGCATTTAAAAATAAATGAGAACAAATAAGAATGCAAGTAAATAGTCAGCTCTGCCATCAACACACCACAATGCAGTGGTTTAGTGTAGGACCACAACTGGTGAATCAAAAACTGACTTCATTGTTAGCAATCGACAATACCAATTAATTAAAGCCTCTAGTTACTATGGTTTATATTTGTCAATTTCAGAATTATGTTTCAGTTCCAATGAATTCTAATTTTTTCCCGGGAATCTTGGAAACTCAAAATTATCGAAATTGTATCACAAATGTATCATTAAGCTCATATTTCATTCACAAAATTTTTTTCACATTTTCTATTTTAAATAAGTAAGTCGATAATTTTTACCTGTGATGCCACTGGTATATATAACTTTATCTTACCATAGTTTCTACAATATTAATTTCAGACCAAATAAATAGGGGAGTAGATTGAGCAGTGACCGTCTGTCTGTGTGTTGGATGAAAACAGCTTTTAAAATCCCAAAGACCTGTAAGTGGTATAAATCTTTTTGAAATATTCGGGAATGAATTGCTATTGAAATCCAGCACAATTGCCTTATAACTCTCTGAGATCTGAGCAAATAAACAGGACTGCCTCTGTTATTTCCCATCGTTTGTTATCGTTTATGGATAAAACATGTCTCTAGGGATATTCGTTTGGACAAATAAGTCACTAATCGGCAAAGTTATGGAGAAAATTTTTTTGGAAAAATATAAATTTTTTATATATCACGTTTCTCAATTTTGTAAATAATTTTGGAATACGCTAATGACACCAAATTCCAAGACGTAGCCCCGGAAATTATTGCTAAGAAACACTAATAAATTGATTTTGAATTAACAGAGATATAAGCACTAAAATACAACTACTTTGATGTTTTTCCTAAAATTAACAAAGAAAAATTGATTCCTAGTCAACCGAGACAGTCAACTTGGAAATCAAATGAAAGGCCTTGACTAGCGAAATATAAAACATTATAAAAAAATTTAAGATCTATGATGGCCGCCACTACAAAATAGCCTCAAATAAATTTTTATATGATTTAAATCTAGTAATTAAAAATGATGGCATCTAATGAAAGGACTTGACTAGTAGAATACAGTAAACTATGAAAAAGTTAAAATCTAAGATGGCGTCCTTAATAAACTGGCAGATATATGGGTTAAATATAGATAAAACAGCCTTGTCCCCTTCAACCTTGATATCAAATGAAAAGACTTGACCAGTAGAATGTAGTAAAATATGAAAAAGTGTTAAGTCAGAGATGGTGTCCAAAACAAAATGACGGATAATTTTTTTTCTTAACCCTATCAGAAGAAGTTGAACACTGCTTTGTAAAAATGTAAAGCCAAATATGTCTTCGGAAGTAATAAAACAAAATCCCATTCAACATTTAATCTGAAATCTAGGCTAAACTGCGATGTGGTCATTACACCTAAGTCCATGACAGTGAAGGCTATTATCAGATTCGGCAATGACAAATATATCACTTTTATGCTCGGCGCACAATTCGGACGAACGATGAATTTCGCCCAACACGACGAATTCGTCGGTAAAAATTCGCTGTGTAAATTCTTCGTGTAAAGCACAATAACGACGAAAAAGTAGCATATTTTATAGTTGATAAAATTGTTTACTGTTTGTGCAAAGAAGGAACAAAAATAATCGAAGAATTTAAATTTTTGTGAAACTCAACAAAATAATAAATTAAATTTCTGTCATAGTAAAAACTTTTTAACGTATAATTAAACGTTCACAAAGAATGTGCTGGGTACGTGCAGTAAACAATAATAAAAAATTTTGTTTTTTTATAACAGCTAATAGTGTGACCATATGAAAAAAAATATCACTTAATAAACATAAACATTTGAAAAAACACAAATAGTTAAAAACAAATTTTTGTAGATAACTTTTTTATATTTAATTTAAATGTTTTAAAATAAACAAGTAAGAGCACTATATTCGGCTGTGCCGAATCTTTTATACCCACCACCAATTTTGTGTACATTTAAAGCACAATAATTATTATTTTGTTAATCGCTTGGAATAATCTCTTTATAATAAAATATACATCACTTTCTTTGTAGAGGGTGGTTAAATTTTAAATTTAAAACAGAGGCCGAATTACGGCACTCGAACGTGATCGAAATTTGAAAACTCCTATTAGAATCTATATAAGTAAAGCACAGCATACTCGATCGTTCGAGTAAAATTTCGATCGATATCGAATGCCGTAATTCGGCCCCAGGTCTGTATAAAATGTTAGAACATCTATGAATACCTTCTAAATTCATTAAATGAGAAGCATTGCTGTTTATCGCGATAGTGTGGCAAAAAAACAGTCAACTTCGACTCATCATCGTGCCAAACAATTGGCATCAGCAATGTTATTTAAAATTTGGACTATCGGATCGAGGTGTGCCGTTGAGGTCGCGGGGCCATTTGGCCGATATTTTGTTCCATACATAATTGAACCATACAAATATTTTCATTAAAAAAGAAATGATAATAATTTCCTAAATAATTTGTGTTTTATTCAAAATCAACATCGGCCCTTAAAATTTAACCACCCATTATAACTTGGATATGCTGGTAAAATGTTTTCGTAAATTAAGTGTTTCAGTGAAAATGGGCGTTAAAGTAAGCGTGTCAATAAAATTTCTGCTAATAAATACAACTTAGATATTTCAATATAGTCCGTAATTCTTCCAAAATATTTATTCATTGAGAAATTATATGAATTTGAAATAAAGCATTATATAGGATGTGGGCGTAATAGTGGGCGTGTCACCTAAATTTTCTGGCATAACAATAACATTGACTAGAAGGATTTCCGTAGCAAATTTTATCATCATACCTCTAATTTTGTCGGTTTTATGAGCTTTTAAATTTCATTAACAGTAAATAACGTGGAAAGTGAGCGTTATAGTAGGTGTGTCGAAGTTATTTATGCTAATAAATACAACTTAGATATTTCAATAAAGTCCTTTATTATTCGATTTATAGAGAAATTATAAGAATTTAAGAGAAAACGTTGTATGGGAGGTTGGCGTGTCACATTTATTTTCCGTCAGAAGAAAGCCTTTGACCAAAAAGCAATTCCTGCAAAATTTCAGAATCGTAGATCTAAATTTGTCACTCTTATTAGGTTTAAAATTTTTAACAAATTGGAAAATACACTGCGCGGTATAAATTTTCGTACATTTTGATCTCTAACTCCCTTCCTAATACATGCATTTAGGCAATTTTTCTTTCTTCCTTATACTCCGATTTAGCCAATTTTCTATTCCAAACAAACCTTGTGTATAAGACATATTCTGGCAAAATTTGAACCCACTAGCTTTTTCGATGGGACCTCTATCGTGCTTTTAACAGACGGACAGACGGACGGACATAGCTAGATCGTCATCAAATAAAACCCCGATTAAGAATATATACATACCATTTTTTGGTGGCGGATATAAAAACTCAAATACTTCAAAAAAGCACATTACAAAAAAATTTGTTTAGCTCTTTTACTAAAATTTTGCAAAAAATATTTGACCTTGTGTCACAAAAATTGGTCTGCTGATCACGGTCGGATCGTAACGGGTATACAATGGGGTATAGGGGTATAGAGGAGAGTTTTATCTACTAAATGGTGCTAAATGGTGTATTAAAAAAAGGAATTTAGGAAAATTTAGACCTAAAGATAAAAAAAAAATTATTTCTAAACATTATAAACTATTTATTTTCATGTACTAATGGCTAACAAATTTTAAAATTATACAAAACTTATTTCGTTTGAAAATCTTTTAAAAGCTAAATGTTATAGAACTTTAAAAATCAATATCTTACTAATAAGTTTCCCGTTTTAGCAAAATGCTGAGCATGTCTATTTTGAATCACCTTGTGGCCCTTAAAATTTAACCACCCTTTACAAAAGAATAGATAGATAAAAAAAAATTTAGTTAAAATATGTATTTTAAATATTCAAATACTTATTTTAAATCTACTGATGCACATTTCTTTTTTAATATTTTTAAATCTAAAACCTCATAAAACTGTGTGTACAACTATATGTAAAGTTGGGCACAAATCATTACTCTAGTTAATTTTTGTCAACAAACTTCGGTCATTTTCGTTTTCACAAACCCCTATAAAATTCCTTTGTAGTTTGTGCAAAAAAATGTTACTAGAGTCATCTAGTGTTCTACGTGATGTTTAGCAAAGACATCATCCTCAGTGTTTGCAAAATGTAGTGGCGCCTACAACAGATGTCGCCATCTGCAATGAATAAATGCTAATGAATATGACTAATATATTTTTATAAAAATTTAAAAAAAAAAGTGGGCGTGGAACATTTATTTTCCGTTATAACGAAGACTTTGACCAAAAAACCATGTTTGCAAAATTTCAGAACCGTACATATAGTTTTGTCAGTTTTATTACGTTTTAAACTTCAAATATACACTGAGCGGTATAAATTTTCGTACATTTTGACCTATAACTCCTTTTCTAATGCATAGATTTAAGCAATTTTTGGGGAGAAATATTCTTTTGACTCGAGAAATATATATTCGAAGTTTCATGACTCTACGTTATGCGTTTGGACACAATTCCTTTTTTTTCGATGTTTGAAGGACACGGTTTTTTCGACCTATTCTTGCTTTACGAGCTATAACTCTCTTTCTAATATTCCGATTTAGCCCATTTTCAATACCAAACAAACCTTGTCTATTAGAAAGATTCTGGCAAAATTTGAGCCCTTTAGCTTTTTCGGTGCGACCTCTATCGTGCTTTCAACAGACGGACAGACGGACAGACGGACGGACATAGCCAGATCGTCATCAAATCAAACCCCGATTCAGAATATATATACTTAATGGGGTCTAAAATGGATATTTCGATGTGTTACAAACGGAATGACAAAATGAATATACCCCCACCATTTTTTTGGTGGCGGGTATAAAAATAAAACAATTATTAAAGTAAAAACTAACTCTACTTTCTTTAAAAGTTGAGAAGTAAAACCAAATATAATAAAAAATGGTCACCTTGTACCAATTTGTTCGTCGTTCGCCTGCGTAAGAAATATAAATTAATTTATTGCAGAGTTCGCCGCGACAGAGTTCGTCGACAGACGCCATAATTGTATGAATTCTCATATACACAAATGTGTTTTATTTATGACGGCGAATATTCGCGGCGAAAGATTCGTCTTTGGTGGCAATTGTGTACCAAGAATCATTACTTGTGTTTTTTATATTTCCGATTGCAGTATTACAGTAGTGCAGTTTTGTATTCAAATTACAAGATACGTTTTAAGGGGGAGGAATTTATTGCCTTTCAAATTTAAAATTGTAACATAAGATTTTCCTTTAAGGACGGTAAGCATTTATTTTTTAATAAACTAATATCAAGATTAACAATTCGTCTACATTTTAAAATTATTAAGAGATTTAAATTCTTTCGATCTTCGAATAATAAATTAAATAACACAATGAAAGAAAAACGTAAAAATAAATTTAAAACAAAAGGCAAAAAATAGTTCACTTCACATAAGTAAACCGCAATATTATTACAATTAGTAGGAGTAAAAAAGCCATGTGATGATGCACAGAACGTATAGATATGCAAGTAAATAAATATATGCACCAGTTGCATGTTATTCGAAAAATTAACAGTCTAAATAATATTTATTTGATAATGATTTTTTAAATAATTGGAATTTTTTGACAAGTATTTGCAGAAAACACAAGAAGTAAACGGTAAAAGTATTATAAATATTATTATACGTATATTTTCATATTTTTATTTTAAGCAATCCAAGTCATTATACAAATGATCTCTAAATGAATTTAAAATAAAGCATTAAATAAGAGGTAGACGCTAAAGTAGGCGTGTCACCTCAATTTTCTGGCATAAAAATGACATTGACCTTTATGTACGAAATTTCATCATCATACCTGAAATCTTGTCGGTTTTATGAGCTTTTAAATTTTATTAACAGTAAATAACGTGAAAAGTGGGCGTAATAGTAGGCGTGTCAAAGTTATTTCTGCTAATGAATACAACTTAGATATTTCAATGTAGTCCTTTATTTTTCCAAAAACTTTATTCATTGAGAAATAATATGAATTTGAGATAAAGCATTATATGGGAGGTGGGCGTAAAAGTAGGCGTGTCACATTTATTTTCCACTAGAACAACGCCTTTGACCATAAAGCAATGTTTGCAAAATTTTAAAATCATACATCTAATTCACCATTATTATTATTAAGTTTTTTTTTCGACCTACTCTTGCATTGCGAGCTAAAACTCTCTTCCTAATGTTCCGATTTAGACCATTTTCAATACCAAACAAACCTTGTGTATAAGAAAGATTCTGGCAAAATTTTAGCCACCTAGCTTTTTCGGTGCGACCTCTATCGTGCTTTCAGCAGACGGACAGACGGATGGACATAGCTAGATCGTCATATAATAAAAACCCGATTCAGAAAATATATACTTTATGGTGTCTAAAAGGAATATGAATGAACAAAATGAACCATTATTTGGTGGCGAGTATAAAAATTATAAACTGTGTTTTTTTTTTGCTAAAGATGTATAACGAATAGCAGTAGAGTGAACAGTTCAGATAAATGCAAAATCACACTTACACAAAAATTTTAATCATGTTTTTCATTTTGCCCTTAATTACCCTAAAATAAACTTTTGACCGATATATCCATCCTTAGTGCCAGTCATATGACTGGTCAAATGTGTGTCACTATTCTAGTAGAGAAATTAATATAATTGAATTATAACTATTTAATAAAACGGTTTTCACCACTGCTTAAAATAATTCGCGCTAGCTAGTTTTGATGTTTTTTCTGCTTCTTTTTTTATCACGTTTAAGCAAAAAATACAAAAACAAATAAGAGCTAAGTTTTGCAACAATTGAACGCACTTTCTTTCCAACATAAATCTTCCAAAAAGAAAACTTCTAAACCTTAAGATTGAAATGTTTTTAATGAATCTCTCAAATTAAATAATCTTCTTTTGTTATTGTAGTTAATGTTAAACAACAATAATATCCAACACAACTTAATAATAAAACTTTAAAGAAAATCTTCCAAAATATCACTAGTTTGTACACGTTAACTAATGTGCGTTACTAAAAACATTTTATTTGACCACGATTATTTCTCTTAGTCCACGTACTTGAATCCACAAAAACAAATATTTTCAAAATCACTATAATGCCAACAACAGCAAAAATAACAACAATAGCATGCAATCAGCAACACTTCATCTGTTTAAACGAAAATTGAAGTTGTTGCAGCAAACAACAGAAGAGCAGAAAACAACTGAATGGCATAATGAGCCTTTAAACAGCTTAAAACAAACAATAACAACTTATTTAAAAATAAATTTTTGGTTTTTTGCGGATTTTTTTTAAATTTAATTTTGGTTTTCTGCTTCTAAAGAAGGCAAATAAGTATGTACGATAAAAAGTACTTAAATAATGTCGTGTACGGTGGCGCACATATTTGTCATCACATACTCGTATGTCTGCCTCATTGTTTTTTTTTTTTTTTTTGTTTTTACAGCAGGTATGGCCAACGTTAAGGAATTAATTGCTCAACTGATAGTTAATGGAGGAAATGTGGGAAAAACTTTGATTACGATAGAAAGTTAATTTTTCTAATCGCTGATATTGTTAATTGCAACTAGACGATTCATTGTGATACATTTCTATGATGCTTTCATTGCAGATAAACTTTGAAATAAGGCAGCTGAGGGCTCACTATCATTCTATATTTTCCCGTTTGTCCATCGAACTATCGATATGGTTTTCGACATATTTCAACCGGAAATTAAAAATTAATTTTACACAACAATTTTTGCCTTATACGCTGTATTTATATGGATCAAAGTTAGAACAAACAGCCGTGATATCAGCTGTATTTGGAGTTGAGAAATTCCCCAAAAAATGCAAGTTTCAATATCCGCCACCCAAACTCTAATCATCAAGGAGCTTGTTTCAGGCACCCTTTCAAATACATTTTGGCCATTGTTGTTGTAAAGAGGAGACAAGAAACAAATCTATGCATACGATCCTGGCTGTGTGTGACTCATTTTAAACTTAGTAAATATCGACAAAATGATCTTTACCATCGATGAATGCATCTTTATCGTTTGTATTTTTTTCTTCTTTTCAACTCGCAAACCGAAAATAAAGATCCTTTAAATACTTCTTCTTAATGTTACTGATGCTTGGTTGCTACAACCCCAACAACAATAAAGTCAATAGCAGCGACAACTGTTGGATTGGATAAAAAAAATCTTGCATGCAACACAACAATTTTTATGTTAAACTTAATGAGATGATCTTTAAAAATGCAACCCATACGAAAACGACATCAATATCAATTGTGTGTGTGTGTGTGTTGCTGCTACTATCTGCTCTACACCAACAAGCGACAACAAGCTGTTTTGTTGAAAACTTTCAACGCTTTTCATTGTTGCAACATTGATCGCTTGCTCGCTCTATTCGCATACATGAACTCTCACGTGTGCATACATGCATATATTCAGTGATATACACACATTCATGGCAATCTGAGATATACAAATGTCTGGTCAAACCAACAACAACAACAAGAAGAAAATCTTATTATGTCAGATACGAATACCCGCACAACTATTGTTGTTGTGCTGTTGTGGAGTGTTTGTCGTCAGTTATTGCAGTTTACATGATTGTGTTATGGCTTGTTTTATATCTTTAGACAATTATTGTATTTTTTCCACATTTTATAGCGCCAGTGTCTTACTGCGAGTGAGAATCCTTTAAGATCTGTAAAAAATAAATAAAAAAAATCTGAAAAGACCCATGGAACAAACAAAACAAAAAAAACGATCGTTAAAACATACAATAATGTGCTACATCTTGTTTACAACATGTTTTTCAATTTTTCACTAAACTAAAATTGTTAAACATTCGTTTACAATTTGGCAATAGAGTTGCCATCCAAGGAGGGATGCTGCACCAATGCAGGAATATTTTGCTCAGGCCAAGTTCCCGCCACTGCTTCGGGGGCATACTTCTATCCATTGATCCATATTTTAAATTACACTGAGACATAATTGCAGTTCAATGTCATTAGTGTGTCAAATTATCTCATCGTTTAGCTATTGGATTATTGACGTACAATTTTTCTTTTAAATATTCCCAAAGAAACAAGTCCAACAGTGTCAAGTAACATGACCGTGGCGACCAAATAACATCGCCACGACATAAGATAACATGGACATTGAATTTTTCGCGCTAAAGAGCAAATGTTTCGTTGACTGTGTGGCAAGTGGCACCATCCAGTTTGAACCAAATATCCAGGTCCATATCCTTAATTTCCGCTTACAAGAAGTCCGTTCTCATCTCGACTTGGTCAATCTCATTTTCGAAGAAGCAAGGCCCGATGACGCTACCAGTCCATAAACCGCACCATACTCTAATTCATTGTCAATGCATCGGCTTTACAATAACCACTTGTGAATTCTAATTTTCCCATATATTGTGGCAATTCTGCTTCTTAACGAATTCACTGAGGTAAAAGTGTGCATCTTCGCTGAAGATGATTTTATTCACAAAGTCACCATTCACTTTTGTCCTTTTAACCAACAATTCACCGTATTAGCGATACTGGAAGTGATCAGTAAGCTTCAACTTTTGAGCTAATTGAGCCTTGTAAACTGGTCAATTAAACCTTTTAATCAGAATTCTCATCAGTGATGTTCGGGAGATGTTCAATTGTTGGGTCCGACAACGAGTCGAGATGGACGGCTCTTCTGCAACACTATCGCCAACAACAGCAATGTTTTCCGCAGAACGAACTGGCCTTGCATGAACAGGTTTTCTCATATTTCCTAAAGACTCAGTTTGCTAAAGCTTGCTCACAATTCTCCCGATTGTAGACACATTTGGTCGATTATGCTGACCAAAAACACAGAGTGTACGAAACGCATTTTGATTTGAACGTCAATTCTTGCAAAAGACTTTAAACATCCAAACGCGCTTCTCCTTTGTGTACTTCTCCATGGTTGAATTTGGCAAACTCTAAACGAAGAAATGACAAATTTGACGTTGAGGTAAGACTTACAATTAACACCGTGCCTTATGATTGGACCACCTTTTATTATCCTTTGAATCACATACAAAACTTTAACATCAAGATCACAATATCAAATTACGTTTATTCAAACACTTTATTCTACAATTTTAACTTGGAAACCCTGTCCACAAAGTATTGTTCAATATTTGCCTACATTCGGGTGTACAAACGCGCACTCATACGATTATACTCGTTATTGTTCAATACCTTAACTGACTTTATTTACTTAATTTACTTACTACACTTATGAATTTAAGCAAACACATGAGAAAAATTGTATCTCACTTTTGTATTTTGTAAGCCTAATGACATACCTGAGATTCCATTATGGCTCAATTGGACACCAGTACACCCAAAACACGCACACACAAAGTCACTCACTTACACTCGACTAAGAAGTGGAGACACAATCATTAGAGGCGAGCTTAATAAGATCATGCAAAGTTAATGCAGACATTTCGGCCATATCAGTTGGGAAATCAGCAGTAAGGAACATTCTTTTTCCCGTATCGTAAGAAGATTTTCTGCAGAAAATACAAAGCAGACAAGAACTCAATCTGGTAGGAATATAAAGGATTAATTTGTTTAAAAATATTTTAAAATCAAAAGGTTAAAGGAGCATTATCAGATAAAAGCAAAACAAAGGTTAAACTCAGTTATGGTGCGTGACAGTTTTCAATTAACTGATCTTGTTTAATGGGAATAATTGAAATTTGTGATTGTACTGAATACTTTGTCCATGACATTGATCGTAATGCAGAAGATGTATCTGCACACTGGAACAAATATAGCGGGCACACATATAGATCTGCAAATAGAGGTGGCATTTAAAAGCAATTGTTAAGTACCCATAGGCTTTTACATCTCTGCCGTATTTTTCTAATATTCCATATACATATCAGAATATTTCCCCCTTTTCTCCTTTATGGTTGATTTTTCTAAAAGTGGATGCCCACATCCAAAGATAAAAAGTAATTTAAATGAAATAAATATTTAGCCCATATCAGTGTGCTAATAGATGTGAAAAACTTACCACCTACTTAATATGAAGACTACGCTATATCTCGAAAATTCCCAAAGAAAATTTACGACATCAACTATCTTTTGCTTCTTCGACAGCCTACGCAACCAGAGATGTTAAAAATAATTTTCAAGATTAATAAGGTTGACATAACATCGTCAGCTAAAATTAAAAATGTCCTCTTTAAACCATTAAATAGTAGATGAGGTTCCAGACAAAGTGAGTGTCAATCAGGTAATTTCTTTAACAATTTGTAAGAAAAATTATTTGTTATATCGTAATTCAATACAATCACATATGTGACCTTCTCCGAGAAAAGGGACCTAGTGTGTCGAAAGACGGGTTTGGACTTAAGAGTAGATTCTGGTACCTAAAAGGGTGTAGACTAATGTGAAATGAGTTGGATTTCTGTTAAAAAATTTATTTATCCTCTAAAAGCATACAAAACGTCGTTGCGTCGGTCACTGCTTGCGGCTTAAGAATCAAGTATCGAGATCATAACAAACAGAGCAGCAACAATAGCAAAGGTATTGTCACACTAAAAGCGAAAAAAATACGTCACCACAGTCGGCACCAAATCATAACTAACCATACCAAATCGCATCTCCCAACCGAAGGTGTGTTTACAGTGATAATGCGTTATGAAACTTTAAATGCGTTTTTCTCAAAACTTTATTTTCACGCACACTTTTCTCGGAGAAGGTTACATACATCGACTATTGTAAATAGTGGCAAAGATATTTGGAGTTTCTAGGAGTGATTCATTTGTTAAACTTTCCAAGCAACCATCAAACGACTATGAGCAATTTACGTGACTAGGTTCCTATCTAACGCCCACTCAATTACTTAAGCAATTGTACAAATTCCATCTGATTTTAATAGGAACCTTTTAGCATAATATATAGAATAGGTTATACAAAATTTTTAATTTGAGATTGGCATCTAAATGTTTGATGGTTAAGTTTGTTTTGTGGCAAGTATGGCAGTCCTGTTGCAATAAACATCATTCAGGTAATTATCTTTTAATTAAAAAAAATATATATATTCTTTAAACATTATACAGTATAGGTCTTTATAAACCCTAATGGTGGGTCCCCGTACATCTTTTTAAAGAAATAAACAATAAATTTTTACCGTGCCAAGATCCGCTTCAACTATTTAATCGTATGGCTTCTCGATTATGACGTTCGTATTATATAGGCCCCGAATGCGGCAATTTTGCATATTAAAATAGCCTCAGATCTCAAAATGGGCTTCATTCGAAAGGATGATTTAAAGAAATGCTCATTGGCATCCAAGCGATCTCCGACCGAAAACGAATCGTATGTCAAACATTAATTTAATTTTTTGCCAATAAATTAAAGTAAAACGGCATTCTGAAACAAAAAAACTGTAGTTAAACTCAAAAGGAACTACATATTTTACGAAGCAGTAGCAGATAATTTTTCCATTGAATAACGCTGTTTCAAGGTGGCTTGAACAAATTTATTTGTAAGCTATCTGTGTCTGAGAATATTCGACCTAGAATATGCGTATAATTGCATCAAAATGAAATGGGTATACTGGCTTAGATAAGCTGATTTTGTCATTTACAATCCAGCACCGTTAAAGTATCGTCTCCTCAGAATCTATCTTTTTACCCTATCTTTATGTATCAAATTATTAAAGAAATTAGAAAAGAATATTCGAGCCCTCATTTTTAAACATACGTCTGTGAGATTACAAAAGTAATAAAAATGTTTCCGTGTTACATCTTTTGAAGTAGCCATCGTATTCCAGATATTTTAGAAATTGTGTAAAATTTCACACTGAATGTTCACGGGGTGCTTCATTGACATCCACAAAAACACTATTAAGTTTTACATTGAATTTGTCGTTCAGTTAATTAAGCTTTCACTTTCGTCAGTAAATGACACTCTAAATACAAGAGTTTTTTAAAAAATTAAATGAAATAAAGCGACTTATTTTTGTCCGCAGAAGTATGTACTAAGTGGTTTGGACCTCCCTCACTTAACCCTTAAATGCATATTGTACCATATATGGTACATCTCTTTTATCGTACAATATTCCAACCATGTGAATATAAAACCAATTTAGTACAGTTTAAAGCAATGCTGACAATATTACTCTTCATAAAAATACCGTTATAACTCTCTCACCATTTAATTTACTTAATAATAACATTCTAAAGTGGTCACATGTTTTTTTTGCACCTAATTTTAAAATCAAATTTCAGTAGTGAATAACGAAATAAAAAATTTATTTATTCGTCTGTAGGTACGTGTTTGTGTATAAATTAAAGGCTTATTTAAGTAATTATAATAAATCTTGCCCACATTTTGTACTTTAGAATAGTTTTTTTCTCAATTTTTCTAGGTACCTTATATGGTACACCATGCACCAGCACATGAATTTTTATTGTGTTAGATGTCAGTTATTTTTTACTATTATTTTTTATAGTTATTATTTATTAAGATATGGATGGCCTTATTATTGATGGAAAGAAGTACAATGCAAATGAGGTTGCTGTTATGCTTCATGATGGTGATGATGAAGTGTTGTGTGTACCTAACAATGGCAAGAATGCATGATGCACCATATATGGTACGGATAAAAAATTTCTATTTTTCCAATTTTCCGAAAAAAGTGTACATTTCTCAAAAAAAATAATGACGAATTCGTGATTAGCGACCGGTTTTACATTAAAGTAGGTTAGTATCCATGCAAGGAGCTGACCTCATGCATTTAAGCGTTAAGATAACTATTTGTTTTTTTAATAATCCCTAATTTATTACAAAATATTTGAAAATCTTTACAAAATGCATTGCAAGTCGACATAACAAATTAAGATCTCAATCATTGAAATTTACTTGAACGTCAGACACTTTTAACTCTATACCTCTGCTGGGTAGCTTGAAACTAAACTTAACTACGCCTTAACTTAAACAAAAACCAATTAATTAAACTAAATGAAATATTTTCAAATTAATTTCAATTTTAGCAAAACCTCTACTTGCAAAGTTGCATGCAAAAAATCAAGAAAAAAGACACAGAACTGCGTTTGTAAATTGCAGCTGTAGGGAACTGTTAAGAGTTTTTTGTCTCGTTACTAATAAGCGCAGATAAATTCACAGCAAGAATAGATGAAATAATAAACCAACTACTGGATTTATTTGTTTTTTTTTTTTTTTGTTTAACTTTAATTGTCCGTTTTTTGAATTATTGGCGCCCACGGCCAAAATAGTTCCAACTACTGGCTTTAGTTGGAGAACAACTGTTAAGCAGAAACCTTAAAGTCGGCTATTTTAACTTAATTAATTTTTTGCTTTTGTTTTCAGTTGCAGCTACTGCATAAGCTCTGGTAAAATTACAAGATCTTGCCTAATTTTGTTTATATGTTAATTTTTTGTTAAAAATGTTTTTCTCCTCCTTCGCCCCTTTGGTTGATTTAAGGAGTTTTTAAAGTTAAACTTTTAGGTGTTGTTTCTACTTTTATAGACTTTATCAATTGGCGCTTAGAGTATTGGACCAATAGTGGTGGTAAATTGTCGTATAAGTATGAACAAATATATGCGATGTAGTGGCAGTAACAAGTACTTAAAACAATTAACCTGCTGGAAAATTGTTTTTGTAAGAATACCCTACATTTGATCAAAACAGAGTTGCTGAAACATACTCCTATGCAAGTTAAACTCACACCTAATTGATCTAGATTTCAACTATTGAAATAAAAATTTTCTTCTTTCTACTCTAAACTTTTGAAAACGAACTGATGAAAATCACTTGTGTAGCTAATTGAAGAACTGATGGTTGTCAGAAAATAGTGATAAATAAACAATAAGTAGCGTACTTTCTGTCCATTCTATGCCAAATATTTAAACATTTTGTCTTCTTGTTTAATAAACTGGAAACTGGAACTATTTACTGCATGTACTTTAAAGCGTGTCGTTTGTGTCGTTTCCAGCATTGCTGACATACCACCAGGTTCAATATTGTTTTTTACTCTGACCACTTGTTTCGTTTTTATTCACTGGTTGCAGTGCTTTAACACAATTTCACAAATACAAATAGGGAAAAAACGAAACAAACAAATTGTGTAGGGATTTGTTTGTCCAGCAGCCTAAACTCTTGTTAAGAAATCTAAATTAAGTTATTGTTTAATGTCTATTAACTTTGATTTTATTTCTTCTTCGAAAGGTTTGTTAATTGAATTTTTCGTGTTTAAATGCGGTAGATTCCCTACTGTGATACCTGTTGAAAGCGTGTACCGTGGGGCATTTTGATTTTTCTCTAAAGTTGTTGAAATCGTTAAACGTTTTAAAATTTAGTTCAATAAAGAAGTTGACTAAAAAGTATTTTTATTTTTGGATTAACGTTTATAACTAAAGAGTTGTTCCCTTTTCTTTATCAAGTGTCACATTCCATGGGTTATCATCAATATATCTGTTGTGTATAAAGAAATATTAATAATTTTTAGTGGTGTGTTAAGTAGTTTATCTCGCAGATCATTAATCATTACAAAGAAGGACATACGTTATTATAATGCTGATTAAATTAGTGTGCGTTATCTTGCTGTAGTTTAATGACAGTTATTACCATCTTCCTTTTAATTTTGCAATAAATCCAAGATTACTAAACACTATAGTCCACATATAACAAATTTTACAGGGGTGACGGTGACGCAACGTTATCCAGCCTTTCGATTTACTGGACAAGTGCCAAAATATTACTTTTGTTTCATTCAGATAAATTACCAAGATCCTTCGATCTGTCTTACCGAAGGTGCACCACAATATTGCTTTGGTACAGTAAATAGGCGAAACGTCCAACAACTTATAAGGATATCTGCATTACCCTCATGTCCCTTATGTCTCTTAACTCAAAGCAGTATTGACTTGTGCAAACAGGGATAGGGAAAAATTTTAATTTGATATAATAAGCATACAGGATTAGAGATGGGTTTAGACCTGGGTATTTACCCACCGCTGGGTATTTACCCATTTATACCCACATTCATACCCGGGTATTTATCTAATTTCGGGTAAATACTCAATTGAATAACAAATACTCGTTTTTACGTAGAGTAACAGAAATTTAAACATTTTCGAATTTTTTTAGGTGTATTTCTTGATGCGTTTTGCTCAGATAAGGTAGTTTTGACTACATCAAACACAACAATAATTCTTAAAAAGAACCGCTGATCAGAGTGCTTATGGGAATTCAATGTTATGAGTGGGAGCGAGCAATTAAGGAAATTAGCTGTTCGAATTTTAACAGATCCCTGTACTTCAGCTGCTACTGAACGTTCCCTTAGCACCCACAGCCTCATTCATAAAAAAAAGGAACCGTTCAACTACACAGAGAGCAGGAAAAATAACATATATGTATATCGTGCAACTTGAACTTGCTTTTTAAAAATAGTTTACAACGTTCAGCAGAAAGCTCGCACTCCACTCAATTTGAAAATGCCATAAATTCTTCACTAGAAGGTAATCAACTTCAACAGGAATCACACACTCTACTCGATATGAGTTTTTATCAGATACGGACAGCGACAGCGATTAGGAATTAATTTAAAAACTATTTCATTTGTCATAAAAAAATCTAATTCAAAAAAAAATTTAATTCTTTTAATTTATTTACATTTTTCTTTATTCTGATTTATACCCACATTTTGGGTAAATACCCAGGTGCTTGGGTAAATACCTGGGTATTTACATTTAAATACCCAATTTACCATTTGGGTATTTACTCTTGTCCCATCACTATACAGGATACTAAAGACCAGTCCTGACTTTGATGACGGTTAATTCTAACTCACTCATGGACGTTGAAAAATATTACGTAAATTTTACGCTGATAAACTAAAGACACCTTAGAATATTTTTTTTATATGTGCATGCAGTGTAAAAACATTGAGTATTTGTGCACGCAAAGAAAAAACATGGTTGTGGTAATCATAATCGAAGAGCAACATACTATGATTGAATTTCATGATTGTGGTCAAATCATAATCGAAGAGCAACATATTTACTATGATTGAATTGCATGATTGTGGTCAAAACATATAATGTTTATCATTATTATGTTTATTAAAAGTATCAAGCAATAATCATATATATGACTACAATTGAAATTGACTATCTTTGCTATGCATGTTACATACATGCATATATTGATTGTACTTACCATTTAAATTTCAATTTTTTTGTTTAGATTTTCTTGTTTATTTTCAATTTTCATCAATTTAAAAAAAAAAATTGAGTATATTTTTACATCTCTAACTTTTAATGCAATTAATAATTTATTTAGCAAGAAGAAAAACCATTGAAATCAAATTATTATTAAAGAAAATCATAGCATGATTAATTTGTAATCATACTGTTGTCTCACCTATTATTTAATGATTATTTGTAATTTTTAATGCTTTTCAATATAATGTTATATTTGTCGTCATAATTTTTTTAAGTCATACTATTTTTAAATGACAACCATTTTGAAATTTTTAAGAAAAGTAAACATTAAATGATACAATTCAAACAAATGCTAGATTATCGTGACATAATATATTATGAAATGAAACAAAAATAACTATTACTTGTTTTCGACAACCAAATATTGTTATAGAAACTATAATATGACCGTCGTGATCATGTCGTAACCATGGTTTTTCTTTGCGTGTAGCAGTCATTATTTGGTGTTTTTTAGAGACACATAATTTTTTAAAGAATAAATAAAAAATTCAAACGAATGACCAAAAAGTTGGCTTTATTATGTCACAAACTTCATGGCATTTAATATTTACATTCCACGCTTAAGGTCTTCATTAACCGTAATGGCGAGTACCTGCACATTTTTTTAAGAAATATACAAAATATTTTTATTGTGCCAAGATCCGCACCAATCATTTAATCGTATGCCTTCACGATAATTACGTTCGTATTTTATAGGCCCCAAATGTGGCGATTTCGCATAATATTGTCTCAGAAGTCAAAATGGGATTCATTTAAAAGGATGATTTAAAAAAATACTCATTGGCGTCCAAGCGATCTTCTACCGGAGACGAATCGTATGTCAAACATTAATTTAATTTTTTGCCAATAAATTAAAGTAAAACGGCATTCATAAACAAAAAACTATAGTTTAAATTCGAAAGAAACTACATATTTTACGGAGCAGTAGCAGATAATTTTTCCATTGGATAACGCTGTTTCAAGGTAGCTTGAACAAATTTATTTGTAAGCTATCTGTGTCTGAGAATATTCAACCTAGAATATGCGTATAATTGCATCAAAATGAAATGGGTATACTGGCTTAGATAAGCTGATTTTGTCATTTACAAGCTTTATTAGCTCACAAACTTGATGGCATTTAATATTTACAAATAATTTCTGGCATATGCCTTCCGCGCTGAACGCCAACATGCTAGTCTAGTTTTGCATGCCCTGTCCTATTTCGTAATTAGTGCACCGAATGCTGGCTTCTGAATAATCAATCGTTGCTGGCTTATCAGCTATTTGATGTTCCTCACAAAAAGTAATCCAAAAGGTTACCAATCTATAGGTCCGTTTCTTCTGCAAATACGACCATTAAATGTTTAGCTCTAAAAAGTTATGGTTTCACTCCATCTATGGTATGTTGCACGGACTTGTTGGAAACATTTCTCCTCCAAATGATTTGCAATGACATGAGAGCAAAAAAATCATGAACATTTTCCCTGCAGCGTTCACTATTACGGTAATGTAAATCTAGACTAACTCGAATCTTCCGGTTTCTTAGCTTTTAATTATATGTCATTTAGTAATTTTTGAGGTTTTTACTGACAGGTCTCATTTGATAATCTTACTGAAAGTTAAGAGATCAGCATAACTTAAAAATCCAGTTCAAACTGGTAAAATAACATAAAAAAACACTATATTCGGCTATGCCGAATTTTTGATACCCACCACCAATTTTAGGTACTTTTTTATAGTAAAAAATGTATTATTTTGTTTTACCAGCTATATGTGCGCAATTATATCATCATACCTCTATTCCTGTCGGTTTTTCGAGCAGATTACGTGAAAAGTGGGCGTTAGAGTAGGCGTGTCAAAATAGCCAATAAACTCAACTCAGATATTTTAATGAAGTTCTGTTATTCTTCCAAAATTTTTATTCATAGAAAAATTATATGATTTTGAGATAAAGCTTTTTATCGATGTAAAAGTGAGCGTGTCACATTTATTTTTCGTTAATACAAAGCCTTTGACCAAAAAGCAGTGTTTGCAAAATTGCAGAATAATATATCTAATTTTGTCTGTTTTATTAATTTTTAAATTTTAAATATACCGAAAAATACACTGTGCGGTATAAATTCTCGTACATTTTGATCTATAACTTCCTTTCTAGTGCATAGATTTAAGCAATTTTCAGGGAAAAATATTTTTTTACTCAGAAAATATAAATTCGATATTTCATGGCTCGATGTTGGAAGGATACGGTTTTTTTAACTACTCTTGTATTACGAGCTATAACTCTCTTCCTAATATACCAATTTAGCCCAATTTTCAATACCGAACAAACCTTGTGTATAAGAAATATTCTTGCAAAATTTGAGCCCCCTAACTTTTTTGGTTCCAGTTCTATCGTGCTTCCAACAAACGAATAAACGGACTAACAGACGGGCGGACGGACAGACGGACGGACATAGCTAGATAGTCACAAAATTATACCAGGACTCAGAATATATATACTTTATGGGGTCTAAATATTTCGATGTGTTACAAACGGAATGACAAAATGAATATACTCCCACCATTTTTTTGGTGGTGGGAATAAAAATATTACTTAATCACCCACAACATTTAATACTTTACTCTAGTCAGCACAAATTCCAATTTTAATAAAATAGTTTTGTATTGACATTCAAATACATATTTTTTCACACTCCTTAATTAAAGCCGAAATGTAAAACTAAACTTTTAATACAGCTATTTCTGTGTATTTTCTGTACAATTATTTTAATGACATAAATAAGAAGATACACAATTTATTTACAATTTTTTTATAGATTTTTTAATACGAAAATACGAACGTATTGAATACTACTTAATTATGCTATCCACTGTAAATATATGCGTGCCTAACAAAATGGGCAACACGAAAATATTTGAACACATCATAAAACACTTTGACCACAATGTTTTCTTTTAACATACAATATAAGTAAGTAGAGTAATGGAAACATAAATACAGTAATGACCAACAAAATTTAGCTGTAACAAGACATTTAATGAAAACAGATACAAAAAATTTTAAATAGACTTAAAATGTAAAAAAAAACAAACATCTTTGGTCTATAGCGAAACATTTAAGAAAATATGTAATAAAACAAGTAAGAGCACTATATTCGGCTGTGCCGAATCTCTTATACCCACCACCAATTTTGTGTACATTTAAAGCACAATATTTATTATTTTGTTAATCGCTATAGAATAATCTCTTTATAATAAAATATGTATCACTTTCTTTGTAGAGGGTGGTTAAATTTGAAGGGCCCATGTTTAAGGTGAACCACATCTAAACTTCAACTTTTTTCTTGTATTTCATTTGACATTTCTCAATCTCAGACTAACTCAATTTGAACCGTGGAAAGATACGCAATCGAGCAACGCTTTTAAATATTAAAGATTTTTATAAAAATGGGCGTTCAAATCAAAATTAATTTTGTGCACTTCGTGATTCTTTTGGTCAACATAATCGTTCGAATTCGTCCACAATCGTGAGAATTGTAAAAAATATTTAAATGTCTGCAAAGCAGGTCTGTATGAAATGTGAAAACATCTGTGAATGCCAACTTAGTTCGTTGAATGGGAAACATTGCTGTTTTTCACGATAACGTGGCAAAAGAGCAAGCAACCTCGACTCATCATCGTGCCCAACAATCGAGCATCAACAGTGTCATTGAAAATTTGGACTATCGGATCGTGGTGTGCCGCCTAGGTTGGGGGGCCATTTGGCCGATATTTTGTTCCGTACATAATTGAAGCATACAAATATTATCATTATAAAATAAATGATAATAATTTCATAATAATTTTATTCAAAATCAACGTAGTCCCTTAAAATTAAACCACCCATTATAACTTCGGTATGCTAGTAAAATGTTTTCGTAAATTTAGTCTTTCAATGAAAGTGGCCGTTAAAAGACGCGTGTCAATAAAGTTTCTGCTAATAAACATAACTTAGATATTTCAATATATATTTAGTATTCCAAAATCTTTATTCGTAGAGAATTTACATGAATTTAAGAGGAAGAAAGTGAATTTAAGGTTAAATTTTAAGGGCCACAGGGTGATTTAAAATATACATTCTCTGCATTTTTCTAAAACGGGAAATTTATTAGTAAGATTTTGATTTTTAAGCTTCTATAACATTTTGCTTTTAAAAGATTTTCAATCGAAATAAGTTTTGTATAATTTTAAAATTTGTTAGCCATTAGTACATGAAAATAAATTGTTTATAATGTTTAGAGACAATTTTTTTAAATTTTTTAAATTTTCCTAAAATCCCATTTTTAATAGAGCATAACTTCAGGAGAACATAAGCATAAGTTGTTAGCATGCCATCTAGTAGTTGCTAGTAGAGTCATCTATCTTATCATCTTTATCTTATAGTTAGCTACATTACAATAAATGGTGCAGTGTAAGATGAAAAAATGCTAATATATATGACTAATATATTTTTATAAAAATTTAAGGAAAAAAGTGTGCGTGGCACATCTATTTTCCGTTATAACGAAGACTTTGACCAAAAAGCCATGTTTGCAAAATTTCAGAATCGTACATATATACACTGTGCGGTATATATTTTCGTACATTTTTATCTATAACTCTTTTCCTAATTCATAGATTTAAGCGATTTTCAGGGAAAAATATTATTTTGACTCGATAAATATATATTCGAAGTTTCATGACTACGTTTATGCGTCTGGACACAATTCAAAAGTGAAAGTGGGCGTTATAGTAGGCGTGTCAAAGTTGTTTTTGCTAATGAGTACAACTTAGGTGTTTCAATATAGTCCTTTATTATTCCAAAATCTTTATTAATAGAGAAATTATATGAATTTTAGGTAAAACGTTATATGGGAGGTGGACGTAAAAGTGGGCGTGGCACATTGATTTGCCGTTACAAGAAAGCGTGTCACCAGAAAGCAAAGTGTGCAAAATTTCAGAGTCGTACATCCAATTTTGTTGCTTTTATGACGTTTTTGTTTTTAAATATACCAAAAAATACACTGTGCGGTATAAATTTTCGTACATTTTGATCGATAACTCCTCTCCTAATGCATAGATTGAAACAATTTTCGGGGGAAAATATTGTCTTTACCCAGGAAATATATATTCGAAGTTTCATGAGTCTACGTTAAGGCGTTTGGACACAATTCCATTTTATTCGATGTTCAAAGGACACGGTTTTTTCGACCTACTCTTGCTTTTCGAGCTATAACTCTCTTCCTAATATTCCTTTTTAGCCCATTTTCAATACCAAACAAACCTTGTCTATAAGAAAGATTCTGGCAAAATTTGAGCCCCCTAGCTTTTTCGGTGCGACCTCTATCGTGCTTTCAACAGACGGACAGACGGACGGACATAGCTAGATCGTCATAAAATCAAACCCCGATTCAGAATATATATACTATATGGGGTCTAAAATGGATATTTCGATGTGTTACAAACGGAATGACAAAACGAATATACCCCCACCATTTTTTTGGTGGCGGGTATAAAAATTAAATCGAACGTCTCATCAAAATAAATTTCTATCTAGGTGGCGATAATCAAATTAAATTTGAATGTTTTTTTTTACACGACCCTCATAAATAATTGAAATAGCAAATATCGACGACGCCTTTAACTAGAAACTAAGTCGACCTCACAAATGTTTACGAGTTCTGAAATCAAAACAATATAAAAATTTTGTATTTGTAATATTTTCAACTTTGTGGTTTTAGCAACAAATGTTGAGAGGCATCTTCATTTATATCGCCACCATCGAACGAATATAGCTGCTGCAGCCACCCTCGTTTTAATACAATTTTAATTACACATTTGTCTGTCTGAAACAAAATTTATTGTACACGAATCAATTCGTTTGCTACATTTTACAATCGGACGCGACATATTTAAACAAAATTCATTAAGATTAAAACACATACGCACACTAGCACACACATGTGCATCCACATCGAAAAAGAGGATACTAAAATATTTAATCGTTTTCCATCTCTGTTCGAATTGCGTTTAATTGAAGGAATGGAGAATAAGAATTAAATGTATTTATATCGTTTTAATAAAGAAAAAAACAGCAATAATAAAAATTGTTTATGGCATTTAATTTTTATGCATCTCAATGAATTGTTGTTAAAATTTTTATTGTTGTTGTTGTTGTTGTTTCTTTAATTTGTAGTGTAAACGAAATGAAATGAGAGATTTAACTGCATTTAGTGTAATATTTGTTGCCCACCCATCGTGGGTGATAAATGTCTAAGAGTATGTCTACTATGAAGAAGAAAAAACTTTAGATGTATTTACTTATATACGAGGATTAACTACGAAGTAGCTTAAAGTCAAACTATTAGTTTTCGATTATCCAAACTAAGGTTTAAATAAACTCGAATGTTAAACACAGAATTTTTAATTTACTTAATAATGTTTTTAATTTATTTCACACATTTATTTAATAATAGTGATGTGTAGCATTAATTATTGTTATGATTTTCATAATTTTGTTGTTTAAACCTTCTGCATCCCTTGGATATGTGCCCTTACTATGATCCTTTGGGTCAATATGCCTGAACAAGAAAATTTAAACAAAATTTCATATTTATTATAGGAAATTTATTTGTTTAGTTGCTTATTTATTTAGTACTAGCCAAACCCGGCGCGCGTTGCTACGCCCCTTAATGAATCGAAATGCATTCTGAACTTTAATTGAATATCAAGTGCAAAAGTCTAAATATTATAATTTTTTTTATGGGCGTGGCATCGCCCACTTTTCTCATCACGAAATTGTAAAGTCATAACAGCTCAATATGTGTGCAAAGTTTCAGAAGAATCGGACCAGTGCAAGTACCTCAAAATTATAATTGTTTTTATGGGCGTGGCCCCGCCCACTTTTCTAGTCACAAAATTGTAAAGTCATAACAGCTCAATATATGTGCAAAGTTTCAGAATAATCGGTCCAGTGCAAGTACCTCAAAATGATACCTTTTTTTTATGGGCGTGGCACTGCCCACTTTTCTTATCACGAAATTATTTAGTCATGACAGCTCGATATGTGTGCAAAGTTTCAGAAAAATCGGTCTGGTGCAAGTACCTCAAAATTATAACCTTTTTTTACGGGCGTGGCCCTGCCCACTTTTCTAATTACGAAATTATATAGTTATGACAGCTTAGTATGTGTGTAAAGTTTCAGAAAAATCGGTCCAGTGCAAATACCTCAAAATTAAAAATTTTTTAGGGGCGTGGCCCCGCCCACTTTTCTTAACACATAATTATTTAGTCATGACAGCACAATATGTGTGCTAAGTTTCAGAAAAATCGGTCAAGTGCAAGTAGCTAAAACTGATAACTAATTTTTATGGGCGTGGCCCCGCCCACTTTTTTCCACCCATATGTGTACAACAACTTGCCAAAGTTTGAGTCCGATCGGTTTTACAGTTTCGGAGTCTATAGCTAACACACACACACAGAGTTTCACTTTTATATATATAGATAAAAACTAGTGGAAACTAATATAAATGAGCTCTTTCTCTTCTAATTAACAAAAAAAATATATATGTATGTACATATATAAAACAAATGAAATTTGGAATTCAGTCTTTTGTTGAAAAATAATAAAATAAAAATTATATTTTTAATACTAATGTATAAACATTTAAGAATTCGTGTCAAAATTTATACACAATGTGACCATGTGCTGTTTGCAAATAAATTTTTTACAAGAAATCAAATGCGGTTGAATACTTATTTGAATTCCTTTCATGTTGACAAAAGAAACACCGCTGTCGTTTGTTTGGTAAATTACTGGACAATCGTGTATTTGTACTATTTTGTTCAGAACATTAAGAGGCACTTGTGAGATCATTTTTGCTGATGGTCCATATCGCAAAACCTTTTTTCGCCAAATATGCTCATTTATTAGCTAATCTGCAAGTCCTACTAGATAAAGCCTGCGTCTAAAGTTTTTATTGAAATACCAGGCAGGATTCATATCAGTCCATATGACGTAGGAGTTGTATTTGAAAAAATGCAACAGGCCATCGCTTAGTCATGCGCTTAGATGTGTAATTAGCAACTAGTTGGTCAAGGTTCAGGTTTCTTTTTTTCATCGTCTCTTATACCGGCTGAATGATGAAGAGAACTTAAGGGGAGAACGTATTTTTTTTTTAACATAATCAGAGTGCAATACATGCTTTTTTTATATCCAGAATTTATGATGGCAAAAAGGTTTTATTTTTACGTACAGTGCAAACTAATGTAATATTCTGACAAAAAAATTGAATCGCAAGATTGTATGTAGTAAAAAAATTACCACATGTAATTGTGCATCCCTTTGGGAGATGGTCTGATAATGTTAGCACCACTCTCTCACCTTAATTAAGAATATGGAAATTATAACAAATGTAATACGAAGTACAAGAGTCTCACCTTGATTTTTTTTTTCTGACTGTGTATGTCTTGCTCTGCCTGTGTACACTTCCATATTTCAGGCATATTTAGTTGTGGAATCACAAAGTGCCCAAATTTGTATGCCATATCTGGCAGGCTTTGATGGAATATATTAACCGACCTCGAAATGGAATCAATTATTCATCTACAGTAACATTTTCATGTGGATTGTAAAAAACTAATTACTCCAATTGTCTCAAACGTTTCTTATCGGTGCTAGTTTGTCACGAAGTCTTCCTTCTTCTCTATCTTCAGAGCTGTCAAACCGTAAGCACTTTGATATGCTCGCAAATAGCTTGAGACTCATTTTAGCTCGAACAAGTAAGAGCGCTATATTCGGCCATGCCGAATCTTATATACCCTTCACAACGTGTAGTCATGCAATAACAGTAGTTTGTATCACCATTCATCCCATATGAAATACATACATACATATATAAAAAACATACATATATAAAAACATCCCATTGTAAAATTATAAATTTACGTATGTATGTTAAAAAAAAAAATTAAAAAAAAAAAAATTAAAAAAAAAAATTAAAAAAAAAAAAATTTTTTAAAATAATTAAAATATATATAATAAATATAAAACAAAAAAAATAAAAAAAAAATATTAAAAAAAAAATTAAAAAAAAAATAATAATAAAAAAAATAAAAAAATAAAATTTATTTGGCTCAGCTGGGATTTGATGCCACGTTTTCTCTAACCAGTATACACGTTTGTATGTATGTATGTTGTTGTTGTAATGTTGTTCTTGTGAAAAAAAAATCGAGGTGGTCGTGGGTTTTTGCTCATATCTCAGGTGTTTATGTACCGCTGTTTCTGATTTTCAATACCGATCTACTCCCGAATATTTCTGATATTTTAATACCTTACCCGGGTCCAACCTATGTCGGGGGGCTTCAAAAAGTTGATTTCAACATACACACGGACAGACGGACAGACTGACAGGGCTTAATCGACTCCCCTATTCATAAGCTTTCAGAAAATATGTACTTTAGGGGTCGGAAATCAAAATTGTAGAAATTTCACACGGAATGACAAACCTATATATACCCTTTTTATACCCTTCACACAGTGAAAAAGGGTATATATAGGTTTGTCATTCCGTGTGAAATTTCTACAATTTTCATTTCCGACCCCATAAAGTATATATTTTCTGAAAGCTTATGAATAGAGGAGTCGATTAAGCCCTGACCGTCTGTCCGTCTGACCGTCTGTCCGTCTGACCGTCTGTCCGTGTGTATGTTGAAATCAACTTTTTGAAGCCCCCCGACATCGCTTGGACTCGGGTAAGGTATTAAAATATCAGAAATATTCGGGAGTAGATCGCTATTGAAAATCAGAAACATCGGTACATAAACAACTGAGATATGAGCAAAAACCCACGACCACCTCGATTTTTTTTTCACAAAAGCAACATTACAACAACAACATACATACATACAAACGTGTATACTGGTTAGAGAAAACGTGGCATCGAATCCCAGCTGAGCCAAAAAAAAATTTTTTTAAATTTTTAAAAAAAATTTTTTTTTTTATTTTTTTTTTATTTTTTATTTAATATATTATTTATATTTTTATTATTATTTTTTTTTTAAATTTTTTTTTTTTATTTTTTTTTTTTATTTTTTTTTGTTTTGTATATATTATATACATAATAATTTTTTTAAAAATTTTTTTTTTTAAAAATTTTTTTTTTTTTAAATTTTTTTTTTTTTTTAAATTTTTTTTTAAAATTTTTTTTTTTTTTTGTTTTTTTTAACATTCATACGTGAATTTATAATTTTACAATGGGACGTTTTTATATATGTATGTTTTTATATGTATGTACGTATTTCATATGGGATGAATGGTGACACAAACCACTGTTATTGCATGAATTCACGTTGTGAAGGGTATATAAGATTCGGCACGGCCGAATATAGCGCTCTTACTTGTTCACTGTGTGAAGGGTATAAAAACAGGTCACCGAATCGCAATATAAATGAACTCTTTTGTGTACAAAGTTAAAGTGTCAATGGGTAACCAAATTATCATAAAACAAATTTCAAGAGATACTTTTGCGAGATTCTCCAAATTTCTCCCAAAATTTGAGAATAATAAAACTCTGAATAAAAAAAAATATTCAATAAAAGTGATTTTATTGATTATCTGACCGAAAAAATTATTAATTGATGATTCTGAATGAAGATGAACTTAATTCAATAATATTCAATAGGAAAAAAATGGTAAAGTGGAATAAAACTTGCAATATCGCTTGTTGGGTCATATTGACCCAAAGGCTATTAAATGTGTGTAAATCGTGTTTTCAAATGTGGAGAGGGGAGGAAAATTTTGAATTTTAATATTTTCTTTTTAAAGCATAATTTTCATCCCTGTAATTGATAAATTAAAGTTTCAGGTTCATATCTTAGAATTGAAGGGAAGAATTTAGCGTTTGAAAAACAAAATTGGGTCAAATTGACCCAAGGAGTGCAGAGGGATAAAAAAATAATAATAGTTATTTATAGAAATCAACTAAAGCTGGAATAATTGATTAACAATAAAATTTAATAGAAGCAGTTCGAATAAATATAAATTTATAAGTCAGACCAAAGATATATGGAAAAAAAATAACTTTACAAAAGGCAGCAATATATAAACACTTTTATAGATTTGATTCAAATTTTAAAATTTTGAAAATATTTCAGAATGTAATGATAATCGTATATTAACTAGAAATGTTTCAGACCTTTAATGTACCCACAACATCTAGAACTAATTACATATCTGTAGTTTTCATGGGCGACCGCGTATGTTCATTTTATTCGATTTTGAGTTAATAATGCCATGTTGCTTGGTTTGTAACGGCCTTTACTTGATTTTAAAAATTTCTCAAATAAGATGGACCCATTCCGATTATTTTAATGGCATAACAACGTAACTTCCAAATACATTCAAAAATCGTTCAGCACTAACACGCTTTTGTAGCTCTCCTGGAAAATTTGATTTTAAGACATACGTGGTTGCCCATAAAAACCACAGATATATGACAAATATTGAATGTGTTGTACAGGCTTACAGACACTTATTATGATATTTTTTTCAAATATTTTATTATTTTATATTTAAATAATTTTTTTTAAAAATTGTACTTTAAAAATCAACTCAACGGAGTAGAAAAATATGGAGAAAAATTTAATAATGATTAAATTATCATTGTTTTTATACACTCACCAGTGGTGCCAAGGTTTTCCATTTCGTTTATTTATCGTTAGGTTTTATCTTACGTATTTTCAATAGCCTTTTTTCGACAGATTACACATGACTTATGTTAAGCCGCCTTGGTATTTACCATTCAAAAATTGTATTCCTAATTTACATTAGTGGATGATACTCGACCGATTAGGGCCACATCCAGCACGAAGTGAAACGAATATTGCAGCTGTAGCTGAGAGTGTACGCAAAGACCGTGGCGATCCTTAATTTGAGTCTTATTTTCAGTGAAAAGGTTTTCGGAGAACTCAATGAAAATGTGGTGTTTTCAGTAAAATTCAGTGATTAGATCGTGCGATATTAAACCTTAGGATTATTTTCTCTGGGGATATGTAAAGTCTTAGGTCTTCAAGAATAAGCCAGCTACGCTTGTCGCTTTGGAGGACAACATTACGTATTTTATTCGCAAGATACCAGTCACTATACTCAAACGCTCAAAATTGGATCTTCCAAATGATCACCTTAGAAGAAGTCGTAGCCAACCAACCAGTCGTAGCCATCATTAAATGACACCATTTTCATACAATAAATGCCATCAATCCTTCTTTTAACCGATAACAAAAACTTTAAGTTCACTTTTAAGTTCATGTGTTTTATTTTATATTTTATATAAAACATCCCGATAAAATATTAACATTAGACTATAAAGGGAATTTTTTTCAAAGCTTGTGACTTAAGGAAACGATTAATGAATTTTCGTCTGTCCATGTGTTGGTTGAAGTTAGTTTTACTGTAAATTATATACGATTCCACTTGCTAAACTCGATTTCATCCAACATGCATACACCCTCATATCAATTATCCAAAATCCTTTTCAAATTGCTCTCCTTTCTAGCTTATAAACTTGTTGTTGTAGCTGCCACACTAAAACTCATTTTGTCGAAGTAAAATAAACAAATAAAAGCATATTTTCGTAGCAACAGTCGTAGCAGACAAACAAATTCATGATTCTTAATCATGAGTGAGAAAAAAATATATATAAACGATGCTTTATGACTTTTTATTATTTGTTTATTTTAGTTGTGTAAAAACATGATCTAATAGATCATAAAATTTATTTGTTTCAAAATTAACACAATAGATAATTTGCTTGTGTATAAATAGTTTTCGTTTTAGTTTTAATAGTTTCTTTTTTTGTTTGCTAAATAAAATTAAAGAGAAATATTTGTTACATTTTAATAAAGAACAACCCACCAATTGGTACAATTTTAAATAATTTGATTTGCTAATTAACTTGAGTACAAAAAGAAAAGTAAATAAAACTGTTCTAAATAAAATTAAATAAAATAAACTTTTATGTTTTATTAAGATTTTAAAAAAGCTTTAATGAAAAGTCTAGACGTACTTTTTTTTACTAGACAGCTCACATTAATTAAGAGGGCCTTCATATTTTTCTTTTTAAATATTTTCATTTTGCCCCCAAATACTTTCAATTAGAAACAGTTATTATTTTTTATAAAAAAAAAACAAATTATGCGAAAAATGCTCAAAGTCTAACCTCCATGTTCATAGAATTGTTTGATTTATGAAATATTCTTTAGACGAATTTATTATGAAAATTTTGTTCACCAAGTATTTTGATAAATTTAATAACATATTATGAATAATGGGGGTAAATCTTTAAACTGCTGTATTAAATAAATAAGTTACACAAATTAAGTACATTTAAACAATTTCATTATTTTAACACAATTGTATAGAATGGATCATGTCGGGCCCTGTGCGCGAAATTATCCTATGTTACGTTTTTTAGAAATTGACTTTTTTAAGGCAAATTGGTTCTACATCCATTAATCCATCTGCTGATAAAATATTATGGCGATAACTGTTTTAGTTATGGAGATAACACTGTGTACATTTTATCGAATGTATTAGTGTTATTTACGTTTTTATTTATTAACTAGCTAATACCCAGTGTGCTTCGCTACCCCAAATTTTAATATTTAATTCATATGGCAGGTGCCACGCCCACTATTGTTAATGCACCCATTTTTTCCATAAATGTTTATTCGAATATCAAAGTTGCTTTTGCGAAATTTTAGTACTCCAATCGATATCGTTTTCCAGATATACGAATTTTAGTATTTAATTCATATGGTAGGTGCCACGCCCACAATTGATAATGCACATATTTCTTGCCTAAATGTTTATTTAGGTGTCAAAGTTGCTCTTGCAAAACTTTACTACTCTAATCGATATCGTTTTCCAAATATACGAATTTTAGTATTTAATTCATGTGGCCACGCCTACTATTGCAAGTCCGCCCCAAATGTTCGTGTGGATGTCAAAGTGTACCGTACTCAATTTGAAGATTCTAGCTGCATTAACTTTCGTGATATATAATATTTAATACTTATTATTTAATAGGGCGTGGCACCCCGCCCATTTACAATTTCAAACCAAAGTATAGCTTATAGTTCCTTCCAGACATACAGAAAGATTCTGTGAAAATTTCAAGGAAATCGGTCCAGCCGTTTATTCGTCTATAAAGCACAAACAAACATACAAACACACATTGATTTTTATATATATAGATAAAAACGCTCTTCTGTAAAATTTTGTTTTTGTTACATACGATAATTTCGCGCACAGTGGTTGATATGCCTTTTTTAGTCATTACAATTTGGAAAACTCACAGTAACTTTTAAAATCTATCGCAAGCATACGAGATCAAAAGCTCGAAATAATTTGGCTGTTAATATTATAGAAATAAAAATATGGCCCCTAATCAAATCTACAGCAATAACTTTAAATTCTCTCATTTTATTGCTTAATTTTCTTAAACAGCAAAATCTGTCCTGCCTCTAGAAGTGATGAAAAATTCAGTTCACAATACTACTTAAGGAGTTAATACACGACATGTTTCTTACATCTGACTTGTCAAATTCTCCACTGCTAATACGAAAATGTCGTCTGATACCTTTAAAACCGTTGGCAGAATCTCTGCTGCTGCAAAGCAATCAGCGACGGTTGCCTGTAAAAGTAAAATTTTGACAGACATGTAGATTTACATATGTCTCACAAATATTAAAGTCAGATGTAAAAAACATGCCGAGTATTATAGCCTTTAGTATGTGCAAGCTCTAACTAAAACTATAAAATTAATCACATATCATGAATCGCGGTGATACACTCACTCAATAGAGTAAACGCAGTGAAGATTTCGACTGCATTCGCCTTCTTTTTAAATGTCAAACTTTACATCAAAAAAAGATTTCACACTTTAATATTCTTTATGAAAGGTGGCCCAATTTAAATTGTGACATTTCTTTATTCAGTGTTTGACAAGTTCAACCATGGAGAGGTACACAATTGAGCAACGTGTTAAGATTGTTGAACACTTTAACGAAAATGGGCATTTAAATAAGAATTCATTTCGTCTAAATAGTTTGTGATTTTTTTTTTTTTGCAGCATGACCAAATGTATCGAAAATCGAGAGAATTGTGTTTTAGCCAACTGGGTATGGGTCTGTAGAATATTTGGAAACACGTATGCATACTCGCCCATTTTATTCTGCGGAAAACATATCACGAACATCACTAATGTGAATTTTGAATAAGGATTTAAATTTTTAAATGATTACAAGGTTCAATTGACTCAAGAGATGAAGCCTACTGACCATTAAAGCAAAGACAATAGACTATAGTCTATTGTCTTTGATTAAAGGCTTCGCCAATACGCCGAATGGTTTGTTACAAAGAAAATCATTTTCAGCACAGTGAATTCATTAACAAGTGGAATTGCCGCATTTGGGCAAATGAGAATCCAAAAATTATTGTTGAATAGCTAACGCATCTACATAGAGGGACTTTTTGGTGCGCTTTATGGGCTGGCGGCATCATCGGGCCGTATTTCTTCATCAATAAGGTCGGCCAAGCAGTTACCGCAAATGGTCTTCGCTATCGCGAGATGATAAGGGACTTCATGTGGCCATAAATTTAGGAAATGGACCTGGACGATATGCAGCAGTTCCAACAAGATGGTTCCACTTGTCACACAACCAACGAAATAATGGCCGTGTTATCTTATGTCGTGGCGATGTTAATGGGTCGCCGCGATCATGTGATTTAACATCGATGGACTTCTTTCTTTGGGAATATTTGAAGGAAAATTTCAGAGCTAAGGGATTGAGATGATTCGGCACATTAACGACATTAGACCTCAATTACGTCTAAGTGTTAATAAAAATATGGACCATCTGATAGATGTATTTTACCGAAGCAGTGGCTGGCGAACATTTGGCAAATATTTTTTTACACATAATTGTTATAGATCCTTCTATCATAACAAAAAAAGATTAACATTTTTCTCTAAAAACTTTTTGTTTTATTTACAATTAATATCATGCGTTTTAGTTTGACCAACCTGTATGGAGTTGGGCATTTGGGAGAAAGCGAATTCAATTGAATTCGCCACTACATATGCCTTGTTTTATGTATCCTGCCTTTAATAATATATATTTTAAGAATTGCTTAGTGTGATAAAAAATCATTTAATCTAATTCAAACATTTAATTTGAAAACCGTTATTCGATAGATTAAAGGAAAGCATTTTACTCGTACAACCCTTGCATATTTTAACATTTTTTTTTTTAGATTTTTTGACAAATGTTGTGTGTGTGAAAGTGATACATCATCGTGATTGGCTAATTTGACAGTTGAGATATGAATAAATTTAAAATCTTTTCTATATTGCGTATTTGTTTGAATTTCTGCTCACAGTCAAAGCAACTTAATAAAATAAAATACAACATTAAAGAAATCCTTTTTAAAGCAGCTGAGATTACAGCATGATTTGCAACAAAAAAAACTCAGTAAATAAATAAAAAAACAAAATACAATACAACAAAGGATAAAGTTAATATATTTGCTGTAGTACACATTATAATGCAGCAGTTGTGCTCTGGTGGCAAAGATTACACAGGGGCATGGAAGTCAGATTTATTAAAAAAAGAAGGCATTTCTATAGCATCTAAGAATAGCTGAAGTATTCGAATGTTTTTTCATATGAACATTATTCAACTGGAAAGCTTTAACTGTCTTCTCGGCAGCAACAACAAAATATATAAGGTAATTTTTACACACAACAATTTCAAACTGACACTCAACAACTAATATTGCGTGCCATGCCGAGATATGTTATTGAAAATATATCGATTCGAAACAATTGTCGAAGAGATGAAATAAAATAATGATAAAATGCCAAAAACGTAATATAATTGATGTGCGTGTGTGTTTAGCTTGAGCCCAAACAGCTAAAGCATATTCACACAGCAAAACAATATAAAAGAATTAATTTTTCCATAAACCATACCAATTTCTAAATCACACTACTACTAGTGTGAGTGAGAGAGTACCACATACACTAGAGGGGCCGTTGATTTTCATCAGTTTTTGAAAATTGAATAATCAGTTCAATATTGTACAAGTATTAATTTGTTTTGATGTTGTACGCGTGCGCACGAATATTGAAAACGACAACCTGCTGTGACATTCTGTACTAAACGAGTTAAATACAACATACTACTACTCGTAACGTATCGTTTTCTATAGAAAACACCACATAAAAACAATACACAATCAAAGCCACTACAACAAAACATATGGCATTTTACAAAATTTATAGAATCATGTTAAATATTTTGTAACTACATACGAATGAACAAACTATATCTACAAACAAAAAGTAGAAAAAAGCATACCGAGAGTACGAACACAATCAGTGCTGACATAAATGTGAAATATTGGCACGTAACAAAGTGGTTGAATGAGATGACGACAAACAAACACTACAAATATGCTGTGTGATTTGAACATACTTATTCAACATCTGAGTCACGTGAGTAAAAATAAAACGGAAACGTTTTTTTATAAAAAAAAGTATCTTAGAAGTTTTGGCCACAACTATGAAATTTATTACCTAATTTCTTTTAGAAATGAGAACAATTTTAGAAACTATATTATTATATTATATTGGAAACTCAATCTTTTGGAAATGAAATGACCTCCATCATACGGGAAGACCTTGATAAAGGTATCGACTTATTTTCTGTAAGCTAGAAATTACACTCTTTTTTGGATATTTTCTATTCTACTTTACAGACAAACCTAAACAAGAGCTGCGTTGTATATAATTCGGCTGTAATTATAAAACTAAACGAGAGCGAGAGCGTTAAATAATCTTTAAAAAAAATCAATGTGTGTTTGTATGTTTGTTTGTGCTTTATAGACGGTTAAACGGCTGGACCGATTTCCTTGAAATTTTCTTTCTGTATGTCTGGAAGGAACTATAGGCTATATTTTGGTTTGAAATTGTTAGTGGGCGGGGTGCAACGCCCTATTAAAGAATAAGTATTAAATATTATATATTACGAAAGTTAATGCAGCTAAAGGGTGTTTTTTAAGCCCGATAGAACTTGAAATTGTAAAAAATAACACAAAAAATTAAATTGTAATCAAAAATTTTTTTTTTATTCAAAAGATCAATACGTGACATTAACATTTGAAAATGATTTCGGGTATATGGGCACCGCGGCTGTTCTTAACGAAGCGCATTCTGGACGTCCAATTTTGGGCCACTTTTTCGAGCACTGCTGGCCGTATGTCACGAATAACACGAACAATGCTGGCCTCCAAGGCGTCAATTGTTGCTGGTTTATCAGCACAAACCAGTGACTTCACGTAGCCCCACAGGAAATAATCGAGAGGTGTCAAATCGCACGACCCTGGAGGCCAATTGACAGGTCCATTTCTCGAAATCAACTTATCGCCAAATTTTGATTTCAATAAGCCGATGGTTGCGTTCGCCGTATGGCACGTAGCGCCATCCTGTTGAAACCACATCTCCTCCGGATCAATGTCATCCATATTTTCAAACAAAAACTCATTGATCATGGTGCGGTAACGATCTCCATTGACCGTAACGCGAGCTCCGGCCTCATTTTTGAAGAAATAAGGTCCGATGATGCCACCAGCGTGAAAACCGCACCAAACGGTGCATTTTTCTGGATGTAATGGAGTCTTTAGGATCTCTTGTGGATTGGTCTCGCTCCATATGCGGAAATTTGGCTTATTAACAAACCCATTAAGCCAAAAATGCGCCTCATCGCTGAACACAATTTTGCGATAAAACAACGGACGTCCAGAATGCGCTTCGTCAAGAACAGCCGCGGTGCCCATATGCCCGAAATCATTTTCAAATGTTAATGTCACGTATTGATCTTTCGAATAAAAAAAAATTTTGATTTCAATTTAATTTTTTGTGTTATTTTTTACAATTTCAAGTTCTATCGGGCTTAAAAAAACACCCTTTAGATTCTTCAAATTAAGTACGATAAACATTGACATCCACGCGAACATTTAGGTAAAAAATGGGCGGACTTGCAATAGTAGGCGTGGCCACATGAATTAAATACTAAAATTAGTATATTTGGAAAACGATATCGATTAGAGTAGTTAAATTTTGCAAGAGCGACTTTGACACCCAAATGAACATTTAGGCAAGAAAAAGGTGCATTAACAATAGTGGGCGTTGCACCTGCCATATGAATTAAATACTAAAGTTTGGGGTGGCGAAGCACACCGGGTATTAGTTTGTAAACAATAATATTTAATTATGTTCTTTATAATCGTATAATACCTAAACTACAATTACAAAACAAAGGAAACAATACCAGTTGTCTTGCAGCCAACTTCACTATCTAACGCTCTGTTATGTTAAAACTTTTAAACTGCTGCCGCGTTGTTTCGACTTGCTGCATTAAAATTGTGTAGGCATGATAATTTTTGACAACGCTTGATGCTAATGTAAACTTTTTCAAAGTATGGGCCATTTTTAGCTTTGACAATTTTGGATACTCTGTTCTAAAGTGAAACGTATCCCAGTGAGATACTTCTAAGTTGATCGAAAGAAATAGTAGTCGTGGGGGAAAATGGTGGAGTAAAAGTCGGGTGAGCACAAACTTTCTAACCACTTATTTTTAAATAGTTTTTAACAGGTATTGAAACACGCATGGTGAAATTTTAAGATTAAATGTCTGACTGCATATTATGATCGTTTTTAGCTCAATGCTTACTTCAAACAAATAAGTTTGGTTCGGTCCAGGATCCCAGATTTACAAAGCTCATAATAAATATAACTTTTGTGGTCAATCCAGCTGCTTGGATAAGCCTAACATACGACCTTTTACGCTTTGAGTAATGAAATAACTGTTTAACAAATTATTCTGTGAAACAATTGTTCGATTTTTGAGATTCCAAATAGCATTTCGGACATGCAAAACCGTTCTTTAAACTCAATTTGTATGGTACCCAATTTCAATGCCTTTGGATGAATCCTACTACTCGCAAACGTTTTGAAATTGCTGCTTGGCTAGCTCCCAATTTCTGTGACTCATCTGATCGATCTTTGTCTTCGGTGTAAAAATCTCCAGTTACCTTCCTTAGAAACAAACTCTCGCACGTTTCATTCATTTTCGATGCACTGATATAAGGAGTATTTTTAAAGATTATATTTTGCGACAGGGAATAGACTAGAACACGGGAAATAGTACTGGCAACTTCGTTATCATTCTTGCTGAGTTTGACTTGGCATTTGCTGTTCATTATACGGTCAACACAATCATTCATCCAATCAAGCATCCACAAAAGTGTATAGGTGGCAACAAAGAAGCTAGTTCTAATAAAGATCATTATTTTGATAAGACCCCAAATGAATCGAATCGTTATTGCACGTAGTAACTCGAATAATATACAACCTCTTCGCACCGGAATAGTAGTTTTTTGTCTCGTACCGTAGGCTAAGAATATATTGCAGATTAAACTACTGTTTAATTAGACATGTCAATAAGCAAGATTTCTACCATGAAAGCATAAGTTCAGGCGAAATTTTACAGTCAATGACGAGTTTTGTAGAACCATTATTACCAACTAATTGAATAAAAGGTTTAGTTATAATATTTGTAACCACCAGAACTACGACGTATGCTATACGCATCAAATAATTAAACTATTAATAAAGCCTTTGTTTCCAAATTTCGCAAATAGTGCAGTTAATTGTTAACCAATGTCATACGATTTAATGCTTTTGGATTAAATTCTGTAGCGTTAAGTTCGACGACTAAAGAGATAATGTTAAATTTTTAAAATTTAAAATCATGCCATACACACACAAAGAAAATAGGTTGGGTGGAAACCATAGTATAAAAGCAACATAATATGATTCGAATGTGGTAACCATAATCGTATAGCATCATACTATGATTCGGTTGTATGTTTGTGGTTAAAAATATAATGATTAAAAGTTAAATTTGGCATGTTTAAACAACCGCAAATAAAATTGTTCTCTTTTCAAAAACAAATTACTATTGTTTGCTATTAGTTATGTTCATTCATTCTCAATGATAATGCTTAGCCCATATCAACATAGTACGTTAACAGTCAAGCAAAGCTGTTGAATTGCTTCCACAGTTAAACTTTTTTTTTTAAATTTAAAAAAATCATTTGATACGCTTCAATATCATGCTGTGGAAGGGAGTACCGCACAGAATCACACGGTTAATAAGGGCAACGTATAATGCTGCAAGGAATCGTATCAACTACGACCAAAACCCATTATCATTAAGCAATAGGATTACTGTGATCAACGGTGTTAGAAATGAATGGGTCCCTTCGGCCTTACTATTTAATATCGTATTGGACAACATAATTAGCAATGCGCTCTCAGCAAACACTAACATTACATTAAGTCATGATTGTCAGTAAAAAGTGAAAGTAATTAAGAGGCTACATTTCAAGATCAAAGCTGATGCATCGATGCACGATGAGTGCATGGATAGTGAATGATGGGTCCTTTATTGACGGAAGAGCGGGTGTTGCTGTATACTTACTGGACTTAGAACTATCCTGCATCTTCAGTCTGGGGTAGTACGTGTTCGTCTGACCGGCATGCATATGATAGCCTGTTGGAGTGTCGGGTTCAAGAGATATAATTCCAATTGGAATTGGCATACATTTGATATAATGGATACAATGGGGAACCTCAGTCTGAAGGAAATGCTGGCGATTACAAATTAATGTGTAGTGAGGATTGTTGGCAGTGTGAAAGTGTTTTTTAGTCTAGAATAAAGAAATCTGGAACATATAAAAAAAATTTTACCGATTGGTAGGCTTGAAATTACTGCAGTGAGAAGGGGGTCTAAGGCGAACCTGAAATGACAGTGGTCTGCACATGTAAATATACATTTGAAAGACGTCATAATATGTAAATAACTATATTTTTTTTACCATAACTAAACATTTTTATAGGGAATATAATATGACCAGCATGATCATGTCGTAATCACGGGTTTTCATACAAACCTTCCAGTGTATATATTGCTCAGACATTTTTTTATTCACTAAAACTAACTCAAATATTTAACAAAAACTAAAATCAATAATGAATTAATTTTCCCAGCTCATTGACCATGTTTAACATTCTAATTACGATTTTATTTCCATTGTCTGTTAACGAGCATTTCGGCTTAAATGTTCTTAATTTTAACGATTCATTTAAATTCCAACTAAAGGAAAAACAACAAAACGGAATTGTTAACAACTCTGTACTTTTATTGCTCCTTTAACATGTGTGCAAACAATCGTTATTCCTCCTCATTCTCCGGCCAGTTCTTTGCACTGCAATTCTATTTGTATTTTCTCGTCATCATCATCTTTTCTTCACTTTATTGATTTCCTTGTAACATGACATTTCGTAACGAATGCACGTAAGCGATCTAGTCAAACAATACGACTTTATTATCTGGTATATTGTAGTATTAAGTGAAAGGCTTTATTTTTAATGTTTTAGAATATTAATAATTATAATTAAATTATAATGACGATTAAAGAGAAAAGGAGTACTAGCATCTAAGGCTTTCGACTGTTATGTACATTTAAAATAAGGTTTTAAGGTTTAAGAAATTTGTAGATTGGTGTAATATTTTTATCATACCTGTGTCTTCGAATATCAGTTGGTACATTAATTCCAAAAATACGCGATCTAGATAAATTGTAGTTGGGGCACTCGACAGAAATGGGCTTTATTGAGATGTGTAAATACATTTTATTCACGTTAAGAGAGTTTAATTAAAACTCACAATTAAAAAAAGCATTTGAAACTACCTTCCTACATTATGAACTGTAGGGTATTTAACTGAAATCTAACCTACAAAAGAAATTAATTCTTTTACATATACGCTTCGCAGCAAGATACTTTTTGTTGTTTTTTCGTTGCCTTTTAAAGAAGCACAAGAAACCAAACCGAAACAAATTTAAATGAAAAAGTGATTACTCGTATTTTGGTCAATTGTTAATGTTTTAGAGCCATGATCAAAGTCAGGCTGTAAATAAATTTTTCTATAAAAAAAAAATAATGAATAAATGAATGAATGAACAAACGGGTGATGAGTTCATGACGCCACCATTGCTGCTGATTTTTTAATGTTTCTTTGAGTATTATTCCTCCCAAAGTACAACTCTTTGTTCGTTTGACTGATGGCGTCAATGGCCACGCAATAGTCGTTAATTTAAATCCCACATAGAATTCTTTTATTTCTTTATTTTGCTCATTTAATTTTACCGCCACTGCATGTGGCATGTTGAACATGTTATGAAATGTTAATAAGTAAGCCAATGCAACCAAACTGCACTTTAAATGGGGCACACAGAAACGAAATTAAATGCAATTTGCAGCAAGCATTTTGTTTAAATCATGGATATAAATATTTAATTACACTTTTTTGAAAAGTCTTTTTTTATAGAGAATAACAACTTTAAGTATCCTTCGAATTTATTCGTTGTTGCCAATTTCTTTAAGTTTAAGATTTTCTCATAAGACAAATCAATAGCCGTTACCCAATCCTTAAAGCAAATTGCACCTGCAATCGATTTGAAAACTTTATGTTTTAATATGGCCAAACTTTTGCACATCAAAAATCTGTGATTTGACCTTTTAAAGTGATATCACCACCTAGGCCTTAGAAAAACCTTAAAGTGTCGTAATTTCTCTTTAAATATAATTTGCTTAATACTGGCGAATGTTTAACCCAATAATTTGTGAACAGATGCGGACTATTTTTAGTGTAACGGTGAAAAATAAAACAGAATTCTAACTTAAAAAGAGATTTCCCATACAAATAAAGATTTAAAGCAAAAACACAGAATTTTTACGCAAATTTGATACCGTTTGATTTTGAGAGCATTTTATGATCTCATAACAATGTTGCCACATTTTCATTAAATTTCGTTCACCAAAACAAACCAATTAAAACTAGCTATTTGAAGCTATTACTTAGACAGTAGTTTTGCTTGAAGTTGAAGGCACAATTCTGTTACAGCATTAATGTTAAATTTAATTTCTCTATGATCTAGTCACTAATATGTTAGTTTGTCACTCTTATGTCTTTTATACTGTAACGGGCAAATGCCCCTTACTTCCATTGGGTTTTGGCCAACCACCACGGAGTAAATAGCATTTAATAACACGTGGCAATAAGAAAACGATTTTAACAAAATTTACGTTCTCTTCGGGCAATGTTCCGAGGTATGCTTCATAAAAAACCCATCTTTGAAGAGTAGGGCTTTTACTAGATAAAAGTGAATGCCAACAAACAAAATTGTCAAAATTTAAACGTTACAAATTCATATAAGATCCAAGAATATCCAACAAATTCCGAAACTTTTTGCTGTAGATTTCGGACTTGTGGTGTTATAGGATTTTATTTCTTATATAACGGCGGTGGCCAAGGCATCTCAATCAACGACAAGCATTATAGATCGATGACTATCAACTTACTTTGTCCTGAAGTAGATATTATTTATACCAACGACATGTGGTTTCAACAAGACGACGGGACGCCTACAAAGCCCATATCATATTTCACGTAGAGATGGTGTTAACTGGACACTGGGGTCGTAGTGCTATTCAACAACTTCCTTTAACGATAATCGTATTCTAGATAAAGTATACAATGAGTTGATCAATTTTAGTATGATTTAACATATTTTAACGACATCTGATATTGTTATCTAAAAGACAATAATTTTGGTATTGTTTATTTTATCGATAAAAAATTAAATCCATAATCGACTCAATAACCTTTTGTTTAAGTCTCGGTTATGGAGCGACTACCTGAGGGAGCAATGTAAGTGGTTTATTTATTTTAGTACTTTTTATTGACAAAAATGACCCTTGATTGCAACAATAGGTGCACACTTTACAACCTGTTTATGCAAAACGTCAATATTTTATGTTGCATATTTTGATACAAACACAGAAATCAACAAATAAACCATTAATGCAACATCATTTCGTTACTTGGTATTCACATTAAACATCGCAGAAGAAACACATTTGAATTTAAGAGAGTTAATATAGATTTTTTTATAAATTTCTAAAACTTACCCAATATTAATTTTATCAATCTTATTTCTGCAGCTAATTTTTAAAGGCGGATTACATTGTTCATGTTTATAGCTTAATGGTTTTCAATGAACTGAACCAGAAAAAACCACAAACCATGATTCACACTAGGCATCTGACATCAATACAACCAGGAAATACCAAAATATTATACGAAAAATTACAGGTTGCATAAACATGTTGCCAAATGTATATCTACCATAACAGTTGTCGAGTATCGTAAAAATTTATTTAGTTAATTGCCTAATAGTTAGTGAACACAACAATTAACGTCGACAAATTTAAGATCTTCGAATCGTTAAAAGTTAGCAAATCAATCCACAGGTATTGTATGCTTTGCTTAATATATATAAACTCTATTTTAATAGAGAGCGGTGGCGTAGAAAATTTTCCCCGTAATTTAATGTTTTTCACACTCACTTTTCCCTGTCTTATGCTGTAAAGGTATGCCTTTTTGTTGAGTGGTCTTGTAAGATAAGTTAAGATCAACATTAGCAATTTTCTTGCTTTGTCCTTATAAAAGTTTGCTTCTCCATATAAAGTTGCAATCCTGTTTCATCTCTTGGATTATTCTAGTAACTCCTTAAACTTAATTTAATATTTCTTTGTTTCGGTGTATAACAAATTAAACAATGAAGAGGTACAGGATTGAACAGCGCGATACGATCTTAAAAGCCATTTACCAAAATGGGGTTTCAAATTAAAATGCATTTCTTGACTTTTTAAAGAAAATCATCTTTAGTGACGATGCACACTCACACACACCTCAGTGGACTCGTTAAGAAGCTGAATTGCCACATTTGGGCAAATAAAAATTCACAAGTGATTGTTGAAAAGCCGATGCATTTTCAAAGAGTGGTGGTTTATTACGGTTTATGGATCGACCAAGCATTTATCGTGAAACACCCTTCACGAGATGATAACAGACTTCTAGCGCCCAGCAATTGAGGATAAAGACCTGAACAATATGTGTTTCCAAGAGGATGGTACTACTTTCCACACAGCCAACGAAGCAATGAATCTTTTGCGCGAGAAATTCAATGGCCGTGTTATTTCACGTCGTGCGATGTTAATTGGTCACAACGAGCAGGTGATTTGATACCGTTGGACTTCTTTCTTTGGGGATATTTAAAATAAAAAGTGTACGTCAACAAGCCAAGAACAATTTAAGAACAAAAAGGTGAGATAATTCGAGTAGAGTCCGAGTCGGAAATATGAATATGAGTTGTATAAAATATTGTACAAATTCATTAAACATTAAAATATTGGCATATTAATCGCTATTTAAAAATTTATTAACTTTTTCCGGAAATCCTTCCATTGAGATTTTATAGTTGCTTCCGTTACCTTCTGAATGAGGTGGTCCACATATGGACATTTCCATGAATATGTCAACCACGACTGTAAAAATAAAAACTCTTGAAAGTTTTTGAATAAAAGTTTATTGATAAAAAAAAGAGCAATAATAAGAGTTTAGTCTGATTATTACTTTGACTTATTTTAAAGAATTGCAATTAACTATTTCTTTTTAGCAACTAAATTGTAAAAATCAATTTTAATTGTAAATATGCTTTAAAATTAAGGTAACAACAACAATTAACAAGATCCATAAGAAAAAAGAAAATATAAAGTCCAATTGGCTGTATTTGTGTTGATTTCCCTTGGATGTTATTTTAATGTCACGTACGTAGTGTAAAAACATTATTTGTCTCCGTCATTCGTATTTTAACAGTCGTAAGAGCACCTAATTTAGAATTAAACTTTTTTCTAAACTTTTTTACCTAAGAATACTAAATATTATAGCAAAATCTGTCACGTACGATATGTCACGAACGATATTAAATTGAATTTATTATAAAATCATTTAAAGATTGTTTTCAATAAAATATAATAGATTTTAAATGAAAACAGTTAAGTGTAATAAATTAAAAAAAAGAAAAAATACCTTCCAAGATTCGCCGATTTTTTCATATTTCCATATAAACCTCAAAATCACTTCTGTTTTATGTCACGTACGATATATTCTTATTTTTTGGATATTTTAGACAACAATGATTAGAATATAATTAATTTTCTTTTAAATAAATTACCCTTTGAATGGAACATAAAGATCTAAACTTTTTTCAGTTACTCTTACTGTTGCTAAAATTACTCCACTTTATAGGAGTACAAATGTCACGTACGATGACATGGCCCATATGCCACCAAAGCCGTGGCGAGCATTTGATCAATATTTTGTTTCATAGATCCATCTACCATAATAAAAAATACAAATCTCTGTAAAATTTTCGTTTTATTTACATTTAACCTCTGGCGTTTTAGTTAGACCACCCTGTATTTATTGATCAAAATCTTTATTCAAAAGCTGTTATATAAACCCGGAATAAATTTAAAAACATATTATAATTATGGCGGTAACAATGTAACGGTTTGTACATACACGCCTGTTATGGAGGCAAATTACGGCATCAAAAGTGGTCGAAATTTGACCATTCTTATTACAATCTCTATACCAAAAAAACAATAAACTCGATCGTTCGAGTAAAATTTCGATTGAATGCCTTACTATGCTTCCTGTCTTCTGAGAGGATTTAAATTGTACGAAATTGACATTGCATTGTTTTTGCTTCACATTTTAAGGATGCAGTTTTTTAAAACCGAAAGTTAGGAAATTATTTTCTTTATATTCAAGCCTAAATCATGTGCTTTAGAAGAAAACAAAAACCGTAGCACAATTTTACAAAACACAATTAAATTCATATTGAAAACTGTATATCTTTTAACCAAACTTACCCTTAACTCTTAACTAATTCTCATTGTGATCTCATCCATCACTATGGAATAAAATTTTTCCTGCCATTTGTCTAGAAGGTCAATAAAATTGTCATCGATCAATGGTGTTTCAAGGCAATTGGCATGAATTAAAATAAAAAATTATATGTACAAATAAACTAAAAGTGACAATAGCAAATTTAATTCACAAATATTTTCCTTCTTTTCTTGGCTTATCTAAATGTTAACATGTGTGGTAACGTTTTTTATTCTCTTCACTGCAAAAACTGCCACCCCTAACAGAAGCCACATTTTTTTCACTAAGAATAGAATGAAATCAAATTTTTAAATTTTCTTTAGCAATAAAAAACGAATAAAAACCAAAGAAGATGGATCACATGGCGACATTTCGTAAAATGTTGGGACGCATCTGACACATCTCAACTGCTTAATGTTCACGTGCTGATGTGGTAAAAAAAAGAAAAGATCTTACAAATGGAGAGAAAATAAAAGGCATCATTTAGGGAAAAGTAGCAAAAATCTATTGTTTATTGAAGGAAGACAAATTGAGTGAAGGATGTATTGAAAGCTGCATGTGGCATTATTTCAACTATTATAGATGGAGTAAACAGGGTTATTCCTGCAGTGTTACAGGAGCAGTGTTATTTTATTTTAGGAATTAAAATAAATAAATTTAAAACTGATTATATTAGCTGCTAAGTTTAAATGCAAAAAGTTAACAACTTAACTTGAAAATTAATTTTAACTCAAATGCCCAATTACGGAAGGCATTATATGGATAAAGGAAACTCATAACGAGGCTCCCATTTGGGGTCAAATAGTTACCAAAATGGATATGGAGTCATTACGGCATAATTGAAAACAAAGAGGCCGACAAATTATACAAAATGAGATCATTTTTGAATACAATAACCTTGAAAAACAATAAATCCTTTCAGGAGTTCAAAAATGACAATGGAGGAACGCGTCAGAAAATTTCAATATTCAATCTAACTTGAATGGCCCTATTTACGTAGTAGTGTCTACATTTGAGTACATATTTAAATGATGCAATATTTTTATATCTTCTTTACTTAAAACCGATTTCTTAAAGGAATTACATGGGGTGCCCGGTGGACTCGTCAGTTGTTTGAGGGTTGCGGTTTCGATTCCCGCCAGAGACTCTGGACTGGTCTGCTTCTCTACCTCTTCTATTCTAACTATTTCTATTCTTCTTTTCATTTCTATATTAAGGCGTCAAAATGGACCGAGAGTGTGAGAGTTACTTTGCACCAGCCTTACCTACCTACCTTAAGGAATTACATTATTTAGAACAACGATCATCACGCTATGCCCCCAGGGGCCGAGTACTTTTCGTGAATTTCACACACACAACACAAAGGTTAACGAAACTCACTTAAAAAATTTTAAAAAGATATAATTTCATTCAGTTGTATGCTAGCTTTCAAACAAGCAAGTCGTCGTCGCTTTTATTGTTAAAAAACAAAAACAAAACACTAGTAAATATCTCAACTGAGTAGTTTTATTTCTCTCTCTTTTTCAGCATTTCAACTTTTTTCAGTACACTTTGAATATTTTTGCATTATTCTGTGTATCATAATGTGGAAAGTTGAGTGGGAAAAAAATTTTTTATTTTAATTAAATATATTTAATGAAGCTGAATGCCTTGTATGCAATCAGAAATTAAAAAGAATAAGTGCATACAGTTTTAAACGTCATTATGATAGTTAATGAAATGCCTTTGTCTAGCAGTACAATCATCAGAAGAACTGAGGACATAGGAATTTTTATAACTAAAGAAACAAACGATAGAATTAAAAATGCTAAATACGTTTCCGTTTGTTTTGATGAAAGTGTAGATAATTGTGACACTAGCCAAATGATCATTTGTATAAGAACTGTGGACAATGCATTTAATTCATTTGAAGAAATTTTAAAGCTCGAATCCTTTTACGGAAACGTAACGGGGAAAATTATTTTCAATTCATTTCAACAAAATGTTTTATCAATAGTTGATAAAAAAATCGGCAATTTGCAATTTGTCTTGATCGACTGTTTTGTCTAAGAGAGGAAGTTGCAACGTTTTTTAAAAATCAGACACACCCTAAAGATATAAATTTATTAAATGCAATAACATCTTCAGATTTTTTGTTAGATCTGGCATTTCTCTCAGACATTACGCTTCAAATTAATAATTTAAATTTAGTATTGCAAGGTAAAAACAAAAATATTTGCGATCTATTTTTTGCACTAAAAGAGTTTTTAAGAGAGTTAGAAATTTTGGGAAATCAGATTGAAAAGCACGACTTATCAAATGTTCTTAGGACTTTTGAAATATTTCAAAAATTTCCAAATCACGATAAGCCTAAAATATACAGCGAAGAACTAAAAAAAACTTTTAGAAAACTTTAGAAAAAGATTTAAGGAAATAGTGGACATATTTCCTTATTATGGCAATCAATGTATATAAAAATCCACTATCATGTCTAATGGACAACGTTCCAGAAAACATTAGACAAGACCTAATCTTAATGCGCACAGACTTAACCATTCCAGTTTAAACGGGTATTGATTTCTGGAACAATATTTGCCCAACTAAATATGGTGCAAGTAGAGACCTTATATTAAAAATTTTTTCAATATTTTCTACTACATACATATGCGAGTCCACATTTTCGGCAATGACACACATAAAAAATAAATATAGGAACAAATTGACTGATAGACATTTAGACACACTTCTAAAAATAAAATGTTATGGTAAGGATATAAACATAGAAGAACTTGTTGATTTCGTAAATATAAATAAATAACATTGTAGTACGAAATTTCTTCCAGTGCACGCAGAATACACACACTACTAAACACACATTTTTGACTGGCTCTCTTTGTGATTACCTCTGATTTAGAACATTGTTTTAAACATATAACAGACATTTAATATGATTTCTGGCTGGAGCGAACATAGCACATTGTGGAGATTACATTTTTGAAGAATCTGGGGAAGTACCTCAGTAGTCAAATGATGCAGCTTTATTAACACAATTCAAGGACCTCTTGTTTCTCTAGGAAACATAATCCAAAGGCGTTATGTCACACGTTCTTTTAAAAAATTGGCGTTCGCTAAATGTTTCCCTCAGTAGGTAGTGTGTTTGAAGCTTTATAAGACATGCAGCACAATCCTAATGGAGAAAATGTTCATAATTAAAACGTTATTCCATTAAGATCACACAAAATGGCTTAATAATGGTTCTCTACAACTCACCACTAAGAGTACTGTTCTCAATGCAATCATTTTTCAAAGATAAAAATAAAGTCAACCCAAGAAAAGTTTTTTGTTTGTGGAGATTCCACCGTAAGTTTTTCTCAACCCAAATAAGATAATTTGGCCTACAATTCCAATGCCACTCCCCCAAAATGCACTCTCACAACTGAACGGAATACTGCGCTAAAAAGGAGGTTAAATTTAAGTTAATTTTTAAACCATTCATCATAATTACGTCATAAACAATGAGAATTCGGCTTCAGTTCAAGCAGCAGCTATTTATTTATTTATTTAAGTCTATAGATTCTAGATCCTTACAGACTATAAAGCAGTACATACAAATTGTTTAATATTAGTTATTCAAAAACAAAATAATTTTACATTTCACAATATTAACATTTAAGGAAAAATCAATTTGTTGGCAAAGTTTATTGAACTCGATACAAATTCTTAAAAATGGATCGAAATTGGCATAATTTGTTCTGGAAACTTTGACTGATTGCGGACAAAAATGACGTGTAGAACGACATGGTACATTAAAAAAGATATTCGCCAATAGGATATCAGGGCATATACATCCTTTTATTAAATTCAGAACAAAAATAACATTAAGCATTGTTCTTCGACTTTTTACAGTTGGCAGCTAAGTCTTCTAAAGAACCAGGGGCCAAATTACGGCATTCGATCACGATCGAAATTTTACCCGAACGATCGAGTTCGCTGTGCTATAAGTATAGATTCTAATAAGAATTTTCAAATTTCGATCACGTTCGAATGCCGTAATTCGGCCCCTGGTCTTTTCGTTAAATGTTTAAATTGCTGCATATGATGGCGAATCGACTGAAATTATTCTTAGAACTAAGCTTTTGCTTATGTTCAGCATGCTTTGCTAAGCCTTTGCGAATATTTATTTATAATTTGAGTATACGAGCTGCGAAAACGATTTGAAGTTAAACGAATTCTTACGCATAGCACGGTAATATCGCAACTACCCCACAAATTCCGATTATTTTTGCCCCTTTTTTTTGCAGGCGTTTTCTGATTACAAATTAATCTCAGTACAAATAGTAATAGAGTCCATAGATCTAAAAGTCATATGACAATGAAACCCTTTTAACAAATACCCGTTACATAAGGATGCAAAGCAGCTCTTTCTTGAGTAAAAAAAGGAATTTATATTTAACATTCTTAAAAATCTCATGTTCATGCTACTTACCACTTACTACAACTGCTGCTGTTTCGTAGTAAAAAGATGTTGAGGCCGACATAGATGATGTTGATGATGGTAACCGTGATTGGGTTAAATCATAAAAAAGATACATACATTCATTCACATACATACATACATATGTATCTAGTGTCTTCACATAATCTTGAAAATCATTACGCATCAAATACATACTACATATGTACATACATACATACTGTCTGTCCATTCATGTGGCTCCCATTTAGTGACGTTGCAGTTTTCATTTTCATCACTGTAAAGCAATATTTTTGTTTTCCTTTTTTCGGGGTTTTCTCCAACAATGTAATCTTTTCTACAATTTTGACGATTGGCATGTCACTCATTTCGTTATTGTATTGTATTTTATTTAATTTTTTTATTTTTATTTCAACATAATTCATTTACTTGTAACAAAATATTGAAGAACTTTATCAGGCCATGACTTTTTTTCAGACACAACTAAAAGTGATGCCGCTAAAAGAGTTTAAATTTCAAATATTGATGATTTGACGATGACATTGATTGTTATTGAAAGAAAAGAGCAAAGAACATAATGGTTATATCTAAAGAAAAAAACAGAAAAAGGAAATTGTTTTGAATCTTTAAGTTGTGCGAATGAATTGAATATTTTACTTTTTTTTAAGATAAAAAAACAATGTCATGGCGCCATTTATTTTTTTTTTTTTTAATCAAACATACATAAGTATATGTGCATTGTATATACATATGTACTTACATACATACTTTCAGCTTCATGTATGACCAGAATGAAAAATTACAAACGGATATTGAAATGTTTTTATAACCTTAATGTGTGCAACTATAAGGAATTTTTAATTCATTCTTAAATATAAACAAGAAACTCAAGCTGACTATATATCGGAATTATTACACAAAATCTTGTAGCTACAACCATAATGGTATACTATCACTATCAAACTATACTGCTACCAACAATTACAATTATAGCTGAAATTAATCCATTACTTAAGGCTTTTATCCTTGTAATTGATTCATAAAATATGTTTAAAGAACTAAAGAGATGTATAATATCTTTATATATTTCTTCCGTTATTGGTCCAGTGATCGTATGTAGAGGAAAATATTCAATATTTCTATATATTTTAGTCTTCCTCTTTTAGGAGAAAGATGTTAAATGAGGATTTGATTAAAGAAATTGTTGGTGGAATGGTAGTCTCCTCCATGTTCAACATTCATTGATATTAAAAAAGCATTCGATATTCTTAAAGTAGCAAAATTTGAAAAGCTTTTCCATGTTAAGGATCCGCGACAAAAAGTTATTCAGCTCACTAAGTAAATCTATACTAAACAATTCAAGATTCAGAAAGTCGATATATAATTGTTTGAAATCCTTCAGATTATTTGCATTGTGTCAAAGTAAAGATCTTTAATTTTACTGTTCCACGTACATTACTCTAGACCTGGGAAACATGGAATGTAGCCCTTTCGAGATATAAATGCATGGTTATTTTTTTTAAGGAAATACCATTAAGAATCCTAGGATATCAAAGAAAAAATTATCACGCCAAACGAGCCACATTTCAATAACAATTCAAATACAAAGGCGAAATGGAACTGGATAGGTCAAACTGAAGGATGATATCGAATGTAACTCGAAAGTAGTCCAATAACAGGAAGTCAACAATATATCAAACAAAAAACATCACGATGATCAGATCTAAAAGAAAGGATAAAGTTAAGGCTCCACGCTTTTTTCAGTTAACGGTGTTTTTATTACGTATACAACTTCCGATAAGGAAAACTGTAAAATTAGCTGTCATACTATAAAGTGCGTTTGACTTTTCTTTAGTACAATTTGGCTAATTGCCATACAAAAACTTACACCACAACAACGTTTTCAAATTGTAAAAAAAATATTTTCAAAATTTACGCTGTTCGTCAAATTAGGAGCACTTCGATGTGTTTGTAGTGTAACACCCATCTAAGCAGGTAATTCTCAATACTAAAGATCGATTCATGACTACATTTATGCTTTTAGAAAACTTTCATCCATATCGAGCCTGTACCGTTCTTACAGAAGAAGTCATCGTTACTGTGGACGTGAACATATCAGTCCGATGCCATTCTTAGCAACTAGTTCTAAGTCCGTCTCCTTTTTGAAATATTCTTAGGAAAGATCTTGTTCCAAATATATATATGAAAGATCCAACTATTGCAAAAATTAAGCCCTGCGATTCATAAATTGCGAAGTGTGTTAAAGGAATGGACTGAAAATAAGCTGGAAGTTGATTTATGGTTTCCTCGTCAGCGATGAGGCTCATTTCTAACTAAACGGTGATGTAAACAAGAAGAAAAGTCGTTTTTGAATACAAAATAATCCTCATGAGGCTCCTGAGACTCTATCATATTCAACAAAAATTACTGCTTGGTACGGTTAACATATCGAAGTCATCATCAGCCCATTTGTCTATAAATCCGAAACCAGTGCTAACATTACTGTGAATGGCGAACGCTACAGGCAATTGATTTGTAGGAGAATTGGTTTCATAAAGATGGTACAAAATACCTTTCAGCTCGTGAAACCATCACTAGGATGCGCTAAAAGTTTGGTTAGCGAATTATCTCAAGAAATGGACCAGTAAATAAGCCACCTTTTTTTTTGTTTGATTTGACATCTTCGGACTACTTTCTGTGGCGGTACGTCAAGTATCAAACAACCATTGTCTCAGCTGTCTGGATAGAGAGAAGGAGGAATCGGTTTTCCACTTTCTCTGCGAATGTCCTGCACTGGCGGCTAAAATACACAGATTTCTGGGCGAACATATACTAGATGGCCTCTCTGCGATGTCTGAAGTTGGACTGAATTATCTACTGAGATACCTCGCGGCCACGGGGTGGATCTAGTACCCTTACTCTTGGATTTATTCTAAGATACATTAAAAGCTGACGAGTGATGTGGTCCTGTCAAAACGAAGTCATACAGACTCTACTTGACTGTTGGCGTGCAGCGAACTACCACGATAACCAACGTCAAGTATCTGCACTATGTTGATAAACAAGCAACGAGAAGTCAAAATTCAGCGCAATATTGTTGAAACAAAATTTAATATTGCTCTTAAAAGTAATGCAGAATTGAACAGTCAAAATGGCGTTCACTAGGAGAATTTGGGGAGGCCATCTGCGAGAAATAATTTTTAAATATTAAATGCAATAAAGTTTTAGAGCTATTTAAGCCAAAATTTTGGTCAACCCATTGAATTTGTTGTGTTTTATTTAAAAAAAAAAATTATGTCCCGAAAAAATTAAATATTTAACTTTAAATGATGATATTAAAAAAGGTAGCATTATTTTGAATTTAAGCAAAATTGTACAATTTAAAACTTAGACTGTAGGGATTGTGTCCATAGACCTAATAAAATTAATATATAAAAACATGGTTATCTTAATTGCAATCAAGGACCATGTAATGTTCAAACAACAGTTTATAATTTAACGGCTAGAGTTGAGATTACTCTGATGTCTTGGAATACTGGGTTATATGGTCTAGCTTATAAGTTCTTTTTCTATTTGAACTGTTCTTAACTGTATATTTGTTAGTATTTTATAAAGGAGTTTTACTTTTCCTGTTTAGTACATGTTTCGTATTGCCAGAATAGCAGTACCTAAAACAACGGATGTTTCCCTCATTTCTGCATTTTAAGTAAAATTAAATTGTCATAGCATTGTTATTATAAACAACAAAACTGCAATGAAATTTTTATTTTATTTGGAATATAAAACAGCGGCAAATGCCTCAAAAGACATTTCTGTTGTACTTGCTTCCATCGAAAAGTAAATTATATATATTACTAGAAAAGCCGTTTTGCTACGCCCCTTAATGAATAAAAATGTATTCTGAATTGAAATTGAATATCAAGTGCAAAAAGCTAAAAATTATAACTTTTTTAATGGGCGTGGCACTGCCCACTTTTCTAATCGCGAAATTGTAAAGTCATGACAGATCAATATGTGTGCCAAGTTTCAGCAAAATCAATCCAGTGGAAGTACCTCAAAATCATAACTTTTTTTTATGGGCGTGGCCCTGCCCACTTTTCTAATCACGAAATTGTAAAGTCCTGACAGCTCAATATGTATGCAAAGTTTCAGAGAAATCAGTCCAGTGCAAGTACCTCAAAATTAAAACTTTTTTATGGGCGTGGCCCCGCTCACTTTTCTTATCACGAAATTATTTAGTCATGAGAGCTCGATATGTGTGAAAAGTTTCAAAAAAATCGGTCATGTGCAAGTAGCTTAAAATGATAACTAATTTTTTATGGGCGTGGAACCGCCCACTTTTTTCAACCCATAAACACTTCCTGGTATGTGTACAACAACTTACCAAAGTTTAAGCCCGATCGGTTTTACATTTTCGGAGTCTATAGCTAACACACACACACAGAGTTTCACTTTTATATATATTGATAGAGTCGTAAATGAGTAGTGAAGAGAAAATAAGTGAACTGCAAACTAAACTAGAGTTGGGTTCATTAGCTCTTTAGGGTGAGCGCTTTTTCTAGGTCAATAGTAGTTCAATAGTTCAGTCGCTCAGCAGTTTAATAGGGTTTGTGTCAAAACCCATTAATAAGGCAGGTGCAGTTCGGCAACAACAAAAAGACAAAAACAAACAAAACAAGAAAGAGCCCTATATTCGGCCGTGCCGAATCTTATATACCCTTCACAACGTGTAGTCATGCAATAACAGTAGCTTGTATCACCATTCATCCCATATGAAATACGTACATACATATAAAAACATACATATATAAAAACATCCCATTGTAAAATTTTAAATTTACGTATGTATGTTAAAAAAAAAAAAAAAAAAAATGTAGAAAAAAAAATTTAAAAAAAAATTTTTTTTAAAAAATAATAATAAATATAAAACAAAAAAAAAATTAAAAAAAAATTTTTTAAAAAATTTAAAAAAAAAAATAAAAATAAAAATAATATATTAAATAAAAAATAAAAAAAAAATTAAAAAAAAAAATATAAAAGAAAAATAAAAAAATTTTTTTTTTGGCTCAGCTGGGATTCAATGCCACGTTTTCTTCAACCAGTATACACGTTTGTATGTATGTATGTTGTTGTTGTAATGTTGTTTTTGTGAAAAAAAATCGAGGTGGTTGTGGGTTTTTGCTCATATCTCAGTTGTTTATGTACCGATGTTTCTGGATTTCAATACCGATCTACTTCCGAATATTTCTGATATTTTAATACCTCACCCGGGTCCAAGCGATGTCGGGGGGCTTCAAAAAGTTGATTTCAACATATACACGGACAGACGGTCTGGCGGACAGACTGACAGACTGACAGAGCTTAATCGACTCCCCTATTCATAAGCTTTCAGAAAATATATACTTTATGGGGTCGGAAATGAAAATTGTAGAAATTTCACACGGAATGACAAACCTATATATACCCTTTTTCACTGTGTGAAGGGTATAATAACATTTATAACTAAATTATTTATGTAGAACATTTACCAAGTACATTTTATATTATTGTCTTAATACCATTATTGAAATCTTCCGTGCCTGCTTTTACTTTAATATCTAATTATAAGTTCTGCATTTAATTTTAATTCCGACAAAACTCGCTATAATTGCAGCAGAAAATTATTTTCCAAAAAAAAAATGTCATTAAATAGCTGAAACGTCATCACTGGTAATGTGCACCAGGCACAAACGGGATACCAATACTATACACAACAATATTTGTGTTTGTGAAACTCATTGAAAAGTATGAAACAAGCAAAGTGCTAAGGAAATGAAACTTGAATGATGAACTAAGAAGCTGAAAGTGCTTAGTATAGTGAAACGTTCACTTAGCTCATTTGGGTAAACAGTTCAATTGAACTAGGTCCTTCAGGAACTACACAACTCTATTTTATACAAATATTTCAAAATTGGCTAGAGCCTGAAAAAAAACATTCAAATTATTTATTCTGATCTGAATTAGTCGAGAGTTTTACATCATTATTTTAAACGTTTATTAATAAAACAAATTATACACTTATAAACCTTAAAACATGAAACTTAAGTTTTTCCAATTTTTAATTAATGTTAGCTACCATATAACAATATGTAAACCCCCTCCTTTTCATAACCAATTTACATACATCGATGCATGCAAACGTTTTCAAAAATAATACAGTTTCAACTAATTAAAATTCTTTATATTTTCTGTTAATAAACCAAAAATGTTTGATAACATTTACAGGCAGGAAAACAAAACAAAAATTTTCTTAGTTTTGTTATACTTCTGCTTCATCAACGTATGTTTATGCCGCATGGTTACTTGTATGCATTATATATGAACATACGAGTATGGTGTTGTATTTAACTGTTATGCAATCTTTCAAAGAGTTTTTCATATAAAACTTATATGATTTTATTTTTGAATTTTTCCTTTTTCAAGTCGTTTTCCTTTTTCAGGATACAATATTTTCTTACAAACTTTATGCGAACTTGTTGTATGCGTTTGTTTTACATTAAACTGCTATACGTACCTGTAAGATGTGCGTTTATCTTTAAGATTGAAATAATGAAATATCTCGTACAGGCAACAAAGTGAATAAGATTTGTTGTTGTTGTAGTTATTATTTATATTTCTTATGTTGCCTTATTGTTTTGTTAAAGTAATAATAAATACATACCAGTACAAAAATAAAATTAAAATAAAAGAAACAATATTTAACAATAACAAGTATTTATAATTTTACATCCGCATTTAAAGGATGTGTATTGGTTTCTATGTAGGTTTGTTCGTACACACATGTATATGTCTGTCTAATTTTTTCCTTCTTGATTAACATGAAAATGAATTCTTATTACGGTTTTAAGTATTTGTATCTTTTTCTTATGGGGCTTCAGATATGTATGATACATATGTGTATAAGAAACAACAATAAACATTAATAAACCGCAACTTGTGCACGTTTCCTTTTATGTGTTGGAGTTTGAGTTGGCAATTTGAAATTATAAACAGATTTTGTAGGGTTCTTTTTAATGTAACAAACAAAAGGTAGTAGTAGCAAACAGATAATTTTAAGCATTTTCTATCATTTATTTAAAAATTAAAAAAATAAAAATATTAACAAGTCAAAGAATAATAACTGAGATATCGAATGACAACGTTGTTCATAACCTAGCCGGATAAATACGAGGTGTTTGTGTACTAAAGAATTATCAATGGTTAACTACGATGCGTGTACAAATTTGGGCTTATGGAAGCAAATCTGGAATTATCCAATGAAATAGTAAACCACATCTTTAAGCTTTTAGAGTTCGACTTAAAGCAAAAAATAAAAAATATATAAATATTCAATTATACTCCCAATAAACGAAAATCGAACTTTTCATTTGTGATTATAAAATTTCTATTGCAAGAATCTTAACTTATTAGTGCTGACTACATATTTATATTCTGAAACGAAATTCTGTAGCTATAACCGTAAAATTCTACTATCACAACTAAAATATGCAATTTGCAACAATTAGGGTACTCACAAGCGATACTGCTGTCTCTGTGAGTGTAGATAACATCTTGAGTATTAAACTACCAGAAGAAAAGTAAGAAAGCTATATTCGGCCGGATCTCAAAAAATACCCTTAACCATTTTGTAAATATTGTAGGTACAGTGACCACATCGTAGCGTAATCTAGATTTCATATTTAATGTCTATATTATTTTCATGACAGGCTCAAGTTCATTTAATTTTAAATTTCTCATTTTTCTATGAAGAGATTAAATTTTTAATTGTGATAATGAAAGAATATACTGAAAAAGTAAGTTTTTATCCCAATACTAGCCGTATGAAATGCATTTTCAAAATCAGCTACGGTTTCATTATCAGCACTCTGTGATCGCTATCTCTTAGTGTTGGATGTAAAAAATTAAAAATTCAAAAAATGTAAGCCTGTCATAAATATTATATAGTCTTTAAAACATACAAACATAAGTTCGACGAAGTTTAATAAATTTCATATTTAATGTTGTACTGTATTTTGCCTTATTATTTCCGGCGCCATGTTTGATTTAGTATTTTTACATAGTTAGTTGTATTCTACTTGTCAAGCCCTTTTATTGAAGACCCATACTTAAGGAATTGAGAAAAAAAAATATTCCGAAATTTTAATTTTAGCGCCATTTTGGGTTTTAACCTTTTCATAGTTTACTGGTTTTTACTGATCAAATTCTTTCATATAAAACCAATATTTCGGGTGATGAAGTGTGCAATATTTGACCCATATCTCCGCCATTTTATTTTGGACCTCATTTTGAATTTTAACTCATGATTTGTTTGATACCAAAACTGAGAGGGTTGATGTGGGTAAATTTTTCTAAATACATCATTTTTTTTATTAATTTTGTGATTCCATTTGTAATACATCCATTCAAGACCCCATAAAGTATATATCTTCTGAGTCCTGGTTTATTTTTTAACGATCTACCTAGTACTGTCCGTCTGTCCGTCTGTTGAAAGCACGATAGAGGTCCGACCGAAAAAGTTAGGAGGCTCAAATTTTGCCAGAATATTTATTATATACAAGGTATGTTTGGTATTGAAAATGTGCAAAGTCGCTATATAATAGAAACAGAGTTATAGCTCGAAATGCAAGAATAGGCCAAAAAAATCCTGTCCTTCAAACATCGACTAAAATGCAATTGTGTCTAAACGCATTGACGTAGACCGATGAAATTTCGAATGTAAAAAAATATCTTTCGCGGAAAATTGCTCAAATCTATACATTAGGAAAGAAGTTATAGATCAAACTGTACAAAAACCTATACCGCACAGTGTCTTTTTTTGGTATATTTTAAATTAAAAACGTAAAGAAGCTGACAAAATTAGATGTATGTTTCTGAAATTTTGTAAAAATTGCTCTTTAATCAAAAGACTTGCAAAAACGGAAAGTTAGAGTGACACGCCCACATTAACGCCCACCTTCCATATAACGCTTCATCTCCAACTTAGTAATTTCTCGATAGACAAAGATTTTGGGAGTATAAAGGACTCTATAGTGAAATATCTAAGTTGATTTTATTAGCAGTAAATATTTTTACACGTGAAATTAAACACGCTTATAAAACCGTCAGAATTAAATGTATGATGATGAAATTTTGTATGTATATATTTCTCGTCAATAAAGCTATAATTTTAATTAGAATGGCACGCCCACATTAACCCCCACCTCCCATATAACGCTTCATCTCAAATTTAGTAATTTCTCTATGGGCAAAGATTTTGGAAGTAAAAAGGACTTTATAACACTTTGATATGCCTACTTCGACTCGCACTTCTCACATAATTAACTCTTAATAAAAATTAAAAGCTCTTAAGCCACCAAGTTCCCAAATATAACATGCCTGTTGGAAGGGTGGAGAAGATAATAATTGAATTTAAATAGTCTTATATCCATCATATATTTACTCATGCACTAAATTTCCTATTTAATATATTTAATATGAATCGCTTCGATTACAATTTAACCGATCTATCTAGTTCCAAAAAGGTTTCAATATGTGTCAAGCCAACGAATTTTATTTATTGTTTTCAATTGAATGTGGTTGGATATTTGACCGAAAAATTGCCATGATCTTCCTTAGACTTGAGTTGGTGAATAATTTTATGGCAATTAAGAGTTTTTTATGTTTTGGAATGCAGCAAAGCATAATTAACATTGGAATTAATTATGCTGACTTTCGTGTCTCTAGGTAAGGTGCTTGGTCATAAAATCTTCCGCATACATAGTTTTTTAAGTCCAACACTTGCTGTAACGTCACTTAATTCCACAAGGAACCGCTTTCGTATATTTCATTTTCACATTTAAAACTTAGTTAAACAAAAGTGGTGATGAAACACGGCGGAGTCAGTCTATTATTTGATTCTATTTTATTTATAGTCAAAAATTGCTAGATATAGAGGCAATTTCCCCTCAAAAGACTGCATAGCGAGTATTCTCAGAACTAAACTAAATGACTGAATATACTGGGTAATATTATAAATAGAAAGATACTTAAATAGAATTGACAATATCGCTTGACACAAAATTCTCTTTAAGATCACTTAACAAACTATCCTCGTTAATTAACCGTTAAAATCACCGAACAATAAGTATTAAATAAAACAGCCAGCATACCAAAAATTTAACCAAGTGGAATTTCACAAATATACAAATCAATGAACAAAGGGACAAAAGAAATATTAATTTCCAAAATAATTTTCAAGAATAGAATAGAAGAGACGAAGGAACAAAACAAAAATAACGGAGAACAAAACTCAGGAAAAAATTGGCCTTTTTTCTCGAATATGAAACATGTTACATGATCTTAACAAGCAAATTTGATACTTTTTCATGGCCATAACACACATACAGATGCCTACGCATAAACACACACACACGCATTAATAAAAAATAAATCAGAATTTTGCATGCAAATTTCTTTAGCTCTTGTTTATTTAAATCAACTCGAAAAGTAAATAATAAAAAATATATTTTTTTTTCCACAAACAAAATTTACTTGAATTGCAACTTGATATTTATTTAAATGTAATGATGATTTACTCAAATATTATTAGTTGTATTTTATTCATAATTCAATTTAAACTACTATTGTTGCTGCTTACTCCCAGCTATGGATGCAATCATATGTAAGTAATTACATGTATGCATGTGTGTATGTAAGTATGTATTTTTGTATGGGGTGCACCGTGGATGTACGTACTACTTACTACATTCATACATTGTCTTGGTGGCATATTAAATAATGTTGTAAAATTTTAGTACCCAAATACGAGTAGATAGTGCAGTTGTAGTAAATTTATAGTAAAATATTGTTCAAGTATAATTTTCAGACGTAGAAATATTAAATGTCTGCGGGCTAAACGTGCCAATGTTCACTTCTCTCTATATTATTCACATCTATTCTACTCAGCTTCTTGTTATTTAGTTTTGTATTGGGTGGGAGACAAATTCATTTCCTCTTAAGAAATTTTTTTTAATTTGTTATTTTATTTATAAACATATTAGGTTTACAATGATAAGTGTCTCCAATTTATTGTTGAAAATGCTGCTGATATTTAACTTATTATTCTTTAAAAATAATATAACATTTTTGTTTCCGAAACATTAAATCAAAATTCCATTCAAAAGCCCTAGTGAATACTTTATTTTCAGGCAACTAAGAAGTCAAACAATGGTTATAATCTACTGATTTATGTAAATTGTATTTTTTTAGTTACAGAATTTTTAATTTCCAATACTTTTGACATATGGGCATTTCTACAGAAATGTCAACCGCAGTCAAAAAAAAGCTAAGTCTAAAAACGAATGTTGTTTTAAAATATGTTTACAGTGAATATATCAAATGTATGTAATATAAACAGGGTGCCCCGGTGGACTAGTCAGTAGTGTGCTGGAGTGCTAGTTTGGGGGTTGCGGGTTCGATTCCCGCCAAAGACTTTGGTGTTGTCTGCTTCTCTTCTCTCTTTTCTATTCTATTCTTACTTCTCTATTCAGGCATCACAATGGGATCAATAAAATGGACCCAAGTGAGCTGCACAGCAGCTGCCTGTTCTACCTAACCTTACCATGTAATATAAACAAATTTTTCATTTATTCATACCATATTTTGAAATATTCGAAAGCAAAGTCGTACAAGTGTAAAAGTTCTGTTTTAAATATTTTCATTGGATGTTTTGTTTTGATTAATTATCTTAATGAGAGACATTATGCACTGAAATTAAAAAAAAAAATCCTAGAAAATAATCACCGCTTTGCTCTATTTACGTATTCAAATTTATAGCGTGCGACATCATAAGTGTATAATGTATAAATTCCAAATTATTTTTGTTTCTAAAATATCTTTATTTGAATATGTAAATACGAAATATAAAATTTGTGAATGAAGATGAGTAAAAACAGCGGGTAAAAAATAAAGCCAACTGCAAACGGTGGAGAAAAAGGTAAAAGGATGATGAAACATAATTACAAAACTATAAATTACAAAATAAGGAAAGTATGCAGACAGCCAGACAGACGGACGTGGAGAGCACTGGCTGAAGGTAAAGAAGATATAATTCAAGAAAATCGAAAATATAATCGCTTAAGACAACGGGGGAGGCGCAAAAAAAATTTAGAAATTGAAATGCCATACGCACGCAGGAAGTGAACAATTGGTTAAAGTTGAACTTAGCACTAATTGTAGTGCTAATCAAGTGCTTTAAGCTGCGCTTTTTGTCAAAATAAAAAAAAATGTTCTGGCGTAAAATAAAATAATGTTAAATGCGTTTGAATGTCGCATTCGATATTATAGAAATGCCCATATGCGCTATTTTGACAGCTATTTTTTGTGCTGAGCTTAGTTTGATTTAGCACTTTATCATACACCTCGCCTTTTAATTATGTAGATGTTTAAAAAAAATATGATTTATTTCAAAAAACTCATTAAGCCTTTTACAAGAAATTTTTACTCTGCAATGGAGTATGAATGGTTGTGTCATTAAGAAAAACTGACACTTTTGTAGTGAAGATAGCCCACAAGCCATTACCAAATAACTATTACAACCAGAGAAAGTAAATATAATAATATTCTATATAGACCGGTATAATCATTGATCCATACTTGTAAAAGGACAACGCCGGCCAAAACAATATAGTTTGTGGTGATGGTTACAGCACTCTGATCTTTGATTTCTTTGTACTGCAACTATACGCGCCTAATGCGGTTTAAAGAAGGTTATTCATTGTGCCATACAGCGTCTGGCAGAATTAATTTATTGAAATAAATGTTTGGTACAAAAATAAATTCGCGTAATGGTCTCGCCAACTGACGTTACAGAAAATGTGATTAACAAGCATCACAGAAAACTGCCGCCTTAGAACGCAATTTTATCATTGACTCCTTTGCTTCAAAAAGTGATCAAAAATATTCTTCCCGCTTAGACTTCCTCAAAGTCAGAAGAAATAGCCACCGAAAAACATATTCAAATAGAATTAAAAAGTTTACCCACATAAAAATGATTCTTCTATTGCTTACTAAGTGCTTACCTGCTTCAAAAAACGCTTGTAGAAGGCATGATTTTTATTTACGATGCATCACTTTGTATTTTGCAAATAGTAAGCTCTAATTATATGCCTTCTGGGAGCAGCTTCATTTTGCCTGAAGAATGGATAAATATATACAAAAATGCTTTATATATATAATTTTCATCTTTTTTACTGCTGACAAAATAAGCAGTACAGAAGACAAACTTTGTTGCGCTTTCGTTTGTAAATTGATTTTGGATTTCCAAGTGTACAATACACACATAAGCAAATGAAGTCGGCACTGCTTTAAAAATTAAAGAAAAAATATTCTGAGGCTTTTAAAAAAAAAACTCATAATATATAAAACAGAGTACGGCAGAATGTGCTCTATAGCTAGACATGATTTGAATACTTTATACCTCTTTTTATAATCTTACTACGAGAGTGTAAAAGGGTTTGTCATTCCGTATGTAATTTCTACAGAAATTCACTTGGGACACCATAAAGTTAATATTTTCTCAGTCCTTATAGACAGAAAAGTCAATTTAATTATATCCGGTCGCTTGTCTGTCCGTCCGTGCGAAAGTTGAAATCAAGTTTTTAATGCCTCAATATATCCAACAGCTCGTATTAGAATTAATTTATTAGAAATATTTTCGAGAATTTTGGCATTGAAAGCCAGCAATTTTGACCGATTAACAGCTGATATATGAGCAAACAACCACGTATACCTATGTTTTCAATTGAGATTGCAACAACAAATTATATGCTAATAGTTGCGTATCTAAAATTGTATTAGGATTTGGCACAGTATTTTGTAATGAAGACTTAAGAAATTGAATAAGAAATTACAAAAAAATTTAACAGCGGCTGAAGGCATTTGAATTTTATTCTTCAAACCAAGAAAAATTGCAGGATTTGGACTACGAAGAATTAGTAGTTCATTGGTTCTCACTTATGGATCTCTGGTATGGTGGACTGCAACAGGGCGTAAGTATGTTGTGGACCAGTTGTATAGAGTACAGAGATCGGCGTGCATTGGGATAACGGGAGCGATGCGAACTAGTCCTTCGGAGGCGCTGAACACTATGTTGCATCTCGTTCCCATAGATATTCATATATTGGCCACATCCGCAAGTAGTGCGGTGAGGCTTAATGCGACTGGATGTTGGAGGTCGAGGACGTATGGCCATGCGAGTATATTGGCCACGCTGCCTTCGAGCGTGAATCAACCCTCTGACTACATTACGCCCTACATGGATTTTGATGGGGCGTTCAGGGTTCTTATTCCCTCCAGGAGAGAGTGGAATGGGGGTCGCCTTTTGGGGAGTTTTGACACCAGGATCTATACTGACGGTTCGAGGATGGAATGTGGTGTTGGATCTGGTGTCTTCTCTGATGGACCGGAGATTGAACTCTCCTTCCGTCTTCCGGATGATTGCAGCGTTTTTCAGGCGGAAGTACTCGCTATCAGGGAAGCATGTAGGATACTGAATGACGGGAATATCCACGGGAGCATTGGTATATTTGTCGACAGTCAGGCGGCACTCTTTTCACTCAGGTCATACATTATTACGTCTAAATTAGTTGGCCAATGTAGAAAGGAACTGTCAAGGCTTGGTCAGCGGGCTGACGTTACTCTAGTTTGGATTCCTGCGCATAAGGGCCACTATGGTAACGAGCGTGCTGATGAGCTAGCCAGGGGAGGATCTGCTCTGGATATCTCTAATGCAATTGCAGTTGCAATCCCGTTGGGGACTATTAAGAGCAGAATCTCCAGACACTTTCTCCGGAAGGCTGATAACAGGTGGCGTGGGCTGAGCACGTGTAAGGTGGCACGGCTTACGTGGCCCTCTTTTGATGCACGACGTACATTGCAACTTACCAGTCGGAGTCGGAGGGACATATCGAGGTTGCTGGCAGTATTGACGGGTCACTGGATGTTAGGCAAACATGCAAATCGGCTCGGACTCCCATCGAACGACCATTGTCGCAGTTGTCTGGATAGAGAGAAGGAGGAATCGGTTTTCCACTTTCTCTGCGAATGTCCTGCACTGGCGGCTAAGAGACACAGGTTTCTGGGCGAACATATACTAGATGGCCTCTCTGCGATATCTGAAGTTGGACTGAATTATCTACTGAGATATCTCAGGTCCACGGGGTGGATCTAGTACCCTTACTCTTGGATTTTATTCTGAGATACACTAGAAGCTGACGAGTGATGTGGTACTGTCAAAACGGAGTCATACAGACTCTACTTGACTGTTGGCGTGCAGCGAACTACCACGAAAACCAACCAACCAAGTAGTTCATTGGCGTCAGTTAGAATTAAAAAATAATTGGCCCATATTTTTTTAAAGTTATATCTACGGCAACACTGGTGCATATCGAAAGATTTTGGTTTTCACTTATGCATAAAAATATATTTTAGGTTTATTTAAGGCTTATTTGACGACATCTGTCAAATAAGCCAAATAAGAAATTTCATCCAATTTCTCTGAGAAACAAAATCAAAGATTTCCCAAAATAAACGAAGTTCTAATAACGGGTTCAAATAGATCGGACTACAAATATCAACGTTTCCTTTTGGGTAGCATGGGTTTAGAAATATATTCAGAGTTACAAAGTAAAAAATGTTCTACGAAAATATTCGTTGAAATAATTTACATAAATCTTTTCAATACTTTCTATACGTTAAGTGAAAGGGTCACATGAAATGTGCAGAATAGTGCAACTTTAACGCCTTCTATTACAACTTAACAGTTAGCTTTTAAAAATATTTTTTTCTATTTTTTGTTATTGTGTATTGTACAGTGTCATTTTAAACACTGAGACTAATTTCTTTTAAAGTGAACTCATCTACAATAAGGTAAACATAGTTAAATTTTAAATGACTGATCGAAATTGCTGTTTTCCCCAACCAATACTTTAAGGTAATTGTTAATGCAAAACATACAAGTGTTAGTGTAAATATGTATGTATGTTTGTTAGTATTAACAAATTTACTGCATATGATTATAATATTTCACCGTTATTAATATAAATAATGTTTGGTTGGTAGGTATGTATGTGTGTTCGTGTGTGTTTCTCTTATTTTTCCTTGTTTCTCCTTGTCTTAAAGGAGACAGAAATGTGGTCGTATAAATGATTTTTGGTTGCACTGGTTGTTTCGCTGACTGGCTGGTGCGGTCGTTGGTTTTTTGCATAAAGTTGTATAAAGTTTCTATTGTTAAAAATCTCTAAAGATTTTCTTTTATTTTATAAAATTTTTTCTTAATTTATTTTTTTGGTGTTTGTTCAAAAAAAAGGCGGTTATATTTGCTACTGCTTTATTGTGTTGATATTGCCACTTTAAATATTCTTGTGTTCTGGCAACAACTGACGTTGCTGCTGCTGCTGGTAATGGTACCGTGCTGCGGGTGACAATCGACCACACACAAGCACATTATGCTTGCAAAATTTCAATGATTTACTGTTATAACATTGTCCTGTTCAACAAAAAATCTACTCGTACAAGCAAAAACCATAAAAAGAAATATGTAAAACCAAATTATACTATTCAAGAATGCATGCGATTTTTTATGAAAAATAAAGGCAGTATTAATGGCAGCAACGTAGATTTAGGGAATTTAAAATTTCAAAATCCCCTCAGATAGTTTTTTTAAACAGAAACTAACCAAATGATTTGTTACTTGGATGTATATTGTACACTGTTTTAGACAAGACATAGTATCAAGATGAAGCTTAAAAATTAATTACTCCTTAAACAAATACGCCTCTTTCCCACCACTGCCATCACAATGTATGGGGTTCTTCCTTTCATTTATGACGTAAAATGACAGAAATAAAAATAATTTGGTCACTTTTTTCTGCTTCTTCGTATGTGTGCCTGTGTCACTACTTGTGATGCATACTGGTGCTGACTCTTAAAACAGGTGACAACAGATGCTGATGAAATATGGCCTTAAATAAACGTTAAAATGCATAAAATTATATTTGTGGGAGTTTAATAACATGTGGTAAAAGATTGTGAGAACAAGTATTGCAAAAAATACAATTTTAATAAATCTCAAAAGAAGAAAGAAATTATATAAAATAAAAATGGTAATCAGGAATATGAATATTTAAAGCTAATAATCCAAATATAAATTAAAAGGAAACCTTTCACAGATTTTCCTTTTAGTATGTTTCCAGCTTAGAATATGTAATTGAATTTATAAAGTATTCGGTTTACATTGGCGATCCCATAAAGTATATATTTTATGAACATGGAGGTCGATTAAGCGATTTCCGTTTGTCGGTGTGATCGATCCATAACCTGCTGAGATATAACAGAGAAAAAAACACTGTTGCTTCTGTTTTTACCACATTTTTACCACAAATTTATAGCTCTCAGATAATGTACAGACGTGTATGTACGTTATTTTTCATAAGTATATATGATTCCCTTATTCGTAGAAAGTTTTAAATAAATCAGTCACTAACTGGCATAATAAATATATATTTTTTATATCGGGTTTTCTTCGTAGAGGTATATGCATTTAAGTTGGCAACACTTTTTTAACTGACAGCCATTTTTTCAGCTGTCAAGTGATCTATGTTTAGTTTGGTTTGGCATTTAAACATGAATAATAAGGCGTTGGTTCGGTGAATGGTTGCCGTTGATCCCGTATTTTATAAGTGAATTTTGTTTAGCGTTAAAGCTAATTCTTTTTTTGAATGGATACGTCAATAAACAAAACTGCCATATTTGTAGTGATAATAATCCTCAAGTGTATGTTGAGACACCGTTACATGCAGAAAAATGGACAGTTTGTTGTGCATTATGGGCTGATGAATTCATTGGTCCGTACTTCTTTAAAACGATGGTGTTCAGAACAGGGCGGCGCAATATGTCACACAGTTCGTGCAAATTTTATTTATTGAAGGAACTATTTTCTGTCGAGATATGTGAAGTCGCTAGTCTACGCCAATAAGGCAGAAACAATACTCGCCGTGTTATTGCCGATTTATAGCAACAATGTTAGAAAAAGTCATCGAAAATTGAACCTCCAGATTAGAATACATCCGAGCCAGCCGTGACGGTCATATGCCAGAAGTCATATTTAAATTATAATGACACAAGAATATCTTTTGAATAAAGTAAATTTCAAGACAATTTAAAAAATTCATAAATAAAAAAAAAAACCTTTATATGTCAACATTCTAAAGCTTATAATTTATTTTTAGACACGATAGTGACACCAAATTCTAATTCATAGTTTTCAAAACTATTCCAAAAAAAAATGGGAAATCAAATTTTCTTTTTTGGATAATATTTACTCAAATCAATCCTCCAGCGTGCATACAGAAGAAGCTATCGTTGCTCACTCAGTTCAAGCGATTAGGCTCAATTAACGGGTATGTAAACAAGCAGAAATGTAATTTTTAGTTGGAGTACAGTCCTTACAAGACTATTGAAATTCTATTACATCGCAAAAAATTACTGTTTGGTGCAGTTTACATACCAAAAGTGTCATCGACCCATTTGTCTTTAAATACGAAACTAGCGTGAACGGCGAACGCTGCAGCAAAATGATTCGTAAGTTTTTTTTCCTCATGTCATTACCAATAATATGGAGCAGAAAGTATTCCAAAAAGGCATTGCATAAAGCGCATTAAACCATCGCATTGTCTGCTTAACGTGGTGACCGAATTATTTCAAGAAATGGACCTGTGAATGGGATACCACCTTTGGTATGGGGGTACGTTAAATTTGTAAATTAATATTTTACATACTTTTGGCGACCAAATACCAATAATGTTCGACACCGACAGGATGATGCTCATTAGGCGCAGTAGCAGAGAACATATGTCAAAAATTATTTTTTAATAAAATTTGTAAACTTATAAGGGACAAAATTTTTGTCATTCCTTAGAATTTATTTTTATTAAAAAATACCTATACGCCTCAATAAAACACTCTATACATCATCGAACACTGTAATTAGCCTCCGTATCGAAGACTAACTCTTATACCATGTGGTTAACGGTAATAATTATATTTACTATCTACAATCAATGGCAAGTATTTGAGATTATCAGATAATCTTAGTTCTAGACCGTTGTTTCAAGGTGTATCAAATTGAGAGATGTTGAGTCTTGTTGTGAACAGCATTAGTTATTACCTGGCATCATTACGATAATGCTTTCAGGGCAGATATTTTGATAGTATCCTGGATCTTTGCCCGTAACTGCCACCGCCACGTTGTCCGCATAAACACTTTAAGCAGATTATTTATTTAACGGTTCCAAACTATTGAAAGAGAACTATTAGTTAAATGGTAATATTAGGATATGTTCAGTTTTATTCTAGTATTGACTACATAAATTAAGGTATTCTTTAATTTAAAAAAAAAAGCGAACCTAACTAAATACACACAGAAAAAATTATTGATAGAAATTATTTAATTAATTGATTTATTGTTAGATTTAAAATAATGTTTTTAATTCATTTAGGTTAGGTTAGGTTGAAAAGGAGGGGCATTAAAAGCCCAAACCCATGATAGTCCAGTAGGCATGTTGTGCGCTCAATCAATTTTAATTAATTTAAATAATTTTTTTAATTGATTTTAAACTTTAAAAAAAAAATTTGTGATTTCTGTCAGTTAAAAAAAAAAATATATTGAAAAATAAAGTTGAAAAAATTTAAATTTTTTTTTGCTAAGAATTTATTTTGAAGGAAATGTTTAATAAAATTTTGATTAATTATGTAAAAGAGGGAGATAAATACTACAAAAAATTGTCAATCAGCAGATTAAAATTCTAGTAAGTTCATATCTACATAGCTAAAAGACAGATCTTGATCACAGAGAGCTAGAAATTAATTGCAGATGGGACTGAAGTCAATATATCTTGCAGCCCGATATATTTTGTTGGATTATAACTTTTATAAAAAAGTATTTATTTGAATTTCTTCCCTTCGTTCGATCAAGATTAAGAGTAAAATTTCTTTGTGACTAGGTCTAAGATGCACACCCTTTACTTTTGAAAATATGATGTTGGCTATGCCACCAGTTCCTAAATGTGTAACATTGTATATTTTCGTATGCTTTGTATTTTTCGTATACTTATAATATTTGAAATGTAATTGCAAAACATTGATATACAGTCGAAATTCCATAGCTCGAACTTCTCTAACTCGAATTTTCTCTAACTCGAACTAATTTGGTTGGCAATAGCGTTTAAAGAAAAAATCACACACAATTTTGCTTCCGTAACTCGAACTTCCATAAGTCGAAGTTCTCCATAACTCGAACAAAAAACATACACATGAACTCTATAACTCGAAGAATTTTGCCTGTTTTAATGGGTTTTGTTATAGTTATCGGTTGTTTGTTTTACTCTCGTTTGTTTTTGAGCTGGTTTGTCTATTTTACATGCTATTTTTTTTTCGGAGAATTACAAATTTGTTTCTTTTTGTTTGCGTAAGTATCAGTTCTATGCACAATTCGGGCTAGATGATAAATGTTGAAGTCAATTTTTTTTAATTATTATGGCAACTAAACGTGTTTTAAAATGTTTATTAATTGAAAAAAAGTATAAACTTATAAAAAACGTCGAAGAAGGATTAAAGAAAAAGGAAGCGGCTGATAAATATGGTATCCCGGCAAGCACGGTCTTAACAATTTTCAAAAATAAGGAATCAATTATCAACTTATTTTAATCTGGATTTCGTTTATGTTCTAACTCTTTAGGACACCAAAATTTAAAATAGTCGACAAAGCAGTCCTCGATTGGTTTTCAGCAACTAGAAGCCAAAACATGCATGAGAAACTACTCAAAAGCCAACAAGAAACGATGTAGAAAGTTCTTTCCCAACATTAAAGAATTATTTACAGACAAATGACGCAACAAGTGATGAGCACACAAGGCTTAAGCACATTGGAGTTATTTTTTACTAAAAATAACAAGAAAAGTAAAATGTCAGTCATTTATTTCAGAATATTTTACTTTACTGTAATTTTTAATTACATATATGAGTACATATGCTTGTTCTTTTCTATTCTTAGGTATGTGGTTTCCCATTCGAGACTATTTTAAATAAAAAAAAATAATAAAAAACGTTTTATTCTATTTTAACAAAAAATTCTGTAACTGTAAGTCTCCGTAAGTCGAAGTTTTTTTTTTTGGGATAATGGTGATTCGAGTTATGGAAGTTCGACTGTATGTTAATAATATATAAGTATATATAAAAATATATTTTGTTTTCTAGTTCTTTTATTTAAAACAGTTTCAATAATTTATATTTTTGATACAATAGGTATATACTTTATTCGAATTGATACCAAATTTCAATTACAGGCGTGATTAAATTAATTAAAATAATTTTTAAGAATTCTAGAAGTTTTCACTAATTTTTTAATACTTTTTCAATTGGTATTTGTTGCAATATATTTTCAATTAAAAATATTAATTTTTATTTAATTAATAGTATCATTTTAATGATTGGAGCAAAATCAAAGAAAATTTCAATTAATAGTATTAAATTCGTAATTGAAATTGATATTTATTTTTTTTTTTCTGTACAATAAATTGTTGATAAAAAAAGTGGTTACGCCTTATTACTATTTGCAAATTTACACTAAACATATGTATGTACTTATAATCTGAAACAACTTCTCGATTAAAATGCTGAAAAATTGGTTCACCATTTGACACGTTTAACAGTTGTTTGGCTTATATACAATAAACTAGGAATCTTTTAAAATTAAAAATAAATAATAAAGGAGATTGCCGTTTTAACTTGAATGGACGAAATCTCACCTGTAAACCCTTTTTTCAAATAATCTCTCCTTCGACAATATCAAAAAAATATAATCCTTCTCGTAACAGAAATTAGGCAGAAAAAACTCTTAAGAAACACTTAAGTAAATCTGCAGCCATTTAACGTATTTGTGGTTACAATTAATATAATGTATTTTTATTGTTCTGACACAAAAACTAACAGAGAACAAAAATTTCAAAAAAACGAAATAAAAAACGATTTATGTCGAGGAATAAGAAAAAAAATTTAAAGCAACAACAATAAGAAACTTGTAATAAATTGCAAACATATTGCAATAACATTAAATCGCATAATGCAACATACTTGTCTACATACTCGAATAAGTGTTTATTGTATCTAAAAACAAAAACAAAAAAAAAAGAAAAGAAACACACAAAAATTTAATACAATACAAAAATAACAATAAGTATGTATTTATTCCGTATAGTATGTATGTATTAGGTATAGATATGGCCATGCCATTCCATTCGATTCCAATCTACTCAATTCAACTCCACTCCACAAAAAATGTGTAACAACACATGATATGGGAGTGTATTAAATATGGATTGTACACAAAACAATTTCTGGCTGAATGCATTAGAAAACAATGAGGATGGATGTTGATAATAATGATGATTAGTATTTGTACTTACTTATTTGCTTCAAATGCCGAGAATAAGTCGTTTATACACTCGAAATAAAAACTTAGTATAGAGAAGCCATTAAATATAATTTGGAGACAGTCTGACAATTCACAAAAAGAAAATTTAAAAAAATGGAAGATATTGTAGGCAAATTACAGAGAAATTGAAATAGTAATGGTACGGTACAACAAGAGAGTATTAAAAGAGTGCTAATAAAAGCTACTTCCGACAGAACTTAAGCCACGATATGTAAAAAGCCACATGCACATGTGAGTCTGACATCACTGTTCAACAATTTTGGTTCATTTTTTAAAATAGTCATAGAGGCTGCATGTGATAAGGTTTTTGATATTATACAATATGACCGCATTTAAACTATGCAATTAACGCCGAGTTTTTTTTCGTTATTCTCTTTTAAAGTTGCTTCGAAAATCTTTTCACATTTACATTACAATTTTTTTCTCGAGCATTTATTGTGACAGTTTTCGATTTATGCTTTTCTGTGTTCTCTTGCTAACAAACAAAATGTTGCACGCAAAAGTTGCGGCGTTAATTGCATAGTCTAAATACGGGCTATGTGTTTATTTTGGTCCAAAAATGCAAATAAATGTGGCCGAAGCGGATACATTTATTTATGATGACATCAAAATTACGTCACAGCCACATGCGTATGTAGCTTTATACATTTCGTGTACTACAGGCTTTAGTTGTTAAATGCTTGTGTTGCTAGATCCGAGGTAAACTGAAGAGCTTTTTTACCCAAAATAATTTTTCGAGAGAGTGAAAAAAATAGTGCTGAATTATTCTTTTTCACCTCCTTTATAGCTAATGTTAAGCATGACGGAAACTTGAGGGAGTTGGGTATTTCGTTTTACCATAACCAAATTCTAAGTCTTTTAAAGCCATCACCCTAAATCAGAGGTCTTTATAGTTTGTAAATTAGTTCGTTTGACCATACTTTCCGCGCAAGACTTAAGAAGAGTCTAGAAGTGCAAAGAACTCTATATCTGGAAATGTTCTGTCTTAATCCAATAATTTTTTTATGAATCCATACAAACTTTTTAACTGGCTGTTTTCAAGCCAATTCTGTGGCTTGTAGATCACGGTCTTACAGTTTAACATACCAAATAATTCTTTTGTGGGTAAAATGCACAAAGATTCTATACTCAATATTTATTACTATGGAAAGTCGGGTTTAAGGTGTAACGGAAGAGTATTTATGGCCAATACAAGAATGATCACCGTTAGATGACTCAGTCACCAGATTATTTCTTCATATTTCTACAGATAATATTGAACTACTAACAACATGGTCCTATGTTATGCAGTCATGGACCATATCATTTTTGAATAAGTATTTTTTTGACTACATACATATGTTGTTGCCAAAACGTGTATAATGGTCGTCTTGGTGCTCCATCGAGTAGTGACAAAGAGTAATTTTGAGACTACTCCGATAGGTTATATGGTCCAGCCCGAGGACATCGTAATGTTAAATCGACCATGTTTTCTCCATACATTTGGATGATCTTTGGATTAGTCCTAGTCTATTACAGAGTATACTTTACATGCGTGTATGGACTAGTCGCGTTATCTGCAGGGATCTACTTATGCGCTAAATACTCCAACACATTCTAGAAGAATGTTTGAATAGAGCTAGTATTAGTTCCATATACTCTTTTTTTTATTTAAAAAATCAGCTGAGAAATTATAGACCTATCGAGCATTATGTGTATTACGGCGATCCTTTGTTTCATCTTCGAACCGAAGGAATTAATAAATCACGAATAATAAACTGGATACTCGTCATTTTTAAAAATCGTAATACACAAACAATAAACTAAATTTATTTAAAAAAATGGCTTAAATAGAAGACCAGTAAAATCCTATTTCATTTTGTCTTATTTACTATTAAATAGTGCTGCCATCTACATTTAAACACTCACAAGAGCTACCTGAGAACTCAAGTCTAGGCACTTCAGTGATGGTTGCATAATAAACATTTTTTCTTGAGTGTAACTTTTACGAATTAACAAGCATAAAAAATATATAAAATTAACAAAGCAAAAACATTTTAAGAACAAATACAAAACTTACAAAAACGTTAAATATTTGCAACAACCAACTACAGCAAACAACAACAAAACGCAACATACGACTACAAAAAAAAATAAAATAAATAAACAATCAGCAACATAAAAGACGACGTATGTAAGTAAGTTGAATGTAGCACATTTAGTGGTATTTGCGGTATTCTATTGTGCAGATCGGCAATGCAAACAGTTGCTAGTTGGTTTTCGCTTGTATTTTAGGTCTCTATAATAAAATCTCTAAATCGCCTTGTGTTTTTTTGGCAAAAGGAGTTTATTCAACTTTTGAGTTTTTATATGGCACCTGTCATACCTAGAGAAAATGAAATCAATGTTGCTACTTCTTTTCTACTTCATTGACTACTGATTTTTCGTTTTTGTGTTTTTCTTCGTAACTAGAAAATGCAGCTTCTTTTTATAGTTTTTTTCTTACTTACTTTTGTTTACTATAAACACTCCCACTGTGTTCTATGAAAAATAACCAGCTATAAATTTAATAAAAAAATATTTGCAAAAGTAACAGCAATATCGATGTCCGGGGCAAAACTTAATTAAATCGGTTTGTCTTCCTGTTTACAGTACAATTCTGCCGCTTCTCCACTACTATCGCTGTGCAAGTAAGAGCAGCAACTTGTTTGATATTGGCTATTTTAACAATTACAATTAAAATCTGCTATAATTCAAAGAAAAAAATTTAAAAAAAAAGTCCAAATACACAAACAACAATGTTTAAACGTAATTTGAAAAGAAAACAAGAGATTTGTTCTTCTGATACAATCGAATTGCAGTGCCAATTCATTTAGATTTGGCTGCTTTGTGTGTATGTAGACCATCTTTACCACTGATCTATCGATCGTTGGATGACCAGCAAACCAACCTACTACTTAATCTTTATTTCAAATGCTGCTCAGTCACCTGTGTCTTTTTGTTATTTTAAGTCTATGGATACAAACAAATATTTGCACAATCAAAATTGACCAGAATAAAACTTTCAATTAAATTGCAACTACATTTGTTATTTCAAATCAAAAGTAAACAAGTTAAACGATAAAGTACCCTATATAAGGCACTTAAGGTTCTCTATAACCCATACCCATGATAGATATATATGAATGACCGCTTTGGCGTATTGTGTGTTCTACTGAGAAAGGTTCCCCGAAATAGGTAGATCAGGCAGTTATTGTGCAGCTGACTTGGGTTCATTGTATTGACCACACTAAAGTCTCTGGCGGAAATCGAATCCCAGATAAGCACACCATCATTACTGACTAGTAGACCGCGGAACCCTAATAAGTCATTCACCTAACTCATCCAAAATTCGACTAAAAACCAAGTCCCCTCAATATCATTTCTTAAGGTTTTCATAGTCTCCATATTCGAATTCTAACATTTGACTGGCATGCGAGGTATTCTAAGTGTTGGCATGCTTAATTTCTAATTCGTCTTAGTTTTATTGGGTGCAAAACTGAGGACTGTAAATCTTTTTTAATTTTCAGCCTTTATTTTGAACTGTTTGTACAATATAAATTTATTTAAACAATTGGCAACAACTTAAAGGTTATAGATATTTAACCATCTTTTTGGCAACAAAAATATTGATTTTACCCTAAAAGAATCGCTCATCTTTTATGGCCAAGAATGAATCAGGCCAACTTCGTGTACCCTGTCTGATATAAAGCATATTTCAGGGACCCTCTCTCTGCGAAGCGGTGGGTGAGGCAAATTTTCCCAACTTTTTTTATTGTCATGGATCCATTTTCGGTTCAAAAATATAAATTCTTTTATAGGGTTCTGGCAGCATTTTGAACATGCAAAATTGCTTTAAAGGTCTTCAATTCCTAAGGTACCCTGTCATTGGATGAAATCTGTTGCTCACAAAAGCTTTGAAATTGTTGCTGGAGTAGCCCCAATGAAATTGCAAGCTGTAGTTGAGTCTGAAAGCAATCTTAAGGAAGCAGTACTTACCTCAAATTCTTAGTCTTTAAATTTTTTTTGGTGGTCTGGGTGATTTGTATTTCTCGTGTTAAAATCACCACTTGTGAAGTATATTACCAATCCCCCGCACATTAAAACTAGTGGAAAATACTCACCATAAGCTTCGATGAGCAATCGATTTGATTAAGCGGCACCACTTTTATATTAAAGAATTAAACCAAAACTTCCGCATATGACGCTTTGTTGGAAAAAATAAACATTTTTAAAATGAACAAAAATTTTTGTTGTTTTTACTCTAATATGCGATAACTAATTCAGAAAAAAATACTTTCTTTTTTTTCTACCATAGAGCTATGCCACTTCCTTCCAGTGAAGTATTCAAAGATAATCCCATTTTGGTGGATTTATCGAATGGATTTTATCTCAAGAGAATTTAGGTACAAGTTTATTTCATTCCGTGTTTCAATTTCTAACATTTTTCATTGTCATTTCCTTTACATTTCTCATTTCTTACATTTTTCATTGTCACTTAACATAAATAGGGCTACATTTCTTTGACAGAGTGCTAAAATTGTAAACATGGTAGAGTAGACTTTTGACCTCAAATTACCTCTTTAAAAAGAACCGAATAATGTTAAATAGAACAATCTAACAAATCTAATGATCGAAATGAAAAAGTATAAAAAATTTCTCACAAATCATTCAATATGGACAAAAAGAACTTAGTTATCATATCGTTATATTGATCTCAAGTGACATTTACTGCTTGTGCAGCCTCATTTTTAAACCGGTAAGTTTAATGATGCTGCCAAAATAAATAACTACAACAAAGCCACCAGTTTTTTTGCTGATATATCATAACCCATTAAATTATTCAATGTAACTAGGGCAATGGAACTTTCTTCATCCTTTTTTGATATCGATACATTCGGTACTGACTATAGAATAGTCTAATTCTAAACCACTATTTCTGTTCGTATTGACAATTGAGCCAGTCCTGTCAAATTGCTTTCCTTACAATTAAGTAAGTATGATTAATATACAGTTATTATTTTTCATTCGTGTAGTGCTCAGTTTTTAATAACAGCTTAATTTAAATCAACGCGTAAAGCGTTCAATATCTGTCATAATTTGCAATTGAAAAATCCAATTTTTACATCGCATTAGGTAGTGAGATTGGCCGCAAAATAACTATTCTGACACTATGTCGGTGTTTACATAATGTTACGCCTAGCATGCTGACTTTGGTTTGTAAGTGTCAGGTGTCAAACTACTCCTTAAGGCCACAACTATTTTATTACATACATACATATACATATTTCAAAACACCCGTTTAATTTATATTAGAATGAATAATTTCTCAATTTTTTTTCAATTTAAACTACATCGAATCTGAAGTACGAACTTTTAATGTTCACATTTTTGTGGGCTCGTAAACTTTAGACAGCTGATTGTAAATAACTTAGTTGATAGAAATTTAATAGTTTCAAGACCAAATTACCAATAATATCAATTTGGTTTAAGATGGACAGATGGCAAAGCGTAAATAATCACAAGTATTTAATAAAAAGTTTTGTTTTAAATGACTTTTTAAAATTCTTTTTATGAAAAACCAAAAATAAATATATTTTGGTTGCTGCATTAATGAGACAATTTTCATTATTATTATAAAGGGTATTTTTTTAGCTGCATGAGAAATTACAATGATAATAAAAGACAAATATGTTGATGGACTGAAACTCTTGTTATAATAATCTGGGCCGAACTACGGCATTCGAACGTGATCGAAATTGTAAATTTCTTATTAGAATCTCTATACCTAAAGCACAGCGAACTCGATCGTTCGAGTAAAATTTCGATCGTGATCGAATGCCGTAATTCGGCCCCTGGTAGATAATTTAATGGGACTTATTTTTAAATAAATAAGATTTACATATTCCATTTGAACAGATAAATTTTTTAATACTTTGTTTCAATATCTCTGGCTGTATGGCATCAACGAGGGCTTGAATATTGTCTTCCAATGCTTAATTAGTTGCTGGTTTGTGTCCATAAACCAATTACTTTAGTAACGTAGCCTCTTAAAAGGTAAACCGCAGGCCTTAAATCGCACGAACAGGGCTATCTCACCGATAGCAAAACTACTTCTGAAAATGAAATTCTTAGCTAATTGATTTTGTAATAAATCAAATATTGAAAGATTATTAAAGAGCATACACCGAATAATTTAGTAAATTATTTATAAACGAAAAATTTTAATTTTCGGTTGCCATTTATACACATTTAGTGTTAACCAACGGTTAGCCAAATGTGAAATGAATTGGATAAATAAAATGCTATAAAAAAAATGTTGGTTGGGTTTTCGAGGAAGTATTTTAATAGTTGTTTTGTTTTATTGTTAAATTCTCATTTTGTTAATGAGAATTTGAAAATAAAACTTATAACATTTTAAAACTTTTTCAAAAATTTGGGTAAAAGGTCTACTGACGAACTGGTATAAGCACCAGTGAAATGCACAGAGACCAGCTTAAACCCAACAACCAAATAAAATATTGAAAAATAAAAACATACATAAAATAATAAAACTGATTTTAATCAACGCTTTTAACTAAAATGTTATCACTAAAATAATTTTTTTTTGTGTTTTTTTTTTATTTTTAAATATATTAAACGTTCAATTTGTGATTTTTTTAATTCAAATTATAAATTATTTTTGCACACCAAGAAGCAAAACACTGAATGAAAATAAATGTCAAATATTCAACAACAAAAAATTGCTTTAAATAGCCGAGTACCGGCAATTATTTTTCCCTTTTTATTTTACCCACCTAAAGCTGTTGTATAAACTCAAGAATTGCACAGCTATAATCGTCGTGTGTGACCTTAGACTAAGCAAAAAATTTTAATAGGTTTTTGACGTAGCCATTTAACCAACAATGAGTTTAATACTAAACACGTTGAATATACGAAGTTCTCTATAAACTTATACTTACGCGTATAGATTTATTTATCTGAAAGCATTGTACAATCGTTTAACGATTTATGTCGACTTGCCAAGCTTTACTGTACAAAAAAGTTAACATTATTAGAAATTCTCAAACAGTTTTAAATGTCAAGCCATAGTTATCGATATCGATAATAATTCTAATGGAGCTAAAAAATCCACCCTGTACAATAAGTCTGGGGCCAAATTACGGCATTCGATCACAATCGAAATTTTACTCAAACGATCAAGTTCGCTGTGCTTTAGGTATAGAGACTCTAATAACAATTATAAAATTTCGATCACGTTCGAATGCCGTAGTTTACCCCCTGGATCCATGTTGCATTATAAACTGTTTCAAAAAATAAAAAAAAAACAAAATTTGCATGTAACCAAATGTCAGTCGAATTATAAATAGATTTTCTTAAGACCCCTTGAACATACATCATTAAACAACAAATGAACGATCGATCAACTTTAAAAACTATTTAAATTACACTCAGCCATTTTACAAGTAGGGTGCCTTATCACTTTCATCTATACACAACGGACACACATAAACACGCTCATAGAATTGTACTCGTCCAGTTGTAAGTAGTAAAACTTTAATACAAAACAAAACGAAGAATGATCAGTTGGCTGGTGGGCGTGTCACAAAAATCATCGTTATGAAATTAATTTTAAGAAAAATCATTGTTACTATTGCGGTAATTTTTATTCGTTTGTAATTTAACTTGTTTTTTCAGTTTATTTATTTATTCAGTTGCCGCTGTTGCTTCATGCTCTATGTTTCATAAATTACTTGTTTCCATCATACTATATCCTTTACTCTTACATTCTCTATTTGTTTATTTATTTTTTATTTTTGAGTCTATTAGTTGTGGCTCTGATTCTAGTTTACCTTGACGTTGCGTGCAAGACACCATTAGTTTTGGAGTCTTGCAGAGGTAATTTTTTGCTTTTTTTTTTTGGTAATTTTTCTTGTAATTGAGAAAGTGAATGTGTGTGATTTTTGTAAATGTCTATTGATTATAAATGCAATTTGTTTAGTTCTTGTATAAGATTTGCTTATATCTATCTACTCCAACTGTTAATAAATTATTAAGCTTATTTTCTTTGTGTCGATACTCTCCCCCCTTTTTATTTATAATTGAATTTTGCATGGATTGATTAGAGGTTAATTTCTAAAGAAATTTTAATATAAATTGTGGAGATTTACGGAGAAAATTATAAAAAATTAGCTTATGCAATTAAAAGGCGTTAGATATTCTGGAGACATATTTCTAGGTCTGAATTTCAAGGCAAATACTTTCAGAAACTTTAAGAAAGATAATCATTGTACAAATGAAAGCTTAAGTTTAGACGTAAAGAGATTATTTCAGTGAATACTTTTTAAATAAAAAAACAACAAATAGATTTCTTATTTTTGTTTTCACAAATCTATCATTTAAAGCGGTATGTGTTACTTTTATTAACAGTATCAAAAGCACATTAAACAATATCGTTGCATTCGATCTGCATTAAGCACACAACCGACAACAAAAATTGTCGATCGCCTAAGCTGCAACAGAAAAAAATGCAATGAATACATAAAACAACAACAGAAAACTTAAGTGGCGACAGCAGGCAAAGTGCCACATATTAATACTTAAAGGAATAAACATTTATACCATAACAACAACAACAACAACAATGACATAAAGTAAGCGACAAAAAAATATCGAAACCGCGACAAGCAGCAATTGGGCTTTTAAATAAAACAAACTTATGTACGTTCAACAACAATATGCATTTAAGCGGCATAAGGATCACTTGAGATGGCACACAATAAAACTGCTACATGCTTAAAATAATTTTTTTGTCCACGACGTTTTTTTTTTTTTTGGTTTTTTTCCTAAGTTTTTTTTTAAGTTTTTTGTTTTTCTTTGGTTTTAGTCTAGTGTTGCTGTTGCTGCTTGAAAGCTTGCAGACATTCCCACACGCGATCTTTCAGAGAAGAGGGTTTTTTGTGGTTGCGTCACTTAAACAGATATTAAGGAATTAAATCTAAATGAAATATTTTAATACAATTCTTTGTTTTAAAAATTAAATATTAAGGAATTTAACAAAATCTTTATTAAAATTTGCATACATGTGTAGACTTCGTGTTGTATATTGCAAACAAAAAAACTGAAGAATTAAACTAGTCTACCAATGCCTTTTAAATACGACAATTTAACAAACAAAAATCATTTACTGATTAGCAATTCAATTCCTTTACAACTCTGTCTAGTATAAAGAAACCGAAGACAAGAAAAAAAAACAACAACCAACCATCACAAGTAAAATTTTGCAACAAACCCTTTCCGTTCGCCAACAACTGCTCGTATCGTATGAGTTCGAAATACAAATGTTCTATGATCATGTGAATGAACAAAAAAAGATCGCGTTTAAGCGCGACTCAATTACATTTATTAAATGATTTGCTAAGCTCCTCTCTAGCCGTATGTGTAGACATTTAGAAACACACAAAAACAATGAGTTCAAAAATTGTGGCTGATTTATAACTTGGTAACGCCAATGTTTAGTTAATATATTATTTTCTTTTTACTTTTTTACACCAAAAATTACAACAACAAAAATAAAAAAAGTTAACAAATGTGTTGAATTGTTGAAAATAGTTTATGGCTAAAACAAAAAAAAAAAGAAATAAAAGTATAAGGAAAATTATGTAAAAGCAAACCCAAATTGACGTCTGTTTTATTTGTGTAAATTATGGTTGATAAGGGGAAAAAAAAAAGATTTCATGTTTAACTTTAGAGTGTATTTTCTTCTGACTCTCTTTTAGATTAAACGATTTAAAGAAACTTAAAAATGTCACTTCGTAACTAAGGGGGTAAATAAATAGTAAAAGAAAAGATAAAAGCAACCATACTTGCCTATTATTTTTATTAGTATAGGGTGTCTCAAACACATGCAAGATTTAATGCCGCCATTTAAGTTGTGTATTGTGATACAATGAAGCTATGAATATTATTTGGTCGATATGCTATTTTATACGTAACTCTGGGCTGAATAAGCAGAATGAATTCTACTCATATAAAGGCTTTTATTATTTTAAAGTAAATTTCTTACACACCCATCAGAATTATTATATTTTTTTGTATATTTATATACATCACCTATGACCAGAATATGCGGGCAAAAGAATTTCTGTTAAAGGTTTGGGTTAGGTCAGGTAGGAAAGTGATGTGCAGGAAGCAAGAGACACCTGCAAAACCCTCAATCGCGGACTAATATGGTCCATTGTGTTCCCTTTTAGTAGAAAAAAAGCCATATAAATAGAGGAAAGAAACAGGTGAATAGAGAAAAGAAATAGTACATAAGAAAAATGAATAAAACACACGTTGAAAACCAATCTGGCCCTCACTGTCTATTCACAAGCCGCTCGATCCCCATGATGTTCTCCAGTCTGCTCATCAAACATCACCCAGATCATCGTGGAATCGTTTACCCAACCACTTAACCCTGTTGTTCTGTAGCCTCAGCCAGCGACAGATAACGTATTCCACAGTTTCCAACTCCTCCTCAGACTCACACATCCTACAATAATCTGGTGTGAAACGATTCCATCTACTAATCCTGGCTCTTAACGGACAATAACCCGTCAAAAAATTACTCTAAGAAACTGTAAAAAAGTGGAAACAACTACTTGTCACGACCTGAGCCGACATTGAAAACTTTAACATATTTTTCGAAACCAGGATAAAATTTTTGCAGTAAAGAAAATTATTTAACCGCTTCTATTAGGTAATACCTGTGTTTGAATCACCACCAAAAACGATCAATTACTTGTTTGGCTAAACTGACTTTTTAACTGTCATTTACTTCTATTATAGAATTATTTCAGGTAAAAGTTGTAGGTGGTCCACCATTAAGCTCCAATTTTGGAATACCTTTTCCAGAATGCCGGCCGGTATCTCATCAATGGCAGCTATAATGTTATCTTTCCTTTACACGAAACGCTTCACATAACCCTACAGAAAATAGTCTAGGGGATCAAATCTCTTTATCTTTTAAGTCAAAACGTGAGATTAATTGCTAACTTCTCTAAATAAGTTCATGGTATCGCGTGCCGTGTGTAATGTGTGTTGAAACCACATGTCAACCAAAACCAATTCTTATATTTTTTGGCATGTCGTCAATCATTGCACCGAACATTGCTCCATTATTAACAACGGTGACGAACTGATTGCTGTCTTCATTTACACTGGGCGATACAGCAGTAACATTATCCTCGGATTGGTAAATTAATATACAATAAAGTACAACTGATGCGATGTTTGGTGAGATGGCAAAACTTACTGAGCATGTTCAAATAAGATTTGTTAACTCCAGCTTTTTAACACTGATCAAGCGTTAGTCATTCCATGATGACTGCATTACGAAAAACTGCGTTTTGTGAGAAATATGTCTCCGGTGTTTCATCGTGAGATTTCGTTCAGAGACGAGGCATATTTCTGGCTAAATGGATACTTTGTTAAACAAATTTGCTGTATATGGGTCGAATAGCAACCCGAGGGGTACTAACACGTACCATTATGTCCATTAAATTCAAGGGTATAGTGTGGTTTATAGGCATAGTTCTTCAAAAATGAGGCAATACAGAATGTTACCTACAATTATAACCGTTATCGTACCATGCTAACGGACTATGTTCTTCCTGAAATACAATCGCACATGATCTAGGTGAGCTCTGGTTTCAACAAGACGGCACGGCGACCCATGCAGCTTGTAAAACAAAGGACTTGCTGACAAGTAATTATGGTTAGCACATAACTTTAGGTTTTTCTTTTGGTCACCCAGATCGTACGATATCATATCTTTGAGCTATTTTCTCTGGGTCTTCAGGAGTAATCCAGCTATAATTGATGCTTTGCAAGCCAACATTACTCGTGTTATCTGCAACATACCAGTCGCTATTCTCGAACGCGTCGCTAAAAATTGGAACACCTCAGACGTAGTTGTGGCCAACATTTATATGATTTCATTTTTGAATCAAATGTGTTTTAGTTAATCTTTAAGTTGATGATGAAGACTTACTGTGACCGATGCCTCTGCGGGATCAATATCAAAACATTTCTTATATACTTACATATCACAAAAATATTCTACTCGATTTCAACATTGTTTAGGAATCAATATTTAAAATGAAAAAAATGCTTCATTGTGACTGGACTGACCAAAGGCTAGTAATATTGCAGCCTATTCTTTGGAATAAGTAACCGCAAAAGTTACTAATGCATAACTATTATTCTATATTGATCATTTAAAAGTGTTAATCAACCCAATTGTGAAAAAATTAAAGAAGAATGGAACTTTTGTCCATTCGGGGAAGACTTACTGGTTGACTACTCCTGTCCTGCAACACAAAAAAGAAATTTTACATATCCGCAGGGACACTTCTGAAACTCTCTTGCTTATAATTCTGTTATGCACTTGGTGTTCTAACAGTATACTGTGTCTTATAACAGCACACTAAGAGATAAAATCTCCGTTTTAATGATTATTTTAGAGGAAGATACTAAGAAGGTGCAACATCTTTTCGGCTCCAACAGAGTTTAGAACGCTGTAGAGGTTGCCTTCACGACTTAGCAAATGTAACTTTTTCTGATCTTAGGAAGATCCTAGGGGTTGGAGGAAGGACTAGCTACATTTGACATTCCATATGTCAGGTGTCATAAAAGGACCCACGTGTGATCATAAGGCTGATCTAAACTTATATATATTTCAATCAAAAGTCTTGTTACTTATCAACGGCCGGTTTATCATTGATCTCGTATATAGGCATTGCAACAACATATCAAAAAGCGATCGAAGGGAGTTTTCCGTCCTATTGGCTTTATTTCATCATCTTAGGTTTGACCAAGTTGAACTTCATTCTCTTTAAAATCTCACACATTTTATTAGATTAACCCCTGCAATAATGTTGCCTTGGAAATACAATAGAAACATACACACCGTATAATTTTTTAACTCTCACTATGAAATCTTTTATATACTTATTAGGAACAAATTCCAAATATTTATATTAAATATACCTTGATTTCATAACGCTCAGAAATTCTTGCGATGAGAATAAAAAATATACAAAAACAATTTTAGTCATCCATTCGCTAAAAATGACACTATTCTCTCTATGCTTTCCTAGCTAACCAAATCATTCAGATAACAACTGTCACATTCAATTTCAATCATGCAACAATTCATTTAATTTCCATTAGTTGGAAATATTTTATACAAAGAACTTTATCTTAATTTTGATAATATTCTTTGATAACAATAAATTTTCTCATAGATCATCAGATCATCATCGAAATACTGTCTGCATGGCAATAACAAATTAATTGGAAACTAATCTTTAAAACTTTAAGCGTCAGACAGATATAGAGATTGAAACAAATCCATCCACGTCCTTAAAATGATTTATGTGTCTCAAAACTTTTTTTTTATGTTTTTCTCTTACACCCTCAATTAATAGAAGAGGCCTTAAAACCAACATTTAATAATAATTATAAGTTTAAAACACAACATTTTTTTTTTATTTAATTTTTTCCAAAGACTCCAAAATGAAATTAAAAGGACTGTGTGATCATGATTATTGTGGCAAAATTATATTTAATTTACAGTTAAACGATCACGTACCCAAAACGTTTTAACGCAAAAATTCTCAAACGTCAAATTGAACACGAAATGAAATCAAATCAGAACAGACTTTAGACACAACAATAATAAAATTTAGATAAAAATTTATATAAAAAAGATTTGTTTAGCTTCACCCATACACCAACACGTTTAAATATAGCGTACACATACACACGCACAAACTGACCTCAATTATCGATTTTAGTTTATTATTGGTTTTGCTGGAAATAAACTTAAAAAAAAAAAAGAAAAGAGAATGAAAAGACAACAAGAGGATTTAAAACATGTTGTTTTCAAACTTTTAATTTTATAGTGTCGTTCTTTTAAATGATTTCAATTCGCGTGCAAATTTTTTGTAATAAAACTACACACCACAAAACGACTTTGAAGTGAGCTACGCTACTTATGCCTGTAGTACATGACATGTAAGAAGCCACATGCGCATGTGACTGTGACGTAATTTTGACGTTATCATAAAGCATAAATGTATCCGCTTCGACCACGTGTGTTTCATTTGCATTTTCGGACCAAAATACATTTTATGTAATATTTAAATCTTACCACTACGACTATTTAAAAAAAATGTAATCAACGTGCTGAACATTTTAGTGACGTCAGACACACATGTGCATGTGGCTTTAGAATTCTATAGTCTAATATTGAGAAAAGCAAAAATTAAAATAAAATGCTTTTTTGCAAAGTTAGTGACTTATGTATGGCAATAGTAAGCTTTAATGCCAGTAAATAAAAGCTGAAATTTTTTTTGTAAAATGAAGAAAAGAACTTGCTTTCTTGTAGGGCACCCAAACAACCACTACCCTAATGCGAATCGGCGAGTAAACATTTATTTATTTGATTGTATATTTTGTGACTTTAATGTTTAAAGTGGACCTTTTTTTTGACAAACGGCATTAGATTATATGTTTTAACTTAACAAATGCCAAACAATTTTTGAACAAAGAGAATATTAAATCGAAACAAAAGTTTGTTTCACATTCATTGAAACGTTTATAATTCTAGTTAATTTTCACAACGTTTAACTGATTGAAGGTTTAGGAGATTTTAAATCACAAACTGGTATTTAGTACTTTTTTTGCACACACAGTTATGTGTTCCTTTTTATATTTTTGTATTTAATAAAAATCGTTTATTTGCAATTCCTTTTATAAGTGAGAAGGTTGATCTTTATGAAAGAAAATAAAAAAGAGAGCATCTAACTGTTCATTTCAATCAATAAATCGGACAATTAAATGAAGTTATAATTAAAGATATGGGCAAACATCAATTGTTATGTTAAGAATAATTTAAAGAAGCACTTAAGAAGATCTTTTCAAGTGTTTTCTGAATTGGCTTTTACAGCTTTCTTGCGGAGTTTAGTAACAAATTGGTTTTTTTTTTGAAGGATATTCAGGAATCAATCAAGCGCGGACCAGGCTTAAGCATTTTGGGTGGAGGTTTTTTTTTAATTTATGAATTTTTGGTTTAATAGCTGACATAACTATTACTAATTAAAGGAAAAAAAATTGGTTTTTGTAAAAATTTCCAGCTTGCCAGAGCAATACATTGCTCAAAAAGTACCAGTAGATTACGTTAGTTCACCTTAAATGTTAGTAAGTAGAGGAGCATTTTTAAAAAATTTTTTTTATGTTTTTTTATTACATGTTTTTAAACTAGGAACATAACGAATTTAACACCAAATTTTTGATACCCACCACCAATTTTTTGTAGTAGTACATTTATAGCTCAAAGGTTATTATTTTGTTATTTACGGTAATCGCTATGGAATAAGTTCTTTATACTAAAATATGTTTAACTTTTCCTGTGTAACTTTTATTTGCTATTAATTTGTTTTCTAAAATTTATTCTTACAATGAGACCTTAAGTATTTATACATTAGAAATAATACTACACACTCTTTTTTACTACCACATTGTATTTTTATGGAAACTGAAAAGTATAATTTGGTACCCAAAGTTTGTACATATGTTTGTATTATGTGTATTTTATTTTTAAACTTGGAATATTTTAAATACATTTTTAGGTAAAAACGTTTCGGTATATCGAAATATCGATATTTTAAAAAAATATATATTGATACTGTTAATGACAAAACACCTAACTCAACCTTTTGTCCTTATATCCTAAAAACCTTATCATTATTTTCCTACATTAAACATATATAAATGCTGTCTGCTATATAAGACAATAAATTATCGATAGTAACTATCTAACTCAGTTATTCAAAAAGGCCCAAAAACTGAATATTACCGCGGTCTACTGTCATGGAGACTATTTCCGTAAGTGAGGTTTAAGTCAGTTTCTTCAGGTTGCTCTGTACTATGCTGACAAGAAGCCCACTTTAGCGCCTACGTCTCATATAACGCTTTTTCTTAAATTCGTATAATTTCTCTATGGATAAATTTTTGGAAGACAAAAGGACTATATTAAAATATATAAATTAATACCCTGTTCAGACAGACATTTTTAATTGTTTCAATTTAGTGTTGATTGAGCAATTAAAATAAGTGTTCAGACATACTCAATTTATCTTATTCCATTAGAATTTGATAGCTGTAAAATACGATGTATTTATACCAAATCAAATAATGCCTTCTTTTCAGTGCTTTTCCTGTTGATAAAATATATTTACAATTATATTTATAAGTACATATATATACTTATATGTATGTATTTGAATTTATTCAAAAATTTTTTTAAAATTTTCTTCAAAAATTTTTCATTTTCCTAATTTTTATTTTTTGTATATTTATTTGTTTGACATTAGAAATGCCTCCTATAGAATTTTCTTCTCACTGCACATGCTTCTCAAGAGTTGTATATTGAGTTTTGGACAATAAGTGAAACAATTAAGTATATATTGCTCAATTTAAAAGTAGTTTTTAGTATCGTAAATTGAGCTCAATAAAGGCCTTTAATTGCCAGAATATTATAAATTGACAATTAAGGCGCGTGTGTGAACATAGTATAAGTTCATTAGCAGAAATGACATCGGCACGCATACTTTAACGCCCATTTTCATTGCAAGACTAGATTTACGAAAATATTTTAATAGAAAATCGAAGTTAAGAAAAGGAAATGATACACATTTTAGTAGTGAAGGGCAAATAGAAAAAATGTATCGATATTTTTCAACAGTATCGAAATATATATTTTAAAAACATTGATAACAATGTTGTTAAAATATTTCAAGTTTAAAAATTAAATACACGTAATACATACATATGTGATGCGGAAAATAGAAAGGGACCTAAGGGTAAAAACAGATTTTGTTCAGGACAGCCATTTTAAAGATTTAAACACGTGTATCTTTAGTGTACCATCACTGAGGTCTCATTTGAAAGCGACACATCTCATGACGTCAGGAACGTGTTGGTCAACCTTGAAAACGAGCGTAGGTCGTCCCTACTTCTTGTTTTGTGTAGTATTTACTGTTTTCTACCTAGCGCGCTGTTTCCATGAGTGTGATATCAATTTTGCTCGCGTTTTTTTTTGAATTCAGCTTTATTTTCTGACATTATTAATTGTGAATTATTATAAATGTTAATTTATTCTTTTAAATCGTGAATATCACTCTGTTAGTACGAAAATTTTATCACATAACCTTATTATGTTATTTGCGAAAATAATTTAAAACTGATAACATTATTACTGTTTGTTTTAGGATGTAATGGTGGACGAATTCGAAGAAGAAGATTTACTTTATCGCTTCCCTGATGACGAGGATGATGACGATCAACTCTCAGAATTATCGGATAGTGACTCTGAAGATGATACCGATAATATGTACCTTGATAAATCTGATCTTTATTTACGCGAAGAAAAGGTAGTTGCTTAACTATATGGTTTGAAGATACCTCAGTGTTGTTCAAATCAATGCAATGAAGTGATCCCTAAGAAGATGGCTGTGGATTTTTGGACGTCTTTCATGAATTTAGATAAGGAATCCCAAGATTTAATTATTCTCGCACATCTGGCAGCTCACCGTGACGATGCAATGCTCAGGTCAAAAGTTGGTGATCGATCGCGAGCTATGAAGAAACAGTACAATCAGATATATTATTTTCGAAGTTTGCCGATATGCCGTGATATGTACTTCTTCCTGTATACAATGGAAATTAAACGCTACAAATATCTAATCGAACATTGCGACAAAAAAGGTGTTTATTCACGCGAACATGGCATGACGAATAAAATTAATCGTTAATTAATAATTTGTTTCATTTATCTGCCGTTTTGCTGAAACTGTTGCTATCACTTTGCCTGGACGTCAACCAAATCATCGTGAATATCGTTTATTGAAACTTCCAACTACTGAAAGTAAGACTTCTATTTACACTAGATACACCAACAGCGTCGAACCGGGTTGTAAAATCGTAAAACTTCGCACTTTCAAAACGCTGTGGAAGAAATATTGTCCCCACATCGTCACTATGAAGCCGGCATACGATTTGTGCGAATTGTGTCGATATATTGCAAAAAGATGCGGTTAATACAGCAAACGTTACTGAAGTTGAAAAAGAAGCTGCATTGAAGGTGTATTCTGATCATTTGCAATCTGCATAAATGAAAACATACATCTGAGTAACAATACCAGTTTCGATGACAAACCAATTATAATTCCGTCACCAGGGTTATCGATAAAGCATCAATGGTACTTGTATAATTAGATCCGGGGTTTATGTTTTGACGATTCAAAAAAATATACGGTTGCTCCTCTTCCTTTGGTCTCTGGAAATGGAAACGAAGAGGAGGATTCGGAGGTAGTGGACAATTCTCAAGAAGTGGAGGCAGCAGACGTTAAGAAGAAATCGAAAAAAATAAAGGACCGGTACCGTCCAGTTCTAAGGAACCAATTCGCAAGAACCGTCGATTAAAATGATTTTTCTATTTTTTTAAATTGTTCATAAGAAAAAAAATAATTTTTGTAGTTTCGTAAAATCAAGTTATTTTGTTAATTTAGTAGGGGAAAAATGAAAATAAATAAATTTTACCGCTAGGTCCCTTTCTATTTGCGCTGAGAATCGTCGACTTTACCTTTATAAAACGCGCATATCTCTGGGAGTGAACACTTTTTTGGAATGGGATCGGTCTCATTCGATGCTCAGATATTGTCCACAACAAAAACAAAAAAAAAGTGAAAATTGTTTTTTTTACCCTTAGGTTTCTTTCTCTATGCGTTGTCACATATGTACAAACTTAATATATGATTTTAAATATTTATTTCCGCAAGTAATTCAATAAGAATAATAAAATAATAGAAAAAAAAAGTCAACAAAAAGTATTGTCATGACGATCTGAAAAAAATAAACGACAAAATTCTAAATAACATCAAATAAAATACGAAACTTCTTATGGACATCATAAATAACTCTTTGCCTTATGTGATCTCCTTTCAATCCACTTCTTTTAGCAGACCTCAAAGCGGGAGAAACTTATTCCCTCTTACTAAATATGTTCTGAGCGAATAATATCACTTAATTTTAATATAGCATTTAAGGAAGCTGTTATAGAAGTAAAAAGAATACGCTTGAACCTTTGGTTCAATATGGTGGCTATTGAAAAAAAAAAAATTTACGTTTTTTAGAAAAGCGTCTTTTACAAGAAGCCCTAAAGTGGAATAAGGAGATTATTGATGCGTCATTTGACGGACTAAATTTTAAATAGGAATGGCTAAGCTAGACGTCATAAAAAAATGATGGTGAAAACACATATGATGCATGCGGTGATGCCAGCCAGTATTGTTGAAAAAAGTCTTAAATTTATAGAGCTCTAAAAATATCGAAAAAATACTGAAAACGATATTCGTTAATAAGAATCGATGTATCGATATATGGGTTTTTAAAATATCGGCAATATATATTGATATTTCTTTTTCTAAATTTCGATATTTTGATATATCGATATTTTTTGCCCATCCCTATATTTTAGTATAAAGAAATTATTTCATAGTGATTACAGTTAATAACAAAATAATAAATATCATCTATATATATAAAATTCACGTGTCACAGTGTTTGTCATCAAACTCCTCCGAAACGGCTGAACCGATTTCAATGAAATTTTGCATACACATTCTATAGGTCTAAGAATAGGTTTATAACCATTTTTTATATTCCTTAATGAAGTGGGCGTGGCACATCCCATACAAAGTAAATTTTTTACATCATATATCTTGATTACTATGAAAGGGAGAGCTTCGAAAATTCGTGCGAAATCATTTGTTGTTACTATTTTTAGCCGTACCGAAAATGGGCAGAATCGCATAAGTGGGCGTGGTAGCTGCAATACAAAGTGAATTTTTAATATCATATAACCTGAGTACTATCACAGGAAAAGCTTTTTTAATTTGTGCGGTACCACCCGTGCAAACTTTGCAAACATATTGAGCTGTCATTACTATATAATTTGGTGATTAGAAAAGTGGGCAGGGCCACGCCCATAAAAAAAGTTATAATTTTGAGGTTCTTGCACTGTACCAATTTTTCTGAAACTCTGCACACATGTTGAGCTGTCATGACTATATAATTTCGTGATTAGAAAAGTGGGCAGTGCCACACCCATAATAAATATGTTATAATTTTTAGCTACTTGCACTAGATCGATTTTTCTGAAACTGTGCACACATATTGAGCTGTCAGGACTTTACTTTTTCTTGATTAGAAAAGTGGCAGTGCCACGCCCATAAAAAAAGTTATTTTTTTCAGCTACTCGAACTTCACCGATTTTTCTGAAACTTTGCACACCTATTGAGCTATCATGACTATACAGTTTCGTGATTCGAAAAGTTGGCAGTGCCTCGCCCATTAAAACAATTATAATTTTAGCTTTTTGCACTTGATATTTAATTAAAATTCAGAATGCATTTGTATTCATTAAGGGGCGTAGCAACGCGCGCCCTGCTTTTGTAGTTGTGCTATAAAAGTACACAAAACTGGTGGTGGGCATCAAAAATTCGACACAGTCGAATATAGTGCTGTTACTTATTTCGTTTCTCTTTTACCTTTTTTCTATTTTTGCTTTTGTTTCACATCATTTTTCACATCCCAGTGTTTGTTTGGTAGTTTGTTATACAAGTTATACACAATTCGACAACGAAAATAAGAGAAATTAAGAAAAACTAAGTTTCTGTATGTCTATTAATATCGCAATTGTAAGATGTTTAGGCAAGTGCAAAAGAGCACAAGAAAAAAGTTTGCCCTTCAATTTCAGCGTTGTAAAAGGGGTCTTACCAAAACAAAGGGAAATAGTGCCAGATCTAGAAGACACTGATGCTGCTTCGCCAAAAGAACCTCTGAATAAATAAAACAAACTCTTCACTTTTTTGTTTTTATAATAATTTATTTTGTATTTATTACTTTGTTTTATCATTTGTGTTTTATAATTAATAATAATAATATATGACAGTTCCATCATAGTTTTTTAATAATATAATAATAATTATAATAATTGTAATATTATTAATAATTTATTGTTATTGTTGGTTTTATTTTTAAATGTTTTTTTTTATTTCTTGATTTAAATAGCAAGCATTTGATAACTGCATGTCTGTTTTTTTTTTATATTTATATATCAATTATTTATTTGTTTGTTGTTCTTTTTTGCTGTTGTTTTTATAACTATGTTGTGTATGCTATTGTAAAATGGTTGTAAGTAATAGATACTAATTTTTAATGATGTTGTTACTTGTATTATTATTTATTTGCATAGTAAGTATATAAATATCTAGTATGTATGTAAATGAGTTTTAAGTAGATATTATTTGTAATTGTTTTTGTTGCTGTTTCAATTTTGTAGTACGTATTAATAATACACGTTTGAAATGAGTTGTGAATATTTTGACATTTTTATTATGCATTTCATTTTTAAATGAAGTTTTTATTATTTTTTTTTTTTTGCATATACTCGTACATACACATGTTGTCTTTTAAAATGTATTGATGAGTTCTTAAACTTTGAGGCGGTTTAATGAAAATGTATAAAAATATGACGTGTGTGGAGAAATAATGTAAAGATACTCATGCAGAACTTTAAAACAAAAATTATTATTCTGTTAGTTCGCCTGAAGTATAAAATTATAGAAAATTTATTGCCTGGTGGAACAGAAATTACTGAAGGGAGTGACTAGTGAGAACACAGTAATTTCTAAGGTTTTTTTTTTGGGGGGAAATGCTTAGAAAGAATCTGGGAACAATATTCTTGAATCGCTTACATAGTGCTTACCTGCTTAAAAGAGCGCTTTTAGAAGACATAATTTCTATATGCGATGTCCTACTTTGTAGGTCTGTGGTCTCAGGAAAAGCCTTCGCCTTACAAACTACTATTTAAATAAAAAAGACCCTACTACTGCTGTAATATTTAATGAGCAGTTCAGAAGACATACTTTATTGTACTTTCGTATGCAAACAATTTAAGCATTTCCAAGGACGCAATTCAGTAAGGGAATGAAGTCTGCAAAGCTCGCAAAATCCGAAAAAAATTTTGGTGGGAATGAATGACCACCTATTATCATTTTTTTATATATCTCCCTTAATGATACCTGTTTCTTCACTGCCTAAGGAGTAAGCATGATAAAGCGTAGCGATAAAATCTTTCCTACTATACAAGCACTTCTAAAAATAAGATAAGCGGATAGCCGAGGTGACCCGGTGGACTAGTCAATAGTGTGATGGTCTGCTAGTTTGGGGGTTGCGGGTTCGATTCCCGCCAGAGACTCTGGAGTGGCCTGCTTCTCTTTCCCTTTTAATCTAACTATTATATTCATATGAAGCGCACAACATGCCAATTGGTCATAAGTGTATACATGCTGTGGGTTTGGGCTTTTAATGCCCCTCATTTTCAACCTAACCTAAGCCGAGTGCTTTATGGAAATAATTTTTTTTTGGTAATTTTAAATGTTTTTCTCCTATATATTTACCACTTACTTCTAAATCGATCTGGTAAAAATTTTCTAGAAATGATTATAATAAGTTTATTGCTTTTTGCATATCTTAGCCATTTTTAGGTTTTAAATTATTAATAAAAAATTATTAATAAGAATTACACAACGAATTTATCTAATATGTCCACAGTTGTTACACACGAATCTTTAGAATATTTATGGCGTTATGCATAATAACAATAATAACAAAGCTAACTAACGAGCGGTTTTTTATTGTGCATTACGCCTAGGGTGATCGATTATTCGACTTTTTTAAGAAACTGGTTTTCAAATAGTTTGAAATTTAGAATTTAAAAAAAACCGGTTGCTATTTTGAAAATTGAGAAAAAACCGGTTAACCGGTTCGAATATATAAAATAAAATATTAAAAGAAAAAATTAAAAAATATTGCAAAAGAAGATTACAATAAAAATTATAAGTTTTTACAGTTTATATACGTTTGGCTGCACAATAACTGACATGAATGCAGTTGACTAATTTGGTTATAATTAGTTGAATTTAAGGACAAAAGGTACTCTTTACAAGTAAAATAAAGAAATACATAAATAAAAAAGACTGTTTTATAAGGCTGTTATAAATTTTTGTATCTCCTTCTGTACATTTTTTTTAATTTTAAATAGATCTTTCAAACTAATATGCACTGACGTATTTTTTTTGAAATGATTTCTGCAATTTGAAATACAGTAGACTCGCGGTAACGTAAACTATTAAAAACCAATGTTGACGAAGGTGTAACTCTTTAAACATTTCAAATAAATTAGACATGTGATTTAACTCAAATTCATATATTTTTTTGTATTTCGGATTGTTACGTACATTAATATGTTTTGTTAAGAAAAAAAGTACGTTAAAATTAATTTAAAAAATGTGTTACCTTTTTTTGGATTGTCTTTTAATTTTTAAATTTTAATTGCTGAACAAATTCTTTCTCTCAACAAAGGTAACGGGATATCCTCTTCAGAGTATTCTTCATCTCCTAAAGAGGTAAAAATGTTCAGTCAGCATGTTGCTTTTTTTCTTTTCAAGACGTTGTCAAGTTGATTTTAAATAGCCAATAGCGTCCATTAATAGTTAAACCAATTTTCAAAAAAGGCAGCTGTCATCTATTTGGAGCAATTGTAGGTCACAGGAGATTTAAATTTCTAAAAGAGCGAAGCTTTTTTGCCATTCCAATCACAGGAAGTTTAACTTTAGAATTTTGGTAGTTTTTGTGACATTTTTCACGAAAAACTTTAGATTAGATCATGCTAAATCAGCAGCGCGCATTAAACCTGAGCAATCATTTACGAGGATACCTCTTTTTATAAAAACGATTTGGATAACCGACAAATTTGTTCACGTTATAAGGCTTTCTCACTGACTTCACGCTACAGAGTAGTCATTGTAAAAAAAGTTATGTTCATCTTATCCGGTGTTCACGTAAGGCAGTGTTTTTGTTACCGCGAGTCTACTGTACATTTTAAAGGCTAGGGAGAAAAACTTTAAAATGTAATTTTAAAAATTCTTTCTTATACCCCTGACAGACATACAAATACAGGCATAAACTGGTTTGTTCGATGGTTTAATTAAAATTTAAGTTGACAGACACTCAGTGCCATTAATTATAATTATGATCTGGAAGAAAAGATTATTGGTTTTACTTTATTGTAACTACACCTTTTACCTAAAAATGATCGATCAGCTAAGTTTATGCTTTAATTACCTTTAACTTTTAACGCTAGGTTTATATCCTATAAAAAAATAATATTTAAGCACAATTATTTTTCTTATTTTGCATTTGTTTTTTAAACAACAAATAAATGTCTTACAATATTATCGAAGAATATGTAATAGTTTTTATGTTCTGATTTTTGGAAACTTTTCGCGTACTAAATATACTAAGTTACGATTGGTTACAAAGAAATATGAAAATAAATTTTAAAAAAATAAAAAACCGGCTTTTTCGGATAAAAAAAACCGGTGTATTCGATATTCGAAAAATCTACATTTAGAAAAAACCGTCTGCAGAAAGGGAAAAAACCGGGTTTTCCACCGGTTGTAAAACAGAGTCGATCACCCTAATTACGCCGTTAATCGTTTTAAAACTTTATTTCGATATACACCCTGTCAGAGATATTATAAATGTGGGATTTTGTAAAATGGTTGTCCACTCTTATGACAAAAGTACTTTAACAACCAGCCTCAAAATTATGTTTTAACTCTTCTATAATTTTCTACATACTCACTTCGTTCATTTACTTTAAATATTTTATTTTATTTTATTTATTTATATTTAAAACTGTTCATTTCCTTCATATGTATTTAAGTTAAAAACACTACAGTAATGCTAGAAACTAAATGCATAAGCCTTAAATATTTAATTATAAGTTTAATGTTGTTATTATATTATTTGTGAGTTATTCCTACTAAATGATAAACTATTGGTAAAAATACTTAAAATACATAAATATTTAATAATAAAGTAATAGTTAATTTCTATGCTTTAAAATAAAAATAATCATTAGTTGATTTTAGATGTATTTATGTATGTGTGTATGCTTAACATTTTTAATAATACAATAGGCCATTATAAGGGGAGTTTCATTATTTTTTTTTTTTTTTGCTCTCAAATCTATATATAATATTTATTTATTTAGTTTTTTTAATTTCATTAAAAGTTTTATTTTTTTAATAAAAACAAAGTTTTGTTATGTACATTTTATGAGAAAAAAAAATACAGTTAAATTTTAATAATTATCAGCACTAATATTAAATACTTAAATTGAAAGCTTAAGGAAAATAATTTGTATTTCTATAGAATTATTGTTACTTTTATTTATTTTTTTTTTTTTCTTAAAACATATTATTTCATCTTTATATACACTTTAAACATTAATTGAAACTTAAAAATTTTAAAAATATTTCAAGGACACTATTTACATTAAAATACTATTTTCACTAAATTTTCTTTTATTTTTTATTTTGTAATTTATTTTATTTTTTTAAACAACTGCTACTACTTGATTTTTGTATTTCTACCCTAATTTTGGGGACTAAGGGTATTACTTTTGTAATAAATTTTATCATTTCATTTGAAAATCTCTCTTTTTTTTCTACCACGATTGCACATTGAGATCATAATTTTTTTGCATAAACGCCTTTATTTCGTTTTGAATTATTGAAAACTCCGTTCTTCTTAATCAATTACCTTAATTAATTTGCACTACCAAATAGTACGGAATTTTTATAGTAGGCCGCCGCAGCTTGTCTTTCAGCCAATGGACTTTTAACGTCACGTTCAGTATTGCCCGAACGTGTTTTACGCTCCAATTCAATTTCTTGAGCCAGAGAATCTGCAAGGGGAAGAACAAAAGGCAAAAAAGAAAATAAGTTTAACAAATTTTGAAAAAGTACCAACAAATTTTCAAAAAGTACCAACTAATATAAAAGTACTTAAAATTAATGTTTGAAGTAAAATGTTTAAGTATTTGTTTGCCTAAATCAATCTGTTTAGTGGAATTCAAGGCATATTTATTCATCAGGTAATCGCAGTTCAGAGAGAATTTTTTTGCTTATGATTTTTATATATTGAGTTTGACATTTGAAATAAATGACAGAACAGAGAGAATTTTTTTTTATCGATGGACTTTGACATCTAATGTTTAAAATGAGTGAAGAAAAAAATAATCAGCTGACGAATCAAGTCAACCTGATGAATAAATTTGCCTTGACTGAAAATACAAATAAATCGTAGTGACACTAAAAGGCCTAAAAGCCCAAAAATATTCAATATTTCAAATCAAGGCATATTTATTCATCAGGTTGACTTGATTCGTCAGCTGATTATTTTTTTCTTCACTCATTTTAAACTTCAGCTGTCACAATACATAAATAAAAAACAATTTTCTCTCTTTTCTAATTAATTTCAAATGTCAAACTTTATATATAACAAGTAAGAGCACTATATTCGGCTGTGCCGAATCTTTTATACCCACCACCAATTTTGTGTACATTTAAAGCACAATATTTATTTTTTGTTAATCGCTATGGAATAATCTCTTTATAATAAAATACGTATCACTTTCTTTGTAGAAGGTGGTTAAATTTTAAGGGCCCATGTTGAAGGTGAACTACACCTAGTGGTTAAACTTGTTTTCTGCATTTCACTTGACATTTCTCAATTTCAAACTTACTCAATTTGATCCGTGGAAACATACGCAAATGAGCAACGCTTTAAAGTTATTCAGGTTTTTTATAAAAACGGGCGTTCAAATCAAAATGCATTTTGTGCACTTCGTAATTCTTTTGATCAACATAATCGTTCAAATTCGTCCACAATTGGGAGAATTGTAAAAAATATTTTAATTTCTGCAAAACAGGTCTGTATAAAATGTTAGAAAATCTGTGAATGCCTTCTTAGTTCGTTGAATGGGAACCACTGCTGGTTTTTGCGATAGTGTGGCAAAAGAGCAGTCAACCTCGCCTCATCATCATCATGCCCAACAATTGAGCATCAACATTGTCATTGAAAATTTGGACCATCAGATATAGGAGTGGCGCCAAGGATGGGGGGGGGCATTTGGCCGATATTTTGTTAAATACATAATTGAACCATACAAATATTATAATTACAAAAAAAAATAATAACATCCTAATTAATTTGTGTTTTATTTAAATTCAACATAAAATTTAACCACCCTTTGTAACTTCGATATGCTACTAAAATGCTTTTGTAAATGTAGTCTTTCAATGAAAGTGGGCATTAAAGTAGCCGTGTCAATAAAGTTTCTACTAATAAATACAACTTAGATATTTCAATATAGTCCTTTACTTTCCCAAAAACTTTGTCAATAGAGAAATTATATGAATTTAAGATAAACCGTTATATGGGAGGTAGTCGTTAAAGTGGGTGTGTCACCTAAACTTTTTGGCACAACAATAACATTGATTAGAAGGATATACGTAGCAAATTTTATCATCATACCTCTTATTTTGGCGGTTTTATGAGCTTTTAAATTACATTACCGGTTTATAACGTGAAAAGTGGGCGTTATAGTAGGCGTGTCAAAGTTATTTTTGCGAATGAGTACAACTTGTTGTGTTTCAATATAGCCCTTTGTTATTCCAAAATCTTTATTAATAGAGAAATTATATGAATTTTAGTTAAAACGTTATATGGGAGGTGGGCGTAAAAGTGGGCGTGGCACCTTAATTTTCTGGCACAGTAATGACAATGCCGAGGGGGATATACGTAGCAAATTTGATCATCATACCTCTTATTTTGGCGGTTTTATGAGCTTTTAAATTACATTAACGGTTTATAACGTGAAAAGTGGGCATTATAGTAGGCGTGTCAAAGTTATTTTTGCGAATGAGACCAACTTAGGTGTTTCAATATAGCCCTTTGTTATTCCAAAATCTTTATTAATAGAGAAATTATATGAATTTTAGTTAAAACGTTATATGGGAGGTGGGCGTAAAAGTGGGCGTGGCACCTTAATTTTCTGGCACAGTAATGACAATGCCTAGGGGGATATACGTAGCAAATTTTATCATCATAACTCTAATTTTGGCGGTTTTATAAGCTTTTAAATTTCATTAACGGTAAATAACGTAAAAAGTGGGCGTTATAGTAGGCGTGTCAAAGTTATTTTTGCGAATGAGTACAACTTAGGAGTTTCAATATAGCCATTTATAATTCCAAAATCTTTATTAATAGAGAAATTATATGAATTTTGAGTAAAACGTTATATGGGAGGTGGGCGTAAAAGTGGGCGTGGCACATTGATTTTCCGTTACAGAAAAGCCTCTCACCAAAAAGCAAAGTGTGCAAAATTTCAGAGTCATACATCTAATTTTGTTGCTTTTATGACGTTTTTGTTTTTAAATATACCGAAAAATACACTGTGCGGTATAAATTTTCGTACATTTTGATCGATAACTCCTCTCCTAATGTATAGATTTAGATAATTTTCGGGGGACAATATTGTTTTTACGCAGGAAATATATATTCGAAGTTTCATGAGTCTACGTTAATGCGTTTGGACACAATTCCATTTTATTCGATGTTCGAAGGACACGGTTTTTTCGACCTACTCGTGCTTTTCGAGCTATAACTCTCTTCCTAATATTTCGATTTAGCCCATTTTCAATACCAAACAAACCTTGTCTATAAGAAAGATTCTGGCAAAATTTGAGCCCCCTAGCTTTTTCGGTGCGACCTCTATCGTGCTTTCAACAGACGGACAGACGGACAGACGGACGGACATAGCTAGATCGTCATCAAATCAAACCCTGATTCAGAATATATATACTTTATGGGGTTTAAAATGGATATTTCGATGTGTTACAAACGGAATGACAAAATGAATATACCCCCACCATTTTTTTGGTGGCGGGTATAAAAAATATAAACAAAAAATTCTCTCCGAACTGCAATTACCTGATGAATGAATATGCCTTGATTTCAAATATTCAAGTCCAGTTTCTTCAAATATATTTAATCTCATTGCAATACTTTAAGTATTGAAATATAAAATTGTTTTATATAAAATTTTCTTTAATAATTCAGTTCAGTTTTTCAGATACTGGCACAGTATTGTCAAGTCAAGTAAATTTTATATTGTATGGGTTCGATATAGATAAAACTCACAAACACTTATGTGGCTGTAAATCAAATAATTTTTCCAACTCACCCGAATAATTCTGCCAAAAGGCCCCAGTGGCCATAAGATCAATGCCCGGATACTGCCACTGGGCTTTACCGTTGGCAGCTGCTGCCGCCGCAGCTGCAGCAGCAACAGCTAAACTGTTTTCGGCCTGCGTGGAAGGTGGACGATTACTTTCTCTATCGCTAGAGCGACGTTCATCGTCATGATCTCGTTCATTAAGACGATCGGCGGAAGAATGACGACCACTATCGCTGAGAGCACGGGTATGAATGTGACGATGATTTGACGTATGATTATCGTCAGCACTGCGGCTTTCATGATCCGATTGGGGTTCACGCTTAAAACTAGGACTTTCCGAATGATGTCGAAGATGGCGTTGATGATGTAGCTGTGACTGAGATTGTGGATGGTGATCATCACTCTGCTGAGGAGGAAGTAAAGCATGTTGTTGTTGCTGTGTTGCTTGATGTGAGTGATGCGAGTTTATTGAGGACATTGAAGATTTATCAGACTTTTCACTTTGTTTGCCATCATTATCTATGAGGTTAAAGGGAAAGTACAAGAAGAAGAAGAAACAGAAACAGAGGACGCTGTTTTGATTAAAAAGGAGGTTACAACAAAAAGAAATAAAAAGTTAAACACGCATTAGGCGGCGTATGTATTTTATTAACAATTCTAACGTCTATTAAAGTATTTCTGTTCTTTCAAAATTTATATTTGTCATAAATACTTTAACATGACATTAAGCATAAAAAACAACACTTATTTTAAATTAAAAAAAAAGAAAACATTTTTCATACACATAAAAAAAAACTTAAAAATGAACAACGAAAAACAACTTACCTTGTTCTGATTTTCTTGTTAAATCCGAAATACTGCCACTGTGTTTGCTGTGCAACGAGGTGGAATCTATTGAACGGACATCGTCATTAACACTATTATTGGAATTTGTTGATGATGATGTATTGTGGTTATTATTATTGTTGCTACTGATGTTGTTGTTATTATTATTATTATTGTTGCTGCTACTGTTGTTGTTATTGCCGCTTACATTTGAGGCTGTGTTACTTGAATTAACACCACCCGCATTTGGTGATTTACGTTTGCCACCCTCGATTTGTGTTTGAAAACGTATACGCATTTTACGCTCACGTCTAAAACGCTTTTGATACAGAACTGTAAAGAAGAAAAGATCAAGGAGATGCAATTTATTTATTTAATATTAATATTTTTTTCTTAATTTATACAGAAAGAAACTTGATATTTCAAATAAGACAAAGGAGAGATAGGAAATTATTTGTTTACATGTTTTTTTTTGTAATTAAATTTCACAAACTCAGTCGATCATGTTTCTACAAAAAAATATCGATCAATTAAGAAAAAAATTAATAATACCAGTATAATTTGTGCATTATCAAGTTATTGTTGGTTGTGTGTGTGGTCGATCGAACGATCGATTGGTCATTTGGTATTTGTTTCAGGAGTGTATCTTTCAGCAGTACTTGAGATAGTGCCAAAAGAATCTCAAGTTCTTTTTCACATATAAACAGTAAAATTATTTACCTTTTTTTCCTTATAACTTTTTATAAAAATAAATATTATTTATAAGTTGTTGTTGTAGTATCAAAACTATAAACTACATACTTACACACAATAATTTATTCTATCAGTCACAAATATAATGGTGCCATCCTCCAAAAAAAACCTAGAAAATCTAACATTTCTATTGCATCAACAACACAACATTTCTATTGAAGTTCACAAATGAAAGTGATGCATCTCGAACGCCTCGCCATCTACGAAGAAGCTGAACTTATTAATGCATGATCGGGACGTACAAATTTATTTTGATATACATTTTTATACATTTAACATTTTCCTTAGTTGATTGGTTGACAGTAACATGTTAAGTAATGCACAGCCTAACTGTCATATCATGTGCTGCATACCTTAGGGAGTGTTATATTTCTTACATGTTAATTAACATTAACAAGACCTTTGTTAATTACCATAATATACTAGTGTGTACGTGCGGAAACGTAACATGTTAATACTATTAGATGGCAGTGTCTTTATAAGTATTATAATAGAATAACTCGTTGCGTATATATCAAATTGAGTGTAATAATGAAATAAACAGTATGAAGCTGAAAGTCCATACCACGCTTTCTACGCTTTTTCGCGTCGTACGCCTCTCTCAAAAAAAGTCTAGGACCACTAAGGCGGCAACTGTATTATACTGCTGCAAGAGGGCAATTGGCCTTAATTGGGGTATTAACCCCAGGAACTTATACTGGCTATACGATTCTGTCGTCAGATCAATTTTTTATTACGGAGCGGCAGTCTGGTGGGTGGCGCTGGAGAAGAGAATCCACCAGGACAGATTCGAACGTATTATGAGAATGGCTATGATTATGATAACAGGTGCTCTTTGGACCACACCATCTACGGCACTGTTCACTATTTTGAACTGGTTACCACCAGACATCCTGGCTAAGCAGATGGCTGCGGACACCGCACTGAGGCTGAGTGCCACAAGGGCATGGAAGTATGTGAATTATCGACATGCAATAATTTATGGTATGATCAATATTTCTTCTCCTATTGATTACAAGGTACCTGAACCAGTATTCGATCCGGGTTTCGTGACGAATATACCGGATAGATCTGAATACGACAACGGCCTCCGACCTTCGGAGAATGACATCCAGATATTTACTGACGGATCGAAGTCACATTCTGGAACTGGATGTGGTATCTTTTCGATCCAGTTGGGTTTGGAATTGTCCCTGAGGCTACCGGATTATTGTAGAACGATACAGGCCGAATTAATGGCTATTAAGACAGCCGCGGAACAGATTCAGTATAATGAAATATCTGGCAGGGATATTTATATATTTACTGACAGCAAGGCGGCTATTAGGTCCCTTGAGAGTGTGTACAGCACATCGAAAATTTTCCAGGAATGCCGGGTGTCTCTTGAGGATATAGCGAGACATTCGACGGTTACCCTTGAGTGGGTTCCAGGACATGGGGATATTGATGGTAATAATAGAGCTGACGCACTTGCAAAAGCCGGTACCACCTTAGATTCGTTTGAATCCAGCTGTGCTTTGGGTATTCCCTTATCGAAGGGTAAGCCGCTAATCTCGCATCGATTCTATTTGGATGCCAAGGAAAGATGGGTGAGAGAACCCACTTGTTTGAAAACCAGAAAGATCTGGCCTGACATGGATGTGCATAAGACGCAATATGCAGTGAATATGCACCGAATCCACCTTAGGAACCTCATAGCTGAAATTCCCCTACAACGACTTCTGCAGAAGTTGCGATAACGAGGAAGAGGAGGAGACAATTGAACATCTTCTTTGTAATTGTCCTGCATTCGGGGACCTGAGACACCAGATTCTAGGTCAGCGAATACTTGTAAGTAAAACTTGTCTTTCCGCAGTTGATCTGGGAAAGATCCACACCTTCGTAAACAGGACAAGATGGCTGAGGAACGAGGCCAGAGGACATAGACGAACGGGCATTGGTGCCTACGGTATCACAACGGGACCCTTGGAGGACCCAAGTAAGCTATGCCTTCGGGCGGCTGCCGGATCTAACCTAACCTAACGATTATAAAAGGACAAACGTAACAATATATTAAATGGTACTAAATTATTGCTCAATTCACTAGCTGTCGTAGGTGTTGTACGTCCCAGTAATTGTAAACATTTTATTGATAATTTCTACATGAATTTTTTATACAAGACTGGCAACATTTTACCTATGTTTGAAGAATAAATAAAGAAAATTAAGTACAATCGCCCTTTTTTCTTCAATATAGAGAAGTAAATTTCTTACAACCTACGATTCCTACGACAGGTTATGATTTGAGCAAATATGTTTCCATTGTTGTTCTCTAAAATGAAACACAATTTTAGTGTTGTCTTTTATCATTATGAAGCTTAATTATATTTAGCTAACATTGCGGATTAAGTTTGAGATAAAAAATTCTCTCCTCTACATTCATAAATACATGCATTCCACATTTATACAATGGCGTTTTACAAACCCATAACCAGTGCAATCAAATCTTAAAAGAGGAAACAAACGTTTCACAAAAATGGTATATAACTTTTCTAAATAAATATTTGCACTCAATTTCTATTTGCTGCTGAAATAAATGTTTGACTTTTGTATTATAGTATTTTAATTTTCCTACACAAAACATTTGTTTGCTACAGTTGAATGATTATGGCGGTTAGGTGTGTCATTTTTAATGGAAAAGGTAAGAAACAAAAACTCGACGAAGAGCAGAAATGTTTGCAAAAAAGTGAGAAACAACTCATGATTTAGCTAGAAAAATGGCAAAGAAATTTTTGTAACATTTCAATTACTCTCATTAAAATAAGCAAAAATATCACCAAAAAAGAACAATAATGACGCTGGCAGTTCTGTTTAGGCTTTTGTTGAACAATTAGATTTAAAAATATTCTTATTTAATACTAATTGCTACAATTTATACGTATGATTTTAACATAATCTCTTTTTTAATATTAAAATATAAAGATTTCATTTTAAACTTTAGATTTTTATCTTCCGTTTTAGTTATCAATTTAATCAACAGCAAAGAAAAAGGGTTCAATCACATTTAATCAAAACTTTGTATCTAACTTTGACAATTAAGATTTTGCTTTTCTTATTTTTTTTTTTTTTTTTTTTTTTGCGAACAAACAAACAAAAACAAACTTCTTAAATTTCATTTAATGCATTAAAACATACAATTCAATGCTACAAAATAATTTCCTTCTTAACAGTCTTTCTTAAGAAAAATATCAGTCAAGTGTTATGAACTAATCAAATGATATTAAATTTATTTGAATTATGATTTCTGTTGAAATACTACGTAGAATAAAGGGAAAAAGCATAAATGCAAACAAATTTAAAGAAGAAAAAAACTGAATAAAGAAACGACAACAGCTAAAGTTAATTAATGAAAGACAGACAATAAGAAACAAACAAAAAAAGGACCTCTTCAACACACTATGCCATACATTTACTTGAAGATATTGAATGTCAATCTTTGAAAACGATTAATTGAGGTAAACGAGAGGGAAAGAGGTTAACAAATGGAAAGACAACCGTAAAAATGCAAAAAATAAAATAAAATATGTACAACTCTTTTATGGATGTTTGATGTTTGTTATTATTATTATTGTTGTTGTGCCCCAACCATATCAGGTGTCATTATGGGCCATTATTTGAGTCATTTCTGATTATAAACACTTCACTAGAGAAGGAACTTAGAGAGAAGAAACTTAGCAATAAAATTAAAAACTTTAATATATTTTTTATTAAATATATAAATGTGTATATAGAAGGTCTCTGTAATTCAAATGGTTTAAATTGAAAATATGGAAAAATACGATTGTTGAAAACCGAACTGCAAAAAAATTCTGCACTTTTTATATCCTCTCCTGATTATTTTTCGAAGTTGATTTTAAAGGCCTTTTGAAGATCTATTGCATTAATAAATTTATCTTCTACAAGAATATTATTCTGCGCAAAAGAATAGCAAATTTTGTTTCAGAAACAAAAACATTTAACATTTGAAACAAAATCATTATTGAACTAAATATGTTCATAGCAACCTAGAACTCGTTCTGTGAAATGAGCCCCTGGGCCAACAACATTTGTCGGTAGCGGCAACTAAGTAAATAGTAAAAACAAAACATTCGGCAGATCTGCTAATAGTTCTGAGAACATATTGGTTGGATATCGGCGGTGGCAGATATATGTGTTGTAGTCATAATCTTCTCAACTCATCCTACCTCTGAAAAATTCTTCTTTCTTTAAGTTTTCCTATAGTTTCGTTTAGCAAATGCATATTTTATCGTCAGCATAAGGTTGTGGGTAAATGTCCAGCTAAATTGACAAAATACCCCTATATGCGGCGGTAAGTTGACTAGTAGCCTGACAGACAGCATACGTGTCTAATATTTTGTTATGAGAGCATCATAAAAATACAATACAGCAGATTATTCTGTAGCTCTCTAAAGCTAAAACTCCAAAAAATCTATTTAGAGACTTTTGGCTTAAAATGAAACTTCCTTATTTTATGTACTTTGCTTAGTTTGGCAATTTAGTAAAATTAAATTCGCCGCAATTTTAGTTTTAATTGTTATCGCTAAACAGTTTATCTCCAGAAAAAATTAAATTTTCAGCAACGGATATTTTGGGGTGCTAAAATGTGTATAAACAAATTTTTATCTTTATTTTAAGTATTTTATGAAACTTTTATTTACTTTAGATTACAAAGAAAATTTTTTATTTTAAGTTACATATGTAAATTCCGGCGCAATAGCAATGGCTTAGCAAGACTAAACTCCTTAGCTGAAAACATAACGGCATGTGAGGAGCTCTTAAAAATAGTGAGCGTCGGTGTAGAGGGCTTGGAAAAACATTTGGTAAATTTTTAATAATAATTGCAGGCGCAATAACGTTTCCTCTACACTGTGAGTTTGACTCTAATTATTCGCGCTATTGTCTGTCGCCGGACCATGCTCGCCCAGTTCGTCCTGGAAAACATTGCTGTTGTTCGTGATATTGTATCAGAAGATCCATTCACCTCGACTTGCCGTCGTGCCTAGCAATTGAAAATTAACTTTGTCATTGAAAACATGGACCATTGTATGACACCGAAGCCGTGGCGAGAATTTGGCGATATTTTGATTCACACAAAATTGTCATAGATCCCTTTATCATAATGAAAAGTATTAAAACAAATTCTCTGAAATTCTCTGTTTTAGTTGGACCACCCTATAGTTTTATTTTTACACTCAGAAGTGTAAAAGAGTATTTATAAAGTTGTCATGTCGTTTGTTATTTCTTTAATATTCATTTTAGACCGTATAAAGTATTCTGAATTCTTATAGATAGAGTAAATGATTTAGTTAAGTCCGCTGTGTCTGTGTGTATGTAGAAATCAACATTTTGGAGCCCCCACGAATACATCAGACCCCTATATAGTATAAAAATATCGGATATGCTCTCAGGAATTTTGTTATTGAAAATCACTTGTGTGGACATATAACGAGCTAAGAAATGAGTGAACGAACACGATTGCTTCGGTATTTAACCCAAACACAGTTAGATTTTGCATTTCCTATAGAACTTCTTGCAACATGTGTTACATATAAAATATTTACCTTTAATAATATTTACAAAAAATCATGGTTCAATAGGTTAAATTACCGACAAAGATATCGGCGAAAAATAAGTTGTGACAACAACAAAGCTTTCATTACCATCAGACTGTTGGTTAAAAGCAAAGTCAAATTAATAAATGAAATAAAATGATGGAAAAACAGGAAAAGATTTACAAAAAACGAAGAAGGCTTAGTCGTGATAAATTTCTTTCTCACTTACTATGACAGTAAATATGAATAGAAATGTGATGTGCGATTTAAGTTTTCAATTTCAATAAAACTTTATATAGATGATATTTACATCCAACACTGAGACATTCCGATCAAAGAGCGCTGATGATGAAACCGTAGCTGGCTTCAAAAATGCATTGCATTGGCTGATGTAGGGATAAAACTAACTTTTCCAGCTTTTATCAAAAAATATAAATTAAAAATAAAATGTACTCTCTTCTTATAGAAGAACTAGCTGACCCGGCAAACGTTGTTTTGCCATATAAATTATTTCTAGGAAATGTTTTTTTAGTTCGGTAAAAGTAACTAACTAACTCTGTATTCTACTCTGTAATATATCGATATAAGTATATAATTAAAAAAAGTGGGTGTTAAAGTAGGCGTGGTAAAAAATAGTATCGCATTAATCATACCAGAATCTTAGTTATATTATGTTAAAATTTTAAGGAGATCGGTCCAGCAGTCTGGCCTACCTAAGGGAGAATGAAAAAAGCCGTGGCGTAGAGGGGTATGAAAAAAAGTTGTTGACCGATTCTCAAATATTCCCGATAAGCACACGAAATTTCATGAAAATCGGTCGAGCCAATTCGGAGGAGTTTAATCACAAACACCACGCCACGAAATTTTATTTTTATATTAGAAATTAAAAATAAATTAACTCGAGCCAGAAATAAATCAAAAAAAATTTTGTATTGAAAAAAATTAAAAAATAAAATGTCAATTAAAATTTAAAATTATCTATTTCCTAAATAAATTTTGGTCACAATTTCATTATATTTATAACAGTCAGTTAAGGTCTTACAAACTGTGTGAAGGGCACACAAGATTGCTTGTTATACCCTTCACCTGTGGTGCACAAGGGTATATATAGCTTTGTCATTCCATTTGTAATTTCTACAATTTTCATTTCCGACACCATAAAGTATATATTTTCTGAAAGCTTATGAATAGAGGAGTCGATTAAGCCCGTCTGTCCGTCTGTTCGTGTGTTGGTTGAAATCAACTTTTAGAAGCAACCATATGTTCCTCAGATCTGTGTATGATATCAATCTTTTGGAAATATCCGGTAATGAATTGCTATTGAAATTCAGTACAATCGCCCAATAACTTTCTGAGATATGAGCAAATAAACACGACTGCCTCTGTTTTTTTCTATATTTTTACCACCAAAATTAAAATTGTTCAGCCACAGAATAATTTATAGATACCTTTGCTATTATTTGTAGATATAACATGCATCTAGAGATATTCGTGTAAATTTTTGGATAAATCGGGCTCTTATTGGTAAAGTTATAGGCAAAAAAAAATTTTTTTAATATATATTCTAAAAATTTACAAACGAAAATCAATGTTCTTCAGATTCTGGACAACCGAAAGAGTCAATATTGGTATCATCTGAAAGGATTTGACTAGCGCAATATAAGCACTTTAAAAAAATTTAAATTCATTTTGGCCGCCAATACAAAATGGCGGACAATAAATTTATATATGGGCCAAATCTGGTGTTTTAAAATGTAGCATCTTGAACCCCCTCAATATTGGTATCAAATTAAAGGGCTTGACCAGTAGAATACAGTAAATTATTCTAAAATGTAAAATCCAAGATGGCGTCTAAAACAAAATGGCGGATAAAATTTATTTAACCCCATCAATATGGGTATCAAACTAAAAAGCTTGACTAGTTACATACACTTAACTACGTTAAAATTCAAAATCGAGGATGGCGTCGGAAATAATAAGAAAAAATGGCGTATAACATGAAATATAGGTTAAGCTACGATGCAGGATTATACCTATGTACATGATGGTGAAGGGTATTATCAGATTCGGCACGGCCTTTACACTAAACAACTTTATTAACTAAATAATCTTTTATAATTTCTGTCGTTATTGTGCTTAATGCGACGAATTTACACTACGGATTTTTACTGATGAATTCATCGTATTGGGAAACATTCGTCGTTCGTCTCAGTTTAGTCTCTATAATAAGAATACCACTTTCAAATATTTCGCATTTATTTATATCAAGCTTTTGTTTTCGTCAAGGTGTTCTTAAAGCAGATGTGGTCTTATGGTAAAAGTCTGTTATTAAGAAATTTAATCAATAAACTACCGGCCCAATCGCTACTACCTTCTAAACTTTGCTCAAATTTTTCGTTGTCCAGAGTAATATCCTTTAGTACAATATGATATAAACCAAAGTTATAATTTGTTTTAAACTTTTGGATTGTAATGCATTTATTTATAATATTTTAATTTTGTGTTGAATAATATCATTTTAAACTCCTTTTTTATTTCACATTCCTTATTATATTGGCAGCACTAGAAAAAGCTGTATTTTAATATTTTTCCATATTTTTTTAACCGGCTTTTTTAATTTATTTTAAATTTTTTATGTCACGAATTATTCGACAATATCAAATAGTTTGGATCACTTAAATACATACGCCCTTGTTGTTGAAAATTAAGCAACTTATCCTCTGTAGTGTTTACTTATGAATAGGGGAGTCGATTGAGGAATATCCGTCTGTCCATGTGTTAGTTGAAACCATCTTTTAAGAGCAACCACATGTTTTCAAGATTTGGATGTGATATCATAAAATATTCGGGTATAGAGCACTATTTAAATCCAGTACAATTGGAAAGTTATAGGCAAAAAAATATCACTTCACTTCGTCACTTTACCTATGTACATGATGGTAAAGGGTGTTATCATATTCAGCATGACCGAATGTTGCATTCTTACTTGCTTAAACTAAGTTTTAAGAAAGGTATACTGTTACTTCAATATCAGTGCAATGTGTGTAAAGACATACATACATATGTACATATGTATGTCTATTACTATCACTATAAAGCACACAAATCTCTGTTAAACGAATAAATTTAATTTATTTTTATACGTATTTTACAACCACAGAAAAGCCTTTAAAAGGTCACATTTATCATACCCACAATCATGCTTCTTTACAAAAAATGTTAATTTGAATGCTGCTTATACTCCTAAATAGAAACCCTTTAGGCAACATTTTATGGTCATTTGTTAATTTAAATGTTTAAAATAACTGTTGATCTTTAAAGTCGTGCTATTTGTGTTTTCACCATCTCTCCTTTTTTTATTGTCTATTTGAGTGTACAAAATTGAAATTCAAAAAAAGTCTTTTTTAACTTACCTCTTAACTTACGCTCATCAACTAATTGCCTTTCTAATGAGTCTTTAACTTCACGTTCGCGTAAAACATCCATCTTCAATTCAGCTATACAAACATAAACAAGAAAACCAAAAAAAAAAAAAGAAGAGAGAAACAAACCAACATCAGAGAAAGTTATAAACAAAAGAAAAAATGTAAACAAACAATTAAAAACCTAAACAAATAACAATTTACAATTACTAGCACATACACTCTTGCAGAAACTTACCTTTTTCATAACTTAGGGCTCGTTCCTGCTGGCGGGCATTATCTGCCGCCACTTTAAGAAGACTTTGTATGTTGCGCAGTAAAGTCTCGGTGGAGGAGGGTACTCCTGGATCCATGGCTAAAGGACCCAGAGTAAGACCGCCAGCAGCCAGGGCAGCTGCCGCTGTAGAGGCTTCAGTTGCTGCCAACAAAGCTTCGTTGGGCGTCATAGCACCTCCACTGCCCGAGCCTGGCAAAGAAGGACCATTAACACCACCATTAGCGGCCGCTGCTGCAGCTGCCAACGTTGAATAATTTAAAGCACGTTGATGCTGCAAAGCAACTACAGCCGCATTATGTGAAGGTGAACCATGTTGCAAAGCTGGATGACTGGGATCGTGTTCGCTTAAGACATTAACGGGTACGCGGTCTACAGAGCCTACCAGCGATGAATTGTGGTGGGGCATATTATGAGCTCGTTGGTGACGTTGTGAGGCAGGTGAATTATTATCGCGCTCAGCATCACTTAAATCTAAAAGAAATACCAACAGCGGGTAACAAAAATTAGTTCAAATCTTCCAGAATATGGTTGATATTTGTAAACCAAGTGACACAAACATTTAACGAATATTATATGCAAATAAATCGAAATCTTGTTTCGCTCTTACCTTCATCATCTTTGCCCATTCTTTCATCCACATCCGAAGCATTGTCATCACTAAGATTTTCTATATCCTCATCTTCATCCATATTTGTGCCATTACCACCTCCGATTTCACCCACACTACGACCACTCACCCGTTCTATGCTATCGTCACGGACCGAGTGGGCTGGAGAATGCATATCACTACGTTCGCTACGCTCATCACAATTGCTACCCTGGTCGGTATTACCGCCCGATTTAGAGAGATTTAACACAGGACTTTGACGATTCGGAGAGCCTTTAAAGACAAACAAAGAAACAAATAAAATAATAAATATTTCTAAAGGAGTGAATAAAATTTTCTTTATATTAATAAGCAAGTTATTACATTTTAGGTGACAGTAAAACAAATAAAATTTTTTTCAGCGTTTTAAAAATTAATACTATCAAGGCGAATTCAATATCAGGTGATATCATCCCTGCAACAAACACAAAAAGGCCAAGAGAATGTCAAAACACAAAAAAACAAATTTTTAGTTTACTTTTAATTAAAATTTGATTTTTATAAATTTACGCGAAAATTTTCAAAAAAAATAAGTATTTTTAATTTATAACATAAATTTGTGCCAGTTTATATTACATATTTGTGTTTTATATCACATTTTTCACATTTTTCACAAGTTTTAATCACTAGGACAAACACAACGGAAATTTTGCATTTTCTGAATTAAAAACATTACAAATGTTGTTTATTCAAATTATAAAATGTGTTTTACTTATTTTCCAATAAGTTATTGCACAAATATTAGAATTTTTTAAATTTTTTCCCACAAATTTTACCACTTTTATAAAAATTTTTAATTAACGCACATAAAAATTAATTTAAATGTAAACAAACTTTGACATTGAGCCGTAAAAATAAAACGAGCAAAAAACAATCAGCTGGCTTCTTAACATCACCTAATGTTGAATTCGCCTTGAATACTATTTTTCATTTATTATTAGAAACATTTATTTTGTAAAAATCATACTTACAGTTACGTGAACTTAAATCACGTGGCTTTGGTTCACCACCAATCAGGCCTCCGCCAACGCCGCTCATTTGTTGTCGTTCATCTGTACGCTCTTCGCGAAGTCTGAAATCAAAAAGAAATTTTCGTTTAAAAAGTCTTAAATTAAAAAAGCTTGAAAATTTTTTCACTAAATCCCTGAAATCTGAATGAAGTTAATGACTTTATTATACAGAAATAATATATTTCTGGTATTTTAATTTGGATTTAACTCCTTGAATTTTCTTTCTCAACAAAACATTTTAATACATTTCTATTAACCGAACGCAGACAACTGCTCTCAAAATTTTATTTATCAAAGTTTTTCTTTTATTATTATTTTCATCTTTTGGGGATCCTCTAATTATATTTAACTTACTTCTTGATAAAGTTAGCCCTACTACAACGTGATACTTTTATAACGCGATTTCGCAACAACGTGGTTTACACAATATGGAAATTTTCCTATAACGCGGTACTTTTACCTCCTAAAACACTTTTTTCTCGAAAATTTTCTTATAACGCATTTTTGAATAATTTTTTAATTTTATGTAAAAACTGGGTTTTCCCCGTAATTAAAATGTCAAAAGTCATTTGCAGAATTTATGCTTTTTTCACAGCAAAGAATAAATATAGATATCGATTGGAAATATTTCTGAAGATCTTTCTAATGTAGAAAATACAAACGAAGTAAACTTTTAAAAAAATTATATCGAGAAAGTTTTAAATATGCCAAAGCAGTTGGAAGAATAAATTTTAGAAAACAATCCTCAAAAAATAGAGCAGAAATATTTGAAAGAAATCTTCAAAGTAGCCCATCTCTCTATCAAGAAATTTATAAAGATTTACAAAACAAGAGCAAACAGACTTCAATAAAAGATGTTTCAAAACCAGTAATCGCCGAAAAGGTATTCGAATCTGATAGTGGAGCCGATCTGATTTTGAGTTAGCACGACTAGAAACAAAACGTTCGAGGTAGACTAAAATCATACTAAGTGATGAAGAAGACTAAGATTTGTAGAAAGTTCTGGCTTTATTATGATTTGTTTAAATAAATGAAGTACAAATGTATTAATAAATAAATATATACAAAAATATGTGAAGTATAAAGGTACGGAACCAAACTTAAATTTTTGTATGGAGTTAATGTCTCCTACAACGCGATTTCTTATAACGCGGCATTTTTAAGAAACCTTACTACCGCGTTGTAGGAGGGTTACCTATACGTAGTTTTGTAAAATTAAACAGAAAAAGACTTGTTATTTGAATTAGATAATAACAGGGAAAGCTTTATTGAAAAGGATTTCACTATAGAGAAGTTCGATTGTATGTTATTTTAAAAAACATCTGTATTAACAAATAAGCCAAAATCTTTTAAAAGCTTATAGCCAAAAATTATTGATCAAGCTAGACACATTTAGTTTTTTTATTTTTTTAGTCTTGAGAACAAGAATTACCCTACACTAGGGTTCTAATAGCTTTCTATTTATATTAAAGCTCAGTCTATGTTTTAAAGACTTAAAAGTAACTACAGTTTAAAATGTTTTAATGTTAAGGATAAAAGCTTTGCAGATTTATATTTGTCATGCTTTTAATCAAAAATATTTGTAAAATGATCTTATAAATTTTTTTAAGCACACTTTTATTACTTACCTCTCTAAATGCTTAACAATATCCTCGTATGCAGCTCGACAATTCTCCCAAATACCCGATCTGGCCAAAGCATCCATGTTGGCCGCCGACATGCCACTTTGAGCGGCGGCTTTTAACATTTGACTATCGGGACGAGCATGAAGACCATGTGGAGGCATGCCGGGTGACATGAGCGCCGAACCGGGATGGTGATTCATTTGCATAAATGCCATGTGATTAATAGGCGGGGGATTATAGCCATTGGCTAATAAGGGAGACTTTTCTAAGCGGTTCATATCTGGAAAAGAAAATAAAAGATTTCTTTTAATTTTTAAAAGTGCATAGAATTGAAAGCTTTTCCAAAAAAAATAAAGAAAAATATTTTGTTTTGCAGATATTTCAACAATATTTTGTTTTTAAATTTTTATACTTCAGAATATAAGTTGTCTGCCATTATTTATTAAAAATTGTTTACGAAAAATAACAAGATATTTGGCTGTAAATAACTGCAAGTGTTTTAAACAAAAAAAAAGAGCTCTAGATTTCCCTTGTACTTTTAAGGGGAATAAACAGAAACAAACACAATTTGCCCACCTGAACTATGCCACAACAAAATATGGGTAATCACTTATGCATGCAAACACACAAACATACTCATACATTTAAGAAAAAAAATTTAATATATTTTTAAATTTTTTATTCAGTCTAATACATGTCTGTGTTTTTTGTTGTTTGTATTTTTGCATTCATTTTTAGCCATATTTTTGTGGCCAACTTCTTCACATGTATCTCTATGGACATACAAAAAAAAAAACTAAACACATTTGTTACATTTTTGTTTTTGTAATTTAAAATTTTATTTAATATTGAAAAAAAAAAAAAGAGAAGCAGCTAGTATATGTTTTGTTGACATTTTTGTTAATTTCAGGGTTATTTCAACCATTATCATGAATGTGCGTGTTTTTTCATTTAGTACGTCACTGCCTGCCAAATACCATTGTAGTTTCCCAGCCTTTTTTGCTTTTCTTTTTGCGCAGGGTTAGTTACTGTAAAACCACAAAAATATGGTTGAATAGTTTTGTGAAAATTATTTCAATCTGTTAACAATAAAAACTTAAAAAAAACATTGTGGTAATTGCATTTTAATATTTTTAATTTGTTTTGGATTTTGTTTAATGGGGGAGGTCTCAAGCGGTTTGATAAGACAAAAAATAAATTAATAGTTTTTAGCAAAAAAACGAAAACATTTTTTAATGTTGTTTAAAATAAATTAAAAAAAATTGTAGGTAAATTGAAATGTAGCAGGTTCAGATATTTTACAAATTGATTGCGTTAATATTTAATCTTACACCTCTGCTGCTGCTGACATTTAAAATAGCAGTGTTTACAACGCTGCTTATAATAATGAAAAAAAAAAATGGTAAGAAGATACAGTTCTGCCCTATCCCACTTCAGTCTATGACAACCAATATTTTTAACGAATATTACAGTTAAGTAAAGCACACTTTAACTATTGTAATCATTTTACGAGGTAACTCTACTTTAAACTGCTGTGTACTGCGGTTCTTTTTTGCCAATAAGTTTTAACGATATAACTTCATGTAAATTGGTTCAAAGTTCAATCTTAGATTACAAAGTATAATCTTTGATTACACAGAAAAAAAATTAATTTTCGATTCAGTAAAGAAATTTAGAGAACCAAATAAAATATTGCCTTGACTGAGACTATCACTTAATTTGTAAATTCAAACAACGAAACAAAATTAAATTTTTAATACAATTTTATGTTTGAATCTCTAAAATGTTATTTTAAAATATTTTCGACTTTCAAACAAATTGTTAACAGACACAAATAAAAAGTTTATTGAAAAAAATATATACTTAATTCCGACAAAAATTTCGTCAAAAATTGTCTAAAATCTCAAAGAAACACTTACTGCCTGTTCAACGATGTCGAAAGAAAACCCAAGCGAAATTTCATTCGTACAAATATATTGAAAACAACAACAAAAACTAAAAATTTGTTTTTGTTTTCAACGTGTTTGTACGAATGAAATTTGGCTTGGGTTTTCTTTTGACATCGTTAAACAGGCAGTTAATCAACAGTAATTAATGAAAATCGACTAATGACAAGAAGAAAGCTTCTTTAAGTCTTGCATCAAACACAAGTTTTTAAGTCTACAATATCTTTAACCAAGTAAGAATTATAAAAATAACAGTCAATGAAAACGCACACTAACTGCAAATAAAAAAATCTTAATTTGTTGTTTTTTGCTCATGGAAATAATCAAACAAAAAATTATTTGAAACAATTAAAATCAGAGCTGTTAAATTCGGATTACGATTAGAAATCAATTTGATTATATTTTAAAAGGAATGGTATTGATTACATAATTCTCTTTTAAACAATTCTTGATTGTTAATTTATTATAAATACAATTAAACCAAAAGTAATCAAGATAATGAAAAATTACGAGAAAATAATCAAAAATAATCAAAAGTAATCCAACAAATAATTGACTACTTTCAAGGAATATTTTTGATTATTTTTTAAAAATTTTGAATTAACATCATGTTATAGATACATTTTATTTTGAAAAATTTACATTTACAACGTAAAAAAATTCTGAAGAAATAAAACAACAACTAATTAAATTATGGTATAATTTGCCATAATTTCGCCAAATAAAAAATAGTAATCAAAAGTAATCGAAAATAATCCTTGAAAGTAGTCGAATTACTTTTTGATTACTTTTTAATATTTTTGATTACTTTTTATTGTTTTTGATTACTTTTTCGTAATTTTTATTAATCTTGATTATTTTTGGATTATCTGTAATCGCAATCAATTAATAATCGTGCGAATCTGAAAATATTCGTAATATAAACATTACTTCAACTTTCAAAAAAAAATCTAATTACTAATTATTACGATAAGTAATCATTACTTAACAGCTATGATCCAAATATTAATAGAAACTGAAACTTAATTCAGGCAATCGTTTGAAAATATTTTAGCGATCATTTTGTCTGTGCAATTGTCAACGACAGAAAAAATACGGCTTTAATTACAGGATATTGTTTCCATTTAAAAAGGATTTACTTAGAGTTCAAAACAGTGAACAACTAACTAGCACATTTTGTTTAAAATAATTTTTGTTTATGTACTATGTCTGACAAAGACATCTTACAATTTAACTTAAGAATAACATTTTTTCGTTACTGTAAAAGCGAAATAATTCCAATTTTTTCAATAAAATTTTCTGACAGATAAAATTAGAATGAATGACTTAAGGCATATTTTTTCATTAGAAGGTTTTGATTCGTTTGCTAATTATTATTTTCTTCACTTATTTTAAACCATTTTCCCTCCTCTCTGTCTCTTTTATAATAAATAGCAATCATCATACATAAAAAAAAATATAAACATAACTACTCTCTCCTAAGGGCCGTTAACAATAAAAAAATTAACTTACAGTTAACACTAAACTCAAAATTTAATTCTTGGTTAGCCAAAACCCATTAACACAAAGTTCAGTTATCCTATAATTTTTAGATTATTTTGCCAAATTTCAGTTAAATTTAACCGAGTACTATTTAGTGTTTAAGTTTTTAACTGGAAGAAAATATTTGATGTTTGAATATAAATATATTATATTTTTGCTATTTTTAAACAATTGACAGATGCCTCTACGATTAAAAAGATTTACACATTTGTATAATTTAAATAAAGTAAATATTTGTTATGCTATGAAAATAAAATATAACCACAGAAGTCGAATGGATCATTTTAATTTACCTGATGCAGAGTTTTTCATGAGATATCGTTTATCTAAGAGAATTGTTAAATTTATAGCTAAAATTATTTCAAAATACATTAAATTTTCAATAAATTTATTAGCAGATGGGGGCACATTAAGAATTTATATTTATGTATGTGTACATTTCTTTTTCTTTTTGAAATTCATTCATAATAATTGATAACTACAAGTTAACTAACTCTTGCCTATTGTTAACGAACACTTTTAATTTATAGTTAAAACTTCAGTTTAAGCTTACTAAAAGTTAGTAAACTTTTACGTTAAATTTATTTAACTGAATATTATGTCAATAGGCCTAAATGCCATTAACTGATGCTTTGCAATGACTTACAAAATGAAGTAATATTTATATAAGATTTTGTAATTAACAGTAATACTTTTTAGGTAAATAGCGTAAATTTTATCTACCAGACAAAACTAACCAACAACCCAACAAACAATCATACCCAGTCCTATAAACATAAAAGTACCACACACATTTAACCAACAAATTTGAACAGTTTTGCTTGTAGAAGAATATTTCTACCACTGAACCGTCATACATATATTTAACAAATCATCATGGATTTTTTCTTTCTCAAGAAGCGCACCAAAAAAAAAAGCACAGATACTAAGAATTAAACAGACCTAAGTGAATGCATTCGTAAACCAATAATCATCAGAAATAAAAAGGGAAAAGAAAATGAAATTATTTCAAATTGCAATACAACCATTATCAAGTCAAAGCGATGGACAGACATTCATACAAATCGTATCACAATATAGAAAAAAAAAACACACATGATGCTGCATACAATTTATAGTCGATAATGGTGGAATCTTTTTAATTTTTTTTTCTTCTGTTTTTATGTTCAATTCATAATGAAATATAACCATAATTCGGGGGTTTAAGGCACATCCACTGATCGATTTAAGTTTGTAATTTTTGTATTGTATTGAAAAAGAAAACAGGATTGTAGACCAAACCTTAGAGAAATAAAGAAATCGTGCTGGAGTTTACAAAGACAAGCAGACAAATAAATATGGGGAAAAATATGAAATAATGAAATGTGCAACAATTTGATTTGTTTTATTTTGTATTGCATTGTATTGTACTGTTGTTTACGACAATTGTAGGTTATGGTTGCAAATAACTTGTGTAACTTGCAACCATCATCATCATCATCGACAATAATTTTACAAATCTTCCACTTCGTGTTGTTTAATATTTGTTTGAATGAATTCAATTCAATTCATTACAATGGCAACGTTTGAAACTTGTTTCATTTCTTACAAATCTTAAAATAATTTGTATTGCGATTTGTTTTATTTCACCACAAAAAAAGGAAGTCTAAAGAGATAATGATTGTAGAGTTTTCATTCGTATTCGGTATTTGTTACTTCAAGGCAGTTTGAGGTGATTTTTGTAAACAATGCCAAATAATAGTGGCATCGAACTTTGCTGATAATTGTTAAAGGCCTTAAGTGTGGTTATTTTTTAGCCCCCTTAAGGCGCACGCATTTGAAATGTCAATAAGTGATTGTTGGCTGAGAAATTAGATGGAGGCAAAAAAAACTAAAGGAAATAGTTTATTTAAGCTGAAGTAGTACAGAAAAAAAAAGTTTAATGCAAATAGTTTTAATAAAGATTTTAAAAAACAGCATTTAAGCTTTTTGTGTAATGTTTAGACAAAATCATACATGTTACTAAATACTGTTTTAAATTTATTGAAAATTAAATTATTAGAAATGCAATAAAATCCAGTGTTTTAAGATTTTTTTATACACTTTTGGTCCCCGCTACCTACATACTGACAAAATCAATTAGCAACAAGTAACAGTGCTTAATTCGGCCGTGCCGAATCTTATATACCCTTTACAACGTGTAGTCATGCAATAACAATTGTTTGTATCATATTACTCTCATACAAATACATGTAGAAAACATACCAATGTAAAATTGTAAATTGAGTTTACGTATGTATGTTTCTAAAAAAAAATTACAAAAAAAATTTAAAAAAAAATTAAAAAAAAAATTTATTAAAAACAAAAAATTACAAAAAAAAAATTTAAAAAATTTTTTAAATAAATAAAAAAAATATATAAAAAAAGTAATAAAAACATAAATAGTATATAAAATAAAAAAATTAAATAAAAATTTTTTTTTTGGCTCAGCTGGGATTCGATGACACGTTTACTCTAACCAGTATATAAGTATGTATATATGTTGTTGTTGTAATTGTGAAATAAAACGAGGTGGTCGTGGTTTTTTGCTCATATCTCAGAAAGTTATGGTATCGCTTTGGATCGGTTTTGGGGCACAGGAGAATCCTGGACCTCGTGGATAAAGAGGTTAGGGAGACTCAGATGCCGATGGAGCGCATGAGTCGGGTGAAAGTGGTCGAAAGGCTACATCACACGCTCATAGCGGATGGATTCATGCACAATGAGTGCATGGAGAATGACATCAGTATCTTTACTGATGGGTCCTTTATGGACGGTAGGGCAGGTGCTGGTGTGTACTCATCTGAGTTGGACTTATCCTGCACCCTGAGTCTGGGGGAGTACGTGTCGGTCTATCAGGCAGAAATGCTTGGTTTGCTGCATGCGTTGGACCACCTGTTGGAATGTCGAGTGTATGGGAGGAAAATTCTTATTGCACTTGACAACCAGTCGGTTATAAAACGTATGCAGCGGATGGATGTGAACTCCTCCTTGGTGCTTGAGTGTGTTCTGAAGCTCAATAGGTGTGCCTCTACAAATGAGGTAACGCTGATGTGGGTCAAGGGACACGTGGGCATAGCTGGGAATGAGGCTGCTGACGAACTTGCGAGGAAGGGGTCTGGGGCTGCATTCTGCGGACCGGAACCCAGAGTTGCTCTGGGCAATGGGTTAGTGCGGGCGAGGATCTTTCAATGGGTGAACTCTGTGAACTTGCGAAGGTGGACGGAGGGAACCACGTGTAGACAGGCTCATATGGTGCTCAGGGAGCCACTTGGCAGGGGTGCAGTGAAGATACTCGGTTTTAATCGGAGTATGATGAGCTGGATCACTGCGTTGATTACAGGATATGGTAACTTCAAATATCATCTGAAGAAGATGCGGATCGTGGATGATGATATTTGTAGAATGTGCCTGGAGGGTGCCGAAACGGCAGCGCATGTGGTATGCGAGTGTCCGGCGTTGGCGAGCGTAAGATTGAGGATCACGGGCAAGCACACGTTGGGTGTGAGTGCGATGGGGGACCTTGGTCTTAAGGAGATGCTGGCGATTACAAAGGACTGTGCGATGAGGATTGTCGACAATCACCAGTCGGCAGTGTGAAATCGTTTTTTTTTTTTTTTTTTTTTTTTTTTTTCTGGTCCAGAGCAAACGCCGGTTGTGGCGCGGGACTCAGTGATTGAAGGTATACTGATCGGTAGACACGAAATCACTGAGGAACGAAGGGGGTCGAAAAGGGACCCGTGATAGTAGTGGTCTGCTTCGATATTCCCCCTACATGTGTATATACTCAGCACAAAGCTTGTGGGTTTGAAAGCTTCCATATGAGTTTAGCGACGACGTAGCAGTATTGTAAACTCCTAGCAGCAAAATAAATATATATAATCATATAAAATTCTTTTTGGCAACCTGATGCTCAAGTCGTTAAATTAAGTTATTTAAGTACGTCTATTACGCAGACCTGATCGCAAATACTCAAGTTAGTTCCCGTTTTTCTTTTTCCAAATATAATAATAAAATAAATAAATAAATTTATGAAAAAACTATTGTTTTCCTTATTATTTTATTTAATAAAATAAAAAGTACTGCGAGGACATGACAGAAAACTTTTTGTTTTTTATTTACCTCCAATTGATCAATTTATTAACTTAAATAAACTAAAAACTATAACCCATTAACACCTTATGTGTTAACTAAGATCAGTGCTTCGTATGTAATTTCAAAATTGTATATTCATAACGACAAAAAATGCAAACATTTTTATATAACTTTAGACATTAAATTAGATTAATACTCACTAATTACACAATTTTATATTAATAAACAGAGTAAACATTAAAAGGTTGTTTAAGATGAAAAAAGTGATCCCTTCATATCATTTTCAATTTCAACACTGATTACTATAACAAGAAAGAGAGCTATATTCGCCATTTTGCTTTGTTGTTTTCAACGCCATATTTGATTTTAACTTTTCGTAGTTGACTGTATTCTGCTAGTCAAGCCCTTTTATTCCATACCAATATTAAGGGCGATAAAGAGGAGACATTGTTAATTACTTACCGAAGCAGTTATATTTTATTGCTTATATCTCAATTAGTTCCGAACCGATTTGTAACTTTTTCTTAGCAATAATTTTCGACACCAAGGCTTATAACTTCGTGTCTTTAATGTTTATAAAAATTAATTTTGAGCTTAAGTACTTGATCCATTTAAAAAAATATATATTTTTCCAAATTATGTTTGCTTATAACTTTGCTGATTAGTGCCCGATGTTTCTATAATTTTTACAAATTTCTCTAGATGCATATCATACATATAAATAGTAACAAACGTGTTAATTATTCTAGAACTAAAAATGTTAATTTTTGTGGTAAAATTATGACAAAAAACATAGACAGTCGTGTTTATTTGCGCATATCTCAGAATAGCGATAATTCCCAAATATTTACAAAAGACTGATACCACAAACAGAACTGCGCAACATATGGGGGCTTCTAAAATTTGATTTCAGTCAACACAATATCAAAATCCTGTATTAATAAAAGTTAGAAAATTGTAAATTTCTGCGAATTTTGTATTTCGATTCGCTCAATGTCATTATGAGTTAAATGCGACAGCAAATGTTTAAAAATATCATGATTTTGGATTTACTTAAAATGAATTTTGATCAATTGAACAATGGCATTCTCTGACACATAGTTATTATAGATGGTGATGATCAGTAGAATCTAGAGACAGCATGGGATTTACCCAATAATTAAGTTTGTCTATACCAATCGAAGGCAGGAAATAACCAGAGAAAAAAGGCGTCGGGGAAGGGCTTATAATAGTAGTGAACTACTTCGCCAAGTGTATGTTATGTTACAAAGTTAAGCTGTAAATCGACGAAAAGTAACAGCGAAAACTGTTGCTCAATTCTCGTTCTGTGAAACTGTGAAATGAAAAGTTTTTGTAAAAGGTATGAACGGACCGTATGATACGACATATGTTTATTTACTTTCATTTGCCTTTATTATAAAAACAATCTATTGTTTTAACAAGAATATTTTTTATAAACGTGGAACTTTTAGGCTAATCTGAACATATGAAAAAAGGATAAGCCTCCCAAAGCCTAAGAAATTCAATTAACAAAAGAACGCAAGCGCAATTATCACAGACAGCGAAGTTAGTTTGTGGATTAGTATATTAAACATCAAAAAGTAACATGAATTTTTCAAGCAAAATAATAAAAAGCGATTAAGGACGTTCTTATTTTGTCGCCTTTCATAATCTTCAAGTTATTATTCAAAAAGAAAACCATACACAACATGGCACTTATAGTGCAAATCATGGGCATTATTTAACCATACATCCTCAAAAAAGGAAGACGAAGCAGTGAACGTCACTGGCGCTTGATACCATGACAGGATAACAAATTTCTATGTAACAAATCTGTCTGTCGTTACTAAACATTGTTCATTTAGACACCAATCACGATATCCTTAAACGGTTGGTGGATAAATATACGACTAATAAGGAATATAAATTAAGCAACAAACAAAATTGCAAAAATTTTCACAAAACTGATAACGTCGGAGCAGCATGACATGGTTCAATGTCGTTAAAAAAATAAGGTTACTGCATGAGATATTTCCTGGTCCTGCACTCCTTCATTTTCGTGATTATATTTTAGGCCCGAGATCGTGTGATTTTAAACAATTGGATTTCTTAAATTTGTGGGCTAATAAAATTACCACTACCCATGAATTAAAAAAAGAAATTCACGGAACGATCATATAAAATAAGCCCTTAAGATAAAATTGGATTTTTTTTTTTAAATTTTGATAAAAACTTACAATAATAAAATTTGTTTTACAGTTTATTTATTATTTTTTAGTTGTTTCAGTAATACTTACTTTAGTTAATTTTTCTATTAAGTACAACTATTCTAAAAATAGATTTAAAGTTTTTATTCCTGAGATTCTCACTAGCGTAAAAACATACAGACGATTTTCAATCATTTAATGGATTTTTTTGTTCTATTCCCTCATTGCATTAGTTTTCAATATCAAACATTTCTTTTTGACACACCAGCCACGCCTACTTTTATTTTTGCTCGTTCAATAAATAATAAAAAATAAATTTTATTCTTTAGCAAACTAATGCATGCAATGATTTGTTGAAATTTATATTTCTTTTGAACATTTATGTTCTTAAGATTCATTTCATTGTTTTTATTGATTTACAAATTACAAGATTAAAACTCTTTCATCTTTTGAAGTTCTTAAGAAGTCATGAAAGTGAAGAAAACTACTTAACACACATTAAACATGTTTAAGAATCAACAAAAAAAACTGTTTAGTCATGGTGGCTTTTTGGCGGCTGATACACTCAAACTGGAGTTTTAAATTTGTCTTAAAATGTTGTATCAAACAAGAAAAGGAAGCGGCTTTACTTTTTGTTTATTTTTGTACAGGCATTAAAAGAGAAGGCGTTAAAATTTAAATGATATGGCAAGATTTTCATTTACAAACTATTAGTAGGGTTATATAGTTTAAATAAATATTTTTAAGGATAACTAAGAAGAACTTACCACTTATATGACCATTTTCATAAGGATAGTCGCCGTTGTCGAGACGATGTTTTTTCAATTGGGGATGCTGGCTCAGATGGGTGGGTGGCAAGGATAAACCCACTGGTCCCCGTTTTGGCGGTCTACCCGGTCTGGAACTGCGGAATTGCAGAGAGTTACTGTTTGGATTAAATGTAATTGTTTAAATGAAATTAGTAACGCAAATAAGCCCATTACGAATCTTTGTTGTTTTCAATAGTAAATTTTTCAGGAATTTTTGTTTAAAAATAATTAAGATTACACACTTTTACAACTCTGTTTTAGCACACAATCATACATTTTAGTAGCAAAGTAGTTTGTTTTTACTTTTTGTTATAAAAAATGCAGATTTGCGTTACTTTATTAAAAAAAAAAAGAAAAAGAAATATTAAGGGTATTCACAATTGAAAAAAAAATTTAAAATAAATTTTTAATCGTATACAAATTTGCTAAAGTATAAAATAAAAAATAATAATAAATTCGTAAAAATAAGTTTTTTTATATTTTTAACAATTGTGAATACCCTTAATATTTGTTTCAAACTTAAGAGCTTTTAAAGCAATTTTCAGCATCCCTCAACTAAAACTGATATTTTAATAGTTAAATATTTATATAAAAAAATTTATTGTTGGCATATCTGCATCACAAGCTATGAATATCCTTAATGCCAAAATGATTTAATATAACGTTTATTTAATTTTGTATTAAAAATTTTAAATGATTTATTTCATCTGATTTATTTTTTTAATTTTGCCAAATGATTTACTATTTTATTCTTCAAACTGAATTACGTACAACATGCATGTTCTCTATTTATTTAGTTAAAAATATATTTTTATAAAATTTATTTTAATGCAGGAAATTATGAATACACACACATACTCTGTCGTTTGCTCTATTAGTAAGTCAGTTTCCCATTATCCGACAATAATTTATTTATTTATTTGTTTTTGTTTTTTTTATATTAAAATTGAGATAATATTTTTTTTTGTTCATTATTTTCTATTTCTTTTCTAATATTTATTTAGAGATCTTAACGTTAAACTGCACATTCATTCATACGCGTACAGCAAAAAAAAAATCTTGTCTAAAACTTAAATAAATAATAAAAAATTTACGTGTTTATTTTAGAGGTAATTTTTAAACAAATATGCTACTGTTTTTTTTTTTATTATTATCATTAAGTATTTTTTATTGTTTGGTCTAAAATATTATTACTCTAGACGTATTTATTTTATTTTTTCTTTAAACATATTTGCTGATAGCAACAGTGTGTGCTCCCGTATAAATATTTAAATAAGTATGTTTTTTAGCAAATATTTAGTGTAACTACTGGTACAAACAAAGATTTTTATACATAGTTTATTTATTGTAGTTGTTTGTTTTTTATTTTTAATTTTTTTTTTGCTTCTATTTATGACTTAATTGTTTCATTTCTCTTCAACTTGGAAAGAGTAAAAGGGGGGAGATAACTTTTATTTTAACTAATAGACTGAGGGGCTTATTCTTTTATTAAAGTGCATTTATTTGCTTATGGTTACAAAAAGGTCAAGTTTTTAGGCCAACTTTTGTTTAAATAATTAAGAACCCTTTTTAGTTTACTTTTTTAAGAATCTTGTATATGTGCACGTGTACGTTTCAAATGGCTTTAAATGCACTTATAAAATTCACTTCCCTTTATTACTATGATAACTAACAAAATCTTAAATACAAGTTAATAGAATTACGTTTAGAGATAAAAACATTTAAGAGCGCTATATTCGGCCGTACCGAATCTGATAATACTGTTCACCATATAAATACCACATCGTAGCTAAACCTAGATTATAGATTTAATGTAAAATGCCATTTTCTTTATTATTTAAGACGCCATCTATGATTTTAAATTTTAACGTAGTTAATTGTATTCTTCTATTTTATTTGTCAAGCCCTTTTATTTGATGCCCATGTTTTTGGCCGACTTTTTTTCATACGCCATCTTGGATTTCACATCTTTTTAATAGTTGGTTATATTGGTCAAGCCCGTTTATTTTATACTTATATTGTGGGGGTTAGATGAGACAAAGTCATTACTATTATATTTGACTCATATATTCACTATTTAATCCAGGATGTTATCTTTTAAATTTTTCATTTCGTAACTAACTATATTTTAATACTCAAGCCCTTTCATTTGATCCCCATATTGGCTCTCTCGGTTGTATAGAAACTGAAATATATCGATTCCGTTTGTAAATTTTAGGAAAAACACCCAAGCAGTTGTACTTTAGTGCTTATAACTCTGTCGATTTCAAAACGATTTGCTAGTTTTTCTTAGAAATAATTTGTGAGATTACGGCTTATAATCTGGTATCTTAATTGGGTTCAAAAATTGGAAAAATTTTACTATATATAAAAAAAATAAATTTAAAAAATTTTTGCCTATAACTTTGCCGATTAGTGACTAATTTATCCAAAATTTTTCATGAATATCTTCAAAGGCATACCAAATCTAAAAGTAGTAAGAACCGTGTCTTTAAATTATGCTAGGGATGGATTTTAGTTTTTGTAGTCAAAATAAGCGAAAAGCAGAGGCAGTCGTGTTTATTCGCTTTAACACTGTCGTGTGAAGGGTATAAAAACTGATATTTCAACTTCAAAAAAAAATATTGTTTACAATAGAGGTAATCAGCCTAAGCTTCTGTAGCTGGATGTTAATTTCTTAAGCAAAAAGTATTCTAAAAGGTTGACTTCCCTTCTTAGCATTATGTTTCATAAATCGCAGGAGCAGTTTAGAAGTTCTGAATTTATATAAAATTAGCGTCCGTCCACATATTTGTTGTTGTAATGTTTATGATTATATTTTTCTTTTTGAAAACTGATTTTGTTTTCGATTTGATGATTCGATATTAGAAAAAAATTTAATACAATTTAAAGTGTATTGGGTGATATTTATTTAATTTAAAATAATAAAGGGCATATTATGGCTTTATTAAAAAATAATTAATTACTTTATTTTTTTTAATATCATTTCCGGTATATGGCGATTTCGCCTAAGTCGGAGAAAATCTAATAAGTAAGTAGAATTTCCTACTATATATCAATGTTAGCATTGTAAAAATTGTGTTCCAAAGCGTTAATCGTCTGTGCATTATTGGCATGGAGTGAAGATTTTGCACAAAAAAAATATTGAATTGCACGATTTAAATGTAGTGGTACCCTTCATAGTAATTCATAGCTTTATCATTCCGTTTGTAATTTCTACAGTGTTAATTTTCGACCCGAACTTTATATTTTCTGAAAACCTCGATTGAATGATTGCGGCCAATCCGTCTAATCAACTGATTGTTTGTTCGTTTATCCATCTTTCCGAGAGTCTGTTAAAAACAACGTTTTAAAGTCCCCATATGTGACACGTACCTGTATGAATTAACACACTTTCAGAAATATTCGGGAGAAAATCACTGAGATATAAGCACCAAAATACAGCCGAGCTATAAGCTACACAATACAACTGCTTCAGTGTTTTTCCTAAAATTTTTAAACAAATGTAGACATTTTTTCACTATTAAGACAACCCAGTGATTCAATAAGAATATCAAATGAAAGTGTTTCACCAGTAGAGTACATGATGGACACTACTACAATGAAAAAATACAAATTTAAAAAGTAAAAGAAAAGAAAATTGCGCAATTATTGGTCAAATGTAGTAACTACAAATTTATTTCGCCCTTAACCCCCCACAATATTGGGTATTAAATAAAAGGGCTTGACCAATAAAATACAGTAGACTATGGAAAAAATCAAAATAGCATCCTAAACAAAATGGCAAATAATTTTTTAGCCCATTTTCATATTGGTCGCATTATAAATAAAAAATCCAAGAATTTGTCAAAATCAAGATGGCATATGGGCATTTCCATGAATATGTCAACCACGAATAAAAAAATAAAGATCATCGAAAGTTTTTTTCAATATGCCAAAGAGGAAAAACAACACTCAAATTTTACTATATAGAAGCATTTATAGTTTATTAAAATTTTTAAAGAGAAAAAATAACAGTTTAAACTGATAATCTCTTTGATTAATTTTAAGAAATTGAAATTAACTATTTTCTCTTAAGTGACGGCTAAATTCAGGTATTTGTAACATTTCAATTGTACTTTAAAATTAATGTTACAACAGCAATGGACAAGATCCACGAGGAAAGAGAAATTATTAGCGGTATTTTTTATGGTTTGCTTTGGGTGCTAGTCTAACCCTACGTTGCCACAGGCAAGTATTTACTTGCAAGTAGTGTATACGTATTACTAACGAAAATCAGGAGAAATGCCAAAAAAAACACAAAAATTGTTTGAGTGGCTACACAGCACAGTGCAAGTTCATTTTTAAAATGTCGTCAACAAATAAACTTCAAACAAATTTAAAACAAATAGCGCTGCTTCAATTGGTAATTAAGTGTTGTCAATAGCCACTATTAAACGTTACCTTTAGACATGTAACTATTTAATATAATTTTTTTTTTATTAAATTTTGATATTTATATTAAAACTTACATTTTAAATGAATATTTATATTTTTTTCTTAATATTCTTCATATAAATATATACATATTTATTAAAAAAATTAGCTGAATTATTTACCACAATTGTATGATATATTATTGAGTTAACAAAAAACTCAGTATTAGACAACACTGTTTTTCGGCTTGTCACTTTACTTGCCGTAACTGTAAAAATTTTACTTGCTTAAAAATTTCTTCGCAAGCTGAGTCGCAGGTTGCCAAAGTGTAGTTGTGTTAGTGTATTGGTTATTTTTCACTTGCACTTGCATGTGGCAACGGTAGGTAATATCACGTACGTAGTGCAAAAACATCACTTGAATTTGACCGGTCGCAAGTATTTCAAAATAAAAGTTCAAAGCAAGAAATTTGTCGCAAACAAACATTGACAGCAATTTTTTTTAAATTTGCTGTAAAAAATATTTTATAATATTTAAAAGTTCGTCACGTACGATATTATAAGTACACCAATTGCAATTAAAAGCATCAGAATTCTCTTAATAATTAGAAATATTGTTACGAACAACTTGTTGTTTTTACTTTACTTATTAGTTTTTTTTTTAAATTAAGTTCCCATGTATAAATTTGTTTATAAATTGGAAAAAAAAACTGTTTGGAAAACAAAACAACTTCAGTTGGAAAACAAATCTAATTGTACAACTATTAATTTGAAGTAATAAAAACCAAATTAAATATTAAAATTTAAAACTGAAATTTACTATCAAAATACATAAATAGTTTCTTTTCCAACAAATATCTTTTAAAGATGGGTAAAAGTATTTTATTATTTTATTTTTTTCGATGGGAGTAGCGCTCAGTTCAAAAACAAATTCATTTTGAAAAGTATTCCTTCTTTTGTAAACGAATTTAGCTGTCAATATTTAGAATGGAACTTCTTTGCAACATCCCATGGTAAAGGTGCAGTTGATGGAATAGGTGCTACTGTTAAAAGAAAGGTCTGGCAAATTGTGAAAGCAAATAATTTAATATTGCCAGAAGCTTTCTCCTTTTCTGAATGTACTCATAATAACGTGGAAGGTGTTAATTTGATCTATGTCGCTGTTCATCTCAATGAAAAATGGCAAAATGTCCAGCCCATTCCAAAAATAAAAAAAAATTCATTCGTTTTCGTATCATGATAGTCAGTATATAAATGTCTCCCGAACTGCGTATTCATTCAGAGAAAAAATTAAAATTTAATAAGTATTTAGTGGCAGCCCCAAAGTATATAGTATGTAGTAAGAAATGAATTTAACTTTTTATGTTTTTTTATTGCTATTATCACCGAATAAATTTTTTTTTGCTTTTAACTTTTTTATGCATATATTAACAAAATATAGATTTTATTACTTAAGAATACTATAAGAAAAAAATCTGTCACATACGGTATGTCACGAACGATATTAAATCTTGTTCATTACAAAATCATTCAAAAACTTTTTTATTTAAAAATTACGTATTATAAAGGAAAAATATTTGGCTTAGTGTAAGAATTTAAAGAAAAAAAAAAACTTCCACAATTCGCAGATTTTTTCATATTTTTACATACACCTCAACATTACTTCCGTTTTATGTCACGTACGATAAGCACTTATATCGCCTGATATTTGGGCCGACAAGGTTCCTAATGTGAAGAATTTTTTTTTTTCAATTGTAGTACCCCCTGAGTGTAACATATTTTTAAAATTGCTTTTTGGTTACCACTATTTTTGCAAAATTTGTACCACTCTGTAGGCGTACAAATGTCACGTACGATGACATGGAAATGCCCATATAACATTCATTCTGAGATCAACTGTGTGGCATTTGCACTATTTTGATATCAACACATTTTAATTACGTTCCAAAAAAAAACAATGATTATGGCCCTGTAGTGGTAACCATTTGCTGAAACGTTCTGTACGGAATAATTTGTGAAAGAATTCAATCGGCCGATTCCACTAAATCTAAATGTATCAGTTCATATATTGGTTCACAACAAATAAACACTTAGTAGCTAAGTGTGATTTAATTCTCTTTTGGAGCCAAATTACGGCATTTGATTAAGTGCAAAAACAAACTCTTATTAAAAAAAATTCCCACGTTCGAATTAAATTTCAATACCTATAGAATGTTGTAGTTTGGCCCCTATATTTTAAAGAAAATTACAAATGTTTGGGCTTTTTCACAAATACTGTTTTAAAACATTTTTTACTTGCTAAATTAAATTCATTTCATATACCCAAACTGAGTCCGAAGGCAATTATAAGTTTGGGTGAATTCGATATAATTTTGTTTGCTGGTAGTTGGATCATCGGAATGTTTTCCACAGACACATAACTATATTAAGACCGAAAACCACAAGAGCCAAGATTAGCCATTAATGTCTTTTTAAATCTCATGTTTTTAAAACATAACACAGAGAATGATAGCCCTCTGTCAAAAATAAACTTATTTAAATATTTAAATATTTGTCATCAGATGGGTGAAATTAAACATTACATTAAAAACAAGTAAGAGCGCTATATTCGGCCGTGCCGAATCTTATATACCCTTCACAACGTGTAGTCATGCAATAACAGTGTATGTAACACGTATGTATTTTAAAAAAACAAAAAAAAAAAAAAAATTTTTAAAAAATTTAAAAGAAAAATATTAAAAAAATTAAAAAAAAAATTTTAAAAAAAATTTAAAAAAAAATTATTATGTAAATAATATATATAAAACAAAAAAAAAACTAAAAAAAAAATTAAAAAAAAAAATAAAAAATAATAATAAAAATATAAATAAAATATTAAATAAAAAATAAAAAAAAAAATTAAAAAAAAAATGTAAAAAAAAAATTTAAAAAAAATTTAAAAAAAAATTAAAAAAATTTTTTTTTGGCTCAGCTGGGATTCGATGCCACGTTTTCTCTAACCAGTATACACGTTTGTATGTATGTATGTTGTTGTTGTAATGTTGTTTTTGTGAAAAAAAAATCGAGGTGGTCGTGGGTTTTTGCTCATATCTCAGTTGTTAAGGTACCGATGTTTCTGCTTTTCAATACCGATCTACTCCCGAATATTTCTGATATTTTAATACCTTACCCGGGTCCAACCTATGTCGGGGGGGCTTCAAAAAGTTGATTTCAACATACACACGGACAGACGGTCAGACGGACAGACTGACAGGGCTTAATCGACTCCCCTATTCATAAGCTTTCAGAAAATATATACTTTATGGGGTCGGAAATCAAAATTGTAGAAATTTCACACGGAATGACAAACCTATATATACCCTTTTTCACTGTGTGAAGGGTATAAAAATAACATAAATTGTTCTTTACAATTTTCAATATGTTAACAAATTATTTTCAGTACTGCTCGGCGTATATATTTCACAGATAACGAACATGATCGGTTTTAAATACATTCGCGCGAAAAGTATACGCTTTTAACAATGCCAGTTGATGTCGCTTAAATTTTCGGTAGAATAGCTTTACGGTTAAAATAAGAAAACAATTAATAAAAAAAAATTTTGACCAAATAATTTTAATAGCTAAAATAGAAATGGTACAACCACAATATAAATAAAAATTGGTAATAAAATTTAAATAAATTTCATTAAAAATATTCCTTAACCGTTAGTTTAACTATATACATATCTATGTATTAAAACTCTTTAGGTATTTGTTTTTCTTGTTTGAATTTAAAATTGCAACAAATTAACAGTTTTTTTTTTAATTAAAATTGTTTATATTTCTTTTTTGTGTAGACTTCCAAACATGTTTAACGTTTAACTTACATAAATAAGTTTTTCCAAAACGTATTTTTTTTTCTTGTTTAAAATTATTATTGGCAACAGCTGCTAACAGGTTTTACAGTAGTCTGTAGTATTAATTTCAACAAAAAAAGAAAAAACTTTGTATTTACAAGATACATTTTGCTAGTACATCGCTTTTTATATATAAAACTATAGCGTTGTATAACCAGTAATTTTATTAATTTATTATTTCTCTTAAGCGTTTTTGTGTTATTTTCGTGGTTTTCAGCAGGCAAATTATAAAGACTGTCAAATATGACAGGTTGTTATTTTTTTCTTTGTGTTTCTGAGAATGTTCTTTTTTGTAATTGAAAATATGTACTTTTTGTGAGATGACATTGATCAAAAGCATTACGAAAATTTGAAAATAATTTATAGCATTTGTATAACAGAAATATTTATAAGAGTTGGGTAGTAAATATGCATTTTACGAAATCATTAGTTTTATATCCTCCTACGTAATACGTGAAGGGGTTGTTACGCATTTGGGCTAGATTTTGAAATAGCCCCACATTTAAGTAAACTGATACAAACACAGCATATATTTTTCTGTTCGTCCTTGTAAACCTTACAATCAAAATACACGTCAGAGTTTTACCCGAAATTTGATGTACAATATTTTTCCTTATATGTTTAGGAGGAATATCGAAGCAACCCACTTATATTTCGGGTCCCTTTTCACCCTTCACTCCCCATGGATTTTATGGCTACCAACCGGCATCGCTTCTTTTAGTGAGTATCGCGCCACTACAGGCATTTTCTCTGAACTAAAATTAATTTCGCATTGCCGACAATATTAAGCGTACAGACTGAGGTCCCCCATTGCATTTACACTTAATATGTACCCACCTGTGATCCTTAGTCTACCACAATCTGAATCTTCCTAAGCTATTTAAGCACGAGTTAAAGGATTCTCATATGCCCTATTAGTACAGATATTGATGCCACTATTTATAACCTCATTGTGCCTAAATCCATCCGCTATGAGTGCGGGATGTAGCCTGTCAACAATCTTTACTTGACTCGAGCGCTCCATTGTCAACTTACTCCTTTTAATCTCTTTATGTTCGAGGTCCACGACTTTCCTATAGCCAATCAGTAAAGATATTGATGTGACTCCCAATCCCTAATTATGCATTGATCTATCCCCTATGAGCGTGCGATGCAGCCCCTACACTATCTTCACACGACTCATGCGCTCCATTGGCATATGAATATGCCTAACCGGTTTATGTACCAGGTCCAGGAATCTCATATGCCCAAGTCAGAGGTGTTGGTAACACCTCCATATCCCGAACTATTCATAGCACCGAAGTGTGGACACACCACACATAGCCCCGGCGGCGTATACAATAGTTTCTGGACTCAACAGCAATTGATTTTAGTTGTAATCGATTTATTATTTTATCTGGAACCCATACAAAAGACCTTCAAAAATCAGACTCTTACGTCTGTCACTCACTTATACATGATATGCTGAGAATAATCTAGTTTTTTAAGTCATGCAATTGTAATGCCCATTTAGCATAAACCAATGAATAAACGTAATTCCAGAGAATATAATCCAAAATCATTAAATCGCATGACCTAAATTAAGTGGTCAATTGTGTAGACAGTTCTGAGGATAAAAAGCTTCCAAGAAATATTTCCTGCAATAAGTGGAGTGTTCAACACGGTATATGGTATTCGGTACCGTCCTGTTGGAATACCATCCCAGCAAAAAAATCTATGACAAAAAAGTGAATTTACAAGGGTTTAACTGGTAACGAAGTAATAAAATTTAGGTGAAAACACTAATGATTTTTTACATTAGCGTGTCACTGGAGATCACATGTTTACATGAATTTATAAATGAACTGCACTCCATTCTAATAAGTGCATAGAACTCATGCATATTTAATGAAAAACATCGGATGTTTCATAAGTTGAATTAGTTTGTTACATAAATTATTTGGAATATTTTGCAAGATGTTGCATTCATTTTTAAGCACATCTTTTATGACAAATTATTTCACATTTAGGAAGTCATTTTGAATGAATGCTTTTACACAATTGATTTAGAAGTCTTGAAAATGTAATTCTCTTTGCACTACTTCTAATTTTTTTTGCTGGGATGTTGTATCATGTTACTTTAAATACGCCGAAATTATTATAATTTCAAATAATAATCAACACTATTGAAATCTACGTTATAAAAGCTTATTCATATTTATTTAATATTCCACTAAGATGCCGTCATATTTCTTAGTGCTCACTTTGCTCTGCAAAATGACTCAGATAGAGGAGTTCATCGGTTTTCACGGTCTTTATAAAACGGAACCGAGTATTTTGGGACTTTCATGGCTTACAAGCAAAATATTTGCATGCTAACTGCTTTAAAGCAGTTTCCAAAAGAGTTTTCCAATAACAAGTCGATAAAAACAATTAGACAGCGTCCATCGGCGATCACCCCTGCCCATACCATTACTTAAGATTAGTGTCCATTCGGAGGCTCAAAATTTCGTTATTTCGTTAAAATAAAGTAAACACGATCATTTTAAGAGCTTATGAACTGTTTGAGAGAATATCAATAGACAGCTGGTCATTTTGCAATATGCGAGATTGAAACCCATTATATTCTAATGTTATCACTTATTTTAGCTAGTGGCAAATGAATACACTATACAAATAGTTTTTATTAGAAAGGGCTGCTTTAAACCGTCATATTCCAGGATATGTGTCCACTGAATGGTATTACAAACATGAGGACTATAATCTAACAACATAATGAAAAGAGCTAGGAAGACCGGACACCAATTTTCCTACTGTCATGCTGCTATGCCCTTCATAGTTCTACCTTTTAAACACTAGCAAAAATTATCTTTGGAATCAATCCTTATTTGCAAGGTAATTTAGAATTCAGTATTAAAGAATCAAACGTGCATGGATCATTTTCATATGATCGTTATTTAAGTTTTATTATTTATTTCGTAAAGAATCCAGACATTAACACAAGTCACATCTAATCAGTGATAAAACAGCCTATTAGCCCACTTTCTATTGTTTATAATTATCTTTTGAAAACATCCCCATTACCATGTATCACAATCTGGTGACAAGAACCAATTTTTATTGCTTTTTATACCCATCACCACAAAAATGGTATGGGGGTATATTGATTTTGTCATTCCGTTTGTAACACATCTAAATAACCATTTTGGACCCCATTAAAAAATATATATTTCTATCAATAGGGAAATTTGTTTCATAAAAGAACACATTGTTTGGAAGTTCGCCGCTTTCGTGCAAGCGTAACCACTGTTTCGCTCTATTTAAGGCCATAGTTAAGGTGGTCATATTGAGCTTAAGAAAATACATTCTGAAATTTTAATTATTTCCACACATTTTGTGATCTGAAACAATAAAATATTATTTCACACACAGAAGTATGGTCGTTTTAATAGGCAACACTGAAATCGCCTTACCCAGTATTTTATGGGGTCGTAAATGAATATTGTAGAAGTTACGCACGGAAGCTTAAATTTATACAGTCAATAATGGCACTAATAATTAAGGTGGATTGTGAATTAGTAAATTAGCCAGCAGTGTGCTAGTCAGCCTGTCTGGGAGTTGCGCGTTCGATATCCGCTAGGGATTCCGGTTTAATACACTGCAAAGGGAAAATGGTCTGCGTCAGTTAATAAAATTAAATTAAATAAATCTATATATATAAAAGTGAAACTCGTTGTGTGTGTTTGTGTGTGTGTTAGCTATAGACTCCGAAACTGTAAAACCAATCGGACTCAAACTTTGGCAAGTTGTTGTTCACATTCCAGGGAGTGTTTATGGGTGGCAAAAAGTGGGCGGGGCCACTTATCATTTTAGCTACTTGCACTTCACCGATTTTTCTGAAACTTTGCATACATATTGAGCTGTCATGACTATACAGTTTCGTGATTATAAAAGTGGGCGGGGCCACGCCCATAAAAAAGTTATAATTTTGAGGTACTTGCACAGGACAGATTTTTCTGAAACTTTGCACATATTGAGCTGTCATTACTATATAATTTTGTGATTAGAAAAGTGGGTAGGGCCACGCCCATAAAAAGTTATAATTTTTAAGTACTTGCACTGGACTGATTTTTCTGAAATTTTGCACACATATTGAGCTCTCATGACTTTACAATTTCGCGATTAGAAAAGTGGGCAGTGCCACGCCTATAAAAAAAGTTATCATTTTCAGCTACTTGCACTAAATCGATTTTTCTGAAACTTTGCACACACATATTGGACTGTCATGACTTTACAGTTTCGTGATTAGAAAAGTAGTTAGTGCCACTCCCATTAAAAAAAGTTATAATTTTTAGCTTTTTGCACTTGATATTCAATTAAAATTCAGAATGCATTTTTATGCATTAAGGGGCGTAGCAACGCGCGCCGGGCTTTTCTAGTAAATAAATCAATAATGGCATTAAAGATGTGGTGTGGTTTTTTATTGTGTGTTCGTTTAAACTAAGATTACACAACAGCAACTTTTTGTCTACAAATTTTACACAACGGCTGCGAGGATAACACTATTAATAAAACTTCATATCAAACAAAATTTTATTTAAAAATAAGAAAGTTGACAGAAAAATAAAAACCCGGAGAATAATACATTTATAAACATTTAAAAACAACAAGTCATATGCTTGAATATTGATGACAGTTATAACTGAAAATACCTATTTTTTAAGCAGTTTCAACCTTTAGATTACAATATTGAACTTTAGATAAAAATGTTAATTAAACTTTTTCGTATTTATTACACAAAATAAATATTGTTAAATACAGTACGCATTGACTCTTATTTAAGTTTATAAAATGAATATAATTATTAAAACATAAATAAATTGTTATTATCTTTTAGCAAATATTTATTTTTTTTTTACGGAAAATACTCTAAAAAGAATACAAACAAATTGTAACGAATGCCAGCATCAATGTTAATATTAATAAAAAAAAAAGAAAAAGAAAATGAATTGTAAATAATTTGAAATGTTTAACAAATAAACAAAAAAAATATCAGGAGCAAAAAAAAGTTAATAAATTACTAGAGTCCAATATTGGAGTTTATCTTTAAAGACAAATTATTTCTTTTTTGTAACATAATTTCCTTTTACTTTTGCTTTATTTATATGAAGGGATTAGTTGATTATTTATTATTAAAATAAAAACGAACTTATAATAATATTTATTAAACAGTCATGCAGTAGGAAATGAAATTATTATCAGATTATGTTTTCAAGTTAAAGATTTGTAGAGACAACGTTGCACTGCCACACTGAGTATAACAGTTATTTATTATACCAACTTATTTGTTATAAATTCATTAAAGATATATAAATAAATAAGATAACAATAAAATTATTGTTGTTTTTATTTCAGTATAAAAATTCCTTTTTAAATTCAAAGAACTTTTTAATCAAAATATCAACAGCATTTTTGTATGAAATAATATTACGCAGTTCTAAAGGCAAATATGAAGAAAAAGACACTTGAGTGAAATGTATGTAAATAGGCGTGGTGAGGACAAGACAATAAGGTAATAATGATCAACTAAAAAGTCATTCTTTGAAAACATTTGTTCAACTAACATACTTATGTATGAATACAAGTTCTGTTGTAGCTGTTTTGTTATATTGAAAAATATATTAAAGATCAGTCCAAATAAAAAATCGGCAATGGAAAAGTTAATCAAATGAAACCAAATCTGCAGAGCTACAAAAAGCATTTTAAAACAATTTTAAGTAACAATTTTCATTTTTATTTACATATTTATTTTACATATATTTATTCTTTTTTTGAAGTGAAAAAAATGTTTTTTGATTCTGAAAAAAGTCAGAGATGGGACTTATCTATCCAATACAACACTTGTAATACAAAATGCTTTGAATTATTAATTAATATCTGACTATCCTACAAAGTCCTGCGATTATCTATATATATAAAAGTGAAACTCTGTATGTCTGCGTGTGTGTGTTAGCTACTCAAACTTTGGCAAGTTGTTGTACACATTCCAGGGAGTTTTAAAGGGTGGAAAAAGTACGCCCATAAAAAAGTTATAATTTTGAGGTACTTGCACTGGACCGATTTTTCTGAAACTGCACACATATTGAATTGTCATGACTATACAATTTCGTGATTAGAAAAGTGGGCAGTGCCACGCCTATAAAGAATAAGTTATCATTTTTAGCTACTTGCACTATATCGGTTTATCTGAAACTTTGCACACATATTAAGCTGCCAAGACTATATAATTTCGTGATTAAGAAAGTGGGCAGTGTCACGCCCATAAAAAAATTTTAAATTTTTAGCTTCTTGTACAATTAAAGTTCAGAATGCATTTTTATTCATTAAGGGGCATAGCAACGAGCGCCGGGCTTGGCTGGTGTCAATTAAAATCAGATAGGTTTCTGTCTTACATAAGAAAATCGGAACAACATGTGTTGTTGGATGCCACACTGTCATACTTGCTTACAAAAAGCAACGCTGATCGCACAGAAACTATTTACTATTTTATTAAAATGTCCAAAAGATTTTCAAATTGGTCACACTTTTGTCCACACTATCACACTTTCTGAACACACATACAATTTTTGACATATCGAACGACTAATTCTTATAGTGAGCCATGACCTGTATCATTTAATTTGGTATTAACATCCTTCACCATAACTATCTAAGGTACTATAATGTCAGTGTTGTCTACATATTAAAATTAGGAGTCGAATTTCTGTAGGACCATTTTAAACTCAGCAGCAATATTTATAGGTAAACTGAACGATATTTAAGCGATTGCATTACAAACATCAAATAAGATGTATATGACATGAAAGGGTTTTTTTTATAACCAAGAAGACACCGCTAGTTGACAGTCCTCGGTATGGGGTGAGATGTCAAATGCCTTTAGTCGGAGCTCGCAGGCACTACTTGCTTTACAAGTAACGCAACGCTCGAAATTTAAAACAAATGGTGACTGAGTCAAATCATGGCAAGCGCTTATTAATGGACTGTCAAGATAATGGCTCAGTAAAACAAGTGCTGCGTTATTGCGGCAGTAGAATCTTAAAAATTGGCTTCGAAATCCTCGAAAGTCCCAGAAAATATAATCAAGGCACGACTGCGGATATTAGAAAGAAAATTTACTTTTCTTAAAGAATTTATTGCGGAATTTCGGTTTTTTAAATTTTTTCAATAAGCTAAAGCGTTTTTGAGTTACGCGAGCATATGTTGTGCAACCTCCTCCATTTTCGAAATAACGGTATATCTCGAAAACCAGAGCCAATCTTAAAAAGCCGTGGGCACCACTGGATTCAGAGTACCCGAATTATGTTAAAACGCCAGGTGCCCAGCTTGTCACGAAAAAAGTGTAAATTTCTTGCACAGTGAAATTTAGAGCACGGCCATTTAAATAAAATGATTATCAATACTTAGTATCAAAAAAGTAGTTTCGCAATAAAAACGGAATTAATGTGATGTAATTAGTGTGAAAACACTGTTGCCTTTTATTTAAATTTCTTTCCTTTCCATTCTTTACTGGTCATGCGAAATGATTTCATGATATTAGCGCCCTGTAAGGTGATCATATGCTCCACGGTAAATTTAAGAAATATATCTATTATTGTTATTAATCATGGCCCCTGACACGGTGAATTAGAAAAATGAGCTGAATTAAAACGATTCAATATGGCCGATACCAACAGACAAAGTTCGGAAACCCTTTTTGGAATACCCGCTTTTAGATAAAGTTTCAAGAACTCTGCTATTGAAAATCCATAATATCAACCCAGAAATAATTGGATACTAAGTAAGATCATACATTCAGACAAATTCCTTATTTTCTTATTTCCCACACAAAAATTTTTTTTAAATAAGACTCTAACGCCTTAAAGCAAATTTTTACTTTTAACATTTTTTCTTGGTTGAATATTTTTTAAATCCTTAAAATTTTCTTGGTATTGACTTATCAATCTTCAATTTGATCGATAATTTTTCCACCATTTTCTGTTAGTAAAAAAAAACACGCCATTAAAAAACAAAATCTATGACCATAAATTATCGACACCAAAATAATGAATGAAAAATCGATAATAATAATTTATGTTTAATGCCAGCAAACACAAGTAGCTTAGTAATCAAAATGCAAAAAAAAAAGTTGGAAACAATTAAGTACCTAAGGCTAAATAACTAATGCTAATAACATCTAGACAACCAGCAATATAAACTAAAACAATAATAATAAAATATAAAACAGTGTAAAACAGTTTTTAACTAGACCAAGTAATTTAAGTGTAACAAAATCAATCATTTAAGAGAGAAATATTAAAATTGAAAAATTTATGTCACTACTGGGTAAAAAGAAAAACGTTTTCATTATTAAAATATAAAGAGAATTTTGGAGTCAGAAATCAAAGTTAAACAGCTTATCGAAGCATCCAAAAGAAGCAATATAGATTTGAAGGCTAAATGTAATAAAAAGAGCTTTTGAGGATTTTAGAAAAAATAAAAACAACTCTCACAAATGCTTTTAAATAATTTACACCTTCAAACTTTACTTTTAACTTTTTTCAAAAATATTTTATTCGGAAAATCATCCTAAATCTAAGATTGAAAGCATTTTTTTAAGGAATTATATTGAGAATCAGTATGAAGCGTTTTAAAAGTTAAATATTTCCGTCTCTTAATTGCTAAAATCTAAGGTGTGCTTTATCTAAATGTTTGTTTGTATTTTGTATCTGTCTAACTATAGCATTACAAAATTAATTGAGCATAACAACAATTTGCCTTTAGATGGCTGCTGTATTAGGTTTTGGTTTCTTTAGTAGTTCAAAGCAAAAACTACAATTTGTTAATTTTGTTATAAGAAATAATAATTAGAAAAAATTGCAATTGTTTTTTATGTACAAAAAAATATATAAATTAATAATAATATAACTACATTAAATTAAATAAAAATCATATTCTCAGCTGGGTTGTTGCAATTTTTAAATTCATCATCACCATTGTTGGCGATTGTATTTGTGTGCACAAGTAGACGTTGCGCACAATTTTACTACAACAAATTGTGCATGAATTGTTAATAATTTTTTGATTTTTTTTTTCAAATTTTTACTTCTATTTTCCACGAGTAGTTTTTGAGTTGAGGTGTTGTTTCAATGATTAAATGAGTTACAAACACGCTAAACTAAATTAGGTTTATTTGATTTAATTTTGTTTTTTTTTTTATTTATTTATTTATTTATTTATTTATTTATTTTATTTGTCAATTCCTATACAACAAGATTTAATCTTATATTTAAAGTATAGGAAAGTAGTTTTTATAAATTAAATTTAGGGATTACACATTAATACAATTACATACACTTAGCTATATTATATTATTATTATTATATTATTAACTATAAAAAAAAAATATATTATACTATAACAAATACATTACAATTAATAACAATTTACTGTTGTGCAAAAAAAAAATCAAATAAAAAATGTTTAAAGCTATTTGCGTTGCTATTGAGTTGTTGAGTTTGGGGAAGAATATTCCAAAGACGCGCCGCGTGTATAAGGAAGTGCCATTCAGATACAAGAAGACGGTGTAAAGGAATTATAATCCTTTTCCCTCTAAGCGATCTGGCAAGCCTTATCTTGTCTATAAGATATTGAGGAGCTTCTGAATAAATAATCTTATGCAAAAATAATAGAAGCATGGTCATATCTTCTCAAGCCATACACATATCTAATTATGTTATTATATAAAACGTTTAATTTCCTTTTACTAATTGAGTCGCAGCTTGCAAAAAGCTCACAGCCGTAAATTAAACCTGGAAGAAGATAGGATTTTGCAAGAAGCTTCCTTATCCCTATGGGAGTAAAATATTGTGTCGGCCAAAGGCACCTTATTTTTTTGTATTTTTTATAGAAAATATAATCATTATCAGATTTTTAAATACATATGTATGTAGTAATGATATTTGTGTTATTCGAAGAGGCGGTTTTGAAAACAAATCAATTCAAAGTTTAGTTTTTTTTAAGTACAAAAACTATTTTTATATTTTAAACTTGTTCATACAAAATTAGTTATCAAACGCCTAACAATGGCATGTCATTACTTATTTCATAATTTCAAGAGTTTTCAGCAAGAAAATACTTTAAAAGAAACAAACAACCATTAATAGTTACTCTTCATAAGCCGTTCTTACATATCGTTAAGACTAATATGGCAACACATCGATATGAGAAACGGTAGCAGTGTGCCAATTAGATTCCAACGCAATACACTGTCGAGCAACTTAAAGAGCTGAAGTATATAACGTAACTTAAGCATAAGGTCTATTATTTTCTAATTATTGAAATCACAACGCACTACGAACATTAACAAACAATAAACGAGGTCGGATATTGAGATGCACGGTGTAGATTTAACGATAGAGGATGTTCGCCTGCCTGTGTTTCTGTTAAAATCAACTTTTTGAAACCTCCATATGCAACTTATACTAGTAAACGATATCTAACTTGCAGAAATATTCGGGAGAAAATTGTCATTGCCAACCAGTAAAATCGGTCCATAATCTGCTTAGACAAAGCGTCTTTTTTTTCTGTTAAGTGTAAGGAAAAATTCGTTACAAGTGGCCAAGTAAAAAGTAAATATATAAATAACCAACAAAACATTTTTCGATTCTCGTAAGCAGTGCCGTATTGCATCCATAGAAATGCTTAAATCGTTTGCACACAAATGCATAATAACGTAGTCGTCTGTACTGCTTATTATATATTTCCATTGCGGGCTGCTACATTTTTCAGTTCTGCACAAGGAGATTAAGCAGTCTTTATGATTAGGCATGATTAAGCTGTTACTGTTAGAAATGAAATTAGCCCTTATTAATTGCAAAAAGAGAACTATGAAATTGGACATCGCATATACAAATCATGCCTTCTAGTAGCACTAAGCAGGTAAACTCTAAGTAAGCGGTCGTTGAAGCACTATTTGGTAATGAAATTTTGGGTGTGTATGCTAAGAAATGAATAACGCGTGAAAATCATAGAATTTTATTACAAAAATTCGTGCTGTATGAGAAATGTCTTTCGTAAATAACGTACATTTTGTGTTTGCCGTAAATATTTGGCTCAATGGGTTCGTCAACATACAGAATTACCCAATTTGTAGTGAAGAGCAGCCAGAGGCAGTGTAAGAACAATAAAAATTGAAGCGTTGAAGTCATTGGAGAAAAGTACCGTGTAATAATTATCGGAATTTCATTCCAAACATAAAAGAATTAGTGGACATGTGATTCCAACAAGACGGTGACACATGCCACACGACTCGCGATACGAAAAACATATTGAGAGCTGAGTTTAAAGATCACTTCATTGAACTCAAATTTCATGCACCTTGACCCCACTAGATTATTTTTTGTGGCGATTTTGAAGTCTCTCAAGTACAGGAACAAGTCAAGGAAAATTCTAGCCTGGAAAACATCATTACAGGTACGGCCAAAAAAAAATTATGTGAAATTCGAACTCACATATGCACCATCTACATGAAATAATCTTTAAATGTAAATTTAAATTCGGGTTCCTCTTAAAAATTTCAAAAGAAAATACATTTTTCAAGACAGTCGACAAATAAAATTTGTCCTAAATAAAAGAGCTTAATTAGTAGAATGCCTGAGAACAAATCCGAATTCAAAATGACTTCCAAAGCAAGATGGCCGATATTTTTAAACCCCTTCTATCAAGGTGTCACATAAAAGGGATTAAGAAATATAATATAGCAAAGTTCCTAATTTTTTTTTCTTTTAATTCGATATAGCACCAAAATCCTTAAATAATTTTTCTTAAACCCCTTAAAATCGCTTCAGCAGTAGAATACAATTAACCCCGAAGAAATTTCGAATTAAAGATGGCAACTGAAACACAGAACAATTATTTACATACTTAGTCAGAAGAAGAACCTGACTTTGTTATTGAAGGTGACGCGTCATGACGGTGCCTTATTATCCAAATGTAAAACTGTAGGGTGTTCCTTGTGTATCACTAAAGAAAATATGTACCATATGTATCTCTGCTGCGACTTACCTGATACTACACAGAGAAAACAATATCGGTTGTGATTACAAGAAATGTTGCCCATTTTATAGTTTAGTTGTGTTAGTAAAATTTTATGGTTGTATCTACAGACTTTCGTTTCGGAATATCTAGCACAAAGAAATCGTAATTCTTTCAATAGGAATTGAAATCACGAAAGAAAAGTTCGACTGCAAGTACTGAATCATTCTATTGGCAAAGAATTTGATTATGTGTTTTCTGGGTGCATGATGCCTCGTGATTTGCAATTAGCACAGCGAAAATACATATAACGCTGCCTCTCTTTTACATTTGTTTATCTAAATATACGTCATTAATAAATTTGATGGAATTACAGAATTTCAAACGAATGTGAGTCTTTAAAGCCTTAGAAAATATCAGCGAGTATTTTACAGTCTTACGATTTTCTTTCTCTTTGATTGCAAAATAACCAATTGTCCTTTTTAATTTTTCGGTTGTTTTTTTTACCACGCCCACTGCTTCGAACACTTTCATATTTTACACATACATAGACGTTTATAAACTATAAAGTTCCTGAATTCAAGTTTAGTTAAATGTGTGCTTTATACATGTACAGCATTTAAAACTTATACATATAATAGGTGTCACGCCTACTTCACACATCACAACAACTGTCAACAGAAACTCGAAGCCAAATTCGTTATTTTTTTTTTTTATTATACCTTTAAGATACCACAAAGTAATTTTCAATTCTATAGAAATTGTTAAGTACTCAGTGTCCATCGAAAATCGTAAATCTTTTATATGTATATACACCAAAACTAAATGCCTAATTTGGGCATGGTCGTGTTTATCATCTCTGAGTTACGTAATAATAAACATTTAATTTTTTTTATTTTTAACAAAGAAGCATAAACATCAAAGTTGATTTTATAATAGTTAAGAATTTTATAAGGCGACTGCTACGTTTCCCAAAAGAAAATTCAATATTGCAGAAACAATTTATATTCGAAAACGTGCGGGGAAATATTTTTTGCTTGTAAGGTGGCATTCTTTAATAATCATATTTAAATAATTTTAGTCAAGTACTATGTCAAGAGCGTATTTTGAATCCCTGTGCTCACGTATTCTCTTTTATCTGGTTTATCTTATTTTAAGGGTGACCACTATCAAAGAGTGTTTTGGCCGCCTTCTCACCTAATGTTAATCTGTACTTTTTTGTGATTGCTTCCAACATATTTTAAGCCTATTAAATTCAAGTGACCATTTAGTAAAAATTCAGCTTTAACTAAATGCCCACAACGCAAATCGTTGAATTCTCTTTCCATGCAGTAATTAATTTAAAAGTCAAAAACTTGTGACAAAATTATAGAAAAAACAATGAATGACCTTAAAATGTCAGCAAATGGCAAATGATGGCTGTCAATCACAAATAACTTTAAGCAAAAAAAAATTCTTTGAAATGTTTATAAGGAATTTTTCAAGCACACAAGGGGTGTTTTTATTTAATTTATTTATAATTATTTTTTCGTTCATTTAATTAATTTATTTTGATAAAAAAGGATTCTATACGTACGTATGTATATGTAAACACCCCTTTTAAACCTTTATTTAAATTATTAAATTTAAATGTCCATAATTTGTTTATGTTTTTACAAAAATGTATAATTTATCTATTGATTACTATTTATTAATTAATTTATTTTACAATAAGTACGCCCTCAGCTTGACGCTACTAGGCCCGATTGCCAGTCAGCAATTTTAGCTGCATTAAACCTTGACCTGTTTTAAGTTTCTTTTTCAATTTTTTCATTGGACAAAAAGTCACACTTGTCATTATAAATTTATTGGTATTAAACATCATTTGTCACAATTAATGTTTAACTAAACTTTATTTTTTTTTATATATTTTCTGTTGCAAAGTAATTTGCATTATTTGCGGTTTTTATTTGTAGTTTGTAGTTTTTTTTTTTAACCACAAAAAAGAGATTTTATATTTTGTCATTTAACAATAAAAAACCCACACACACACACACACACACAGACAAAAACGAACACTCAAACAATACATTGACAGGAGCAGGGAAAAACAATCAGAAGAATATGAAACCTTTGCTGTTACAACAAAAGTACGTTGACGTAGTCTAAACATTATGTCCAGTTCCATTGTATAGCCAACATCCGTGCATACCTTCAAACACACACGTATGTATGAATGTGTGACAATCAAAGTACAGACCACAAAAACATTTAAGCCGGCATTTAAACTTAACAAAGTGTAAATACATCAGAGCATAATAATAATAATGTTGATGCTGATGCTGATAATGACGATGTTGACCATAATAATGATGTTGATGCTGTTTAATGACGATGATGTTGATGGTGGTCCAGAATAAATGAACCTCAAGCCATGTGTCACTTGTGATCAACAAACGGATCAGATGAATGATTTTTATTTAATTTTTAAACGAAAAGACAAACAAAAAATATTTTCAATCAAACAAAACAAGAGTCTTGAAACGCAGCACACGACAAAAATTTAATTTTTGTTGAATGAAACAGTAAGAAAAACGAATGCAACTGATTTTGGTCAAAATTAACAAAAAAAATGGGGAGAATATGAGGGGAGATCAAAAATGTTAAATTTGTCTGTGTTAAGTCTTTCAAGCTCCTCATTACCCTCAAACATACAAGCTGGACAAGAAGGCACAGTGGGGCTTAATTTTTTTTTCATTTTATTTATTGTTAAAAAGAATAAATTATAATAAAAAAATTTTGACTTTTGTCCCACACTGTACATACATATTAACATACTGTGACTCACAGTTTTTTCAACTTTTCATTTTAAGGCCAATTATTACAAAACTAACAGGATCTTAGTATCAATTGTTATATAATATTTGCAAGTTGTTTGCACTTTTTGTGAACTGATTTAGCTTCTTTTTAACACAATAATGCATCATTTAATTCGGCTTAATAGACTGAGTGAGAGTATATTTTCCACAGAAGGTTCTCTTACACTTTTGAAGACGGTAGAGGGTATTTTACTAATAAAATATATGTGAATGTTCGAATGTTTATATGTTTGGATATACGGATCTTTGTTACTTAATCATGCAAAAACAGCTGAACGGAACTGACACACATATAGATGACAGCCGTGATTAACACATAGGCTACCTTTTATACCGATAACTACGCAGATAAAGTCGCCTGGCACACGCTGGTAATACATAAAATACCTTTACAAAAACTTTTAACCACTAAGCTGAATAAAGTTTAAGCTAGTAATTTAATAACTCATATTTTTTTCCAAATTTTCTTTTCCAAAGTCTAAGCCCTTAAAACAGTATCCTTAAAAATTTCCGTTTTTTTTTAATTAAACTACAACCCCATCACTTGTTTTTCAATATTTTATGCTCTAATTATTTGCTTATATTTTATTAATTTTGTTTATCCTTAAAATTTTAATTTCGAAAACTAATTTAAAAACCCTCCCTCTTTAAACAATTGCTGTCAACACCTAAACGCCCCATTTACGCGTTTCTCTCTTTAGATGTGTGTATACTCATACTTACTTTAAACTTGTCTCTTTTTTTTTGTTTTTTTTTGTTTATGTTAAAGCAAACATCCGGTTTTGAAAATATTTAACTATTAACTAAATAAACACTACGAAGTCTTGAATGTTTAATAATCATTGCGCTCTAAAAACTCTTAAGTATTTGTGTTGCAGTTTTCGGGTTAAAAAAAAATAAATTTAAAAAATATATTTTACCTCTCTGGTGGTTTGATCGATAAACATCTGTAATTAAACAAGAAAAGAAAGAGAGAAAAATTTATTAAAATTGTTTTCTATACAAAAGGTATGCATACAGTACTGTGCAAATAAAAAAACAGTTAAAATTCTTGACTAACTATAAACGATTTTTCTTTTAATCAGTTACAAAGTTATTTATTAAATTGCTAGGCAAGTTTAGAATTTAATTTATACTCTTCTGTTGCTGGAAATGTGATTGCAATTGAAATTATAATTGATTAATTAATTAATGACAATTCACAATTTAATAAATTCTACATTTTGTGTGCAAGGTTTAATTGTTTTATGAACAGGGCCCTAACTTCTGAATCAAATACATACATAAGTATGCAGTTTCTTTTCTCAATGTCAACTGTAACTATATCAAATCTTATCAATTTTCATACAGTGAAATTTACCTGAAAAAGGATTAAAACTCACATGCACGTATATATCGACCCCTGTGGGCGAAATTATTGTATGTAACTTTTTTTTCGATATCGACTTTTGATGTAAATTGGTTCTACATCCATTAATCCATCCGCAGATAAAATATTATACCGATAACTGTTTTAGTTATGGAGATAACACTGTGTACATTTTATCGTATTTATCAGTGTTATTTAGTTTTTATTTATTTAAAAGTAATAAAAACGCTCTCCTCTAAAATTTTGTTTTTGTAACATACGATAATTTCGCGCACAGGGGTCGATACACATATATGAAAGTGATCGCCATTGGGTCTAATAATGAATATATTTATATTGAAATAAAAAAAGACAAAGCAGTTTAGTATTCTTTTCTCCATTATTTGTGTAAACGATTTTGACCTACAAATTATTGTTTAAAATATTTTAACTTGTCGATGTGCACAGTGGTCCATAATAATAGACAAAAGTGAAGTACATGTTAGAAGCTATAAAGTCTACTTTCATTAAAAAATAACTTTTGTTCTATTAAATATTAACGTAGAAAAATATAATTTAATTTTCTTATCGGTTTACTATCCTTCAGTTTATTTTTATTTTTTTTTTGTTTTTTGGTGCAAAACGTCAATTGTCAAAATGACATATTAAAGAACACATACAGTGTTAACCCCATAATCCGGTCATGATGTTTTCTATACACATCTATAATCCGGACGCCTCTTCAAACCAGACAGTTTTGCCTTTAAACCCAATAATTCGGGCAGTTGATTTTTTTGATGAGATGCTCTTTGTAAAATAACGGAACCTTTATACACATGTATAACACCACGATAAAGTTGTTTTGACTTATAAGTTTACACTCTAAGCACTCTTAAAACAGTTAATGATCTAATTACGTTTCTATTGCATATAAAATTTGTACTTGTTGCATTTCCATAAGCCATTTTTAATTCTGTACATTTAATTTAAAAGTTTAGTTTTAGGCCTTTATTATCGACGCAACATAACCTCAACAAAAATGTGGTCATCCACAAAACTGTTAGCCCCATTTATAAATAACTAAACAACTCTTCTTTATTTCCCCTCTCCACATGCCTACTTAATGCCTTTTTCGAAACGTTTTGCAAAAAAACAAAATAAAATTTTGAATTTGGGTTACAATTTTATTTTTTCTTTCCTTTTTCATTTAGTTCTTCTGTACAAGCCTTTTTTCAATCTAGTGGCTTGTGTGAAAGGATTTGGTGTGAGTTTTTCAGTATTTAATGTTTGAAAATAGAATTTTATTAGTTTTTAACATGTACATTTTAATAAACACTTACAATGGCAACCAACCACTTTTAAATTTTAATAAGTTCGAGAAAAAAGTGAAAAGTTATTAAAATGATACCCAGCAGTAGGTTGAATAAAAAAATATTGTAAAATTTAAACAATAAAAGTGAGTTTAATATTTTTTTTTTTAAGTTCTTAAATCAAAATCTTGTAACTTCTCCATATCTTCTGCCTTATCAAGAAGTATTGCATGTAAATACAGACCTACTGTTCTCAGTAAAATTAAACATCAACAATGTGAAGGGACTTCCGACAGAATGGTACTTAAGTGCTTTTTAACAGACATACATACATATCATAGACATATCATTCACTATAAAAACTTTATAAACACTTGTAGTAAATTTCTAAAGAAAGGTACCATCAATTTTGGCATAGTCTTTTAAAAGTACTAAATTTTGTACGTTTATACTTAAGAGCATAAAAACATAATTAGCATTTCAAATATAAAAACGATTTTTTTTATTTTAACGCTAATTTTTGTAGCAACAAACAAATGTTAAAATCTAAGATTTTTGTTTTCTTTTTTTAATGATTTTTTCTCTTAATTCTAAAATATGATTGGGAAAGGTACATGACAAAAAAGATACGTTAGTTCTGAATCAGTTAGTTGACCAATACCTTTCAATAGAAAATTGAGGACATCTGAACAAGAAAAAATAAATAAATTTAATGGTACACAGAAAATAATAAATATGAACTTTAATTACCAAATTAATATTATTAATTAAAAAATTGTATAATTTTGCTCCAATCATCAAAATAATACTATTAATTAAATGAAAATTAATAATTTTACTTGAACAAATATTGAGAAAAATATTAATTAGAACAGTTTTAAGAAATTAATTAAAATTTCCTCAATTTTCAAAAATGATTTTAATTATTTTAATCATGTCTATAATTGATATAATAAAATCATTTATTAAGTCAATAACAAAAATTATTTAATCTGTTTAGAAAAAACATTAAAAGAATATATTTTTTGATATTTATATATTCTTAATACATTTGTATATGGTACATATGAATCTATATTTATACCCTTCACCCGTGGCGCACAAGGGTATATATAGCTTTGTCTTCCGTTTGTAATTTCTACAATTTTCATTTCCGACCCCATAAAGTACAATTTTCTAAAAGCTTATTAATAGAGGAGTCGATTAAGCCCTGACCGTCTGTCCGTCTGCCCGTGTGTTGGTTGAAATCAAATTTTAGAAGCAACTATATGTTCCTCAGATCTCTATATGGTATCAATCTTTTGGAAATATCCGGGAATAAATCGCTATTGAAATTCAGCAGAATCGCGCCATAACTTTCTGAAATATGAGCAAAAGACCACGACCACCTCGTTTTTTTTCACAATTACAACAACAACCTACATACATACTGGTTAAAGTAAATGTGGCATCGAATTCCAGCTGACCCAAAAAAATTTTATTTTATTTTATTTAATATATTATTTATATTTTATTATTTTTTTTTTTAAATTTTAACAAAATTTTTAAAAATTTTTTTTTAATATTTTTTTAAATTTAAAAAATTTTTTTTTTAATATTTTTTAAATTTTTTTTTTTTGTAATTTTTTTTATTATTTTTGTTTATTTTTTATATATTTTGTTTTGTATTTTTTTTTTTTTTTTTTGGTATGTTTTTTACATGTATGTACGAATTTCATATGAGATGAACAATTGTTATTGAATGACTACACGTTGTGAAGGGTATATAAGATAATATAATATAGCACTTTTACTTGTTTTAATTACATTTCGTTACTTATATAAAAATAATTTAGTATAAGAAGTAGGGTTCCACAAGTACACATATTATACCAGCATGGTAGCTGATCAGACAGATTGAAGAAATTCAACTACCTTACCTACTAAAATGTGAATTCTGAGGAATATAATACAAAACAATAATTATTAGATTTGGGCACATCTACAATGAAACTAAAACCATTTATTATATTTAAAACCGAACATATTTTTATATATGTCCTCTTATCAGAACTTTCTCTTGCAGACTGTCTACTAATTTTTTATGCTTCTGCTCCTTGAATAATATGAAACAGTAATATTTTTATTTTATTAGAATAAAACACACCACCCTCTGAAAGACCAGATTTTATCGTTTTTAATAACACAAAATAAGTACTTTTTGGCCAATATGGTAAAAAAAATTACATTTTTCTCGACAGTAGAATTCACCATTAATGGAAGGCATATTTAGTCATCAAATAATCACAGTTCGGAGAGAATTGTTTTTGCTTACATAAGTAAATTAAAGAGAATGATTGTTGGTTTATGAATTTTGACAGCTGAACTTCAAAGTAAGTGAAGCAAAAAATAATCAGCTGACGAATTAAGACTAATCAAACAAAAATCTGATTTTAAAATATTTCGATCAATAAAACTTGGAAAAATAATATTCTACCAATTTTAAAGATTTACACGCAGCCGTAAATTTTGGCCTTCCTTGTAGTTTATTTAGATTTTGTAAATAATTTTATTAAGAATATCTTTAAAATAGTCTAAAGGCAAATTTTATTAAATAATACTGATTACCTTGTTCAAAGTTATCAAAAGCTGCTTATTCAAAAATTAAATTAAATATAAATTTTAATATATAATTTTATTTATTTATTTGTGAAGAATAGGTGCCTTATAGAATTATGTGTTTAATAGAATAAAGAATACATCCACGTTTTGCTCTTTTTAAAAATGTCCATAAACATTCTGTATAACAGGGGCTAAATATTGTTGATGTAGTTGTTAAGACGTAATTGATCACGTATGTATAAAACGAGTTATCAAGTCTCAATATTGAATTCAATAACTTACCAGAAACGTTTTTAAAGAAGAGTCATCAAAATTAAGAACAAAATCAAAACCGCCAGAGTGCCAAGGCTGTTCTTAAATATTTGCCATCTAAAGTGTCATTTTTAATATTTACGAATATAAATCGTTAAACAACCGAAGAACGTGCAAAAACACATAGAACCTAGCTCAAAAGTGCTGGTTTGAATGCTGTTTTAGCTTTGTTAACCATGACCATGATAAACAACAAAAAGTCCCTTTAATTTTTTTTTAGGCAATGGCGCATTTGCGACAATTTTTCTTGTTGAAGTAACCACCGAGTGAGAGAAGAGCTTCATCACTAAAGAACATGTGGTGCCAAAAATCAGTATTAAAAAGCCTGTTACTCTAGCCACGTTAACAATTCAAACTTTTCCAGACCGGCAATTTTGAACCACTAAAAAGATAACCCTTTACTACATATTGCTTAAACCATTGCTATTTTATAAAATCATGTTGAAAGCTTTCGACACTATATGGCTGGAAATGTTAAACTGTATACGTGAAAAAATGTAAAAAATAAAGTATTGTGCCAATTGCAATCACCTTAAAAAACAATCTTGCTTTGTAAAGTGTTGTTCTATATGTTAATATCAATTAGATTATAAGATTTATCAAATTTTTACTGATAAAATAAATGTTGGTATGTATTGAAAATTTTGTGGAAAGGGATTATATTTTGGAAACAGTGAAAAGTTTTTGTATGGCATATCATATGAGGCCGTCATACCTTTCGATGTACACAATTTTTTAATTCACACAGTTTTACAGAACGGCAATTGAGACTGTGTTCAAAATCTCCTTTTAATAATATTGAAACATTTTGCTGGGTTGTGCTGTTACACAAATCTATTCAATAAAAACTGTTCTTTCATTCCGAATGAATAAAAAAATTGTTCTTTATTTATTAACTAGCTAATACCCGGTGGGCTTCGCCACCCCAAATTTTAGTATTTAATTCATATGACAGGTGCCACGCCCACTGTTGTTAATGCACCCATTTTTTCCATAAATGTTTATTTGAATATCAAAGTTGCTTTTGCAAAATCTTAGTACTCTAATCGATATCGTTTTCCAAATATACGAATTTTACTATTTAATTCATATGGCAGGTGCCACGCCCACTATTGTTAATGCACCCATTTCTTGCCTAAATGTTCATTTGGGTGTCAAAGTTGCTCTTGCAAAATTTTACTACTCTAATCGATATCGTTTTCCAAATATACGAATTTTAGTATTTAATTCATGTGTCCACGCCTACTAGTGCAAGTCCGCCCATTGTACCCAAATGTCCGTGTGTATGTCAAAGTTTACCGTACTTAATTTGAAGACTCTAACTGCATTAACTTTCGTGATATATAATATTTAATACTTATTCTTTAATAGGGCGTGGCAATCCGCCCACTTACAATTTCAAACCAAAGTATAGCCTATAGTTCCTTCCAGACATACAGAAAGATTCTGTGAAAATTTCAAGAAAATCGGTCCAGCCGTTTAACCGTCTATAAAGCACAAACAAACATACAAACATACAAACATACAATCATACAAACATACAAACACACATTGATTTTTATATATATAGATTAGTTTTAATAACTATCAAGCAAGTGTTTCATTTTAGTAATATTAAAAATTTGTTGCTAAAAGTTAATAGTTATTCGTATAAAATTAAAGGAAAACTTTTTGTTTTGTATTTAAATTAAAAAAGTTTCTCTTGATTTGATTTGTCTGCAATTTCGAACGCATAACAAAAAGTTGAATAAATGAAATACGATTTTAAATGTATGGCCAATAAACGACTAACAGGTAGTGGCCAATCTAAGCGATACCGGTACATGCATATTTATATAAATATATTGATGAACCTAAAAAACAATTTATCATGTATAGATAACGTGGTTCCATTAGCTAAATGTGATGTATTTCAAGTTCTATTGGGCATAAAAAACACCCTAAGAATATCTACCGAATAGCCCTTGGGGATATCCATAAAGATTTAGCATGACGAAAAACTAACTGAGAATTTAGTGTGAGTGACTAGTACATCCTCGTTGTTTATAGGTGACTTTGCCATTCTATAGCATATCTTCTTTCCGATCTTTTTCTAAAATCTGTATTGCATTACTTCTCTAACTCAAAAGTGGATAGTGTTTTGTACGGAGGAACGAAATTAACTTTGTGTTGGGATCAGAAAATCGTTTTATCTGAAAATCGTACTGAAAAAAATACACTGTTTCGACGATATAGTGCGTCTAAATTTTTGTATCATGAGAAGCGATTTATCTCAAATCCTCCCACCGCATTCGTTAAAAAGCCTCTAGGTTTTGCAGCCTGTATGCACATATATTTTATACAGTGTATTAAGACTAGATTGTAAGCTAGAGAAAAAGCATAAAATAGGCATGTAAAAAATCCGGAGTAAAGTAGAAAATGTTAGCTCATCCCTGGAAAGAAATATTTAGACAAAAAGAAGACTATATTATTCAAAATAGAACCACCATGCTAAAAGCATGGTATTCACCAGTTCGGCGCTCCATTATGACTAAACTACTTTATGTGAGATGCTCCGACTCTTCGCGTTGAAAATTCGCCAAAGTTCCCCGCCGTACCCTGTATGTACACAGTAGATCAACATTAGGTTAAAGATTAAGCTGATGTCTAGACTTAGCATATCCAAGTTAAAGCAGAACATATTAGTTAATTCCAGTTAATTTTGGAATGTAGAAGACGTTAAACAGGAAGAGATAATTCTATTGTCGATAGTATAATTTATGGTTGGCTTTATAATGTTATCCGCAGCACTAGTAGAGTAAAGTTTCCGATGTGATGCTTTAGAGACAAAGTTTAAACAATTTAAACCGCAAAACATCCTTAGAAGCCTTATGGCCAGTTGCATGGTGGATTAGGAAAATAATATAACGAGAATTGAAGTGAAAAAATATATAAATTAAAGACAGGCCTAAATAGCGCAATTGCAAAGTAGTAAATGGATGTACAGGTGGTGTTTTGTGCCGTAAGAAGCCATCAACCTCATGTATAACAATAATTTCATGACTTAGAAAAAAATATTTTGTAATTCTCATTTAGTTAAAGAATAAGAGGCCAAATTGTTTATCGCAGTTTTTGATGAGGTTCAAGCTCGGAATCGTACTGAACATTTTTTTGTTGGCAGTACCGTACAAAACTCAGTAGTTATCATCTTCATGTGTGTTCTACTTTATTATCGCTCGCATGATATTATTCCGAAATTTCTAAAGTATTATACGGTTCCAATTATATTCTGACGGTTTAAACTCAAAATTAAAACAAAAGCTTTAAAATAGATAACTATATTGATACTAACTGCTGAATTGATTGATCTAAATCCTTAAAATTTTCTAAATTTTTCCTTACAAACGTACAATTTATTTTTAATTTTCCTAACTTTGAAGTGTGTTTTTTCTTTCCTTAAAACTTTTGTATTGCGTATTTCCGTTTAATGTCATCGCAAAATGCCTTCAAACAAACAACAAATAATTGCAACTGCAAACGCAGTTTAAAAACTGTTTGTTACATTTCAACCAGTCACAAAACTTTTACAAGTTATAAATCTAACTTTGTTGTAGCTATTTATGTTATTTATAAACACATATATAAAAAAACACACACTTACACACACATATGTGTAGACATGAACATTAATTTACTTTTCAGGTACCATTTGTTAGAAGCCGAAGTACTAGTTGTTTTATGCGAAGTCTTGAATACAGATTATTAAAACTACACCCAGTTCGCAATTTGTATTTTGTTGCTCTTTTCTATTAAAGTTTTTTTTTTTTTTGGTATTATTTGTTACAACAATAAATAGTTGTGTCGTTTGGTATTTATTTAAAAAAGGTTTGTATTTTATTGTTCTAGTTCTCCTTGTTTCAGTTACTGTTTCAATAAGTTTTATTGAAAAGTTATTGATTTGCATAGAGTCAAAGAGCTTTTTCTGTTTTTTGTTTATTTTCTTAGCCGGAAATCGGAAATGAGAAAAAGTTACATTGAAAGAGTGTGTATTGTTTTTCTATTGTAATTGGTCTAATAAATATTTGTGTTAACGCACTCTTGGCTGTTGAAGACTTTAAGAGCAGGTGGTAGGGTATAAAGTTATAAACTTCTACAGTTTCTTTTTCAAAAATTATAAACTATGTGTATAAAAAAACAAACTTTTTTTCTGTACATGTACATGTGTATAGCTTTTCTACATAATTTATTTTTTTTTTTAACTCCAAAAAAACGTATAAATTTTTATAATTTTATTATTTATATCGCTTTAAAGACCTTAATTAACTTCAATATAGGAATATTGAATTTTAGAATTTTTTCGAACTTAAGTTCGAAATTTCGAAAACTGCTAAAATTTTTATATATATGGTGCCTATACCAAAATCCATGCAAAAGCCTAAAAATGTTTGTGTTTTAGTTTAAATTTCTATGTTCGAAATATAAAAACTAGCAAAATATTACAACAGTTGATTTATTTAAAATTTATTTATACAAGAATATTGTGAATAAGTAGTATTCTTTTGTTTTCGTTCTCTAACATTTGGCCCAAAAATAACTGGAAAACCTGGCTATATTTCGAAATTAACTTCGAAATTTCGAACATTGCTAAAATTATTATATTATGATTCTTATACCAAAATCCATGTAATAGTTATAATATTATTAAATTTTTATTTAAATTCATATTTTCGAAACTCGGAAGCTATAGAGTATTAAATATTATTATTTTAAATTCGATAATATATTTAAAAAAAATCTCATATTTTTTGCTTAAAAAAAAATTTTAGTTTTTGCGCCTGCAGGATACCTACGGCACACACGGCACATTGCTACTAATATTTTCTAGGGTTATCAAAAACTTAAACAAAGCCCCCTGAATGCTCTAATTATGCCAATGATCTTCTCATATAGGTTTTTTCAATACATCAATCTCAAGTTAGTCAATTTCAGATAAAACCTTTTTTTTCGCGTCTTATTAAAAAAAAACAACACAATTAGAAAAGTGATAAAACAGTTTTACACTAGCGATGTTTAAATAAAATTTATCAAAAATTCTTTCTTTTAATTTTTACACAAAATAAGTATTTAGTAGACACCTAAATTTCACTCTCCATTTAAACTTATATTTTGCTTACTTTACACACACACATATGTACATGTATACATACATATAGAACAACACAAATTATAAATAAAGTAATACCCTTACCTGGCAGTTGTACAGTCACGATACAGCACATCAAAGTCTTTGCACGACAACAGCTTACAACGATTCACCCCTGGTTGTATGGCACCCAAACCGCGCAATATTCGCACCTGTTCAACATTGCATACCAAAGGCACAATGTCTAAGCGCTTCAGTTTCGTATACACTGTATGTAGGCCACCGACTAAATGTTTTAAAAATAATTCAAAAGCCTGCGGCAGACACAACATTGTCTCGCCACTGATAATAAAAGCGGCGACTTTCTGTCCCCGATACTCCACCAATTTGCACTCATTCGCACTGGGATCTGAGGTGGAGATGGGAGGCGGACTATTATAGGTTCTAGGTGGTACATGATGATGAGCTGCCGCCATTAACTCGAGCGGCGAGGCATGATGCATCATTTGTAGAGAATTTAGAAGACCCAAAGAGTGGGGCGGTAGGCCATGGGGCATACGTGGTGGTAGACCGGCGGGTAAGCCATTCGGTGTGGGTACGCCGCCAACATGGGGCGGTGGACTTAATTGATGATGCTGTTGTTGCATTTGTTGCATCATTGAGTGATTGAGTGAGGTGACCGGACTAACGGCACTGGGATGACGGGTGGGCGAAGACGCTGGTGAACAACTAGAACCGCGACCGGTGTGAGATGATCTGCCATTAGGACGATCGTCACCTCTGTCAGTACCGCGACTACTGCTGTTATCGCGTGCACCGTTTTGTTGTTGTTGCTGCTGCTGTTGCTGATGATGCATCAGCATAGTAGCTGAATTCATTATGTTGTGGCTGCTGTTGTTGTTGATAATATTACTGTAGTGCGATGGACTGTGCTTTTGATGCAAAGGACTTTTGTTGTTATTATTTAAAATTGTATTATTGTTGTTAGTGTTATTGTTCATTGCCGCTTTCTTAGTGGCGTTATAGAGATATTCACGTTTGAAATTTATTAAAGCCGTTGTGGACTTTTCATATGTGTTCGCATTCGTAATGCTATTCTTGTCACTTGTATGCCGAAATTTTAACGTATCACAGTTTGAATTCATTATATTTCAAAAATGTCATTAATGACATTATTTTTACTGTTTTTCTTTTGTTTTTATATATTTTTGTTATAAAGTGTTTTTATTTTCCACCAAACACTGTTTGTTCGAAGTCTTAGACACTGAAAATTTAAAACTAAATATGAGATAAGGTATTTAGTAAATGGAGGGAAAAAATTAAATAATAATTTATTGGTAATACAGTTGCATTGGTAATACAGTTGTAAATAAAATTATCGTTAACCTGATGTATATTTAGATACATATCTTCTTAACTAATACAAATTCTTTAGCATGTCTTAAGAATACTTATTTTGAAAAAAAAGTAAAAAGATCGAAGATCTAAGATCTAAGACCGAAGTTACAAAATTTTAATTTGAAATGTTTACCTCCGGTCTTGTTTCTGAAAAATTTTGTTTTTTTTATTTTTAAAAACAGCAGACAATTTTTTATACCAATCGCCTAATTTAATATTGGGTGAGTAACTTAAAAATGCGGTATCATGTGGACGCTTTTCTTTTTGTAATTTTAAAAAGTACCTATCTGCCACTTATTCTCTCTTAGTTATTGAACATTAAAGTGTTCACAAAGTTTTATTTTGAGAGTTTTGCTTTACTTCTTTAATTTGAAAAAAAATACCCGCTGAAGCACACCGAAGTTCCTAGTGAAGGTGTACCAACGATGTTAAAGTGATTAGAGCAGTTTACGAGTGATGATGTTGACACGGAAAACAAACTTCACCCAGGCAAGCCAAAAAGATTTAAAACCAAGAATTATAGGCATTATGCACTCCCTAAATTATAAAAACCTGAACTTTTTTAAATGCTATAAATGCTGTTGAAAATGGCAAAATACTGAGGTCGGGAAAATGACAAACATACTATGGGGTAACCAAAATCTTAAGAAATCGAAGAAAATGCTGAAACTGGATAGATCAACACTAAGGAGACTAACAAGTGTAATAACAGGTCACACGGAGTTGAGAACTCATCTAGCTCGCATGTGATTGTCGGAGTATGTAGACATGTAGAGCATGCGAGGTAGAGGACGAGACTTTGAAACACTACCTTTGTCATTGTCCTGCGTTTGGGCGTATAAGCCACGAAAATTTTTACATGGATACTATTCCGAACTTGGATCAACTAAGAAACTCGAACTAGAGATCCATAAAGAATTACATTGAGGGAACTGGGTTCCTGAACTACTTAGTCGATTTTCATGAGGGAAATAGAACTTTTATTAAGAAAAATTTCATTTCCACTTAGAGCGCACAACATGACAATTGGGCATACGTGTATACCTGTAATCGGTTTGAGCTTTTAGTGTTCCTCTTTTTCAACCTAACCTAACTCTATGTTGCTTCATGTTGTTAAACTCAAAAAGAGCTTGCAAATTCATTGCGAGCTACTCCAACAACAATTTTAAAATGTTTGCAAGCAGCAGGCCTCATCCAAATGTAGAGAATTTGGGTATCATGCGAATTGAAGCTGAGAAACCTTCAGGGACGAATTTGAATGTCCGAAATACTGCTTAAAGGCTATAAAAGAAAATTATTTTTTACCAAATCATTACTTGCACTAAAACTTATTCAATTTCAATAACCCGAAGCGTAAGTGATCATATGTGAAGCCAAGACAACCATTTGAATCGACACTAAAGCTTAATATCCACAGCGCTAAGGTAATGCTATGTATTTGTTGGGAACAAAAAGGTCCTATCAAAAATAAGCTGCCGTAATTTGGCCAGAGCATTACAGGGATCCTATACCACGAGCTTTGGCGGAATAACACATGCTGCAATTCCTGTTTAAAATTAATTAGAAAGAAGTGGTTGGAAAGTTTTAGCTAACTTTTTTTCCATGTGAAAAAAAATCTTAAAAAGGAAACTAGTTTTAGCTTTTACCGTTTAAGAGGCCATATCTTGACAAATAGACAATAAGCAACAAAACATATTGCATGTGCTTTTTCGCATTTAAGTCGAATTAAGAGAAAAATATTATTTTTTTCATGCCCGTTTCACGTGAAGTGAAGCGGTACTTTATAGAAAGCTTTAAACAGTGGCGATTAAAACAATACCACTGAAATCAGAAATAAAAGTGGCACATCATAGCCGGGAAAACTCTGAAGAGGCATCTGACCTACAAAAATAACAACTATACCGAAATTAATGTCATATTTTATACTGCCTTGGAGAAGTTAATGTTAAATCATAAATACGGTATGATTACGACTATAATATATTCTATATAACAATATATAGTTTTCACCAGCAAATTACAGTTATTTTTAATTTTGTTACGATAAACAAGTGTCGTCTGAAATTTTATTATTTGATGTTTGTCCTTATTCCTTTAACCATAAAATAGCCTGTGGTAACCCTGAATAAACCTCAAAAAGGCGTTTATATAGGTCCTTCAACACAAGATTTATTTTGTTTGATAATTTCGATCTATACACTCGTAAGTTTTAGGTATTTAGATTTTTAACGTTATACATATAAAAAAAATTTTCGTTTTGTACCTTTAGAGTGTCATTACATCCTATAAGTAAGAATTGTTTTATTCTACTCATTCTAAAGCAGCCTCTACACGGTATGTTTTTTACATTTGACTTATAAAATCACCCACACCTAATGACGTACATGTCGTGATTTAGTATTAACACAACATTTCAATTAGAGCAATGACAAACCACCTGACATCAGATGTTGGCAGAAATCTTTGATGACAGAAAACCATCAGCGACGGCTGAGTGTTAAACAAAAATCTTGACTAACAATTATATGAACAATGACATATGAATAACAATTTACCAAGTCAGATGTATAAAACATGCCGTGTATTAGCTGCTTAAGCAGATTTTAAATGCTGATAAATATAAAAAATTTCTCTACTGAGGTTGAGGTGAAAATTTTCGAATGTTGCAAATTCTAAACTTTGTTTTGTGATTTTCTAATGATATGATATGAATGATAGTAGCAGTTTTACAATAATAACGAATCAGCGATCAATTATTTTAGCGCAAAGAGTATATCGCCGATATTAATTAATTCGCAAATATTCAACTATTAGAGCAAAGTGTCAAAGAAACACAAGAAACATAAATCAGAAGGCGTCCCACTCAGTTAAAAATGGCTCGTACGTTACTTTGGCCTATTTTAAGTAAAGATTTACTATTATTCTTATATAAGGTGCAATTGGGGAAAGAAATAAAACCCGTAGATAGTAGGAAATGTCTAAATTTTGCAGCTAAGTTTCAAAAGTTGACAGAAATTTAAACAATTTTATTTAAAATCTGACTATGACTGCTGAAGCTAATTTTCATTTAAATCGCTTTTTTAATAATCAGAATTGTAGGTTGTAGGGTTCTGAAAATCCAAGAGTTATTGAAAAACGACATTTGCACCATATTAGGTGTATAGTAAGTATGGTATGATGTGGCGACACATCTAAAATATTGTTGGGCCTTATTTCTTCGAAAATGAAAATGAAGGTGCTGTAAACGGAAACGGATATTGTAATTGGGGTTTTTAAGTTAAACATTTTTGGGGAGCGTATAATTTCCAGAAATTTAAAAATTATTTGGCCAACGCGTTCGCCAGACATTTTTTATGGTTTTTTTTAAGGGACGAGAATATATAATCAAACCCAAGACAATCCCTGAATTCATGGCCATTATTATTAACAAAAATTCAAGCACTACAGCCACATATTTGAAAAATCTAAATCTCTAAAACAAGCCCATTATGGCGAAACTGAAACGAACTGAAGAAGAGTCATTTAAATGACAATATTTTCAATACTAAGGGCCATTATATCAACTTGGCGTTAGTTAAAGGTAGGATTTTTTGTGCCCGATAAATAGCTTTGCATTATTACAGCTTTCATTTTTTATTGTTGTTATTATTAACAATAATAATATTTAATGGATAAAAAATAATAAATGAAGGCTTTATAATGCAAAACATTTTATCGGTCCGATAAAATCCTGTCTTTAATTAATGGCAAATTGTAATAATGGCCCTAAGTGTAAACAATTTTTCGTTTTTTTATTATACATTCTGAAAAATAAACGAAAAATTTATTAAATTTTTTAACCACATGATTACTTTTAGTCTACACTGTAGTATTAAAGTTTATCATCCAAATATTTACTTTATGTTTTCCATTAAATTAATTGGGCTTTAAATAATTTTTTCTAGACTGAAACTATTGGCTGTTTCAATATTGGTTGTTTCAACCAACTTTCTTGTTGGTTTCAAAAGCGCATTCCATTAGACCGGTAACGAAAATAAAATTTTTTTTTAATGGTATTTTATCGTTATCATATTGAACTTATAGCCTGTTAAAAAATAAATTTAAATAGCAATCAAATACAAATTCGAAACACTTTTTGTTTCAAAACAACTATTTTAAGTAATTATCATCAAAATGTTCTAAATGTTTCAATTAATTACAATTATAAAAACATTTCTTTAAATATACACATATTAAACTGAACACAACTGCTGTTACAATATTGTTTACAATTGAGCAAAACAAGTGTCAGTATTAGCGAAATATTTCCAATTAAAACTTTTAATAGATGTAAGCAATTATAATCAATTATTTGAATTATATTTTTGCATTATCTAATTGCTTTTTAATGGTGTCAATAACTCAAGTGATTTAATTTATAAAATCTCGGTATCAATTTTCGTTACATGAGATAAAAATAAAAACTTCAAAATGTATAGTTTTCACACAGACACATCGTGGATAAATGTAAATATCAGTATTTTAACGGCTCCATAAGACGATTTTTATATAATAAACTATTATAAGCAAATATAAGATTCGTAATGCAGAATAGGCCGAGTGCAAATTGTTTCGGAACTTTTTACAACAAAATAAGTGCCCTTTTCAATTAAGTAACAGTAAAAAGAAATTTAAACGCAGAATAACAAGTTCCATGGTATCGAGCCTTGAAATTATGTTATTGACACAAAATGGACATTTTTCATTATCCAATTTATTTCAAATTTCCTAAGCAACATCAAGAGGGTCTGGCATGCAACTATAATTTCTTCAACTGAATTTCTTTTGTTATTTTATTACTATTATTAGAACGAGTTATTGAGTCACATACAATTCTTTCAAAAGAGCTAAATAGAATTATAAGAATGAAAATGATTATAATATTAGAAGGCCATCTTATGTCTGTGGGTTTCATGGGCAATCGCGTATGTCCATTATTGACGATTTGAATTATTAAAGCTTCTATATATATTCAAAAAGCGTTCCGCACTAACGGAGTATGTTGCCTTACATATGTTTGCTTAATGAAAAATTATTTAATTAAAAAAAATGCACAACCGCATACGTTGTTATTTCTAAATGCATTTGAAAATTTGTTTTCTGATTATTTTACAGTTTACTAGAACCTATAATTACTTGTGTATAACCTAAGTTGACTTACGCTGCTTTACCTGCACACAATTTTAGTCTTCGTACCACTTTGTTTATTTTGGTCTTTGCTATGATCTAATTTTAAAATGATATTTGTCTGAAATTGTTAGATCTTTATTTACATGAGTGGTAGAAAAAAAGTTTAAAAAGTTCAATACCTAACCCGTAGTTTTATATAAAACGGATTCGTGGCTCTCCTGAAAAATTTGATTTTAAGACATACGTGGTTGCCCATAAAATCCACAGATATATAGACACGGTTTTTATTAATTTTTCAATTCGAAAAAAATTGACTTAAAAATGTTATTAAATATAAAGGTAAGTAAGAAAAGTTATTAAAGCAAGAGAGCTTTTAGAGAGTTACTACAGAGTTTAAATTGATCGATAACATGCTTCTCACTACTGGAGGTCAATTATTGTTCTGTGGCAATGTTAAATTAAATTAATTTGTTTCATGTTCGTTTTTATATTGACGTTTCGTTTTCGTCCCTTTTTCACAACCAGTTTAGCGATTCTTGTTTTTGATGATAGGATGTTCTAATCTCTCTAGAATTTTCTTTAATCGACCCATTCGACCGTAGTATTTTTGATACTATTGCGTTAAGTTGTGTCAAGGTTAATATGTGTGAAATATTATGGACCTTCCTCCTGTGAGCATCGATATATTAAAGCGGTACTTTAAGGTACTGAAAATTAAGTGATGCAAAACAAAAAATGAAGTGAGGAATATGAGAGATAGAAACAAAAGTTTACATTTACACGCAATTTTCTATATTTTAAACGTGTGTAAATATTTTTGGGTAAATTTATCTAGAAATCTTTACTAAATGTGAATCAAAAGTACTGTGATAATGTAAAAAAACTTTACACCGTTTTTTTTTTATTTAAAAAAAATATATTATGGTTTATTACAACATATACTTGTAAAGAACAGCCATGGTTACAACATGCTCACGAGAATCATATTAGATTCTCTATAACAATACTTAGTTACCGAAAACAAGTTATAGTCATTTCTATATTGTTTAATTATTTATTTCTTTACGATAATCAAGCGGTTATTCTTCTTATTGAGTAAAAATTTATTTTTTAAAAGTTTAACAAATCAAAGAAATAACAAAAATGAACGATTGAATGTTAAAAAAAATAAAGTTTTAAAAAGTTTTAATTTAAAATGAATGCATAACACAGTAATATTTACTTTTTATTACACTAGCAGTCATAATATTATAATTGCTGATACTAAACACAACGATGACAACTTACAGCCATTATATGTTTTAACCACAATCATACAATCCAATCATCGTAGGTTGCTCTAGATCTATGCCAAAAAGACAAAAACTGCTAAAGTCGACATAAGCTAAAATTGAGATAATCACATCATTTTAATACCGATATTCAAAACTACCTTCGGGAAAATTTTAGACTTTTTGGGAAAACCTTACAGGGAGTTTTAGCGTAAGAACTTATTGTCTTTATTTTTTTGTCAAATACAATATTATTCAGAATAATTTATTTTAAGTTAAAATTTAGCTGAATATACGAAAATAAATATGAATATGCTCTATAATATGTATAGCGCAGTTTTCATATGATAGTCTTCATTTAAAAGGGACCAAGTCTAAAATTTAAAAGTGCTTTCTTGAAAAACAGACTAAGGCAGTGTTTCCTGATTGTCAGAGATTATTATTTAGTTTTATTATTTTATTGTTCGAATTTTCTATAATTCATAAAAGTATAAAGATTTCGATAAATTAACCTATAGTTATAATCTCTAATTGGAATAGCATTATTTCTGTACTCCAGATTTACACTGAAAATTTAATATTGATAAGTGTATTTTGTATTAGTAGTAGATAAGTAAGTAAAGTATGCAATTATTCATATTACAAGTTAAATTCATTAAGTATAATCATTCTGCATTTTAGGCATGTTTAACGATATTTGTAAAGTCTATCAAAATTAGAACCATTTAATATATGTATTCAGTACATCGTTATAACACAGCGTGCGCTGGCCAAAGTGAATGATACTCAATTCACAGTAAGTAGGACATATCACAGAGATTATGACCAACTCAGTAATGTTTTTATTTTTCATATGTCTTTTGAATAAAACACTATAAATGTCATAAATTTTTTATGTTTTCAAATGTCTATCTATTTCTATAATTAAGCACTTATAATCAATGATGTATACTCAAATTTAATTTTTATTTCTTGAAACTAAGGATTTTTTAAATGTACCTTAAGGGGAAATTCAAAAAACTAAATATGTAATGGTATTTAATAACGTTTGAAATTGTACGTATGCACTGCGTAAAGGAAAAGAGCAAATAAGCTGCTCATGGTAAAGATGGAATTTAAAGTAAATAATGCCTTCTATAAGAGCTCTGGGAAACAAGTAGGCACTGAGTCAGCACTTCAAGAAAGGCTTTTAGGTAACAAAGTTCTCATTTAGGATAGAATCTTTACAAAATTATAAAATATCAAATGTTTTGAAACAAATCTAAAGCAAATAGTAAACAGCTAATTTAATTATGCAGCAAATGGTAAACAAATTTAGCTTAAATCAAGGATTTAGATTTTATTACTTATAATTTTTCAGTCATAGATAGCAAAAGAAATTTTCTAAATGCAGTTTCTTCAAATATGGCCAGCAAGGAAATAAATGCAAAAAAGAATTGAAGAACTGAATACAGGCGCTCAACAAATGATAAAGTTGTTCGATTTAGGTAAAACATTCAAGATTTTAACACTAAAGTGTCATTGGAGAACATGTTTATATTAATAAACTTTACTTCATTCCAATTAGTTCAAAGAACGCATGAATATTAAGTGAAAAGAAACCGATGTTGCATGAGTTAATTATGTTTGTTTACATTAATTATTAAAGATATGATATAATGCATGACTTTTCAAGCATTTTGAAGAACATCATTTATGACAAACTGTTTAGCATTTAGGGAGGCAGTATGAATGCATTCTCTTGCACTATTGATTTAGAACTCATAACAAATTTAATTCCACTTAAATTGCTGCAAAAAAACTTTATGTGAAAATTGAAAAAGCTAGATCTTTTAAAAAATGTAATTTTTTTATTTCAATTTAATCATTAAAAAATTCACAAAAAAATGTTTAATAAAACTGTCACAATTTGATAAGAAAAATTTTGATACACGCAAAATGATTTTGGTCTGCAGACAAAATACTTTTAGACAAATAAAATAAATTTAAAACAACTACCACAAATGTTATAGATTAAAACCTTATATTGATATTCATATTTGATTAGATTTACCCTCTTATATCATCACACAAATCACTTCACTTTTCTACCAAATAATTTTTACTAAAATTTTTTTAGAGCAAAAAAAAATCATTTTATTAAGAATTTAAAAAAAAACTACAAATTTTGTTTCAACTGTATTACCAAAAAAATGTTCTTTTAAATTTAAAACATATTCACCTCTTTACAGTTTTTTTTTCATTAAATTTAACTAAAATTGTTAATTATTAGTTTTTTCAAATATTTTGCACTTAATATTCGTTTTTTTCTCATTAATATACTTTTCACTCACAACTTTTACTAAATTCCATGATTTGTTACGACAAATCTTTAGTAATAAAATATACAAAATATGTATTTTACAATTGTAATTAATTAACTTTTAATTGATACATTTATTTATCTGTATTTGTGAGACAGTATTTATTTTAATTTCTCTTTTCTAAACGGAAATGATGTTAAATACAACCGTTATATGCATTTGTGCGGCGACAAACGAAACACAACGAACGATTGGGCGAACGAATAACAAAACGACAACAAGCGTTTTAATGATGTTGTGTTAACCGACGGCGTGTCACACGACGTATGATTATTGCTAGAAAACGTTAAGCAATCGTAACCGAAAAACACCAAACAAACGTAATGGAAATGGAAAACAACAGCACAATTGTACAAAAAAAAAACACACAACAACAATACCACTTCAACTCTCTAAATATGGATGTGTGTATTTGTAAATTGGGGAGCAAAGACACTTTTACAAATATAAATTATATTTTTTTGTTTTCTTTTATTATTATTCCATTTCGACTTGTGTGTGCTCTACTGATACATACACTTATTCACTAGCATTCATATGTACATATAACACATACACTAACTCACTTTACTATATACTTGATTTAGGTACATTTTCTTTTCTTCTTCTCTTATTATATGTATGTATTCCATTTGGTATTTATTTGTATATAGAAAAAATAAAAGATGTTTTTTATATTTAATTTCAAATGAAATGCGCGCGCGTATGTTGAATTTCTTTTTTTCGATTTTTATTTGAAAACAAGTATTTTTCCATTTGTTTAAATCCGACGACAATTGTACAATTCTTTTCTCTAAACGGAATATATGTGTATTTGTATTTACGTCAGTCCATAACTGACTGAATGTCGGCAATATTACAGCCAAATACTACACTACACAAATTGTGCTGCAAATGTATAACTGACAGTCGACTTTCTTCGTTCGTCAGTACGCTGTGTTGCCAGTCTCTTTGGCTCTATTTTCTGTTCAGCTGAGTTAAGTGTATTTTTTGAATGTTGGCTTTACGTACTTCTACTACCTTCACTTACGAATGACAAATTCGTAATGAAAAACGAAACATTGCTACGAATATCAATGTGTTTTTCAATATACTCACACACTTAAGCGTACACATCACACACAGATACACCCATTCATTGGCAAACAACATTTGTAGAAAACGAATTAAAAAAAACTGTTAAATGTTGGTTTGGTTGTTGGCTGGTTGTTTTATTTTTTTATTACGATTCATTCTCTGCTTCACACACACACACTTATATAGACGCATTCACATTCCCATTCAAAGACTCATTTCATTCACTCATACAAATACAACACAAACGAAATGAAATGAATTGAAAAAATGAACAGAAAAAATATAAATAAAAGAATTAAAGAGAGTGAGTACAATTGCTGGATTTTAATGTTATTGCATCGGTGTTGCCAGTGCTATGACTACTTAAAAAAATGTGTTGGAATGATTAAAGAAAATTCAACATATTTAAAAACCCATATTTTCGAACAATATTAATTTTACCTATATAGGTACCTACAACTTACAACAATTTTGTTTTCTTCAAGGTATATTCATAAGTGTTATGCATCGCGACAACAAACACTACAATATTAAAACAAAAAGCTTATGTTTTTATACATTTGCTTACAAAGTCAAAAAAAAATTTTTTTTTATTTTTTTTTAACTTAATTATATCTACTTTTATAAATTTTAATTTTATTTTTAATTAAATTTATTTTTTTTAATTTTACACTAACTGTGCATATTATTTATTCTAGACAAACAATTAAAAAAATAATGTTTAACAGATAAGAAACTGATTGTTTTTCCTAAAATTATGTAAGCCGATTTTAAATAGTGCGTTTGTTCGTGTGTAAAAAGCATTTGTGAGATTTTTTGTTTTTAAAATTCAACTCAATGTTCAATTAAGTATAAAACGTAATGTCTAAGTTTTATATATAATTTTCTTTTTAATCCAAAATATCTCTTTCTTGTATAAAAAACGTACTTTTTGTATAATTTCGAGTTTAGATATAACAAAGTACTGAATTTTTATATCAATTGGTTTATAAAATAACTAAGATGGATATACGAAAACATTAATGAAGCAAGGGCCACTTTTAATCCGAAATTCAAATTTGTATTTCAATAAAAATTATTTAAAGTAAATTTTTTCTATTCCAAATTTTTAACGGTTTTATGGATTTTTAACTGCTTAACCATCAGAAAATTCGAACGGCATACTTAAAGGTGGGTAGGAGACTTTATTTTTTGTTTTGTATTAACAAGATTAGAAGAAACGCTTAAAACCTTTCGTGCGTACTTTAAAAAACTATGAAATACTAGTTGAATAATGGTGTTGACAATATTCTTTCAGCAATCAGATTTAAAAAGTATTTTTGTTAGTCAAATTCTACGTGTAAAATAATTAATGTTGCTCAATATATTTCACAAATTTAGAAAGAGTACTTTAGCCCTTGTCAAATTTGTAACTCAAATGTATTTTTTTATGGCTGTCAAAATTGTTATTTTACAGTTGACCGCCGTTGACTGTTTTCCAGTGGCAGAAATTTCTAAAACAGCTTATGTCAGGTGGCTTGTCAAAACAAAAATTGTTCAAAAGCTAATTGTTATTTTGTCTGATGACTTTGCACATGAGTTTTGCGAAAGCAATGTTTTAATGGTAATACACGGCATGTACGTAAATAGCAGAGGGTGGTATGACAAGCCAGATGTAAAAAACATGCCGCTTATAAAGCTTTAATTAGACGTGACATAACTCTGCAAAACAGCTGTTTAAAACAAACATATGTTCAACAATATATTTGATTATAGGTGACTGTCGCCATAACCATAGAAACCAATTGAATTTCTTATGGCTATGACATTATGGTTATGTCACGTCTAATTTAAGCTTAAGCCGCTTTATGGAATAATGTTGAAATGTTTCCGCAAATAATAAAGCAATATTACATTTGATTTAAAAAAATATTTTTGTATGTCAAATTCTTTATGCGAAGTAATAAATGTTGCTTAATATAGTTCACAAAGGAATCTTAGAAAGGAAATTGTACATTTTTTAATATCAAGAAAAAATTACTTTAGACCTATCATTTAGTATCACAATTAGCCAATTATCAGTTTTTGGGTCAAGTATTGGATGGTGGTTCATTTTTCTATTTATTCCTTTAAATCTTGTAATCAGTTTTAAATTTATTTTATACACGGGCTTTTAAAGTTTAATTTGAAAACGTGATATCCATATTTATATACGACGTCATCCTAATTACTAGGAACTTTCTTATAAAAAAAGCCATGAATCATAACCTTTACAAAACTTTTAAAAATGTTTAAATAATTATAACATTCATCGCATGACATATTTTTTACATTTTTCCAGCTCCGATCTAAGACCAACACCTGAAAATCAACACAAGTTGGAGGAAGGATGTTGATATTATGATATAAGACTTAATATGGTCAGGCAGGATCAACCATTGCTCTGTTTACTAGTTCTTACATACATTTTACGATTAATTTATAAATTTTTATATTTAAAAAAATATAAATGAAATTTTTTATTATAGGATATTTTTAAACAAGATTTTTTTAACATTTTAGTTGTTATTATTCCAAAAATCGGTCTAAAAATTTCCAGTTGCAAATAGGTACGTACTTTTTGAAAATTATCATTAAAAGAATTCTCTGTCTGTTTATGGTAACACTTAATGTGCATGCACATTTGTTTATAGTTATGATTTTATGTTTGAGTGTATGGATGTGTGCTTATTTATTTTTATTTGTTTGATTGTACTCCACCTCCTGCTGCTGCTAAATTAACAAAAGAGTGTTGCTGCTGCGTCTACCAACGTTATTGAGCAGGACATTTGTTTTCTTACTCGTTTTTATATTTATATGTATGTATGTACATACATACATATATTTTTTACGATTCAAATTTAAACGAATATTTTTATTTGTTTTTTGTTGTTGTTATTGTATTGTTTCTTGTGCTCCTACTGAGCATGTAGATGTGTCTGTTAATTTTTATTTTATTGTATTTCGACTGCTTATTGTAGAAAAAAGGGGATGGTTTTAAGTTCGATTGATATTGTAGTTGTTATTGCTGTTGCTTTTGTACACCAGACGAATACGAAACAGAAATGTATATTTTACTTCTTTTTTGTAATTCGATTTAAATGTACTAATGTGGTTGTTGTATCTAACAAATAAACCCCCTTAAGCTAAATATTTGTTATATACGCACACATTTAAATAAAATCAAAAACTCTCTGTGGTTGTTTCAAAGGACAAATGGCAAACTGTGTATGAAATCGTATTGACACAAGATAAAAGAGAAATATATGTACATTAAATAAAAGTATTTTCAGTAACATTTCTTCGTTTAAAATTGCAACCCCAATTGTAATCATTACTATCAGCATCATTATTTTTGAACTAACAAAAATTCTCTTTGGCTCTTGCTCATTTTTAAAACTGGCTTGTGGAATACACTGACAATCACACACAAATATGTATTATTACTGTCGTCGATTTTATTTCTGTGCTCCTTCTACACACTCACTCCTTTTTTCTTTGATTTGGTGATAACGAACATTATTTAACTCCACTCAGAGACATGACTGACTATCTACAAAAACACATATCCCCCCATATGAATGTCTTTTTTTTCCATTTATTTATTTTAAATCTTATTTTATTTATGCTCATACTATTTGTTTAGCCCATTTGTATTGAAAAAAAATGCCTGGAGAAACGAAGTGAGATATGAAACGGTTTTTTTTGTTTGTTTTGTTTTTATTTTCTTTAATCAAGTGGGGCTTCCAAAATGAACAACCTATTTAATGTTATTGGGGCCCAAATTAATCATGTACATGTGTTACGATCATACAAACTTACATAAGTATATAAGTAACTTGTCGGCAAGAGGTTGTTTTCCTTATTAGAAATGCAATTTAATAGCGCGAAATTTCTCGTTTTGAAAATAGGTATTTTAATTAAAAATTTTCTGATCTTTGGCGATGATGTCCTAACTCCCTGTAGGTATATTATACCTACAATTAATTTTAATAAGTAGGTAAGTATAAAGAGTTTTCAGCTCTTAAAAAAACTTTTTAATTAATGTTTGTAAATAAAATTATCAATTAGTAAATTGAATTTTTAATGTATCGGTTTAAACTAATATTTAAATTTTGATTCAGGCTTGAGTTCATTAACATTCTTATTTTAACAAAGAATTTTTCGTTGTGATAAATGAAAGAATAATTTAAAAAATTATAATTTTTACCGACAATTAGTTTATCAATTAGTTTGATTTCTGAAAGTTTTTTTTTAATTAAAGTAAATAAATAAAAATTCTTTCTCGTATTTTTTTAATAGATACCTACCTACTCCGAGTAGGTACCTATTTAAACATTATTAAATTAACATGAACATTCATTTTTTTACAAATTAAGTTAAACTTTTTTTTTTTATATTAAGAAGTTTATTATTTTTTTTAATATATATTCTAGGTATTTATTTTTTTTTTTATTTATTTAATTTATTGTCTATAGATTATAAATCCTTACAGACTAAAGTAAGTAAAATAACAAAACAAAATTAAGGTTATATATAAAATAATATTTTATAATAATTCAACGATTTAAATATAAAATGATATTTCTTTTAACAATTTCTTTACTTTCATTAAGGCCAATAAGGTGATAATAATTATTAAAGTTTTCACATATACGACGAAGAGGATCATTATTAGCATAGTTGGATCTATAGTATTTTAAGTTAATAAAACGGAAATTTCGAGTTGGTCTGGTTGGAACATTAAAAGATATTTTACTTAGCAGGAATTCAGAGCCGATATCGCCTTGAATTAGGCCCAGCACAAAAGAAAAACTCAGCATTGAACGACGACTTTTTAAAGTTGGTAATTTTATAAGACAGAGTCTGCTTTCGTATGAAGGTAGTAAAAACGAATTCCATCCAAGGCCACGAAGACAAAATATTAAAAACTTCTTTTGTACAGACTCGATACTATCAATATGAATATTATAGTAAGGATCCCAAATAATTGATCCGTATTCTAGAATAGGTCAAACTAACGATGAATATAATTGTTTCGTAATATAAGGATCCAGAAATTCCTTGCACCACCTCTTCATAAATCCAAGTTCACCATTTGCTTTGTTAACAATTAAAGAAATATGGTCACGAAAATTTCATTGGTGATCAAGCAAAATACCAAGATCAAGAAAGTTCAGAACTTTATCAAGTTTACACTCATTAATGCAATAAAATAAATTCAATTTCTTAATTCTGAAAAAGGACATGTGCTTACATTTTTTTATATTCAGCCCCATTAAGTTGATTTCACACCAATTAACCAATTTGTCAATATCAGATTGAAGGAAAAGTTGATCTTCGGGATTATTAGAAGAACGAAAGAGTTTGACATCATCGGCATACATCAAAACTTTAGAGTGCTGAATAACTGAAGGTAGATCGTTTATAAATAAGGTAAATAAAATAGGACCAAGGTGGCTACCTTGCGGAATACCAGAAGGAACTTTGATACCATTAGACGTAGCACTTCCATACTTAACTTGTTGAGTTCTTAAAGACAAGTATGATCTTAACCATTTCATTGTCATATCCATAAATCCCATTAATGACAATTTGTTAAGCAAGAGATCATGGTTTACCTTATCAAAAGCTTTACTAAAATCTGTGTAGATAGCATCAGTTTGCATATTATTTATAAAACCGTTATTTATTGTAGTAGTTAGCTCCAAAATATTAGTCGTTGTAGAGCGATGTTTACAAAAGCCATGTTGGCACGGTGCCAAAATCGAAGAAATTTGATAGTATAAATTATCAGTTAAAATTTTTTCAAAAAGTTTGGGAATATCACTCAGCTTAGCAATGCCACGATAATTTGATATCTCAATTTTGCTTCCATTTTTAAACAACGGAATTAAATACGATAATTTCCAAATCAATGGTACGTACCCTAATTTAATGAATTTGTTAAAGATAGCAGTAAGTGGGTAACATAAATTTTCTGCACAATTTTTTAGAACGCAATTTGGTATTTTATCTGGACCAGCATTAAACGAATTATTTAGTGATAATAAATTTGAAAGTATCGTTTTATCTATTTATATAAAAGTGAAACTCTGTGTGTGTGTGTGTGTGTTAGCTATAGACTCTGAAACTGCAAAACCGATCGGGCTCAAACTTTGGTAAGTTGTTGGACTCATACCAGGGAGTGTTTACGGATGGAAAAAAGTGGGCGGGGCCACGCCCATAAAAAATAAGTTATCATTTTTAGCTACTTGCACTAGATCGATTTTTCTGAAACTTTGCACACACATCGAGCTGTCATGACTAAATAATTTCGCGATAAGAAAAGTGGGCGGGGCCACGCCCCTAAAAAAGTTTTAATTTTGAGGTACTTGCACTGGACCGATTTTTCTGAAACTTTGCACACATATTAAGCTGTCGTGACTTTATAATTTTGTGATTAAAAAAGTAGGCGGGGCCACGCCCATAAAAAAAGGCTACAATTTTGAGGTACTTGCACCAGACCGATTTTTCTGAAACTTTGCACACATATTGAGCTGTCATGACTTAATAATTTCGTGATTAGAAAAGTGGGCAGTGCCACGCCTATAAAAAAAAGGTATCATTTTGAGGTACTTGCACTTGACCGATTATTCTGAAACTTTGCACACATATTGAGCTGTTATGACTTTACAATTTCGTGATTAGAAAAGTGGGCAGGGCCACGCCCATAAAAACAATTTTAATTTTGAGGTACTTGCACTGGTCCGATTCTTCTGAAACTTTGCACACATATTGAGCTGTTAGGACTTTACAATTTCGTAACTAGAAAAGTGGGCAATGCCACGCCCATAAAAAAATTATAATTTTTAGGTTTTTGCACTTGATATTCAATTAAAATTCAGAATGCATTTTGATTCATTAAGGGGCGTAGCAACGCGCGCCGGGTTTGGCTAGTAAGTAATAAAAGAGAATTGTACACCAGATGATTGAGGTATATTAAATGGGTAAGATGTAATGTTATTATATACTTTTTTAGAGTAGGTAGTTGAAAAAAAATCAGCAAATAAATTGGAAATAGAAACGTCATCATCAGCGTCAGTTGATCCATATTTATAGTATTTAGGATTAACTAGGTATACTGCCGAACCTAGGAGTTACCTTTTAAATTATTCTTGAGTTCAAATGCCCTATATAGCTATTATTTATTTTTATATTACAATAGGTACCTACAATGACAAATTTTATTTTAAATTTATTAACCCAGAATATTCGTTTTTCCGTTTTAGCTTTTGCTGTAATAAATAAACGGCTTTAGTAATTTTTTGTATTAAAGTTCTTTCTGCAAACACATGAATTTGTTACATATGTTGGTAGGAAGGTAGGTAGGTACTATGTATGTAATTAATTTGATATGCGATGCTGTATTAATAAAAACTAAAATGTATTGGGGTCTACTCATTCTACGTAAGCCCGTCTACTACCTATAAATCATCAAATAATACCTACAAATGAATGTACATATGTATGTAGTACCTACATACATACATATGTACAGTGGCTCTCATTAATATTCGGTATTTTGTTTCAGTTACTTAATCCTTCATTTTTAAATAAAATTTGTTGTATTTTAAAATTTTTTTTTATAAAATAATAAGCATATTCATAGCTATTTTCTGTGTTACAAATTATTTTCATACATTAAACAATTTTAATTTTAAAAATTAAAATGCTAAAATATTGCACAAATATATGCCCCATTAATATTCGGTATTTTCATCTTGCCAAAAAATGCAACCAAGTAACTTTGCAACTGTGCAAGCATTTTTGTTATAACGGTAAAAATCAACTTAATGAAAGTAAAATTAACGCGTGGTTTAAAAATTTTTGGCTTTGCAACGATTTTTTGTTTGATTTCCTGTGTATAAGAAACAATGGGTCGTAAAGGTAAAAATACTTCATTGGAAAAAATAGAATTGGTTATTTTTCATTACAATAATGGAAAAACTTATACAAATATTGCAGAATTATTAAATATGAAGCCAAATACTGTAGGTGATATTGTTCGAAGATATAAAAACGAAAGCCGTATTGATTTTAAAAAAGAGCGCTATATTGTGAGAAAAATTAAGAATAATCCACGCTTAAGTGCTTTTAAAATAGTAAGTGAAGTTAAGGAGGAATTAAATAAGACTGTGTCTGCAGAAACAGTATGCGAGCCATTAAAAAGCAGGGGTACAATGACCGAGTTGCTCGTAAGAAGCCGTTCCTAAATTTAAAGAATAGGACATACCGTCTTAAGTTTGCAAAGGAACATATAAAAAGGATGCTAGTTGGTGGGAAGACGTTATTTTTCTTGATGAAAGCAAATTCAACATATTTGGTAGCGATGGAAGAACAATGGTCTGGCGGAAACCCAATGAAGAATTGAAATCAAAGAACATTACTCCCACAGTAAAACATGGAGGTCGACATGTGATGGTTTGGGGCTGTATATCAGCAAAGGGAGTCGGGAAACTAGCTTTTATTGACGGGACGATGAACAAGGATATGTACTTAAACATCTTGAGTGAAAATTTGAAGCAGTCCGCCGGAAAAATGGGAATTTCTTCAACATTCAAATTATATCAAGATAACGATCCCAAACATAAAGCCTATGTTGTCCGCGAATGATTGCTTTACAATTGCCCAAAAGTTATTGATACACCCGCCCAATCCCCTGATATTAAACCCATAGAAAATTTATGGGATCATTTAGATCGCCAAGTACGTAAAAGTCCTATTTCATCCAGAAATGACCTTAAAAAAAGAATGCAGGAAGAATGGGATAAGATCAGTGTGAACTACTTAAAAAAAATTATTTATAATATGCCTAACCGTCTATCAGAGGTTATAAAAAATAACGGCTTCCCAACAAGATATTAGTTTTGACATAATTTTAAAGTTTATTTTAATTTCACGAAAAAACCGAATATTAATGAGGCCGGATTTCTGTTAAGTTTTTCCTTTTTGTTCTTTTAAATTCCTTTTTTTAATGTTTTATACTCTAAGAATAAATTAATTTAATTTCGAGAAATATATTTTCTATGACACAGCATAAAATTTCTGAGTTTCATTCATCTTCTTGCAAAAATTTTCGTTTAAATAACAGGAAATAAAAATACCGAATATTAATGAGAGTCACTGTATGTACCTATGACTAGGGCCACAGGTTTCTTTCCTAAAACTCATATATAACAGTAAGTAGGTACTTATATGTGTATGTTTTGAGTCAAATCTTAATATAATTTATATATGGTACCTTTTTTATTTATTTTCTCCATTTTAATATATACAATTGGTAAAAAATATTCATTTATTTATTTATTTTGCCATATTCTTTTAAACATTTAGAGAAATAAATACAAATAATTCAATTCCATAATGTTTCCATGAACATTTGTATGTATATAAGCGTGTGTATTTTCCACTGTTCTCTTGTAGTTACTACTCCTCACACAACAGTAGAAATCTCATCATTCCATCTCATTCGTAAAATAATATATGTCCCTGTTTTTTTTTTCTTCAATTGTTATACGGCCATTGCAGGTGGGTTGCACCAATAACAGTCGTCATTGGCAGCAGAAAAAAACAACAAAAGAATGCAAAACCAAAATAAAACAGTAGCAGCCACAATTGATCATACATACATAGCAACACATTACACTGAGCTTACAAAAACTTATGGGTTTTTTTTCTTTGTGTTTTTATATAATTTTTATAACAATTGCATGAGTATTCGTTTAATTGTATTTCCAACAGCGTTGTCAACTCGGTGATTTTATCACCGTTTTTGGTGATTTTTAACATTTTGGAAGCGAAAAAATTGCGAGTTAGTGCTTGGTGATTTTTTTGTAAGTTTTTAGTGCTTTTATTTTTATTTCGGTGACACCAAATACTAAATTTGAAAATAATTTTTTTAATTGAAAACAATTTTTGTAAGGGTAAATATCTTTAATTACCCTTACGTATTTTGTATCTTAACAAAGCTAAAAAATATTTACTCATTGTAAAATGATATTATGTTGATAATACTTTCAGCTTATGATACTAAAACTAATAATTAAGAAGATTATAAGGATTGATAGTATACAATGTTTCTGTTATTTGAGTGTTTTGCTTGTTTATTATTAATTGTAACTTATTTCCGATACTGGTTTGTTGATATCCTGTATGGTTTATGAGACATAAACCACCTACTTTTTATAAAATGAAATTGTTACGAGAATTTATTTTGTAAGTAAAGTGTCAAGTTGATCAAACCTTGGTGAAAATAAAAAAAGAGAAATTAATATGCAACTACTTTTAATTTAAAATTTTTTAGAGCACAAATTGACACCCTGATAAGGTTAATATTTGCATTGATAGTACATTTGGATGTTTTGGCCTAATAATATAAAGAATATCTTTAGACTTGTATTTCGATTATCGATATCAATCAAAACTCCAGTCTTATTGCCATTTGTAAAATAATTTATTTTAGGGGGCAACTGGCATCTAAAAGCTTTAATTTTTTTTAAGTAATGATTATATTAGCAAATGTAAAGTTAAATTTGTACACATTTTAAACTCAGTGATTTTTTATGAAAATTACGCGCTTTTTTAGGGGTTTAGGTGCTTTTTGAAATTTTAAAGTTGACAACGCTGATTTCCAACAATTCACAAAATCCAAATACAAACTTGCTCAATTATTTTCTCCTCTCACACTTTCTCATTGGTAACTCTCTTACAATTAATATTCAAAATAGTGTTGTTTTCCTTCTTATTTTCAATAGTTTTTATTTAATTTAGTGGGAGGGGTATGTATTACTAATGCTTTTGTATTTCAATGGAAATTACTCATACTAATGCATTTAAATGACAATTGTGTTTTTGTTATTTTCTGGTACTATTTTGATTCGAATTCAAACTTAAAAAAACAGAAATTCTAATTTTGTGTCTGTTTTTTTTATCTAGCCATCCTTGTTGTACTGAGGGGTTTAACTTAGATAAATCGTTGTTGCTTTCTTATACACACAATCTAACATTTTAATTAAATGATTAATTTGTCATTTTCTGCTTGTTTTTTTTTCTTTTTGTTGTAAATTTAACGTGTATATGTAAATACTTGTGTACATTTTTAACTAGCCGTTATGCAATTTTTTGCTGGCTTTTTTCAGCTGGGTAGGTATTTCCGAGTTTCTTTTTTGATTATAGGTACCTACGCCAATGACAATATTTTAGTACCTACTATAGCTACCTATTTATATCTACTAAATATGTATGTAGTTAATTATTAATGAGGTAGATAGGTACTATCTAATTTGTTCTTTTTATGTAGGTAATTTTATTTATTTTTCTTCTTTTGGACGGCTGTCAGTAAAAAGCAGTGGCCGAATTACGGCATTCGAACGAGATCGAAATTTAAAAAATTCTTATTAGATTCTCGATACCTAAAGCACAGCGAACACGATCGTTCGAGTAAAATTTCGATCGATATCGAATGCCGTAATTCGGCCACAGTTCTTTTATTTTATTAATCTTATCTTTTAGCACCTCCACATACCTATTCATCTTCATCGGAAAGCTCTTCCTCCATTCTGATTACACTATATTATTACCTCCTTTGCCGTTTTCTTTAAACGTAAGATTAATAACGTATTGTTAACACATTTAATAATATCAAAAATTTTTTAGATCCACATATTGCCGGTTTTTGTTCACCCTAAACTTATTCGTTGAATTATTCACACTTACACCATTATATTAAAGTTCTAACAACTCTAATTTTTCTTTTAAAGTTAAAAACGTATCCGTTTTTGTATGAACTTTTCACATTTAATTTATATTAAAAAATGTGAATTATAGCTGAATGTGAGCACTAAAAAAATCTATCAATTAAGAGCAAATAGCTATGGAAATCCCCATATTAGTATGAAGTTGAATCAGAATTTTACCAATATAGGTACTGTTGATTTAGATTTTTGCACTTCATAGTTATTTAGAGCTTTTGCACTAATTTCATATTTTAGAAGAAAAAAGTGTTCATATTTTGAGGTTTTCATATGTATATTACTTAGTGTGTTGATATTATCACTAGTGCACTGTACCTATAATATTTTGATAGTTTGTCAACACAGTGTAATAGGTAGGCATTTTGTCAAGCGTACATTTTTAACATGTTTTAGTAACATAATAGTTTAAATACAAAATATGTAATTTTATTGATATCAATAAAATGGGAGAGTGTAAATTAACTGAAATGGAACAGATAGAAAGGTAATAATGACAATATTTTTCGGAAAACGCTGTAAGAAAGCATTTCACCAACCAAGGTTGCCATATAATTTTGGGAACAGAAATGCTCTTAATAAGTTAAAACTAAGATAAATGTTCATACCTACATAAATATGTAATTTTTCATGCAAATCTTTTGTTTTGGCTTCAAAACATAATTATATATTTAAATACCCATATTTGAAAACAATTTAGTTGCGGTTATTTAACAACACCGACAAAATAGTCCAAGCATTTACAAAACAGAGTTTTCATCAACTGCTCCCTTTACGTAATCTGTAGTTGATTGAAATACATTCTTTATCCGTCGGCATTTTAAACTATATTATTTATATATTATATCTTATTGTATGGAGATCTATCTTTAAAATGGTGGACTTTTTAATAACACCTTTATTGTTAAATATAATCGATTGTCCTCAAGAAACTAAATGATCATAACAGAGTGCTTAAAGTGGCTGTATCTATATACTTCTTTACCAAGATTCCGATAAAAAATATGATATCAGGATTACTGAAACATCGTGTAATGAACAAGTACTAACCATAAACACTAAAAAACAAGTAAGAGCGCTATATTCGGCCGTACCGAATCTTATATACCCTTCACACCGTGTAGTCATGCAATAACAGTAGTTTGTATCACCATTCCATATGATATACGTACATACATAAAAAAACCATACATATATAAAAACATCCACATTGTAAAATTATAAATTTAAGTATGTATGTTAAAAAAAAAAATAAAAAAAAATTAAAAAAAAATTAAAAAAAAAATTTAAAAAAAATTTAAAAAAATTAAGAAAAAAATTAAAAAAAAAAATTTAAAAAATAATTAAAATATATATAATAAATATGAATATAATAATAATAATAATAATAAATATGAAACAAAAAAAAAATTAAAAAAAATTTAAAAAAAAATAATAAAAATTTAAATAATATATTAAATAAAAAATAAAAAAAAAATTAAAAAAAAAATTTAAAAAAAAATAAAAAAAAATTTTTTTTGGCTCAGCTGGGATTCAATGCCACGTTTTCTCTAACCAGTATACACGTTTGTATGTATGTAAGCTTTCAGAAAATATATACTTTATGGGGTCGGAAATCAAAACTGTAGAAATTTCACACGGAATGACAAACCTATATATACCCTTTTTCACTGTGTGAAGGGTATAATAAGACGCTTCTTTACAAGTAGAAATGGTATGGTTTGCAAAGAATGACTTAAAGTAGTAAAATTAGTTTTATGCTGAATATAAAACTAGCATGGAATTAATCAAGTTAAAAATACATCAGAGTAAGCGGATATGCGGTCAAAAGATGCGAATCTCGCTTACTCTGCGCACTGGATTTACGTTGCATGGGAGGGATCCACAGTTTGGTGGTCAAAGGACACAAAGTATTCCTTGCATTTGATTATGTGGTACTGCGTTCTACATAAAAGCAGTAAATGAAGGCAATAATGGGTTGTAATTATTAACAATGTCAGCATTGCATATGAAAACAGATCACATATGTCATTGCTCTTATCGAATAAAATACACCCGAAGTGTGAACGCTATGTGTAAGGGACCTTAGTCTGAGGCAACTAATGACGATTACTAGAGAGTGTAGAACAGACGCTTATAACAGCGCGACACTGAGTAAAGTAAGAAATGAAGTTCTGTGCCGACCACCACTATCGGCGACGACAGCTAACAAGAAAATATGTTAGCGACGGCTTTAAGTCGGCTGTATCTAATACTTAAATACATAAGCGTTCTTTTGTAGTTAACAAAACGAAAAAACGAGTTTTTTTAATTTTTAAAGGCAGCTCTTTCTGATTTTTCATATCAGGTAACTTTTTTCTTCCAGATTGCTTTATGCAATGATTTCAAATAATGCATTAATTGCTGGTGCTTCGGCCTTTACATGAAATTATCTTTGCACTCAAAGAGCATACAGCAGTGTCATCAGCCTTCTTTTCAAAAAAACTTCCATACTATTGAACTTTCCATCTAAAACAGTTTCATTTATTTTAATATAAAAAAAAGTTTATAAAATTAACACATTACCTCAAAATGTATATCAAGTTATTTGTAAAAATAGTTTTAAACATAAAGTTAAAAAAAACCTTGAAGAAAATATTTTTATAAAAAAGAAATGTTACAATATAAAAATATGCTTCCCGGGAGTTCCTGTCTTTACTTGAAACAGCATTAAAGATTCAAGAAATTTAATTTGAAATACTCTGCCTTATAATAAATATATCGCACTCAGTTCGACTTATGACCTAGATTACGTTGTGTTTAAGGGAACCGATTAATTGGAGTTTATTACCTTAGACTTGCAATTTTAACTAAGTTAAAATTTGATTTTAATTTTATTATTACATTTTTCAAAGCCGTAAAACTAGAATTTTACGAAATGCTTAATGCTTATTACAAGAATTTTATGTTGTCTCATACGTACGTACTATTTTAATCACAAAATTGCATTTTTAGGAAAATGCAAAGTTTGTGAAAATATTCATATAAATCGGTTAAGGTCAAATAGATGAATATAAGCATTTACTAAGTATCGGGTGTCCCAACTAGAACGCAATTTTTAAATTTTAAATAAAACGCAGATATTAAAAAAAAATCGTGAAACTTTATTATATCGTTAAGTAGACAGAATGAGGTTATGTATGGAACAATATATCGTGCAGATGGCCGCCGCGGCTTTGCTGGCACACACGCGATCTTTTAATGAAATTTTCAATGACCTTTTTGCATAAATGCTGCGGTATTTCATTAATGCAGCGTCCAATTTCCTCTTTTAAGGCTTGAGTCGTCGTCGGCTTATTTGCGTAAACCATAGACTTCAAAAAACCCCAAAGAAAAAAATCTGAAGGTGTTAAATCACACGATCTAGGCGGCCAATTCTGGTCTCAGCATTTTCATGTTGTCTCTCCAATACCCAATTAACGAACTCCCTTCGCTGTCCATGGTCAGCTGGCTTCAGTTCCTAAGTCAATTGAAGTTTGTATGCATGAAGATGCAAATCTTTCGTCAAAATTCGCTGCATAGTGGATTTGGAGACACCAGTTTGCTGAGCTCGGTGTCGAATTGCGGTGGATGGAGCTTGAGCGACACCATCACGTACAGCTACGACATTTTCGGTCGATCGACCTGGTCGAAGGCTGGGTCACTAACAGACCCAGTTTCGGCAAATTTATCCATTAATCTCTTTACAGTTGACTCTTTTGGAGCATTATTGTGGCCCCAAATTGATCGCAATTTGCGAACTGTAGCCGCAAAACTTTCACCATTTTGGTAAAACAATTCCACAATGAAAATGCGTTGTTCATTCGTGTAGCGCTCCATTTTTACTAACCTCGTACCTTCTACTAGCAAACAATAACAATTGTTCAAATGTCAAACAATGACACTTCGAATGGCGCCAAATTTAAAAATTGCGTTCTAGTTGGGACACCCGATACAAGCATGGCATTTATTATTTTGCTAATCAAAAATATTTTTGACGTTGAAACTTAGTGTGTAATCTCTTTAGACCTCTCGAAAACAAATTTATTTCACAAGTATTAATACCTACTACTTAAGGACCAAAAAATATATTTTTATATATTTAATCTTTCTCGTTTTAAAGTTATTTTTTAATACATAATCATTTTGTCACATAAAAAAATTCTCACCCTAAGGACTTGTGTCGAACATAATTTTAAACAATTACACATTTCAATATCATCTTTCGTTTAATATTAAATGAAGTATTAAATATTGGTTTTACACAAGAACACACTAATCCCTAACCTCAATGAGACAACTACTCTAACCCTTAATATTTTTCTAATTATACCCATAACTACATATGTAAGTACGTATGTATAGTAATACAATATGAATTATAGTTTCATATTTTATTCATACATTTTTTTTTAATAATACAACAATAATGGTGGAAACAATTGAAACAACTGAATAAAAATTATAAAGAAACGAAAGAAAAGAAACTCAAGTACCTACCACAATTTAAGTGGATTATAGAATAATTTACAATGAAAAATAGCCAGCAGACTATAATAATTATATGGTAAATAAATTCTAAAACTATAAAACAAGAAATTACAACAGCTGGCAACCCCTTTTTTTTGCTTGTGTGGAAACAAAAATCCCTCTTTTGCAACAACAACAACAACACAAATATAATAAATACTAGCAAAAACTAAGTACCGCAATTAGTAAATAAATACAAACATGCATACATACATCTTTATATAAATACTCATGCACACATTTACACGAAATATATACTCTTCTGAAAACAAAAATAGAAAAATTTTAATATAATTTGTATAAAAATAAATAAAATGAACTAAAATTGTATTATTTTTATAGAAGTTTTTAGAGATGGGAAAAAATAGTACCTTTTATGATACTTAATTGTTATAAGTACGTAGGTATAATACAAATGTTATGTTTTTAGTTCATTGACTAAGTTTTTAATGCTTAGAGTATTTTTTAAATGTTTTGTAACTTCTTTTCTAATGAAGTTCATTTATGTTTATACCTACCTGGTATAAGATTTAAAAAATATATACCTAGTAGGTAGGTAGGTACCTATAGGTATTTCTTGTTTTGTTTTGCAAAGTGGAAATTTTTTTTCCACAATAGTGTACAATAAGGTATCTTAACATTTGTAAGAAAATTTTAAACTTTGTTTAATAATTAAGCAAAATTAATCCTAACGTCAGAGTGCGAGCTTAAATTTTAAACATTTTTGGGCATTTATTGCTTGAAGCGAAGATTAACACTACCCTGTAAAGCATAGATGCCCATAAATTCAGCCGTATGGGTTAGATAATTTTAAAAGTACAGTGACACAAAAAAGTAAGCCCATAGATTTTTATTAAAATTTGGTCCCAAAAAGTTGTTTTGGTTGTAAAATACAGTCAAAGCCCGGTATAGTGAATACTCGACTTAACGAAAACGCGATATAACGTACGATCAAAATTTTAACATTGACTACCTTATATTACGAACATATCAAACAACTTATACCCGATATAACGAATGCAGGGCAAAAACTCAAACAAAAAGTAAACGCTAAAAATAAAAAATGTGTGTAAATATTTACATGTAATTAAAAAACAATAGAAAAGAGAACCTAAAACGGTAAAATACCGTTTGTTTTTCAATAAATACCCATTTGATATTTGCGTATGCGCTGATGCCAAAAGCATTTTAGTACGTTTTTATCAGGTTGTTAAGAGTTTCAGCGTAAAATAAGAATGGGAAACAGAAAAAGAATTTATTTAAGTGAAAAAATGAAAATTTTGGATGACTGTAAAAAGACCTTAGTGCAATTTCACAGGAATATGGGATTCCAAAATCTTCAATGTGCACATTAAAGACAATGAAAGACAAAATTGTGTTAAATCTAGAAGCTACCAAATATGGATAAAAGAACTTAAAAAAGGTGTGTGCTCAAATATGGAGGCAAAGCTGTTCGATTGGTTTCTGAATCAAAGGAAGAAGTTTGTACCAGTAATTGGAAAAGCACTGAAAGCAAAAGCCATTGACATACAAAAAAAATTTTGTAATGGAGGATTCAACACAGGTGATGGTTGGTTAGCTAGATTCAAAAAAAGATACGGCATTAGACTTCTTAAGGAATCCGATGAAAACTTATCATCAAGAGAGGATTTAGAAGAACCATTTAAACAAGAATTGCAAAATGCGTTAAGAAAAAACCATTTAACTCATGGTGTAATTTTCAATGGTGACGAAACGGGACTTTATTGGAAAATGATTCCTAACAAAGCCTTAGAACATGCTGGGGAAAACTACAGCTTCAGGAAGGAAAATATCAAAAAAATAGTTACCTTACTACTCTGTGCAAATGTTTCAGGCACAAAAAAAGATTAAATCTCTTCTTATTGGAAAGGCTGAAAAGCCGCGCTCATTTCGAAACAAAGTTTTAAGGTGAAAACTTTTTTAGAATCGAATAATCTGCAATGAAGTCTCTATTAATTCTTGATAACGCTCCAAGTCACCCTCCTCCAGAAAAGCTTGTTAAATTGACAAACGATTGAAAAATATGGACAATTTATATGCCTCCAAACGTGACACCTCTTATTCAACCAATGGATTAAAATGGTATTCGTTTAGTAAAATTACAATTTAGGAATAGTCTTCTAGCCAAAATGGTGTCATCTAAAGCAGAAAATTGTGTTTTTTTTAAACCTTTTACTCTTTATGATGCAACATCCATGATTGCTTTGGCTTGGCATAATTTAAAGCAAGATACATTAGCAAAGTGCTGGAATAAAATATTGTATCCCGGTAATTTGGAGTTTGACGAGGAAGATGAGATCCCACTGCCACAGATGATGCAACAAGAAAAATTTGTGTACATGAGACGCGGAATAAGACTATTGAGTTCAGTTTTTCCAAACTCAAGCTATTTTTAAACACTATTTTAACATTTTTATCATTTTAACCTTTTTATGCTTTTCAACTAAGATATTTTTCATTATGGACGATTTAATAAACTGAATTCAAACTGGAGCATATATGTACAAATGTATATTCTCAACTTGTTTCTGTATATCTTATGTTAATTTTAAAAAATAAGGAGTACAAAATAAAGTAAACATGTACAAAACTTATTTATTTTTTTAGTTTTGAAAATTTGATATTGCAAAAATAAATATTAATTAACATAATTTGATCTTTTTATGTTAACCTAATAAAATCACTATAAAATAAATCTTTTCGATATAACGAATTATTCGATATAACAAAAGGGCCTGACAATATATCATTCGTTAAACCGAGCTTTGACTGTATGTATAATATTGCAGTTCACACTGAACATAGTGCAAATGCCCGCCGCAGTTTTATTTAACCAATTTTCTATTACTCTGGTGCACCAATCAGGTTTAATTTAGCTGAGGTCATAGTTTATGTTGGCTTTGAAGGCTGCTGTTGCTTATAATTAAATGGTCTAGCGGCATAACCAGACTATTATACTGGGTGTAATATATCCGCTAACATCAACGGACTGCATTTTGCACATTTAGACGTTACCAATTTTATTTAAAACTGCTTTTGAAATAACATTTACCAATAACCAATATAATTATTTAATAAATAAATTGTTTTAATTTAAATATTAAACAAATACCTATGTACAGTATGCCTCGTATACTAGAGCTCGAAAATTCTAATCCCTCGGATATTATAACCAACTTTGTTAATACATTACATGCTCTGAAATTAGAAGCGTCAGTTCTGATTTTTTAATGTTTTTATTGTTTGTTTGGTTTTTAACACTGACAAATTGACTTAGTAGGTATTATTTGTCCTCCAAGTAGTAAAAAAGGGGAATCTCATGTTACTTATGTATGTATGTGTGAAATTTTCAACGCGTACTCTTATTTCGGCAGCATTTAAGTGAAATTTTAAACAAATGCTTATATCTACATACATAAGTATATATATTTTGAAAATACCTTTTCCCCCTGTATTAGCACTTGTAAAAATGCTAATTTTAATAAAAATTTTCAAATTATATAGGAACAGGTAACTCTCTCATAACGCTGTACTGTTATAACGCGATTTTGGGTACAAGGCAGTTTACAAAATGCGGAAATTTTCCTTTAACTCTGTACTCTTACCTCCTACAACGATGAAGAAGTCTAAGATTTGTAGAAAGTTGTGGTTTTATTTCGATTTGTCTGAAAAATTAAAGTACGTATGTAGGCATTATTAATTTGTATGCTATGTTTTAATAAATACAAATTTATTAGTAGGTACGATTACCATATAAGAATCAATTTTGCGATTTGGAACCTATCTACCGCATTAAAGGAGATTTTCCTGTACCTAAAGTAAATCAATTTTTTGAGATTTCTTTAAAAAATTAAATAAATTACCAAAATCTTAAATTATACAGTATATTTTTTGCTTAAAAATATAGGTACATACCTACCTATTGATGAATTACACCTACATATATCCTAAAGATTAACAGTAATTATTCAATTATTATACCTACCTATAGGGTTGCCATCCGTCCTCTTTTCCCCGTCCTCTTTTTTAGGCCATCCGGGGCTGTCCTACTTCATTTTTAGCAAATGTCCGGGGTTGTCCGGCTTTTTGCACCTTCTCTGAAGTTTTTTTCTTACATTTAAACTTTAAATCACAGGTTACAAAATGTATAAAAAAAGATTTATGTGCTCGTACAATTAGTTTTCCAAAAGTACAATTTTAAAACTTCTCTTTGTACAAAATTAGTTTTATTATCCTTAATTGTCGCTATTTATCGAAATGACCAATTTTAACTTGTCTTTTATTTTAAAAAGATCGGCAAAGGGGTCTGCTTGTCAGCTGTGTATTTTTCATAAAGCTTGTTTTCCAGATATAGAAGAAAGTCTTGAACAAAAAATATAGTAAGGGTATATAATTTTGATATGGATTGCCTAGAGTTTTACAAATATTTGAAGAGATGCGATGGTAATATATTGGCTCAAATTGGAAGTGTTGAAAAATATACCTATGTAAAATTTTTAAAAGTGTACATTCCCGATAATGAGTGCAATGAATTTTTGTTGTTTTTTTTTTGGTTTTTTGTTTTTATTTTCAACCATTAAATCTGAATGATATGCTAAGTTTGTATTTTAGTAAATAAAGTTTTTTTTTTCGTAAAAACAAATTTTATTTTTGTATTTTAAATGGCGTCGTTAATTTTATCAAATTTTTTTTTTTAAATGTGTCCTATTTTTTGGGCAAATGTCCTACATTTTTTATGCTGGCGTCCTCTTTTTTTAAAATAGAAATGGCAACCCTATCTGCCTATCACTCTATGGAATGCACGTTAAAATCGGCTTTGTAAGATATAGTTGTACCTATGACCCTATCAAAACAATTTTTGTCTTAAATTAAAAAAGTAGGTACCTACCTAAACATAACCCCCCAAAAAAGTACTTATCATTGGAAAAAATTTCGCCACACAATCAAACTCCCTAAAGGGCCGAAGAAAACGAAACCATGGGCAAAAGCAACAACAATTGCAATATCGTCAAAAGTAAATAAACAAGAATAAAGGAACAGGAAAAAAATTATATAACAACACATGAAAAGTAAAATATCACATTACTCTTTCTAGCCAACATCAGTGCTCTCATTCCATAGCATCAATGACAATTTCCAAGAAAATTCAAATAAAAACAAGTAATAATAACGTAAAATACAATTCATTTGAAGCCCATCAAAAAAATATATATAAGTAAGAATTGTGGGAAAAAGTAGGGTCAGCATAAAACGCACACTCATACGTGCAAACAAACAACCAAACAAAAGTATTTATGTACCAACAAGAAAAAAGGAAATTTGAAAGAATAATTTAAATAAATTCAATATAAAAAACAAACAATAATATCATTCTTTTATAAGTATTTGTACCAAAAATAATTGTAGTAGAAAAAGGACAAACAAATTCGCGTAAATGAAAGGCAAATATTAAAAACTTTCTGAACAGAAACATTATGGCAACGAAACAGGCAATTAATTTTACTCTTTTTCAGCAAGAGAGCTAAACAAAACAAAAAGATATTTGTCTCTCCCTCTCAGGAGACATTTAAATAAATACAGTTAAGAAATAACAATGGAAATGAATTTGAAAAGCAGACAACAAAAAAAAAAAATAAACAAATGTAAAATATATCTTTTGTTTTTGTATAGTGTTGTTTTTGTATTGCTATGGATGTGTTTGAGACAAGGTTAACGCCTTAAAGTGTTTAATTTGTTAAATATGGGAATGAGATAGCAGATGTTAGTTAGATTTAAGAAAAGGAAAGCTGCATTTGTTTGAAACTTTTATTTTATATGTATATGTATTGTTGTTCTTGTAAATTCATTTGGTTTGTTTTTCTAATAAGACTGTTTTTCTTAGGAGACATAAATAAGAAATGAAACAAGTTAAATAAAATTTGAAATATTGAGGATTAAAGAAATGAAAATTTGCACGTATGTATGTATACCAGAGTCTCCACTTCTTTTGACTCAACAATATGCTCAAACTAGATAGGTATTTTGCATTTAGGGAACAGGTATCGTACCTATATTTCCCGACATTCATTTACGCATTGGTAGGTATTAAAAAAATTTATAATCTTTGTAATGAATAGGTACTTGCAGTGGGCAGTTGCTAATCTTAAAACAATATACCTATGTAGGTACCTACCTACCTAGTCAGAGCTTCCGTAGGCGGACATCAATCGTTGCAGCAACTTTGTAACATTGTTAAAGGACTTCGTGATTATGCCGGATATCAAATTGATGATTTAAAGTAATTTATAATCTATGCAAGGTTGCAAATAATCCTTTTTAAAAATCAATTTAGTATTAAGAAAATCTGACAAGCTTATTAGGTTTTATTACAATTGACCTTTTTGTGTATGTATACCTATTTCTTAATACTGAACTAAACATTGTTATAATAACCAAGGCTTTCTATATTATCTTATCCTGTAGGTATCTTACAAAATTAAGGCTTCTATTCAGGTTTTTATTACTCTAAGCTTAAGGAAATTACATTAAGACTTATTTGACATGAAGTACAAGAAAATTAATCATGTTTATTAATTCTTGTGCAGAAGAGCCAGACAATAATTCAATGTATTTTCTAGAAATGTTTTGTTTAATCTTTTTTTACAACCCCATCAACACGGTTAAAGTTTATTTGGTTTAAAGGATGTCCCTTTCTCTTCCATACTGTTCGAAAACGACTTTCAACTTTTAAAGCTTCTTTATTCTAGCATTAGGACGATATAATAAGAGTTATTTTTTAATTTTTAAAGGCAATGCCCAAAATTTTTTTTTTACAAATTTTAATAAATAATTATAAAATTTAATAAAAATTTTCTAATTTTTTTTTTAATTTGAACTTACATATTACTTAAATGGAAGTATTTTTTCTGTAATTTTTTTTTTTTTACAAAACTAAAAAATTTCGGTTAAAAAGTAAAAATAAATTAATATTGGATGCGTAACTTTGTTTTAGAGCATTTGTACGATATTACATTTTTCTAAGGATTGGCAGTTGTTAGCTATGATATTTTCATCTATTGGGGCAACGAATCATATCCCAGAGAGAGCGTTCTGCATCTATTGTCACAAATGGTAGACGGACGGGAAAAGGTCTGAACAATAAATTGAGTGAGGCAAAACTCCCCAACCAATATTTTCTAAATAGTTTTTAACAGGCATTCTAAAATGAAGCCGAGTATTGTCACGATTAAATATTACGTTTTTATATATGGCGTTATATTCTGGGCGTTTTTTGGCCAATAATCTTTTTAAGCGAAACATTTGGTCTTGGTACAGGTTCTCTGTGATGGGCTTGCAAGTTTTCAGCAGCTTATTATAAATAGGATTTTTTTTTTTGTTAAAACCTTACCTTAACCTTACGCCATATTACCTTACCAAAACCAAATATCCACATTTGGTTTTGATGTCAATTCAGCCCGGGCTTTACATACAAACTGTAACGTCTCAGGTTTTAGTAATGGGTCCACTTTCCATCGTAATGAATGATTTGGTGCAAAAATGATTATCTCTTAAGCCTTCAAGCAGCATTTCGGATATGCAAAATCATTTTTCAAGGTTTCTCGGCTTGAATTTGTATTGTACTCGATTTCCCTACTTTTCGATGAATCCTGCTAATAAAACAGATTTTCAAATTTCTGTTTACGTAGCTGCTAATGAATTTGCAAGCTCTTGTTGAGTTTGAAAGTAATCTTACTGTTAAGGATCTACTCAGTACTCGTTTACTTTTTTATTAAGTAATAAATTCTTTTATCATTTTTGTCCATACTAACATGTTAAGTAGGTTCACTCCATAAATGACAAGAATTAGTCTAAAGTTAACCGAAATGTATGAAACTAAATCATGGTCAATTTACTGTTACGATGTCTGTGAGCTCGATCATATAACCCAGCATTGCATTATATCGTAGAATCTAAAGTACTCTCAGTGCTGCACATACAATAGCATTTTACAATCCTTGAAAGCACTACTCTGCAGAACATATTAGACTACGTACTCCATTGTAGCTGAAACAAGAATGTTTAGTTAAGCAACAAACATTCGTATCAAGTAGTGAGACAGAGTTGTTTTAAAGTTAAGTGTAAATAGATCATTATGGTTGGTGCAATGCCCCTCTCTAGAATTGTTTTTGGTGTGTAGGGTGAGCAGGCAAACCACTATAGGTACCTATTTTATTTAAATTTTAAAATTGTTTTTAATTAAGTATTGTGCTAAATATCTCTACCTATGATATGTATTTAATCAATGCTTGCGAATATGAAGTAGGCAGGTTTTTTAAACAACATTTTAGTTTTTCAGTAAATAATTTAGGTACATAAGTACTTAGCTACCTAAAGGACCTAAATACTTTATTTTATCTATAACTTCTCAAACTCAAAATAAATACCTATTACGCCATTTTCTATTTAAAATACTTTTTAAACTAAGACGAAAAAAAATAAAATTTCGTTTATACCTATAATGTTTTAAAAAACAAATTAAATGTCATTTTGTTAAATAAAAATACTCTGAAAAACAACAACAGCAGCAGCACAACAAAAATTAAATTTAATTGAATTATTGACAATGTTATTTTCATATGCTGGTATTTGCCATACACACATACTCTTACACAAAAACCAGATGCAAATTTAATTTAAAAGAGAAAGAGAAAAATAACTTTAATTTAAACACGCCTCTATTGGAATGCAATGGTAAATAGACATTTCTCTTAATATGTACAAAATTAACAACTCTCTAAAAAGGTTTAAGTCTAGACTTCTTATTTCCGGCACCTTAATCTATGCAACATATTCAAAGCTATCATATTTTAAACAGTTAAATGCAAGTATATTTAAATATAGCAGTTTGTTATTAAATTTATTTAAACATCATGATGTTTTGTTCGGGCATTAATTTTCTTTAATACTTAATTCACTTTTTACAATAGTTCGGCTGTTTGATATGAAAATGCCTGCGTAACATTTATGATTGATTACATATTTCCAAAAACAAACACACATACACAGTTGCAATTTTTCTCCAGATAATCAACCCTTTTTATAATTTCTTTGTGTTTCATAATCTTCTTTTTGTTTTTATTTTCAAGTAAATTTTCCTTTAACTTCCCTAAAATATTGATTTCTTATTTGTATTCTTTTTGTCTTAAGCTGTGTGTGTGTCTTTATTTACGTCTTGTCTATCTATTGTCTGTGCTATTTTTATCATACAATAACAATAACAAAAATTCCAACAACAACAATAAGGAAAATGTAAAAAATCAAACTTAAACATCTTTCTGCACTCATCACTTTCTTGGCATGTGTCAACAATGATTTGTATTGTTGTTGCTACATAATTGTGTATTAATTTTCTTTAATACAATTTAAATTATGTTTTTTGCCTACGAAAGCGAATTTACATTTTTGGCAAGTTATTGATTTCTGTGTATTAATCGACTTAGTCCGATATTTTTAAGTCCCTTGAAGTTTTCAACTAGTTAAGCTTGACTATAGCATTAGTTTAGTTAAGTTTTGCTCTTATTTATAATTGCTTCACAAGGTGTCACATTGTCATAATGTTTTAGGATTTCACAATAGTTTATTTTATTTATTTTTTATTTATTTATTATACCCTTCACACGGTGAAAAAGGGTATATATAGGTTTGTCATTCCGTGTGAAATTTCTACAATTTTCATTTTCGCCTCCATAACATTTATATTTTCTGAAAGCTTATGAATAGGGGAGTCTGTCCGTCTGACCGTCTGTCCGTGTGTATGTTGAAATCATCCGACATCGCTTGGACCCGGGTGAGGTATTAAAATATCAGAAATATTCGGGAGTAGATTGGAATTGAAAATCAGGAACATCGGTACATAAGCAACTGAGATATGAGCAAAAACCCACCACTACCTCGATTTTTTTTCCACAAAAACAACATACATACATACAAACGTGTATACTGGTTAGAGAAAACGTGGCATCGAATCCCAGCTGAGCCAAAAATATTTTTTTTTAATTTTTAAAAAATTTTTTTTTAATTTTTTTTTTATTTTTTTTTATTTTTTATTTAATATATTATTTATATTTTTATTATTATTTTTTTTAATATTTTTTTTAATTTTTTTTTTATTTTTTGTTTGTTTTATATTTATTATATATATTTTAATTATTTTTTTTTTAATTTTTTTTTAAATTTTTTTTTTAAATTATTTTATTTAATTTTTTTTTTATTTTTTTTTGTTTTTTTAACATACATACGTGAATTTATAATTTTACAATGGGATGTTTTAATATATGTATGTTTTTTATATGTATGTACGTATTTCATATGGGATGAATGGTGATACAAACTACTGTTATTGCACGACTACACGTTGTGAAGGGTATATAAGATTCGGCACGGCCGAATATAGCGCTCTTACTTGTTTTTAATTAATTTACCCTTTTTAATCTATTCGTTATAAATTAACCTCCAAACTAATACCGGGTGATTTATCGTGAGTTTTGTTTTTTCAATAGGCTTTTTTAGATAAATCATGCATGACTCATATTAAACTGCTTTCATTTATGTTCAGTATCATTTAAAACACTACAACAGCGTCTTCAAATTATTTAGCTGTATTACGAAAATAGCGTTCTGTGAAAAATATTTTTCGTTCGATTTGAGGAACCTGCGGTGCTCATAATCGACCTACAAAAGTCACTATTGACCATATTATTCGCCAATTTGAGTCTCTGTAATGCCCTAGTGGCGCTAAAACCCAATATTGAAATTATATTTATTGTACTAATACAAATATGGATTTTAATTTAAAAAAAATATATTCGACCGGCTAGATCACATCCAGCATGTAGTGAAGAGGATACGGCTACTGTAGATTGGCTTGTCTCTGCACGCAAAGAAAAAATATGGTTGTGGTAACCATAATCGAAGAGCAACATACTATGATTGAATTGTATGATTGTGGTTAAAACATATAACGGTTACCAGTTATCGATATTATGTTTACTTAAAGTATCATTCAATAATCATATATATGACTACAATTGAAATCGACAATCTTTGCTTTTTACGGCAAATTATTGTCTTCTGCTGTGACATACACATATTGATTGTACTTACCAATTTAATTGCAATTATTTTACCAATATTTTTTTACATTTTCATGTTTATTATACCCTTCACACAGTAAAAAGGGTGTATATAGGTTTGTCATTCCGTGTGAAATTTCTACAATTTTCATTTCCGACCCCATAAAGTATATATTTTCTGAAAGCTTATGAATAGGGGAGTCGATTAAGCTCTGTCAGTCTGACCGTGTGTATGTTGAAATCAACTTTTTGAAGCCCCCCGACATCGCTCGGACCCGGGTGAGATATTAAAATATCAGAAATATTCGGGAGTAGATCGGTATTGAAATTCAGAAACATCGGTACATAAACAACTGAGATATGAGCAAAAACCCACGACCACCTCGATTTTTTTTCACAAAAACAACATTACAACAACAACATACATACATACAAACGTGTATACTGGTTAGAGAAAACGTGGCATCGAATCCCAGCTGAGCCAAACAAAAATTTTTTTTATATTTTTTTTTTAATTTTTTTTTTTTATTTTTTATTTAAAATATTATTTATATTTTTATTATTTTTTTTTTATTTTTTTTTTTTTTAAATTTTAATTATTTTTAAAAAAATTTTTTTTTTAAATTATTTTTTATTTTTTTTTTTTATTTTTTAACATACATACGTTAATTTTTAATTTTACAATGGGATGTTTGTATATATGTATGTTTTTTATATTTATGTACGTATTTCATATGAGATGAATGGTGATACAAACTACTGTTATTGCATGACTACACGTTGTGAAGGGTATATAAGATTCGGCATGGCCGAATATAGCACTCTTACTTGTTTTTAAATTTTCTTTAATATTTCAAAATTTTTGTTTTGTTTTTTTGACATCTCTAACTTTTAAAATAATAAAAATTTATTCAGCAAGAAGAAGAACGATTGAAATCAAATTATTAAAACAAATCATAGCTTGATTAATTTGTAATCATACTGTTGTCTCACCTTTTATTTAATAATTATTTGTAATTTTTAATGCTTTTGAATATAATGTTATTTTTGTCAAATTAATTTTTTCAAATCATACTATTTTTAAATGATAACCATTTTGAAATTTTTACGAAAAGTAAACATTAAATGATACAATTCAAACAAATGCTTGATTATCGTGACAAAATATATGATGAAATAAAACAAAAATAACTATTACTTGTTTTCGACCACCAAATATTGTTATAGAAACTATAATATGACCGTCGTGATCATGTCGTAACCATGGTTTTGCTTTGCGTGTACGTTTACATAAATTTCAAGAAAGTACTTTCATATGTAAATGTAAGATAAATAAATGTGTTTAAGAAAGTAATTAATGAAAAGCCATAAAAATCAGTATGAAAAAATACGATTGTATTATATTGTCCATCTCCGATGGAAATAACAAAAACAACTGTTTATATACTGCACAGATTGTATTTTATTTCAAGTGTGATAGTGTAGATACAAATTGTAATGAGAAAACTTTCTATTTGATTTTTTGACAATCAGACCAAAAATCATATTATTTACCTCTGACAAAATCCAATAAGAATCTAAAGACTTGTAGAATAGTGTAAAGCGGCCTTTCTTTGTATTAAAAGTAATTTTGACGGTCTTTATAAAATTATTTTACTAATCCTAACTCATATCTACCAGCTGCTACATATTTTATTCTTCTTTGAGTTTTTTATTTTTAAGTATGAACTATTAAAAAAAACTCATTTGCTATTTATTGTATACTAGCCAAACCCGGCGCGCGTTGCTACGCCCCTTAATGAATCGAAATGCATTCTGAATTTTAATTTAATATCAAGTGCAAAAACCTAAATATTATAATTTTTTTTATGGGCGTGGCATTGGCCACATATCTAATCACGAAATTGTAAAGTCATAACAGCTCAATATGTGTGCAAAGTTTCAGAAGAATCGGACCAGTGCAAGTACCCCAAAATTATAATTGTTTTTATGGGCGTGGCCCTGCCCACTTTTCTAATCATCAAATTGTAAAGTCATAACAGCTCAATATGTGTGCAAAGTTTCAGAATAATCGGTTCAGTGCAAGTACCTCAAAATAATACCTATTTTTTATGGGCGTGGCACTGCCCACTTTTCTAATCACGAAATTATTAAGTCATGGCAGCTCGATATGTGTGCAAAGTTTTAAAAAAATCGGTCTGGTGCAAGTACCTCAAAATTATAACCTTTTTTTATGGGCGTGGCCCTGCCCACTTTTCTAATCACAAAATTATATGGTTATGACAGCTTAGTATGTGTGCAAAGTTTCAGAAAAATCGGTCCAGTGCTAGTACCTCAAAACTAAAACTTTTTTAGGGGCGTGGCCCTGCCCACTTTTCTTATCACAAAATTGTTTAGTCATGACAGCTCGTTATGTGTGCAAAGTTTCAGAAAAATCGGTCAAGTGCAAGTAGCTAAAACAGATAACTAATTTTTATGGGCGTGGCCCCGCCCACTTTTTTCCATCCATAAACACTCCCTGGTATGTGTACAACAACTTGCCAAAGTTTGAGTCCGATCGGTTTTACAGTTTCGGAGTCTATAGCTAACACACACACACACAGAGTTTCACTTTTATATATATAGATACATACATATATGTAGTACATAATGGTGTGTTTGTATGTGCATTCCACTTTTTGATAGTTTTTATACTTTTATAGATTTCATCCATTTATTTTAAAGCTTTTTAACCAAATTTAAAAATTTTTGCTATTACCATTCCTTAGGTATTATATAATTGTGACAGAAAGTGTTTCAATCCTGGGGGGACAATACTACCACTGCTCCGTTAGTAATCATTTTTGGGTGTAAAAAGGAAATTTTCGTCAAAAATTGCTTGTACTAAGTTTCAACTAAATTTCATTTAAAGTTTCCTATAAATAAAATCAATTAATTTTTTTTGTATGGGAGATACCATGCCCTCTGTTCCGATCCTACCCTTAGTTTTTTCTCGAATAATTATCAAAGTAACTAGTAAATAGTTTGGAGGGATTAGCTACTATAGTTCTCAAAATATGTTATAAAATGTGTTCAATTTGTATGGCAGGTACCACGCGCACCTGAAGTATAAAAAAAAATATAGCCTTTTTTCGTTCGGAGGATAGACCTGGAGGATTCGAAAAACAACTTATAATATACAAACACACATTTCCTCTTTATTATATTAGTATAGATTATACAACAAATCAAACCAATATTTAATTAAACTATTTGTTTTAAAATTATAGAAAATCATTTTATTCTGAGTTCAGTTCATTTTCTTTTTATTTAATTTCTTAAAACATTTTTAAATTCAAAAAATTAAAAAAAACATTCTGATATTAGCCAAGTTGAATGCCAAACGCTTCTCATTTTCTAGTTTAATTAAAATGTATCTTAGCTAACATCGTAGCCAAGCCTAGATCTTAGATTTCTACGAGTCAAGCCTTTTAATTTGATACCCATACTGATGGGGTTATAAAAATTTGTTCCGCCATTTTGGTTGGGAAGCCATATTGAATTTTTATTACTTACCGTATTCAGCTAGTTAAAAGTACAGTTTTAAAATTCAGTCTTTACCCATACATCCTTTGTTTATTTTGAAAGCCATCTTTAATATGAAACTGATCATGGTTAGTGAATTCTACTAGTCAAACTCCTTTCATTGATATTAATAATGAGTGGGTTTACGAGTCTAAATAATTTATTATTTGATTTAACTTATATATCCAATATTTTACTAGTCAAGCCCATTCATTTGATACTAATTTTGTCAAACATCGCAAGATATCAAATTGAATTTTTTTTGTAAATTTTATAGAAAAACACTGAAGAAGTTTTATTTTTGTGCTTATATCTCAGTTAGTTTAAAATCGATTTTGAACTTTGTTGTAGAGAAAATTGTGAGATTTCAACCTGGTGTTTCTTTCATGTTCGAAAGTTTATTTTATTCGAGCTTAAATTCAATTTCTTATTATTAAGCTTCCTAAAACATTTTGAATCGCAAAATAAAATTTGAATGGAAAAATTTTCCGATATAAGCCAAGTGTAGTGTACATTGGAAAGCAGCTACGATTTCATCATCAGAACTCTTTACCGGTAAACTCATCTAACTTAAAGCTATTTATATTACAATTTAATGAAATTAGAATATGGAAAGCATAGCATTTATTTCTTAATGTTTCTTTCTTTCTTATTGTAAATAAAGAATAAAAAATGTTTAATAATTTTAAAATGTTTGGTGATCAAGACTATATGACAATACGATACTTACGACACCCTTATGAATTAGCCAATTGTTTTCATAACAAAAGCCAAAATAACGTTCTATTATGTAAACGTGTACAAATTTAATATTTAATTTAACAACTTAGTCCAACACTACCAACCTGGTATGTGCTTTTGCTAAATAACGCCCAATGTTATTAGTCAATACTAAAGCAACCAGTTAGTCGATACATAAACCAAAATAATAGCAACATTACCATAGATACAAACCTTACTGCTAGAATAGTCTTAGTTGCCAACCTAAAGACTAAGGAAAGAGTTATATGAATTCGTTAAAAGTTTCGTTTAATTTTTTACAATTTATATTTATTTACAAAAATGTTTTTATAATCTCTAGATTGATATTAAAAGCAATTTAAACAAATATAATCTTAAACAAGCAGGTAAATTATTTGCATAAATGTACAGTTGTTGTTTATTATCTTTTTTAAATATTGGCATAATTACATATGTATGCACATAAGTATGTGTGTATGTATGTGTTTACATATGGTTACATACATATATATGTGTTTTTGTATAAAGTTATTACATACATATGAATGTAAAGTGTTAACAAATAAGTGAATACATACATAGTTTACAAACAATAATTTTTATATACATATTTACATATTACAATTATTAGGTGTATGTATGTGTATAGAGTATACAAATATAATAATAACGGCATTTATTTAAATCTATATAAAAATCTATTAAATCTAGTAGGATTTCCCAAGGGGCCATGTCCGAAATGTAGTGCATCTGGCTGAGAGGCTCCTGTACGTGTACGAGCTTCATTTATCTCTTGTGAGTGTTGCTCGCCGCTCACATAGCCCAAAGAACCGGAACCCAAATAAACATTACCATTGGCCAGCCGTATAAAGCCAAGACCGCCAGAACCCAAAGCGACTGCATCATTGGCTGTTTTTTGCGCAGCTGAACGTTGTTGTCCCAACAAGGCGTTACTGGATCTAGTGCCAAATTGAATACCACCGAAAGGTTCAGATGTAGCACCAGCACCACTGGCTCCTACATGTGCACGAAAACTGTCAAAAAAGTTTGATGCCAAGAAGGGTTGCGAATTTTGTTCAATATCATTATCAATGATTTCAATGACAGCATATTGCTTTAGTAGACGACCATTAGCCTGATAGGCATTCTGACTGCTGCCTCCTGAAGGAAAACTGATAACTGCCTGTTTGCCAAATGGTACACGTAAAGGTTGACTTGGTGCCGGCGCCGGATTACGCAAATTGGAACCTAGGCCCGTACTAGGGGCTGAGGGTGCTGTTAGCGATGATTGTAGTCCAGGTGGTAAATATTGTTGGGTTATTTTTCCTACGCCAATGGTGTCCACTGGATGAGTTTGATACAGCGTTTGAGTTTGTACAATTTGACCTCTAGAACGTGGTGTGGGTAGCGGTGGTAAGGCAGGTACCGGCGGCAATGGTTGTGTTGTTGGTATTGGTCCAAAACTATGACCATGTCCTAAATTTACCGGTCCCGCCACCAAACTCAATGTTACTGCAGGCTTTTCATAGTGATAACCTCCAATACTGCCCGCCACGGCCATAGATGTGAAGAGGGTGAGAAGTGTTGTTATACAAAACAGTTTAAGCATTTTTCTGAAATGAAAGTGAAAACATTTTATTAAAAATTTATTAAATAATTATTTATTGTTTAAAAATACGGCAAGATTTTTAAAAGTGGGCAGAAGGAAACCCAATAGTTAACTCTTATTTTTTTAAGTGTTTTTGATAGACATATAGAAGATACATTTTTCTTTTCCAGGATTTAAGAGGGCCAAAAGAAGTCTTTGCATCAAATACAGCAAAATGTAATTTTTAAAAATTAGCTGCAATTCAAGGTCAACCATAAGTCATTAAATCACCAATGTGTTGGTAAAATATGTATATATACCCCGCACTGATAATAACATCAGGTGCTGACACTCTTCAAAGTCACTTGCCCCCGGGGGGATACAGTTTGATACCATTTGAAGTAGATAACTGTTATATAGGGTGACCATGTCAAATTTGAACTACCGATTTCTTTGACTTTAAAAGCTAGAATAACATTAATTTTTCTTTTCAGGTTTATGTTTAACATATGCAAACTGGAACGATATACGCTCGAACTAAATTGGAAAATAATAAAAACTTACTTCCACTTGGGTGCCCCGGTGGACTAGCCAGTAGTGTGCTGGTCTGCTAGTATGAGGGTTGCGGGTTTGATTCCTGCTTGTCTGCTTGTCTGCTTCTCTTTCTCTTTTATATTCTATTCTTACTTTTATATTCAGGGATCAATATAATGGACCCAAGTGAGCTGCAAAACAGCTGCCTGTTCTACCTGCCTACTTCCAAAGTAGAGTCTTTAACGCAAACTGTATGAAATGTATGTATGTGAGAAGAGTTCGGCCTTTAGTTGTGTGTCAATTTGTAAAGCGACTTTATGAAAATGGATCGTTATTGGACAAAGTAAAACGTGAACGTTTTCGTCTATTACGTTTAATTAAAAACATTGCTGCTGTGGCTGAGAATATGCAAGAACATTCATCAACATCAACTTGTCATTGTTCTCAGGAACTGAACATTTCTTGCACTTCATTGAAAAAAAAATTGGGTTAATCAAAAGGAAGGGATACATGACATTATGTTTCATTCTTAAATGACAAAGTTCAACCTTAAAAAAAGTTTTAAATGGTACGCCCGTACTTGTATACTATTGAGTACAGCCAAAAATCCTCATCAAACTGTAAACTTTTTTACATGCATTGTTTTCTGGTAATCTTGTGCGGACTGATGTTGCACATAACAGTAAGCAATCCTCGTTCAACCACTTTATAATCCTTTTGTGAAAAAACGGCCTTGTTTCATCTCTGAACTTCTACGCTACTTAAATATTGCTCCAATACACCTTAGCACAAAATTTATCAATTTAAAGTCTCTGTAAGTTTAACTTGTTGTGATTTGGGAGGAACTCGCAGATTGTCTGGAGTTATTCTGATAAACTTAATATATGTATATGGTTATGAAGGGCCACTGCGTCTGCGAAAAATGGATGTGTTGTTTTCAATAACGATTACCTTTTTTATTAAACATATACCGTTTAAATTTATTTCTGAATAGTGTAATTTGTCAGGCATCACTGTCTGAATAATAAAAAATAGCTTTAATATGTCTTCATTAGAAAATTCTTTACAAAGCAGCTTGCGTAAATTAAAAAAAAAATCATCTCAAATAACCAAACGATATATCAGTTTCACTATGAAACTGAACATTCTACAATGATTTATTACTTCTTAAAAAAACAATTTTCCAACCTTGAGTCAAATTATTGTAGATTTCAAATGTATATTTTAACGATTCAATAATATATGGGAAAAAACTTTAAGCCATTAAAATAAAATTCGCAAACCTTAATAAAATTAAATCTTTCCGCCAAATAAAGTTTATATTTAAAGTTTTTTGTTTTTTAATTAAAAAATACGTTTATGGGTTTCTTCCGTTTTACTATGATAATAACTTTCAATTAACCTAAATATTAAAAGACAAATTTAAAAAAAATTTTAGATAAAATTAGTTTTTTTTTAACCAGCAGCTACAACAAATTTTTACAATGACCAAAAGTCAAAATGGTAAAATCGCAAAAAAAAAATAATAAAAAATAATTTTTAAATATTTGTTCGGTGAACACAATGGGGTGGTCGTTATTTATGCTACTCTTTTTTCTTTATTGTTTTAAGATTTATTTGCTAAGATTTTGCAGGCAAAATATCACTACGATTTGGCTTTATAAAATATAAACGAAATTGACAAATACACAACCGAAGAAGGAAAAACGCTAAAATAAACATTGAAATATATACAGCACGCCTACAAACTAAAACTAAACAAAATTCGCTTTTATTTTTAGTTGAAAAAACAATTAAGTCAAGTTCATTGAGTTGTGTTTTTAATGTCTAAATAAAAAACAATATATTAAAAGTCATACATATAAATCGTAAACAAACGCTTGAAAAAAAAATATATGAACAAATGTGGCAGTCATGCCTTAAAAAATGTTTGCAGTTCACACAACATAAAAAGTCCGTTTAATAAATTATTATAAAAAATGTCATTAAATTTAATAAAAAATAGAATATAAAACTAACAAATAAAAATAGTTCTTTGGTTGTACAGAATAATGAAATATTTATTTTTAATTAATTTTTATTGGCCTTTATTAACAAAGTGTTGTTTTTATTCTGTAGACGTAATCTCATTTAACACCAAACACAGAACAAATTTCAGCTAAATGTTTACGAATAACTTTAGTTTGTATATTTTTGTAGTAGAATAATTTTTTTTTATTTTAGTAAGATTTAAAACCCGAAAAAGTGTAAAATTCGGTAGTGCCGAATCTGATAATACCCTTCACCATCATGTATATAAGTATATATTGAAGACATATCTTACCAAGTTTAAAATTTAAAATCACCTTATCAGCATGGATTTAAAAGACGATGTTCTACTATGACAAATCTTTTAGAACTTACAACCTTTATAAATTGTGGATTTCTTCACCAATAACAGACTGATGTTATCTATACTGATTTTAGTACAGCTTTCGATAAAGTCAACCATGTGCAACTTAAAACAAAATTACTTTTAATGGGCTTCTAAAATGTTAGCTAATAAGAAGCAATGTGTTCGATTTAAAAACACCTGTTGTAAAAGTATTGATGAAATTATCTGGTGTACCGCAGGGTAATCACCTTGGACCACTTTTTTTCATTGTTTACTAATGTCTCACATGATGTGATTCAAAATTCCAGTATTTGGATGTATGCAGATGATGTTAAAGTTTTTCTAATTTATCGTCAAGTATCTAAACAACAACTTCTTCAAGAGGACCTATATTCGTTAAACACATGGTGCAAGTCAAACCTGATGGAGCTTAATTGAACCGTAGAAATACACTCAACAATCGTTTATTTTCAACTAATTACTGGGGAGATAGGATCTAGTTTCTTACCTACCGTTTACTCATGCCACTAACAGTTCAAAAAACTCATTTACAATTTTTTACTAATCCACTCACATTTTTCGAAATGGCAGCACCAGTGGCAGCTAAATTTGCATGCGAGCTGAAATTTGACAGTGACGTGCCACTAAATGACAAAACGATAAACAATGTTACCCTTTTAAAATTTAATGCAAATTTACTGGATTAATGCAAATTTGTTATTCAAGTTTTAACTTGTTAAATGTTATATTTTGATATAATTTTTGAAATGCATATTAAACAAGAAAAACTGTTAATTATTGACCATTAATATTTTTAAAATAATACTAATAAGAATAAATGTTAAATGCTTCAACGAAATTCGCCAGTATGATGAACTCGGTAACTCTATCTGAACAAAACAAACAAAAAGTAAATATGGAGGCAAAACTGAAAAAAAAAAGAAGAAAATGTTTTGAAGTTTACGCTTTGACGACATTTTGAAAATGAACTTGCACTCGTATGTGTAAACAGAAAAATAAATGGCAAGAGATTCGACTATTTCGAAGGAATTTTCGCTTATAATACGTATACAACAATAATTGCATGCCACTACTTGCAAGGGTTAATGCAAGGTTTATTAACAAATGGACCCCTTAGTAAGAATGTGTAACAACTTCAACAAATATTATAACAAATATTTAACTTCTAATGCAATTAAGAACAAAATAATAGTTCCTTTGAATTAATAATTTTTTTTGGTATAAATTGCTTGTATTTTTTATTGCATTAAACGTTAAATTCAAACTTAAGGGAACTCTTCATGTACTTATATAATTTTTACTTGTCTGTAAGGATTAATTCTCATAGACAATAGACAATAATAAAAAAAACAAGTAACAGTGCTATATTCAGCCGTGCCGAATCTTATATACCCTTCACAACGTGTAGTCATGCAATAACAATTGTTTGTATCACCATTCATCTCATATAAAATACGTACATATGTATATACTGGTTAGAATAAATGTGGCATTGAATCCCAGCTGAGCCAAAAAAATTTTATTTTATTTTATTCAATATATTATTTATATTTTATTATTTTTTTTTTTATTTTTTTTTAAATTATATATTTATATTTTATTCGAACTTTTTTCTATATATTAAATTTTAATGTGAACCATTTTTTATTTTGGCTTAAGTTCATTTGTTTATTTATTAAATTTTATAATTCAAATTAAATTAAATTGTAACCATTTTAGGAATATTCTTTCTAAAAATTATTTCCGATATTAGCCGAGTGGAATGCATTTTCGAAATCAGCTACGATTTCATCATCAGCACTCTTTATCGGTATACTACTATGTAAATTAAAATTCCTATTTATGTTACAACTGAATGAAATTTGAATTAGTGAATCTTAGTATCATTTTTCATATTTTGTTGAATATTTAATTTCACCTATCAAATGACAATTCATAATTCAACATGTTCATATTCTTCTATATTCGTAATACATTTTCGTTATGCTTTCAATATCCATCCTTTGGCTGGAATTATTGAAAACAAGGTTGTATTTACATTTTCATTTGTATAAGTCCATCTAGGTGATAGACACTGAACAATGAATTCTTGAATGTCATTAACACCGTGCCATGTGTGTTATAATTATATATTTATATTTTATTCGAACTTTTTTCTATATATTAAATTTTAATGTGAACCATTTTTTATTTTGGCTTAAGTTCATTTGTTTATTTATTAAATTTTATAATTCAAATTAAATTAAATTGTAACCATTTTAGGAATATTCTTTCTAAAAATTATTTCCGATATTAGCCGAGTGGAATGCATTTTCGAAATCAGCTACGATTTCATCATCAGCACTCTTTATCGGTATACTACTATGTAAATTAAAATTCCTATTTATGTTACAACTGAATGAAATTTGAATTAGTGAATCTTAGTATCATTTTTCATATTTTGTTGAATATTTAATTTCACCTATCAAATGACAATTCATAATTCAACATGTTCATATTCTTCTATATTCGTAATACATTTTCGTTATGCTTTCAATATCCATCCTTTGGCTGGAATTATTGAAAACAAGGTTGTATTTACATTTTCATTTGTATAAGTCCATCTAGGTGATAGACACTGAACAATGAATTCTTGAATGTCATTAACACCGTGCCATGTGTGTTATAATTATATATTTATATTTTATTCGAACTTTTTTCTATATATTAAATTTTAATGTGAACCATTTTTTATTTTGGCTTAAGTTCATTTGTTTATTTATTAAATTTTATAATTCAAATTAAATTAAATTGTAACCATTTTAGGAATATTCTTTCTAAAAATTATTTCCGATATTAGCCGAGTGGAATGCATTTTCGAAATCAGCTACGATTTCATCATCAGCACTCTTTATCGGTATACTACTATGTAAATTAAAATTCCTATTTATGTTACAACTGAATGAAATTTGAATTAGTGAATCTTAGTATCATTTTTCATATTTTGTTGAATATTTAATTTCACCTATCAAATGACAATTCATAATTCAACATGTTCATATTCTTCTATATTCGTAATACATTTTCGTTATGCTTTCAATATCCATCCTTTGGCTGGAATTATTGAAAACAAGGTTGTATTTACATTTTCATTTGTATAAGTCCATCTAGGTGATAGACACTGAACAATGAATTCTTGAATGTCATTAACACCGTGCCATGTGTGTTATAATTATATATTTATATTTTATTCGAACTTTTTTCTATATATTAAATTTTAATGTGAACCATTTTTTATTTTGGCTTAAGTTCATTTGTTTATTTATTAAATTTTATAATTCAAATTAAATTAAATTGTAACCATTTTAGGAATATTCTTTCTAAAAATTATTTCCGATATTAGCCGAGTGGAATGCATTTTCGAAATCAGCTACGATTTCATCATCAGCACTCTTTATCGGTATACTACTATGTAAATTAAAATTCCTATTTATGTTACAACTGAATGAAATTTGAATTAGTGAATCTTAGTATCATTTTTCATATTTTGTTGAATATTTAATTTCACCTATCAAATGACAATTCATAATTCAACATGTTCATATTCTTCTATATTCGTAATACATTTTCGTTATGCTTTCAATATCCATCCTTTGGCTGGAATTATTGAAAACAAGGTTGTATTTACATTTTCATTTGTATAAGTCCATCTAGGTGATAGACACTGAACAATGAATTCTTGAATGTCATTAACACCGTGCCATGTGTGTTATAATTATATATTTATATTTTATTCGAACTTTTTTCTATATATTAAATTTTAATGTGAACCATTTTTTATTTTGGCTTAAGTTCATTTGTTTATTTATTAAATTTTATAATTCAAATTAAATTAAATTGTAACCATTTTAGGAATATTCTTTCTAAAAATTATTTCCGATATTAGCCGAGTGGAATGCATTTTCGAAATCAGCTACGATTTCATCATCAGCACTCTTTATCGGTATACTACTATGTAAATTAAAATTCCTATTTATGTTACAACTGAATGAAATTTGAATTAGTGAATCTTAGTATCATTTTTCATATTTTGTTGAATATTTAATTTCACCTATCAAATGACAATTCATAATTCAACATGTTCATATTCTTCTATATTCGTAATACATTTTCGTTATGCTTTCAATATCCATCCTTTGGCTGGAATTATTGAAAACAAGGTTGTATTTACATTTTCATTTGTATAAGTCCATCTAGGTGATAGACACTGAACAATGAATTCTTGAATGTCATTAACACCGTGCCATGTGTGTTATAATTATATATTTATATTTTATTCGAACTTTTTTCTATATATTAAATTTTAATGTGAACCATTTTTTATTTTGGCTTAAGTTCATTTGTTTATTTATTAAATTTTATAATTCAAATTAAATTAAATTGTAACCATTTTAGGAATATTCTTTCTAAAAATTATTTCCGATATTAGCCGAGTGGAATGCATTTTCGAAATCAGCTACGATTTCATCATCAGCACTCTTTATCGGTATACTACTATGTAAATTAAAATTCCTATTTATGTTACAACTGAATGAAATTTGAATTAGTGAATCTTAGTATCATTTTTCATATTTTGTTGAATATTTAATTTCACCTATCAAATGACAATTCATAATTCAACATGTTCATATTCTTCTATATTCGTAATACATTTTCGTTATGCTTTCAATATCCATCCTTTGGCTGGAATTATTGAAAACAAGGTTGTATTTACATTTTCATTTGTATAAGTCCATCTAGGTGATAGACACTGAACAATGAATTCTTGAATGTCATTAACACCGTGCCATGTGTGTTATAATTATATATTTATATTTTATTCGAACTTTTTTCTATATATTAAATTTTAATGTGAACCATTTTTTATTTTGGCTTAAGTTCATTTGTTTATTTATTAAATTTTATAATTCAAATTAAATTAAATTGTAACCATTTTAGGAATATTCTTTCTAAAAATTATTTCCGATATTAGCCGAGTGGAATGCATTTTCGAAATCAGCTACGATTTCATCATCAGCACTCTTTATCGGTATACTACTATGTAAATTAAAATTCCTATTTATGTTACAACTGAATGAAATTTGAATTAGTGAATCTTAGTATCATTTTTCATATTTTGTTGAATATTTAATTTCACCTATCAAATGACAATTCATAATTCAACATGTTCATATTCTTCTATATTCGTAATACATTTTCGTTATGCTTTCAATATCCATCCTTTGGCTGGAATTATTGAAAACAAGGTTGTATTTACATTTTCATTTGTATAAGTCCATCTAGGTGATAGACACTGAACAATGAATTCTTGAATGTCATTAACACCGTGCCATGTGTGTTATAATTATATATTTATATTTTATTCGAACTTTTTTCTATATATTAAATTTTAATGTGAACCATTTTTTATTTTGGCTTAAGTTCATTTGTTTATTTATTAAATTTTATAATTCAAATTAAATTAAATTGTAACCATTTTAGGAATATTCTTTCTAAAAATTATTTCCGATATTAGCCGAGTGGAATGCATTTTCGAAATCAGCTACGATTTCATCATCATCACTCTTTATCGGTATACTACTATGTAAATTAAAATTCCTATTTATGTTACAACTGAATGAAATTTGAATTAGTGAATCTTAGTATCATTTTTCATATTTTGTTGAATATTTAATTTCACCTATCAAATGACAATTCATAATTCAACATGTTCATATTCTTCTATATTCGTAATACATTTTCGTTATGCTTTCAATATCCATCCTTTGGCTGGAATTATTGAAAACAAGGTTGTATTTACATTTTCATTTGTATAAGTCCATCTAGGTGATAGACACTGAACAATGAATTCTTGAATGTCATTAACACCGTGCTATGTGTGTTATAATTATATATTTATATTTTATTCGAACTTTTTTCTATATATTAAATTTTAATGTGAACCATTTTTTATTTTGGCTTAAGTTCATTTGTTTATTTATTAAATTTTATAATTCAAATTAAATTAAATTGTAACCATTTTAGGAATATTCTTTCTAAAAATTATTTCCGATATTAGCCGAGTGGAATGCATTTTCGAAATCAGCTACGATTTCATCATCAGCACTCTTTATCGGTATACTACTATGTAAATTAAAATTCCTATTTATGTTACAACTGAATGAAATTTGAATTAGTGAATCTTAGTATCATTTTTCATATTTTGTTGAATATTTAATTTCACCTATCAAATGACAATTCATAATTCAACATGTTCATATTCTTCTATATTCGTAATACATTTTCGTTATGCTTTCAATATCCATCCTTTGGCTGGAATTATTGAAAACAAGGTTGTATTTACATTTTCATTTGTATAAGTCCATCTAGGTGATAGACACTGAACAATGAATTCTTGAATGTCATTAACACCGTGCCATGTGTGTTATAATTATATATTTATATTTTATTCGAACTTTTTTCTATATATTAAATTTTAATGTGAACCATTTTTTATTTTGGCTTAAGTTCATTTGTTTATTTATTAAATTTTATAATTCAAATTAAATTAAATTGTAACCATTTTAGGAATATTCTTTCTAAAAATTATTTCCGATATTAGCCGAGTGGAATGCATTTTCGAAATCAGCTACGATTTCATCATCAGCACTCTTTATCGGTATACTACTATGTAAATTAAAATTCCTATTTATGTTACAACTGAATGAAATTTGAATTAGTGAATCTTAGTATCATTTTTCATATTTTGTTGAATATTTAATTTCACCTATCAAATGACAATTCATAATTCAACATGTTCATATTCTTCTATATTCGTAATACATTTTCGTTATGCTTTCAATATCCATCCTTTGGCTGGAATTATTGAAAACAAGGTTGTATTTACATTTTCATTTGTATAAGTCCATCTAGGTGATAGACACTGAACAATGAATTCTTGAATGTCATTAACACCGTGCTATGTGTGTTATAATTATATATTTATATTTTATTCGAACTTTTTTCTATATATTAAATTTTAATGTGAACCATTTTTTATTTTGGCTTAAGTTCATTTGTTTATTTATTAAATTTTATAATTCAAATTAAATTAAATTGTAACCATTTTAGGAATATTCTTTCTAAAAATTATTTCCGATATTAGCCGAGTGGAATGCATTTTCGAAATCAGCTACGATTTCATCATCAGCACTCTTTATCGGTATACTACTATGTAAATTAAAATTCCTATTTATGTTACAACTGAATGAAATTTGAATTAGTGAATCTTAGTATCATTTTTCATATTTTGTTGAATATTTAATTTCACCTATCAAATGACAATTCATAATTCAACATGTTCATATTCTTCTATATTCGTAATACATTTTCGTTATGCTTTCAATATCCATCCTTTGGCTGGAATTATTGAAAACAAGGTTGTATTTACATTTTCATTTGTATAAGTCCATCTAGGTGATAGACACTGAACAATGAATTCTTGAATGTCATTAACACCGTGCCATGTGTGTTATAATTATATATTTATATTTTATTCGAACTTTTTTCTATATATTAAATTTTAATGTGAACCATTTTTTATTTTGGCTTAAGTTCATTTGTTTATTTATTAAATTTTATAATTCAAATTAAATTAAATTGTAACCATTTTAGGAATATTCTTTCTAAAAATTATTTCCGATATTAGCCGAGTGGAATGCATTTTCGAAATCAGCTACGATTTCATCATCAGCACTCTTTATCGGTATACTACTATGTAAATTAAAATTCCTATTTATGTTACAACTGAATGAAATTTGAATTAGTGAATCTTAGTATCATTTTTCATATTTTGTTGAATATTTAATTTCACCTATCAAATGACAATTCATAATTCAACATGTTCATATTCTTCTATATTCGTAATACATTTTCGTTATGCTTTCAATATCCATCCTTTGGCTGGAATTATTGAAAACAAGGTTGTATTTACATTTTCATTTGTATAAGTCCATCTAGGTGATAGACACTGAACAATGAATTCTTGAATGTCATTAACACCGTGCCATGTGTGTTATAATTATATATTTATATTTTATTCGAACTTTTTTCTATATATTAAATTTTAATGTGAACCATTTTTTATTTTGGCTTAAGTTCATTTGTTTATTTATTAAATTTTATAATTCAAATTAAATTAAATTGTAACCATTTTAGGAATATTCTTTCTAAAAATTATTTCCGATATTAGCCGAGTGGAATGCATTTTCGAAATCAGCTACGATTTCATCATCAGCACTCTTTATCGGTATACTACTATGTAAATTAAAATTCCTATTTATGTTACAACTGAATGAAATTTGAATTAGTGAATCTTAGTATCATTTTTCATATTTTGTTGAATATTTAATTTCACCTATCAAATGACAATTCATAATTCAACATGTTCATATTCTTCTATATTCGTAATACATTTTCGTTATGCTTTCAATATCCATCCTTTGGCTGGAATTATTGAAAACAAGGTTGTATTTACATTTTCATTTGTATAAGTCCATCTAGGTGATAGACACTGAACAATGAATTCTTGAATGTCATTAACACCGTGCCATGTGTGTTATAATTATATATTTATATTTTATTCGAACTTTTTTCTATATATTAAATTTTAATGTGAACCATTTTTTATTTTGGCTTAAGTTCATTTGTTTATTTATTAAATTTTATAATTCAAATTAAATTAAATTGTAACCATTTTAGGAATATTCTTTCTAAAAATTATTTCCGATATTAGCCGAGTGGAATGCATTTTCGAAATCAGCTACGATTTCATCATCAGCACTCTTTATCGGTATACTACTATGTAAATTAAAATTCCTATTTATGTTACAACTGAATGAAATTTGAATTAGTGAATCTTAGTATCATTTTTCATATTTTGTTGAATATTTAATTTCACCTATCAAATGACAATTCATAATTCAACATGTTCATATTCTTCTATATTCGTAATACATTTTCGTTATGCTTTCAATATCCATCCTTTGGCTGGAATTATTGAAAACAAGGTTGTATTTACATTTTCATTTGTATAAGTCCATCTAGGTGATAGACACTGAACAATGAATTCTTGAATGTCATTAACACCGTGCCATGTGTGTTATAATTATATATTTATATTTTATTCGAACTTTTTTCTATATATTAAATTTTAATGTGAACCATTTTTTATTTTGGCTTAAGTTCATTTGTTTATTTATTAAATTTTATAATTCAAATTAAATTAAATTGTAACCATTTTAGGAATATTCTTTCTAAAAATTATTTCCGATATTAGCCGAGTGGAATGCATTTTCGAAATCAGCTACGATTTCATCATCATCACTCTTTATCGGTATACTACTATGTAAATTAAAATTCCTATTTATGTTACAACTGAATGAAATTTGAATTAGTGAATCTTAGTATCATTTTTCATATTTTGTTGAATATTTAATTTCACCTATCAAATGACAATTCATAATTCAACATGTTCATATTCTTCTATATTCGTAATACATTTTCGTTATGCTTTCAATATCCATCCTTTGGCTGGAATTATTGAAAACAAGGTTGTATTTACATTTTCATTTGTATAAGTCCATCTAGGTGATAGACACTGAACAATGAATTCTTGAATGTCATTAACACCGTGCTATGTGTGTTATAATTATATATTTATATTTTATTCGAACTTTTTTCTATATATTAAATTTTAATGTGAACCATTTTTTATTTTGGCTTAAGTTCATTTGTTTATTTATTAAATTTTATAATTCAAATTAAATTAAATTGTAACCATTTTAGGAATATTCTTTCTAAAAATTATTTCCGATATTAGCCGAGTGGAATGCATTTTCGAAATCAGCTACGATTTCATCATCAGCACTCTTTATCGGTATACTACTATGTAAATTAAAATTCCTATTTATGTTACAACTGAATGAAATTTGAATTAGTGAATCTTAGTATCATTTTTCATATTTTGTTGAATATTTAATTTCACCTATCAAATGACAATTCATAATTCAACATGTTCATATTCTTCTATATTCGTAATACATTTTCGTTATGCTTTCAATATCCATCCTTTGGCTGGAATTATTGAAAACAAGGTTGTATTTACATTTTCATTTGTATAAGTCCATCTAGGTGATAGACACTGAACAATGAATTCTTGAATGTCATTAACACCGTGCCATGTGTGTTATAATTATATATTTATATTTTATTCGAACTTTTTTCTATATATTAAATTTTAATGTGAACCATTTTTTATTTTGGCTTAAGTTCATTTGTTTATTTATTAAATTTTATAATTCAAATTAAATTAAATTGTAACCATTTTAGGAATATTCTTTCTAAAAATTATTTCCGATATTAGCCGAGTGGAATGCATTTTCGAAATCAGCTACGATTTCATCATCAGCACTCTTTATCGGTATACTACTATGTAAATTAAAATTCCTATTTATGTTACAACTGAATGAAATTTGAATTAGTGAATCTTAGTATCATTTTTCATATTTTGTTGAATATTTAATTTCACCTATCAAATGACAATTCATAATTCAACATGTTCATATTCTTCTATATTCGTAATACATTTTCGTTATGCTTTCAATATCCATCCTTTGGCTGGAATTATTGAAAACAAGGTTGTATTTACATTTTCATTTGTATAAGTCCATCTAGGTGATAGACACTGAACAATGAATTCTTGAATGTCATTAACACCGTGCTATGTGTGTTATAATTATATATTTATATTTTATTCGAACTTTTTTCTATATATTAAATTTTAATGTGAACCATTTTTTATTTTGGCTTAAGTTCATTTGTTTATTTATTAAATTTTATAATTCAAATTAAATTAAATTGTAACCATTTTAGGAATATTCTTTCTAAAAATTATTTCCGATATTAGCCGAGTGGAATGCATTTTCGAAATCAGCTACGATTTCATCATCAGCACTCTTTATCGGTATACTACTATGTAAATTAAAATTCCTATTTATGTTACAACTGAATGAAATTTGAATTAGTGAATCTTAGTATCATTTTTCATATTTTGTTGAATATTTAATTTCACCTATCAAATGACAATTCATAATTCAACATGTTCATATTCTTCTATATTCGTAATACATTTTCGTTATGCTTTCAATATCCATCCTTTGGCTGGAATTATTGAAAACAAGGTTGTATTTACATTTTCATTTGTATAAGTCCATCTAGGTGATAGACACTGAACAATGAATTCTTGAATGTCATTAACACCGTGCCATGTGTGTTATAATTATATATTTATATTTTATTCGAACTTTTTTCTATATATTAAATTTTAATGTGAACCATTTTTTATTTTGGCTTAAGTTCATTTGTTTATTTATTAAATTTTATAATACAAATTAAATTAAATTGTAACCATTTTAGGAATATTCTTTCTAAAAATTATTTCCGATATTAGCCGAGTGGAATGCATTTTCGAAATCAGCTACGATTTCATCATCATCACTCTTTATCGGTATACTACTATGTAAATTAAAATTCCTATTTATGTTACAACTGAATGAAATTTGAATTAGTGAATCTTAGTATCATTTTTCATATTTTGTTGAATATTTAATTTCACCTATCAAATGACAATTCATAATTCAACATGTTCATATTCTTCTATATTCGTAATACATTTTCGTTATGCTTTCAATATCCATCCTTTGGCTGGAATTATTGAAAACAAGGTTGTATTTACATTTTCATTTGTATAAGTCCATCTAGGTGATAGACACTGAACAATGAATTCTTGAATGTCATTAACACCGTGCTATGTGTGTTATAATTATATATTTATATTTTATTCGAACTTTTTTCTATATATTAAATTTTAATGTGAACCATTTTTTATTTTGGCTTAAGTTCATTTGTTTATTTATTAAATTTTATAATTCAAATTAAATTAAATTGTAACCATTTTAGGAATATTCTTTCTAAAAATTATTTCCGATATTAGCCGAGTGGAATGCATTTTCGAAATCAGCTACGATTTCATCATCAGCACTCTTTATCGGTATACTACTATGTAAATTAAAATTCCTATTTATGTTACAACTGAATGAAATTTGAATTAGTGAATCTTAGTATCATTTTTCATATTTTGTTGAATATTTAATTTCACCTATCAAATGACAATTCATAATTCAACATGTTCATATTCTTCTATATTCGTAATACATTTTCGTTATGCTTTCAATATCCATCCTTTGGCTGGAATTATTGAAAACAAGGTTGTATTTACATTTTCATTTGTATAAGTCCATCTAGGTGATAGACACTGAACAATGAATTCTTGAATGTCATTAACACCGTGCCATGTGTGTTATAATTATATATTTATATTTTATTCGAACTTTTTTCTATATATTAAATATTAATGTGAACCATTTTTTATTTTGGCTTAAGTTCATTTGTTTATTTATTAAATTTTATAATTCAAATTAAATTAAATTGTAACCATTTTAGGAATATTCTTTCTAAAAATTATTTCCGATATTAGCCGAGTGGAATGCATTTTCGAAATCAGCTACGATTTCATCATCAGCACTCTTTATCGGTATACTACTATGTAAATTAAAATTCCTATTTATGTTACAACTGAATGAAATTTGAATTAGTGAATCTTAGTATCATTTTTCATATTTTGTTGAATATTTAATTTCACCTATCAAATGACAATTCATAATTCAACATGTTCATATTCTTCTATATTCGTAATACATTTTCGTTATGCTTTCAATATCCATCCTTTGGCTGGAATTATTGAAAACAAGGTTGTATTTACATTTTCATTTGTATAAGTCCATCTAGGTGATAGACACTGAACAATGAATTCTTGAATGTCATTAACACCGTGCCATGTGTGTTATAATTATATATTTATATTTTATTCGAACTTTTTTCTATATATTAAATTTTAATGTGAACCATTTTTTATTTTGGCTTAAGTTCATTTGTTTATTTATTAAATTTTATAATTCAAATTAAATTAAATTGTAACCATTTTAGGAATATTCTTTCTAAAAATTATTTCCGATATTAGCCGAGTGGAATGCATTTTCGAAATCAGCTACGATTTCATCATCAGCACTCTTTATCGGTATACTACTATGTAAATTAAAATTCCTATTTATGTTACAACTGAATGAAATTTGAATTAGTGAATCTTAGTATCATTTTTCATATTTTGTTGAATATTTAATTTCACCTATCAAATGACAATTCATAATTCAACATGTTCATATTCTTCTATATTCGTAATACATTTTCGTTATGCTTTCAATATCCATCCTTTGGCTGGAATTATTGAAAACAAGGTTGTATTTACATTTTCATTTGTATAAGTCCATCTAGGTGATAGACACTGAACAATGAATTCTTGAATGTCATTAACACCGTGCCATGTGTGTTATAATTATATATTTATATTTTATTCGAACTTTTTTCTATATATTAAATTTTAATGTGAACCATTTTTTATTTTGGCTTAAGTTTATTTGTTTATTTATTAAATTTTATAATTCAAATTAAATTAAATTGTAACCATTTTAGGAATATTCTTTCTAAAAATTATTTCCGATATTAGCCGAGTGGAATGCATTTTCGAAATCAGCTACGATTTCATCATCAGCACTCTTTATCGGTATACTACTATGTAAATTAAAATTCCTATTTATGTTACAACTGAATGAAATTTGAATTAGTGAATCTTAGTATCATTTTTCATATTTTGTTGAATATTTAATTTCACCTATCAAATGACAATTCATAATTCAACATGTTCATATTCTTCTATATTCGTAATACATTTTCGTTATGCTTTCAATATCCATCCTTTGGCTGGAATTATTGAAAACAAGGTTGTATTTACATTTTCATTTGTATAAGTCCATCTAGGTGATAGACACTGAACAATGAATTCTTGAATGTCATTAACACCGTGCCATGTGTGTTATAATTATATATTTATATTTTATTCGAACTTTTTTCTATATATTAAATTTTAATGTGAACCATTTTTTATTTTGGCTTAAGTTCATTTGTTTATTTATTAAATTTTATAATTCAAATTAAATTAAATTGTAACCATTTTAGGAATATTCTTTCTAAAAATTATTTCCGATATTAGCCGAGTGGAATGCATTTTCGAAATAATATCGGAAATAATTTTTAGAAAGAATATTCCTAAAATGGTTACAATTTAATTTAATTTGAATTATAAAATTTAATAAATAAACAAATGAACTTAAGCCAAAATAAAAAATGGTTCACATTAAAATTTAATATATAGAAAAAAGTTCGAATAAAATATAAATATATAATTATAACACACATGGCACGGTGTTAATGACATTCAAGAATTCATTGTTCAGTGTCTATCACCTAGATGGACTTATACAAATGAAAATGTAAATACAACCTTGTTTTCAATAATTCCAGCCAAAGGATGGATATTGAAAGCATAACGAAAATGTATTACGAATATAGAAGAATATGAACATGTTGAATTATGAATTGTCATTTGATAGGTGAAATTAAATATTCAACAAAATATGAAAAATGATACTAAGATTCACTAATTCAAATTTCATTCAGTTGTAACATAAATAGGAATTTTAATTTACATAGTAGTATACCGATAAAGAGTGCTGATGATGAAATCGTAGCTGATTTCGAAAATGCATTCCACTCGGCTAATATCGGAAATAATTTTTAGAAAGAATATTCCTAAAATGGTTACAATTTAATTTAATTTGAATTATAAAATTTAATAAATAAACAAATGAACTTAAGCCAAAATAAAAAATGGTTCACATTAAAATTTAATATATAGAAAAAAGTTCGAATAAAATATAAATATATAATTATAACACACATGGCACGGTGTTAATGACATTCAAGAATTCATTGTTCAGTGTCTATCACCTAGATGGACTTATACAAATGAAAATGTAAATACAACCTTGTTTTCAATAATTCCAGCCAAAGGATGGATATTGAAAGCATAACGAAAATGTATTACGAATATAGAAGAATATGAACATGTTGAATTATGAATTGTCATTTGATAGGTGAAATTAAATATTCAACAAAATATGAAAAATGATACTAAGATTCACTAATTCAAATTTCATTCAGTTGTAACATAAATAGGAATTTTAATTTACATAGTAGTATACCGATAAAGAGTGCTGATGATGAAATCGTAGCTGATTTCGAAAATGCATTCCACTCGGCTAATATCGGAAATAATTTTTAGAAAGAATATTCCTAAAATGGTTACAATTTAATTTAATTTGAATTATAAAATTTAATAAATAAACAAATGAACTTAAGCCAAAATAAAAAATGGTTCACATTAAAATTTAATATATAGAAAAAAGTTCGAATAAAATATAAATATATAATTATAACACACATGGCACGGTGTTAATGACATTCAAGAATTCATTGTTCAGTGTCTATCACCTAGATGGACTTATACAAATGAAAATGTAAATACAACCTTGTTTTCAATAATTCCAGCCAAAGGATGGATATTGAAAGCATAACGAAAATGTATTACGAATATAGAAGAATATGAACATGTTGAATTATGAATTGTCATTTGATAGGTGAAATTAAATATTCAACAAAATATGAAAAATGATACTAAGATTCACTAATTCAAATTTCATTCAGTTGTAACATAAATAGGAATTTTAATTTACATAGTAGTATACCGATAAAGAGTGCTGATGATGAAATCGTAGCTGATTTCGAAAATGCATTCCACTCGGCTAATATCGGAAATAATTTTTAGAAAGAATATTCCTAAAATGGTTACAATTTAATTTAATTTGAATTATAAAATTTAATAAATAAACAAATGAACTTAAGCCAAAATAAAAAATGGTTCACATTAAAATTTAATATATAGAAAAAAGTTCGAATAAAATATAAATATATAATTATAACACACATGGCACGGTGTTAATGACATTCAAGAATTCATTGTTCAGTGTCTATCACCTAGATGGACTTATACAAATGAAAATGTAAATACAACCTTGTTTTCAATAATTCCAGCCAAAGGATGGATATTGAAAGCATAACGAAAATGTATTACGAATATAGAAGAATATGAACATGTTGAATTATGAATTGTCATTTGATAGGTGAAATTAAATATTCAACAAAATATGAAAAATGATACTAAGATTCACTAATTCAAATTTCATTCAGTTGTAACATAAATAGGAATTTTAATTTACATAGTAGTATACCGATAAAGAGTGCTGATGATGAAATCGTAGCTGATTTCGAAAATGCATTCCACTCGGCTAATATCGGAAATAATTTTTAGAAAGAATATTCCTAAAATGGTTACAATTTAATTTAATTTGAATTATAAAATTTAATAAATAAACAAATGAACTTAAGCCAAAATAAAAAATGGTTCACATTAAAATTTAATATATAGAAAAAAGTTCGAATAAAATATAAATATATAATTATAACACACATGGCACGGTGTTAATGACATTCAAGAATTCATTGTTCAGTGTCTATCACCTAGATGGACTTATACAAATGAAAATGTAAATACAACCTTGTTTTCAATAATTCCAGCCAAAGGATGGATATTGAAAGCATAACGAAAATGTATTACGAATATAGAAGAATATGAACATGTTGAATTATGAATTGTCATTTGATAGGTGAAATTAAATATTCAACAAAATATGAAAAATGATACTAAGATTCACTAATTCAAATTTCATTCAGTTGTAACATAAATAGGAATTTTAATTTACATAGTAGTATACCGATAAAGAGTGCTGATGATGAAATCGTAGCTGATTTCGAAAATGCATTCCACTCGGCTAATATCGGAAATAATTTTTAGAAAGAATATTCCTAAAATGGTTACAATTTAATTTAATTTGAATTATAAAATTTAATAAATAAACAAATGAACTTAAGCCAAAATAAAAAATGGTTCACATTAAAATTTAATATATAGAAAAAAGTTCGAATAAAATATAAATATATAATTATAACACACATGGCACGGTGTTAATGACATTCAAGAATTCATTGTTCAGTGTCTATCACCTAGATGGACTTATACAAATGAAAATGTAAATACAACCTTGTTTTCAATAATTCCAGCCAAAGGATGGATATTGAAAGCATAACGAAAATGTATTACGAATATAGAAGAATATGAACATGTTGAATTATGAATTGTCATTTGATAGGTGAAATTAAATATTCAACAAAATATGAAAAATGATACTAAGATTCACTAATTCAAATTTCATTCAGTTGTAACATAAATAGGAATTTTAATTTACATAGTAGTATACCGATAAAGAGTGCTGATGATGAAATCGTAGCTGATTTCGAAAATGCATTCCACTCGGCTAATATCGGAAATAATTTTTAGAAAGAATATTCCTAAAATGGTTACAATTTAATTTAATTTGAATTATAAAATTTAATAAATAAACAAATGAACTTAAGCCAAAATAAAAAATGGTTCACATTAAAATTTAATATATAGAAAAAAGTTCGAATAAAATATAAATATATAATTATAACACACATGGCACGGTGTTAATGACATTCAAGAATTCATTGTTCAGTGTCTATCACCTAGATGGACTTATACAAATGAAAATGTAAATACAACCTTGTTTTCAATAATTCCAGCCAAAGGATGGATATTGAAAGCATAACGAAAATGTATTACGAATATAGAAGAATATGAACATGTTGAATTATGAATTGTCATTTGATAGGTGAAATTAAATATTCAACAAAATATGAAAAATGATACTAAGATTCACTAATTCAAATTTCATTCAGTTGTAACATAAATAGGAATTTTAATTTACATAGTAGTATACCGATAAAGAGTGCTGATGATGAAATCGTAGCTGATTTCGAAAATGCATTCCACTCGGCTAATATCGGAAATAATTTTTAGAAAGAATATTCCTAAAATGGTTACAATTTAATTTAATTTGAATTATAAAATTTAATAAATAAACAAATGAACTTAAGCCAAAATAAAAAATGGTTCACATTAAAATTTAATATATAGAAAAAAGTTCGAATAAAATATAAATATATAATTATAACACACATGGCACGGTGTTAATGACATTCAAGAATTCATTGTTCAGTGTCTATCACCTAGATGGACTTATACAAATGAAAATGTAAATACAACCTTGTTTTCAATAATTCCAGCCAAAGGATGGATATTGAAAGCATAACGAAAATGTATTACGAATATAGAAGAATATGAACATGTTGAATTATGAATTGTCATTTGATAGGTGAAATTAAATATTCAACAAAATATGAAAAATGATACTAAGATTCACTAATTCAAATTTCATTCAGTTGTAACATAAATAGGAATTTTAATTTACATAGTAGTATACCGATAAAGAGTGCTGATGATGAAATCGTAGCTGATTTCGAAAATGCATTCCACTCGGCTAATATCGGAAATAATTTTTAGAAAGAATATTCCTAAAATGGTTACAATTTAATTTAATTTGAATTATAAAATTTAATAAATAAACAAATGAACTTAAGCCAAAATAAAAAATGGTTCACATTAAAATTTAATATATAGAAAAAAGTTCGAATAAAATATAAATATATAATTATAACACACATGGCACGGTGTTAATGACATTCAAGAATTCATTGTTCAGTGTCTATCACCTAGATGGACTTATACAAATGAAAATGTAAATACAACCTTGTTTTCAATAATTCCAGCCAAAGGATGGATATTGAAAGCATAACGAAAATGTATTACGAATATAGAAGAATATGAACATGTTGAATTATGAATTGTCATTTGATAGGTGAAATTAAATATTCAACAAAATATGAAAAATGATACTAAGATTCACTAATTCAAATTTCATTCAGTTGTAACATAAATAGGAATTTTAATTTACATAGTAGTATACCGATAAAGAGTGCTGATGATGAAATCGTAGCTGATTTCGAAAATGCATTCCACTCGGCTAATATCGGAAATAATTTTTAGAAAGAATATTCCTAAAATGGTTACAATTTAATTTAATTTGAATTATAAAATTTAATAAATAAACAAATGAACTTAAGCCAAAATAAAAAATGGTTCACATTAAAATTTAATATATAGAAAAAAGTTCGAATAAAATATAAATATATAATTATAACACACATGGCACGGTGTTAATGACATTCAAGAATTCATTGTTCAGTGTCTATCACCTAGATGGACTTATACAAATGAAAATGTAAATACAACCTTGTTTTCAATAATTCCAGCCAAAGGATGGATATTGAAAGCATAACGAAAATGTATTACGAATATAGAAGAATATGAACATGTTGAATTATGAATTGTCATTTGATAGGTGAAATTAAATATTCAACAAAATATGAAAAATGATACTAAGATTCACTAATTCAAATTTCATTCAGTTGTAACATAAATAGGAATTTTAATTTACATAGTAGTATACCGATAAAGAGTGCTGATGATGAAATCGTAGCTGATTTCGAAAATGCATTCCACTCGGCTAATATCGGAAATAATTTTTAGAAAGAATATTCCTAAAATGGTTACAATTTAATTTAATTTGAATTATAAAATTTAATAAATAAACAAATGAACTTAAGCCAAAATAAAAAATGGTTCACATTTTTTTTTAAATTTTTTTTTGTAATTTTTTTTTATAATTTTTTTTATTTTTAATATATTTTTTTTTGTAATTTTATTTTTGATATGTTTTTTACATGTATGTATGTTGTTGTTGTAATTGTGAAAAAAAAACGAGGTGGTCGTGGTTTTTTGCTCATATCTCAGAAAGTTATGGGGAGATTGTGCTGAATTTCAATAGCGATTCATTTCTGGATATTTCCAAGAGATTGATACCATATACAGATCTGAGGAACATATAGTTGCTTCTAAAAGTTGACTTCAACCAACACACGGACAGACGGGCAGACGGATAGACGGACAGACGGTCAGGGCTTAATCGACTCCTCTATTCATAAGCTTTCAGAAAATAAATACTTTATGGGGTCGGAAATGAAAATTGTAGAAATTACAAACGGAATGACAAAGCTATATATACCCTTGTGCACCACAGGTGAAGGGTATAATAAAAAAATTATGATCAGCGGATCCAGGCGGGAAAGGGATATATCAACCCCCACCAAATGGTTAAAATATAAAATTACTTATTTACTTATTTGATATATAAACGTTTCGACATTTGTTTTTTTAATACAAAATACAAATTCATAATGAAATTAGTGTCACTTCTACGCAAACGATTAAATAAATTAAATTTGCATTGGCCCGAGGAACTAGATAAATATAATATTCACCAAAGGGTGTATTCTCCTAAAGAATCATACAAGCTCAAGTGTCATAATGTTATTATAAACTAAATACATACATACATATGCATATGAGTTTATCAACTTAAAAATGTGTAGAATTGATAATTTTGTTCGAACATAAACAGCTGTTCTTATTCTACACCTGTTGCAAAACTATTAACTGAAAGTCGCGATAAGAAAAATTGCGTAATAACCACATTTTTTCTAAAAATATAATATTTATAAGTTATTTAATATAAAAACTTTAAACACAATGGTGAGTACTGAAATATTGAATTTATTAAATAAAAGTGAAAATTTATACCATAAAAGATACCAAGAAACGAGTATCGAAATAAAATTATAATAAATATTACGAAATCACTCATAACCATTTTTTAAATGGCTGCTAGTTCAATGCAATAATGTACTGACGACCAGTTAAAACAGAAGCATTGTGTATTTTTTGAAAAATTAAAAAAAAAATTCACTCGAAAATTTTCGGCGTCAAAAATTTTAAAAAGCGCTAAAATCACCAAGTGGACAACGCTGATTCTATCAAAACATTTAAACATGTTTTGAAAGTTCTATTTCAGTTTTAATGTTTTTTTTTCATTCACATTTGTTTTGATTCCGTTTTATTTTATTCCAGTTTTGTTTTATTTTTCAATGTTTTGATTGTATTTTGTATTTTGTAATAAGAGACTAATATACATACACTATTTAAAATTTAATGAGATTGCTTGTAAGCCATTTTTCTTATGCCTGTGCCGCTCTTTAGTAGTTATATTTTTTTACACAGACTTATTATTTATATAGATTTAATTTAAGCACTTGCTAAATAATTGTAGTGTATTTTTAATGACTACTCATATCATGGTTATTATTTTTGCTGGTGTTGATAGTTTAACAAACATTTACTTTTCAATTTGTCTGCACAATATAGATTGGCATTTAAAAATTTAAACAATTAAATTGTTTTGCATGCCTGCCAAACAAAATAACTGTTAAGTGGACGCCAGTATTAAGAAAAAAAAAAACATTGGATGGTTTTATTTGCAAATCAATTAAAAAGTTAATTAACAAAAATAGATATTAATTTTTTCGCCTTTAAAAAGTGTAAATAGTTTATAAGATGCAGCAAATCTAAGATTTGTTAAGTAAATATGTATGTGTTTATGTAAGTGTTAAATTTAGTTATGGGTTTAAGTGGGTAACTCTAGATAAATTTTGGTTTTGTTATTAAGGGTGTTCACGTTTAAATCTGTGACAGTATGCATAGAGCAAATTTGCTGTGAATATTACAGCACATCGTTATCGTCTGTTTTTAATCCGAAATACATCTTCATTAACATTTTGTTTGTTCATTATATAATTCTTTTTTTTTTTCAAAAGAATCTATTTTTGTTTTTGAATTGTATTGTTACTAAAAGAAATTTCTTGAAATTTAAGTTTTTTTTGGTGATGTGTCTCCCGTGTTTTATGTTAAATAAGTATTGTTGACCTTTTACCTGTTCCTTATATATTTTGTTGCAGATTTTTGGTTTTTTGTTCTTTTTTTCTTTTACATAAAATTAATGGCGGTCGAAATGTCAAAAACAGCTGCTTTCACTTATTTGCTTTTGAGCATATATACATATACACAGCCAAAATTTTATAGTGCAAATGAAGTAAAGTGAAGCAGATTGCACATGCTTCACTTAGTTGTGCTAAAAAATAATGCATTTTTGCAATCATTTGCATTGCTTGCACAGTTTGCACTATCCTTTGTGAGTACCCTTATTGTTGTTACATTTACTTAAATTTTCTTATAAGACTCATAAAACTGATTGTACATTAACATTATATAGCTGTCAAAATATTTAAATATCAAATAACTTACACATGTCCAAAATCACTTATCCATCCATTATCTTAAATTTTATGCAGATTTTCATAATAGTTTTCAATAAGGAGAAATCCGTAACAAAAGCTAAAAAAAAAGAAAATAATTCGCAGCAGCCATACATGATGTAATCATCTCTTAAGGCTTAAAACAAGCAGAAAACCATATCAGAGAAATACTATTGCTCCACTTTAAATTGTCCAATAACCAAGAGTAATATTTACCGAAACTAGTTTTAGCTAACTTCAAATTATATTTCAAATTATTTAACAAGAAAAAAAAAAACAAATAAAACAACGTTTTTTGGGTGAACGCATTTTTGTATTTATTTTATTTGTTTTTTTTTTGTTAAAAAATTTGCGTACAACGCAAAAGTTTCCAATTTTCAAATTATTTATTATTTCGATTTATTTTGGCTCCAAAAATTTAATGCCGCAATAAACAAAGTCTCTGTGGACTGAACAAAAAAAAAGGGGGCTTATTGCAGAGTTGTGCTTTTTGGTCAACTACATGTTAGATTTTGTTTAGATTGAAAAAAGCTGACAGTTTTTGAAATGCACCACAAAAGTCTAGAAAACTATATAGACAACGTTTAAACACAAGTTTTGTTGTGATTTTGTTTTAAGAAACACAAAATTGCATAGATAAAAATCTATGCATGTGTTGCAACACGCACTAAAACAGAAAACGATATACATGCATGTGTATGTGTGCAGCAAATAAAAAAAAAACAATTATTAACGCACTGGTCGTTAATAAATTTTGGGGGGCAAATGACAACAACAAAAAAAAAATGCTATAATAGTGACTTAGTTTTTATTCTAAAAAATTCAAATATAAATACATTAAGCAACTAGATCATGCTGTGAGCAAGTGATAACCTTTACACGCCAACAATGATTTTTATGTTTTAACTTGAGTTGCTAGTAAAGGGCGTTTTTTTTTGAAAGCGACGAACACTATTAGTTAGATTTTATGGTGAACATTATGCCACTAATGTTTAAAAATTTTACGCCATGCATCGCCGTGGCTACCTGACGTAACCTGGAGCTTCAATTTCCACACTTTTTGCAGTAAATCGAGCTGTATTTCGAAAATAAAACGTTTAATATTATAGACCTGGGGATACACATAGCCCCAGTAAAAATATCTAATGGCGTTCAATGACAAAAATTACATAGTGGCCAGTTAACTGGACTATTTCTTAAAAGTATTCGTTCGTCTAATGCTTATCTATAATAATCTATAAAAGTGAAACTCTTTCTGTGTGTGTATGTATGTGTGTGTGCCGAAACCGTAAAGCTGATCGGACTCAAACTTCAGTAAGTTGTTGTACACGTTCCAGGGAGTGTTTATGGGTGAAAAAAGTGGGCGAGGTCACGCCCATAAAAAATAACTTATCATTTTTAGCTACTTGCACTTGACCGACTTTCCTGAAACATTGCACACACATTGAACTCACATGATTATACAATTTCGTGATAATAAAAGTGGGAAGTGCCACGCCTATAAAAAATAAGTTATAATTTTTAGCTTCTTGCACTTGATATTCAATTAAAATTCAGAATGCATTGTTATTCATTAAGGGGCGTTGCAACGCACGCCGGGCTTGGCTAGTTGATTGTATAGCATGTTGTGTGACATGCAGCATCATCCTGTTAAACTCATATGTCTGTAATACCAATGCCTTTTAATTAATAGCATGTTTCCACGGAATTCGTAATTAAATATCTTATTATTAATTTCCAGCCTAATTACGAACTAAATTACATATTTAGCCATATAAAACTTTTGATGCGAATTACCTCGTTTGTGGGTATTTACAGTAAAATTATTACAATTTATAATTTTTATCAGCAGTTTGTCATAATCACCAGTCAAAAGAAAGTAAAAAGAAAGATCCGCTAAAGAATGACTTAAATTAAATTATAAAGCAAATTGTAATGTCCAGGAGGTTAATGGCCACATAGAAAATGTTATGGAAGAGCACAAATTATTCTTAGGCAGTCTGATAGATATGCAAGAAAACAATTAAAATTCTGCTAAAATATTTGTTTATATGCGTTTTCTGCCAATTAAAAATGTGTCGTGTGCACGAGTCATTCTGCTAAGTAATTCAAAGAGCAAGTTATTCAACAGCAGCAGCACTGCAGGAACATTCTTAAAGTTTTGAAAATATATGGATTTCGATCACTAAAGAGTAAGTTTTTCTGGATATATGGATGTTTCATGAATGGTTTGAGCATTACCATTGCTAAAATTTAATCAAAAATGTACTTCATTTTATTAGTTTGTCGAATTGTACCAAGACTTTTAAAATAAATTTAAACAATTCGCATACGTTGCTCTGGCCTACTAATGTTAATATTAAACCTATCATTAAACTACCTAGACCTAAGAAACTAGCTGACATAAAAAACAGTTTTGCCAATTTAAGTTATTGACTTATGGCGTTTATGTGTTTATTTGCATACAAGTTGCTAGTAGCAATTGCTGTTGTTCTATTTACATCATATAGCAACTTTAATATGTCCTCAATAACCTAAAGTATTTTTAAAGAACAGATGCTATTGTCATCCTAAGCGACATAACAGAGGAAACCCCTAATTTGTTTAAAGTGTCTTAAAAGTTTTCTCCTACCGTGACTTTTTAAATGATACGCAGGTTTTTTGATAAAAAATATTTAAAATTTCAACATATTTAGATTTCTTTGAGCTCTATACACTTTGTCCAATAACTCTCTTACCTTTTCATCGCTTCGAAAATAATAAAATTTGCCTGTCATCAAAATATTTCTAAATATTATTTATTTGTAAGATGATCCCACTGTTGGAGTCGAATCTCTCTCTGACAAGCAATTTCTAGAGGTTTGATAACTGTAAATAGTTAGTCGGGTTTAAATCCGGTGAATAGGGTGGGTAAGGGAGTAATTCGTAGAAATTAATGGATTTTTGCAATGGAAATTACACATGTGTATACCTTTGAGTTTTGCTGATATAAAATTACTTCTTGGCCAAATGCTATTTTTTCAAATCCTTATTAAGTTAAAATATTCGTTTTTGATTGTCTCTTCCTTATAAGGGTAGTCAATTTGGATTACACCACATGCATAAAAAACAATTGGAAAATCTCAAATTAACCTTATTTGGCGCCAATTTGTAATAATAAACCCACTATTTTGACTGCTGTTTGGTATGTGGAAGGTTTTAATCCAATCAAGGTTAAGAAAAAGCGCAAAAAATCATCCATGTTGTAGTTCAACAACGCCAAACACTTCTGCGAAGTTATCGGTAATATTATATTTGTGGTCGATTATATATATATTCTCATACCCAACTGGTTATATAAAATTAAAATCATTGAGTCACGTAGGATGATAATGGGTTCAAAAATCTACTATAATTTTAGATTAGCAAATCTATCGTCAATTTTTAAATTTTTTTGAAGTAGGAACCTTAAGGCAGTGAATCAATATTTTTCCGCTCAAATGAATGGGTCAGAGTTTCCTTTAGCTTAAGTTAGAATGAAGGCTATTTTCACAACAAATAATGGCTGATAAACACACGTAATTTTAATTTTCTCCTCAACTAAAACTAAATGATAAAGTTTGTTCAAGTACTGAGAGGAAGCAGAGGCCTACTGATAAGAGCAGTATTATTCTTTCAATTAAATGGAAAAAAATTAAAAAAATCACGAAGTTATTAACCCGTTCTCATTATCTGTAAATATGGTACAGCATCTCGTTATCTGTAAATATGGTCCAGCGTATAATTATTTGTTGTTACTTTAAATGTCCTCTAAATACACGGTAGGCTAGAAATTATGTCTACATGTAACGGTAAGGGGCAAAAACTACGCCTGCGTATAAAAATTAAAATTAAATAATTTACTAAATTATTCGGAATATGGTCCTGACTAGTCTTTCAATGCATATAGACCAGCTCAAACCCATCAATCAAATATATTTAATATTGAAATAAAATTAATTTTTTTTTTGGTTTTATACACCACCATGCATCGAACGTAAGGGGTAGAATTTTCCATTTTAATAAATATTTAATAAACAAAAGCATTATTTAATTTTTAAGATGCGGGCGTGGCTTTTACCCATCCCTATACGAGTAAAATTCTCTTTTGTTACTAAAAGGAATATTGGCTTTCAACAACTCCATTGCTGTATATTTACAACTAATCTTTATTTCATTCTTTGTTGTTTAGAACTGCCTTGTAAGTTTTATTCTATTTTTTAAATAAAGAGTCCACCAAATAACTTTTTTTTGTTTTGAAAATGCTATAAAAAAAGTGTAGCTTCGGCTGTGTGGCACGTAGCGCCGTCCTGTTGAAACCAAATGTTGCCAATATCCTCCTCTTCAATTTTTGTGAACAAAAATTCGTTCAACATGGCCCGATAATGATCGCCATTGACTACGGCCAATCGTTGCTCATTTTCGAAGAAAAATGGCCCAATTATGCCTCTGGACCAAAATCCGCACCAAACAGTGACTCGTTTTGAGTGTATCGGCTTTTTAATGTATGCGTGCGGGCTATATGTGACCCAAATGCGACAATTTTGCTTGTTTACATATCCGCCAAGATCAAAATGAGCTTTATCTGAAAAGATGATTTTTTTTTTGGCAAAATCGTCCAAAGAAATGTCTATATTTTCTACCGTTGTTCAGGCGTAAGGATAAAACTAATTATCTGTCAAATCAGAACATGAGCTAAGTGTTACTATTCACTAAATAAGTAGTAGTTGAATGGCAGTAATTAGATGGCAGTTTGCATGCGTTAGGACACACAAAATGTTTTTCATTTTTATAGTTTCGCTTTTATTGCTACTTAAGACCCCTTAAATGTCTTAAGTTATTAAATTCAGTTGAATATATTTAGACTGAAAACTTAAAAAAAAAAATTATCGTTATCTTAGTCATGATTTGAACTTTAACTTTAAACTATTTAACTTGAAACATTTTATTATATTTTCCTTCTCACTTAATTAACACGTTTGCTTTGGTAATTAAACTTTAACATCTTAATTCAGTACTTTACCATTGCTATCCACAACATTTTTAATCTTTGAAAAATTATTAGACCAAAATAAAAATAAAAAAAATTTAAAACAAATTGAGCGTTGGCGTAGCTCCAGCTGAGTTTAAATGCTCATAAAATTGTGGCACATACAAACAACACCTTCTCTGAAAAAAAAAACAACAGTCATAAAACTACAATAGAAAAACAATTAAAATTTGTTTAAAGTAAATAGTAAAACATTTGGCTCATAAATTAAATGCCAGTTTAAATTTCAAACTTTGTTAAGTAGAGCTGTTGATAGCAATCACTTGGTAAATAATTTGAAAAACTGCTACTGGTTTAAAGTTTGTTTGACGAATTCATTTTCCCTCTAATGGCTTTGACAGTTAGTTGAGTGAAAACATAAGTGTTAAATCAGCTTAAAGTTTAAATTATTTTATTATTCTTCAAACAATTTTTTTTTATTGTGGGAATGACAGTATTAGACAGTATTATAGAACTTGCACTTTGTATTCAAGTTGGAAAAACAAAATTTTTTTTAAGCAAAGAATTGTTTGAAGTAACAAATTTCACTTATCTTTTCATTGCATTATGCTTTTAATAAAATTTGAATTAATATATTGTAAATCAATTAATTCTATACTAAACAACTGATATTTTATAATAGATACTCTATTGTTTTCATTCTGAAAAAAAAAACAAAAGACTTAGGACCCATACTCAAATGTAACTGTTATTCAGTTAAACATCTTATTATGATTAAAAATTTTTTGGTTTAAAAAGCTACGAATCAATAAGTTTTATTTAAATCTATTGTTTAGATTTTATTTATTGTTTTTTAATTTAAATCGATTTGTGTTCATTCAAACAAAAGACTTAAGACACGTACACACAATAAATGGTTTTAAGTTTTTAATTTAAAAAAAAATATTTAAAAAGTAAATCAATTTCATTTAAGCATCTTATATTAAGCATTCGATCTTCTCATAAATGCATTACTGCAATAGGTGTTTCACTTACAATATTTGTGTATGCAAAAAAGTATAATTTTCTGTTGTACCAGTTTGCTGTCATATTTAATGCAGAATAGAAGTAAATTTCAAAACGCGTCCAACTTCTTTATGATTTCCCTTTTTTTAGGTTTAAGGACATTTAGTCAATGGAGTTGAAAAAAATCACAGTCATTGGCTGCTCTACCCAGAGACTATAGTTCCATTGTGAAATATAAGTGCGCAGATAGAAAGATAGAGATTAATGGGAAATTCCTTTCGGTCGTGAACAATTTATGACTCCTTACAAAATCAAAATTGCTCTTAAGTCATGCATGGAGAGCATAGAGAGGCAGTCAAGAGCAGAGGTCTTTTTGTAGCAAGCGCAGAGAAAATTAATAGTTCCACCGTCTCCTCTTTCTTACACAAACGGCAGAAGTCGGTTGGGTTCGATTGCCATTTCGCGATAAACGATTCAGTACCGCAATGTGTGGTTAAAATACCTGTTAGCAGCTTCAGATCCTTTTTCCTCAGAGATAAAAGTATTTTCATTCTCTTAGGCGATATTGCTGCCAATATGGTTCTGCATCGTGGATCGTTTATCCAGTTTCAGTTTGCGAGATCCCTAAAGTATTCTTCGCGCGCAGTGGAGGAAACACTGTGGTGATAACAAAATCAGTTTTCATTTTAACACCTCTTTGTCCTAGCTCGTCCGACTCTTCCCAGAAATACCATATTGACTCGTGATAACTGCTGATTTAAACACATTATATTTCAGAGCAGCTTGATTTTTGACATAAGTAGTTATGTAATCAAACTGTTTTATATTTATTTTATTTATATTTAGACCAGGTAAATAGGTTCCCTAATTGCAAAAATACACTACTTTTTTCACCAAGTCTATACGACTACTTGATCTCTAGTGATTCAATGCTCCTTCCGAAATAGTGTTTTCAATTAAAGGTGTGAAATCGAAGAACAGTAACTGATAGTCTGATCTGATTAAATCCTTTAGCTGATTACTTCGTTATGTTCTAATAAAGATGTTAGAGTGGCCCGTTTTTAAGCCATGCCTGAAGCCTGATTCCCTAACTTTTAGAGAACTCTATACTGCTTGCTTGACTTAGTACGGTATTAAGCACATCTTCCAAGAGATACTGTTATAAGTATCAAGGAAGTTATTTATGCCTTGTTCAATACCTAAAGACGTCAGATATTCGTGGCGGTATTGATTGCTCGTACAGCCAATAGACAGTACAAGACTTGAGATTCTAACTTTTTTCTTTAGAATGTCTGCACGCCTATAGAGCATTTAATCCATTTTGGACTTGATCGTCCAATTTAGTTTTTTATCTAGAATAACACCGAGATATGTTGCCTCTGAACAGATTTGCTGCTCTATTCCATCTAGGATCTAGGTAACTTACTATCTCCGATATTGTGTCGTCGGGTAAACAGTGGTCTCTGGATTAGTCTTAAATCGTTTAACTGTTGCCAAAGTAACAGTTGTCTGGGTGATTCTTGCATCAAGTCGGATAGTGTCGGTACGAATTTATCACCAAATAAAATCACAACATTATCAGCATAAGCCACCACCTTTCTTCTGTCATATTTGAAGGTTTTCAGTCTTCCATTCCGTATTTCATTCATAGTCCAGAATGGCAGTAAAAACACACCTCCTCTGGGTGTGCCTTTGATAATAACCTTCTTTATGGAACCCAACTCCAGATTTAAAATGATTATTCGGTCTTTAAGCGTTTCATTTATGAATTTTTATCAGATAAGGGGAATACTGAGTGATATAAGGGATTCATATATTGACTCCAACTCTACATTTTTAAAAGCCATCCGAATGGCTGCCAATGGTCAAAATTCGATTTCTTTTTCGATTTTACTTTTTGATTGCCCTTAAATAAACTTCTGCTTTAAGTGCACTTTTTCACTCTAATATCCCACATGAAGTCCACATTACTTTTCTCTTAGTAGTTTTATTTTACTCCAACGTTTTTTTTAATATAACTCGATCATGTTTTGATGAAACACCAATCTATTACAGAGGATATTGTTGGCTATACTTTGAAAAGACTTCATGATAATTTATCGAAGATGCTAATTGGCCAGAAGTCTGAAGTCTCTAAAATAAGAGTTAAGTCCTCCAACAACTGGAGAAAACAAGCTTTTAGAATCTGAGATAGCGCAATAGGGGTAATTTGGTCAGGGATGAAACTAATGGCACAGGACGAATGACGATGGTAGAATTTTATCACCGGTTTTTATTGTAACTCGGAACTATAGAAATCTAATTAATACAAAAAAATTCATTACCAAATAGTGCTTTTTGAACCATTTACTTAGCGTTTAACTACTTCCCAGAGCGATTCTAGAAGACAGGACTTTTATATTCAACGTCCTATTCATAGTTGGGTCTTTTACAAATAATAAGTGCTAATTTCATTCCTAGTATGAACAGCTTAAGCATGCCTTCTCTTTACGCACCGCAGCAAGTCAGAGAGATATAAAAAACTAATGAACGTTGAAATAAATAAGTCCCCTTTGTCCACTGCTAAAGTATTATGCAGTAAAGAAGACCTTCCTTGTTGTGCTTTCGCAGGTTAACAATTATGCATTTCTATGCAATAAAATACGGTAAGGGAATAAAATTTGCGCTGCTTATAAGATTAAGTTTTTGTGGGCTTATTTGTAAAATAAGTAATACTTCTTTAAAATGAAAACTTAAAATTAAAAAATCACTAAATGATTTCTACGTTTTTAATTAAACTTCTATTAACTTTAATTTGTGTGCCAAAACAACCAGCACAATTTTACGCTGAATCGCTTGACATGTAGATTTAAATTAAATTAAAATCTTTAAGCTTAAAATTCAACTCTTTTGCTACCTCGTAAAGTGATGTTTAAAATTTTTATGTAATTTCAGTCTAAATACAAACAATTTCAAGCCTGCGTAATTTGCTTAAAAGTATTGCACAAAAATTTTCTTACACCAAAACAAAACTAAAACATGATTTTTTTCCAAATTCTCAAAAAGTATAAAAACACAAAAATTTAGAAAGAAAAAAATACCATAAAAATATAAAAAATAAAAAAAAAATAAAAACATTTTTTGGTTAAATGTGTTACAGCCAAACCTGTTAAAACAATTTATTTACTGTTTGGCATTTGGCAGAAGTAAAAGGCAATTGTATAAAAAAATAGTGCGTAAACTACTTTAGGCTTGCAGTTAAAATTGCATGCAACTCCACTAACAGACACACAAACTCAAGTTGACATTTGCGAAATGGCGTGCATAAGTGTTGGTGTTGGGCAATTGCAGTTCATATGGCTAAATATGTAATTTTAGTTTTATTGTGTTTTTTTTTTAAATAAGAGATATAGGCCAGTCTTTGCCACTAAAGTGATAAATATTATTTTGTTATTTTTGTTTCTTTTTTACTGTGTCCAAAGGTTGTTGTATTAATTTCTTTATGAGTGTGTACTTCTTGGTATCTTTTTGGTTCATTAATAATATTTCTGTTTTTTTTTACGTTTTAATTGAAAATATAAATTTCGTTTTTGGTTATATGTTTTTCAATTTTTATTTTGCGAAATTTATTTTTAACGGCAGGAAATGGAAAATTATTCAAAATTTATCTTTATTAAGTGTGTTGTTGAGAAAAGTTTCTTTAATTAAGTGCTTGGAAATGTGTTAATTTGTACATTAGAGGCGTTAGCGAAATGTTTATAACCTACATCATGTACATATATTAAAAGTCTTCAAGTAATAATTCTTTAAAGTAAGACAAAAATGCCTCAAGTCGGAAACTAAAATTTTTTTTAATACCAAACAAGTTATACATTTTGCTGACTTACACCTCTTATTCTGAATTGTATAATGGTAATTAAAATTAGAACAACTTTAACTTAAATGTTAATTTTCATATACAACTAAAATTATAATATATATTTTTTTTAGTTTTATTGCAGTTTTGTTACGAAATTCAGAATAAGGGTTTTATTGGCTTAAAGGAAAATTATTACGATTGCGAGTAAGACGCGAAAATTCCGTATTTGAAATTTCTAAGAAACTCGAGCTGGAGATCTATTAGAAATTACGTTGAGGGAATTGTGTTCCTGAACTAGTCGATTTTTATAGAGAAAACAGGATTATGGTTTTTATTAGGGAAGTTTTGTTTTTACATAAAGCGCACAACATGCCAATTAGTCATACCTGTAATGGATAAATTGTGAAGAAACCTTCACAATAAAATTTATAATTAAATTTTTAAGAGTATATATAGGTTTGTCATTCCATGCACAATATCTAAAACTTTCATATCCGACCCCATTAAGAATAAATTTTTAATTTAGCTTTGTGCGTCTGTCAGTCTGTCCGTGTGTATGTTGAAATTAACATTTTGAAGACCTCAGACATTTCCAAGACCCGTGTAAGGTACCAAAATCCGTATAAAAAAATCAGAAAAATCGTTTTATAAACAACTAAGATATGATCAAAAAACCTAGACCACCTCGTCTTTTCACATTGAAACAAACTGGATGAAAGTAAGTTCGAATCACAGTTAAGATAAAAAAATTCTTATTTTTTTTTTATTTAGTCATTTAAAATATACTATCAATTTGGCTAATAGGGATACAGGTAAAATATGAAGCGGCTTTAGCTGCTACGAGATTAATGGCAATAGATGAATGGCATATAAGAGAACATAAGACCAGATACCAAAAAATAACGTATATCCTACCGATGGGAAATATTACGGAAGTAATATGTGATAAAATCCCGATGAGATATGAAAATACAAATTGCATCACCACAATACCGGAAGAGGGAGAATGGGATGAAATAACCAGGATAGGAAACACCCATGAAATCAATCTTTATACAGACGGTTCAAAGATTGGTGACCAAACTGGAGTGGGCTTATACGACAAAAGCCGAAACAGAAGCAAATACTTCCGTCTACCAGATAACAACACTATTTTCCAGGCTGAGATCATGGCGATTACGGAAGGAATTAAATGGATAAAGGAAACGAATAGCGAAGCCCCGATTCGTATCTTTACGGATAGCCAATCAGTGATTAAGACATTGAGAAAGGAGAAAGTTGAATCCCGGAACGTTTTGCAATGTAAGAGTGAGATAAACTCATATGCAAATTGTAAACATCTGGAGATAATATGGATACCAAGCCATCACGGGCTGATCGGAAACGAGAAAGCCGACAAATTATCTAAAATGAGAGCTCTTCTGAGTACTATAACTTTGGAGAACGTCAAACCCCTTAAACGATTTAAGGATGAACTTAAACGTTGGGCGATGGAGGAACATGTCCGAAAATGGCAAAGCACTGATGTCGGTAAGGTGACAAGAATACAAGAATACCAGTGTGATTACGGAGTTGAGAACTCATCTAGCTCGCATGAGACTATCTGAAGAGACAACATGCAAAGCATGCGAGGAAGAGGATGAGACTTTGATAGACTAAGTCCCATATTTATTTATGGGAAATTATGATTATGGTTTTAAATTGGTTCCCACATGGAGCGCACAACATTCGAACTGGGCATAGGTGTATACCTGTCATGGGTTTGGGCTTTTAGTGCCCCTCCTTTTCAACCTAACCTAACCTAGTCATTATAAAGATAATGAAACATATTGTAATTGCATGATTACACGACGTGAAGATTTGACACGGCCGAACATAGCACTCTTACTTGTTTAACATGATGAAGTTTGTAATTTCTTTTAAATTGTATGCCGTTTTTTTTTCTTGAAAAAAAAAATTCCCCTTTTCTACCTTATTTCTGTTTAATAGATTTTTTGCACAGAATAGGTATATTGTTAGATGTAAATTCAATACCAAATTAGAGGCATTTAAAAGACTTGTTCAGTGGAGAAGACGAGAGATTTTTGTAAGATCTCTAAAAGTCATCATATTCAAAGTGCTGGCAAATTCTACTAATTTTCATTAATAAATATTTCTGTGATCAAAAGAAAAACTACTTAAATCGACTTTAGCTAAAATTGAGATAATCACATCATAGCAATCCCGAAATTTAAAAATACCCCCAGGTAAACGTTCAACTATTTTGAATCTGAAAGCATGAAGTAACTATTTAATATAATTGAGCTTGCGAAAAAAAACAATACAATTTATTTTATATATTCATTAGGCTCATAATTAAAATTATGAGCTAATCTTAGTAAAATAGGCAATGGCAGCATGACCTTCAGCACAATATTTACGTATAACTTATAATTTGTACTTAACGCAATGAACCTTATTGGTCTCCGAATGTGGGTGTAGGAGGCAGATACTGCTTTCTGCATCCCCCTTTCCTACCTATAACTAATTTGTACTTAATTTTTTGTTTTACAACATTGATAATTCAAAACATGTGGAGTTAAATTTCTTTTTAAAGCTTGCCTGCTTTGAGGAATGTATTTATTAATTCAATGTTATCAAAGATGGGTTGGAAAGTAGGTTTAGAGAATTAATATTTTAAAAAACTCTTAATCTAGAGTTATGGGCTTTTATGCATTCGCAGAGGTGATGGGATGCTTATGTAGGATAGGATATGAGGCAGTTGCAGTAAGTTGTAGGGTTATGATTAATTTTGGGTCCGTGGGTTACCTTCGTGTGTCCGAGTCGAAGATATATTTATTAGATATATTTTTAATTGATAGACAGGAAGGGAGAGAGAGAGAGTCTGTACATATAACAAAATTGCCAAACTTTCCCTTAATTTGACATAAAGCCTGATTTGTTGCTACGAGTTCTGCGGAGTTTTATTCGGTTTGTAACACATCGAAATATCCATTTTAGACTCCATAAAGTGTATATATTCTGAATCGGGGTTTCATTTTTTGACGATCTAACTAAGTACGTCCGTCTGTCCTACTGTTGAAAGCACTATAGAGGTCGGACCGAAAAATCTAGGGAGCTTAAAATTTGTTAAAGTCTCTTCACTCTTCGACTTGTGAGTGGAACAAAATATTATGCTTTGGAATTTGGTAAGTCTGATTTAAATTCATGTTTTTATTTTTTTAAATTTGTCATTTACTTAAACTAATTGGAAGCACTTTAATTTTTGTTTGTTCATTTCAAATTGTAAAATATTAATAGCTGCACAGGGCCACGCAGATTAGGGAAACCATTAGTTGCAAAATTGCAAGACAACCTTGGCCATCATTTAATAGCCGTCACTTGGTTTAATTATTACATAATCCTTGTGACCTGGTTGATATTGGCAGTACGAGAAAGTTTTGAGAGGGATCAGTGGGATCAGAATCTCTTATATAAAGTGGAGTATATTGCAGTATTAAGCGAATTTATTTCATGTGGAATTTAGATGGATAAGACTGTTTCTATGTGAAACGAGTTGGCTCAAAACCTAGAATCGTTTTCAAGTTTTTAGGTATCACAAAGTAACGATAAAGAAACCCTAGTAGGATGATCACTATAACCTAATCTTATAATGTTTTATGTTTCATATCAACTGAATATAAAATATAGACCCACTTTATACAATGTAGGGTAACTATTTAAAATTACAAAATCCTACTACAGACATATCCCATATATTTCAACTCCCAAACGTAGATGATCAAAATTAAAATGAAATAATAATTAAAGACACATATTAAATCGCCTTTGGAGTAACACGCATTTTGAAAAAAATAATGAAAACAACTACAACTTTAAAAGACAACGTGCAGTTTTAACACCATTTACAAGTAGTTTAGTTTTTGTTAGTGGGTCTTAAGGCCTTTTGGCCATATCACAAGCTAAGTAAGTCAGCAATATATTTATAAAAAAAAACAACATTTAATTACCAATGCGACAGCAAAAACAACAAAAGTAACATTCAGTGAGTTGTTGTTTTACAGGCCTATATTTCAACTAATTTTAACTTCAAATCAAACTGCAAACAGTAACCAAAACTAAGTAGAAGGTGTGGCAACTGTGTTTGTTGATTTGATTTTAGACTGGATTTTTTTGTTAAAAAAAAGCATAACAAAAAGATAAAAATATATTGAATGCGTAACAAAGTTCTGTGTCTTTTTTTTATATTTTTGTTGGATTAGCTTTAACCACACATGAAAATCGTGTTTAACGTTTTGTTCAAACCAAGAAAAAAAAACCATTTTTACCTTTAAGCCATAATATTTAGAGTTAACGTTGATACAAACAAGTACAACATGAATTATTTAACTAGTTATGACTTTACAAAATTTACATAGATATTTTTCTATGTAATTTTTTTTTACAAATATTTGTTGTATATGTTTAACAACAATAAACAATTTTGAATCCTTGAAACCAATAGACAAACATTAGAGATCTTTATGACATAATATTAATTTCATTAAAAAATCTTTAACTTTTAATTGCTTTTCTTAAGCCTGGCAGAATACTTCAAATTCAATCGTTTTTGATTTTATGTTTAAATTGCATTAAAGCAGTTGTCCATGATTGTATCTGTGCAATTTTATAATTTTATTTAAATTTTTTTTTTTTATAAATTTCAGTGTGTTTCATAAAAAAACATCACAATCAAATAGATTATTTGGCGCATATATAAGACAATAGGGAGTCCCAATATATTTTATGCTACCGGATGAATGCAGACGTGATCAAGATTAACGTCGGCACCGATATTGAATGTCTTAATCCGACGGTGATCTTAACAACTGGGTTGGAGCCGTGCCTCCAACCATTGCCCCTGTGACAATGCTGCCCTCCTCAGCATACCACAGGTTGCAATTTAATCATAGGCTGTTCTTGGTATCATATGATTGTACTTTGCTCAGGAGCTCGGGCTATGTAATCCCTTAAAGGGTTTTTCGCTACTCAGATTGAACCAATCAGCAACCTTTCAGTGGGTGTTCAAGGAAGGATGCTGAATCGGCCCACTAAATAGCTACTTCTGTTGAGGAGGCAACAGCACCCCGAATGAGACGTGGACCGAAATCCACCATTCGCTCTGTTCTGTCGAGATGGCAACAGCACCCGAAAACATTCGTGTTAACCGAAGACTTCCCAAAGGACAGTCATCAGCGCTCACTTCCGAATCCGTTTTCCGCTTGGAATAACCACAGCCACCACGTGTACTCCGAAGAGACCTCACTAATAATCAGACAGGACAAAGTCCTGGGGCTTACTGATTCCCGTGGTACCAGATAGTTTCGGTCTCTGGTCAGCCTAGGAAACGTCTCCGACCAGAGATCATTTTCTTCCAAATTATGGCTCCAAGAAGCCAGAGGTGTTGGCTCACCTCTTTTCCCCGAGCTGGCAAACACCAAGGCCTGGAAGAATGACCAAGGATCTATGCCCCCGGGGGGAATCAGATGAATGCAGTATACTTTAGTCTGAGACACCTGAGATTAAACGGGCGGCTCGCTAATTAAAGTATTATAAGGCATTTCAATATTTTTACCGACAGCCAAGAGTCCATCAGGCCTCTGATTGATGTCTACATGACATCGCAACTCGTCCAGGACTATCGGACCTACTTGAAATATATAGCGTTACGTTCAAACATCACCCTTAGTGATCAGGGATCAATGAATACTGAGGTTTACTCTTCTCTGCCTGCAAACGTCGTATAGATAAGTATCTCCATATATCGGCCCAGACAAGATAGATTTATGATTCTGGGTGTAATATTGCGTGTATAACATGGTCTAGAATGGGACCTCCGCACACTATGCGGCTTCTCGGATTTGATAGGAAGTGTTCACTGCGATCTTTGGTAATCATGTAAGGACGAATAGCACTACTCTATAACGACTTCTGTAGAAGTTGTCTTGACGTAGAGGTAGAAACTATATATCACTTTCTTTGTCACTGTTTAGCGCTGGAGAACATCTAAAGGACTATTTTCAGAGCCTGCGGAGTACATAGAATGTCAGTGATAGCAACGCTAAGTCTTGTTAAAAAATATATCTGTCTTTACAAGGCAGTCTGGGTGGTTTCCTGGACCAGTCCAGAATTGGTAATCTAACGCCGTCTATGACAAATTTCCCCGAAACTGTTGACATACCAGATAACGATTTCTCTTCTTTTCTATCTTTTCTATCTTTCCTTATATTCTTTTCCAGCGCTTTTAATATATTTTGCTCCCATTTTTATACTTTCCATAATTCAAGGTATCACAAAGAAATAAGTAAAATAGACCCAAGTGAGCTGCACTATCCCAAACAAAAATAAAGATTATTTTAATCAATTTTATTGGACACTGTAAATTTCTTCATTTTATTGTATCAGCGTGTGTTTGCATGTAAAATTATTAAAATGTTAGTTTGAGTGTTTTGCGTTTTAAAGTGATGACTTGTAAAATAATAATGTAAATTTTAGTTGTAAAATTAAAGGTTGGTTCTCAAAACATGTTTAAAATTTCAACGTTTTCTAATTATAATATGACAATGCATAAAAATACTCTTATTCAGCATGTTAATTTTTGCTAAAATAAAAAAAAAGTTTTTTGCAAAACATATTGAAAGCAAAACATATTGAAAGCAAAAATATTGTCTAGCTTAAATAACGTAAACTTTTTTCATAATAACTTTGTGTTGATCCCACCCTTCAGTGAATTTTTAATTTTTTTAAATATTTTTTATAAAAAGGTATTTTTTTTTTGAGAGGGCTTTTGAATGTGGTTTTAAAAATGATTAAAAAATTAACATGGAAACAAAAATTCTATATTAAAGAAGAGGGTGCTCTTTCAGACCTATAGAACCGCCAATAAAGCTGCAGTTACATACCATCCGTTAATGCGTTGTTGCGTTTGATACTTTTTCACCATTTGATATGTTTCTAAGTTCAAGTTACACACAACGCGTTTTTTGCATCAACTTTTTTGTTTTGATCAGCTGTTGTGTTTATATTTTTATCATCTAAAAACAATATTGCCAAAATGGAAAGTGAAATTGACATTTATTTCTATAGAGGAATAAGCTTTTAATTTATAAATATTCATGGTTTTTTATAGCACCAATAAGCTACACCTCCATTGCACTTGTTTTCTTTTAATAATAAACAAACACAGATGACACTCAGCACATAGCACTTATCGATAAATAGAATAATAATTTTGATAATGAAAAAATTTTATTTAAAAGTAGTTTTTATCTATTTTTTTCTTCTTAAGAGTAATTGTAAACTTAATTTCGAAAGCTTTTTATTTTATTAAAAACATTTTTTAGCAAAAAAAAAAAAAAAAAAAGAAAAAATAAAAATAAAAATAAAAATAAATCCACCACACAAACAGATTTATCGATAACATTGAAAAAAAAAAATATTATATGTCATCCATGGCTATCAACAACAGCTTACATTTTTTTACCTTTAATGCGACGAATACTAAAGTAAAAAGTAAATTTACTGTGATGCGTTGATACGTATATTCATGCTTTGCGTTTTGCCATGTAACTTGTCACATACATTTACACAGACTCTACTGTTTAACAGATGCATAAAAAGGAACAACGGCTAAAACGCTTGAATAAGGCCGTTGGTATGTAACTCCAGCTTAAGAATGAAGTGTGTTATGTTCTTTATTATAATTTGGCAAATCATTATGTTATACTAGAACAACATTTATAAATCCCGAAAATGTAAGAACAAAATTCGTGTTCTGTTCACCAAACTTATAGAGCACTTCGTCAAGTTTACGTTGCGCATTATCGTTCATCTGAGAAGGTAATATACAAGACCATGGATTGATTCATAGCACGAACCCGTACAATACAAACAGAAGAAGCCATCGCTACTCTAGATATGAGTGTAAAGAGGGACTCAAATTAATCGATCTAATACCTGTCCCAGCAAATCGGTCTAGTGATTCGTGTTTTGATTCCTCATTGCAATATATTTGGTGTAGAAATGGTTTTAGGTGGATGGCGCAATATGCCATACAGTACGTGAAACCATAACTTTGTGGAGTAAAACGTTTGGTAACGGAATTATCTCAAGAAATGGACATGAAAATTGGCCACTTTGTTCGTGTGATTTGACGCAATGGTGACAGTATGCCAATTCTCTGGTTCTCAGCTACGATTGATCATTTAGAAGCCAACATTTGACAAATTATTTATGAAATAAGACCAGGTATGCTCGATAAAGTGATGCAAAATTGAACCAACAGGATGGTGTTCATAATCCCCAGTCGTGGAGGCCGTGTGCTAAAAACTAATTACAAATATTAATGCCATGAAATTTTTGAGGCAGTAAGCCCACATTTTGGTCATTCATAATTATAATTAGAATGCCTGATGCATTAATTTATCATTTTAGTGAATATTCACAACTAGTATATGTTCTGAACAAAACTATTCAAACATGTTCGTTCTAACGAAATTATGATCACATTAATCATATTTTAAGCATGTAAGTGAAAGTGTGCTTATAAATTCAGTTGCAATTTTGGAATACTGAGTTTCTTATGCAACTCAAATCTTAAAAAATAATCTGCCCATGTCATATTTGTTTAATGCTTAAATTGTGTAAAAAGATTATATCTGTGAAATGTTCTTCCTTATGCGAACATCAGATCAGTGTTTTACACATGTAGGGGGAATATCGAAGCAGATCACTACTCTCACGGGTCCCTTTTCGACTCTCTTCGCTCCTCAGTGATTTCGTGTCCACCGATCAGTATACCTTCAATCACTGAGTCCCGCGCCACAATTGGCATTTGCTCTGGACTAGGAAAACGATTTCATACTGCCGACTGGTGATTGGCGATAATCCTCATTGCACAGTGCTTTGTAATCGCCAGCATCTCCCTCAGACTAAGGTACCCCACCGCACTCACACTTAAAGTGTGCTTGCCTGTGATCCTTAATCTTCCGCTCGCCAACGCCGGACACTCGCATACTACATGCGCTGCCGTCTCGACATCCTCCAGGCACATTCTACAAATATCATCATCCACGATCCGCATCAGTGTTTTAAATAATTTTTTAATAATTTTAATTATTTCGTTATCACATTGGGTAGCTGCCCGAAGCTCGTATATAGGGACAACATATTAATAAAGAAATATCGAAGAAATTACTTAATTGATTTTTGAACGCAATTACGGAATTTCGTCTTAATTCATGTTAGATGAGGTAACATAGGTATTAGTCTATATTTATTTATGTTATCAACGGATTTTACAGATTTTTTCCTAGTTAAATTTATAACAATATTTTATTTGAAAATTCCTACCCATAAGTTTGTTTGTCCACTAACTTTCCAATAAATAGAAAGACAGATGGACAGTGAGACACTATTGAATTTATTTATTTTATTTATTTAAATATTTAAATTTATTGATTTATTTATAAAACTAGAATTTTAAAAATATTTACTTAATGGTATCTTAAATATAGAATTCCATGCGTTACAAAAGGAATGATAAAATTAAAATTCCTTCCACCTTTCTGATTCGGTTGTTGAGTATAAAAAAAAGAAACAAGAAATTTAAATTAATCTTTACTTTTTGATGATTATTTTTTTTATTATTGTATTAATTCAAGTACAGCTGATACATTTGCCATTTAATCCAATAATTATTTTGGTGTGAGTGTTTTTTGTTGGTTGTCTTAATTTGTATTCAAATGTTGACATTTAATTAAAACACAAAATATTGTAAAGACAAAAGACAACAACAACAACAAAATTTAACAAATCAAATATTTGTGGCTGTGAACATTGTGTTACTAACGGGTGATTATTTATCAATCAAATTCTTTGTGTTTATTTTTTGTTGTTGTTACATTGCAGCTAAATATAATCCAATACCTGATTAGTAAAACAATTAAAATATTTGTTACATTTAAGTAGGTTTTTAATCAAAACAATGAAGTGTTGGGTGTTTGTAAGAAGATCTATGTGGAACATTAAAGCAACAGAGGTGTGAAAATCTTTTAACATAAACATTGTTTGTAAGACTGCACCTAGTTTTTGTCAATAAATATTTTTTTTGCTAAAGAGTTAAAGAAAAACTCAAAAATTAATTCAAATTGAACAAATAAGCATTTGACTTGTTTGTTCGTTGGTTGACTAAATGAAAATCAATATAATTATCTTTTTGACCCCGGCTAATGGACTGCAATAGTTAGGACAATATAAAAAAGCGATTATCTTAAACATGGAAGTCGTGTTAACATGACCTAGACACCTTGGCGAAGAGGCAAACGGTTTAAACAAAAGACAAGCGAAGAAAGTCATATAATTGCTGTTAAACTGCACTTAAAACTAAAAGTAAAACAAGTAAGAGCACTATATTCGGCTGTGCCGAATCTTTTATACCCACCACCAATTTTGTGTACATTTAAAGCACAATATTTATTATTTTGTTAATCGCTATGGAATAATCTCTTTATAATAAAATATGTATCACTTTCTTTGTAGAGGGTGGTTAAATTTTAAGGGCCGATGTTGAAGGTGAACTACACCTAGTCTTTAGATTTGTTTACTGCATTTCACTTGACTTTTCTCAATCTCAAACTTACTCAATTTGATCCGTAGAAAGATAAGCAAATGAGCAACGGTTTAAAGTAATTCAGGTTTTTTATACAAATGGGCGTTCAAATCAAAATGCATTTTGTGCACTTCTTGATTCTTTTGATCAACATAATCATTCAAATTCATCCACAATCGGGAGAATTGTAAAAAATATTTAAATTTCTTAGTTCGTTGAATGCGAACCACTGCTGGTTTTTGCGATAGTGTGGCAAAAGAGCAGTCAACCTCGACTCATCATTATGCCCAACAATTGAGCATCAACATTGTCATTGAAAATTTGGACCATCAGATAGAGGAGTGGCGCTAAGGATGGGGGGGCCATTTGGCCGATATTTTGTTAAATACATAATTGAACCGTACAAATATTATCATTATAAAAAGAAGTAATAATAATATCCTAAATAATTTGTGTTTTATTTAAATTCAACATCGGTCCTTAAAATTTAACTACCCTTTATAACTTCGATATGCTACAAAAATGTTTTTGTAAATGTAGTCTTTCAATGAAAGTGGGCGTTAAAGTAGGCGTGTCAATAAAGTTTGTGCTAATAAATACAACTTAGATATTTAAATATAGTCCTTTATTTTCCCAAAAACTTTGTCAATAGATTACATGGATTTAAGATAAACCGTTATATAGGAGGTAGGCGTTAAAGTGAGCGTGTCACCTAAACTTTCTGGCACAACAATAACATTGATTAGAAGGATATACGTAGCAAATTTGATCATCATACCTCTCATTTTTGGGGTTTTATGAGCTTTTAAATTTCATTAACTGTATATAACGTGAAAAGTTGGCGTTATAGTAGGCGTGTCAAAGTTATTTTTGCGAATGAGTACAACTTAGGTGTTTCAATATAGTCCTTTATTATTCCAAAATCTTTCTTACTAGAGAAATTATATGAATTTGAGGTAAAACGTTATATGGGAGGTGGGCGTAAAAGTAGGCGTGGCACCTTAATTTTGTAGCACAGTAATGACATTGCCTAGGGGGATATACGTAGCAAATTTGATCATCATACATCTAATTTTGGTGGTTTTATGAGCTTTTAAATTTCATTAACGGTAGATAACGTGAAAAGTGGGCGTTATAGTAGGCGTGTCAAAGTTATTTTTGCGAATGAGTTTAACTTAGGTGTTTCAATATAGCCCTTTATTATTCCAAAATCTTTATTAATAGAGAAATTATATGAATTTTAGTTAAAACGTTATATGGGAGGTGGGCGTAAAAGTAGGCGTGGCACATTGATTTTCCGTCACAAAAAAGCGCCTCACCAAAAAACAAAGTGTGCAAAATTTCAGAGTCGTATATTCAATTTTGTTGCTTTTATGACGTTTTTGTTTTTAAATATACCGAAAAATACACTGTGCGGTATAAATTTTCGTACATTTTGATCGATAACTCTTTTCCTAATTTATAGATTTAAGCGATTTTCAGGGAAAATATTCTTTTGACTCGATAAATATATATTCGAGGTTTCATGACTCTACGTTAATGCTTCTGGACACAATTCCATTTTATTCGATGTGCGAAGGACACCGTTTTTTCGACCTACTCTTGCTTTCCGATCTATAACTCTCTTCCTAATATTCCGATATAGCCCATTTTTAATACCAAACAAACCTTGTCTATAAGAAAGATTCTGGCAAAATTTGAGCCCCCTAGCTTTTTCGGTGCGACCTCTATCGTGCTTTGAACAGACGGACAGACGGACGGACATAGCTAGATCGTCATCAAATCAAACCCTGATTCAGAATATATATACTTTATGGGGTCTAAAATGGATATTTCGATGTGTTACAAACGGAATGACAAAATGAATATACCCCCACCATTTTTTTGGTGGCGGGTATAATAAACTGACATCAGGACACTGAATTGAAAGGTGAGTTGAGTTATAAATGTTAGAGGTTTGCTAAAGGCTAAAAACAAAATATGCTAGAGATTAAGAGACAGCCTAGCTGGATAATCTATAAATAGATAATGGCTTACAAATCTGTTTGGTGTTTTTAAGAAAATGTTACATTAAGTACACACAAAGAAATAACAGCAGCTTTACAATTATTCCAATTAGTTGGTATTTGTTTAACAAAGATTAAACTTTAAAGTTAAAGTGTACTTTGGATAATTTGTACTAATTAGCTGGAAATTGTTTACTAGACAAAAGACTATTTAAAAAAAAAAAAAAAAATTAGTGTAAATTTACATGCAGACAGATGCAATAATGTGACTTCAATTCGTAATAACTTTAAAAGTGTTTCCACAGGGTTTTATTCTCTAAGCACGGGATAAGGGCCTGATTAAATTTGTTTATTTATATTAATCAACATAATTATTTTAAAGTTAAACATTAGCGGCCTTATTAATAATAAAAAGTTAGCCACAGATTATACATTACGTACAACGAGCTGCTAACTAGAATACCGATTAAGCTTGGCAGCTCGTTGGCACAGAGTTTATTCATAAGAAACTTTTATCCGTCTTCCGACTTTTCATAAATCAACTCTGAAATGGCATAATACTCCTCAAAATTGCAACCATTTTTTGTATATCATCCCTTATTTTGACATTTTTTGTTTTTCCTTACATACTAACAAATTTTAAAATAGAGTAAAAAAAATAAACGAACAATATAATTTTTTATAAAAATGGTCTGTAAATTAAGAACAGGATGAAAATGTAGGTAAAAAATATTGGTAATGTAAAACAACAACACAGAACAGCTGTTTTTCACAAGTTGGGAAACATTTGGCAGCTCATTAACAAGAGTTTAGCAAATCGTTAGCTAGAGTTTGGCATGTGTGTTATGAATAAACTTTATGCCAACTTTTTGTTGTGAATAAGGCCGTAGGTCTTTAAAAAAAGGAAACAATAATTATGTTAATAAACAAAGAAAGAAACAGCACTGGACTTGACCACTTTAATGGTCAGCTTTCTTATCAGCTTTCTTGTAGTTACAACTACATTAACAGAGAAGTTTATCAATACATAGAACTTATTCACTTGAGCACAGATTCTTCTAAATGAGTCAAAGTCAATGTAGTTTGATCTGTAGAAAATATGTAGTTCTGTAAGATATCAGTTTATCAATAAAATCTTTTTTTATTGTGACAAATTCAAAAACCTACTTATTCAATAATATAAAAGTTCATATTTCACAAATAACAAGTAACAAGTATGAATTAATTATATTTCAAACCCCTTCCTTAATTAATATAATTGAAATAAACTTCTTAGCCTTTCAAATTCAAGACGGTTTTGAGCCCAATCGGCATCTACGTATCCAATTAGTTTTTCAGACTTGTTGCCACCTAATTTTAGTTTAAAGTTCTTGGTTCCTTAAAAGATATTTTATTAATCTTTTTAGCTCAATCTAATCTTCTTCTGATGGCATAGCAACATATTGACTTAGAATTGATGCTGGTGCAGAAATATCTGGACGGCTCTTAACAGAGAGATATATCAAACATCCGATAAGCTCTTGATATTTTTCGTTGTTAGTCATGATATTAAAATTTGTCCATTGGTACATTCGAATTTTTGCTTTCTTGCAGACCAGCTCTTGAAACGATAGAATCAATATACTGACTTTGGTCCGCTCAATTTCGATACCAAGATAAAAGTTTATAGTGTTTTCCAAGAGAATTGTTGATTATCGAGCAGATCGTTAAGAAGTGTAAATGATTTTGCACAATAATATTAAACAATTTGACTTAACAAAGTTTGTTTCAATTCTGGTTAGTATAAGGAAATATAGTAAGATTAGCAAGAATTAATTGTTTTCACTAATAACAATATTAAAATTTATCTTAAAATGAATACAATACAAAAATAATATTGAGATCAGCCCGGGTTAAGCTAGTTTTAAGTCAATTCTCTTAAGACATGAAATGAATAACACATAATCAGAATCCCTAACAAAAAACAATGTCTTTCGCTAACATAACCTTTCACATATCTTAAGCCATTAAATGCTTATTTATGCTCTCATATATTTCTTTAAGCCAAATGTTCACAATAAATTACAACTTATTTTAAATTATTAGCAAAAATACCGTTGGCCATAATTCGGAATTTTAAATCAAAAATTTTACAACTTTATTGTATTTGGTCTTTGGCATTTCTTGATTGTATATAGGGACAAACAATTTATAAAAGGTTTAATCACCTTTAGCCATATTGTTGATATTGAATACAAAACACACGCATAAATCTTTATTTAACTAAATTAAATCATTTTGATTTAATAGCTAATACTTATATTATATTTTAATTCGATATTGTTTGCCATTCATAAGATGCAAAATATAAAAGAAAATAGAAAAAAAAAATATGCTGCAAAAATAAATAAAAAACAAAAAAACAATTCGTGATAGGCCAGTCAAACCTAAAGTCAAATAGGAAAACATAAAGGCATTAAAGTAAAAGAAAAACGTGCATAATAATTGTGGCAGCAGACCACATACAAGTTTTGTTATCGAATCACAATCACTAGCAATATTTTTTCTAGCTACAAAAAAAAAAAAACGGCCACATGATGAGCTGGTTTTCAATAAAAATCCAACAACTACAAGTTTAAACATTTGTTTATTTATTTAAAATCAAATTTTGCTAAACGATACAAACATACAGAGCAAAAAATTACATACAGACAGACGGACATACATATATACATACACACAAAAAAATACAAAAAAATACTTAAAACTCAAACAGAGAATCACTATCAAAATCGTATTTTTAAATTAACTAGAATCATTTATTTATTTATTTATTTAATGTATGAATATTAAACAAGTTAAGAATTTCATCTATTTTTATTTTCTATTGACTTAAATATCGTTGTTTTACCCAAAATAAACATTAAATATTTTTATACCTTAAATAAACAAAAGCAAAAAACAAAATTATTGAAAATAATAAAAATGATCGTTATGATAAGAAATCTAAATCGCTTTAGAAGTTTTAATGCAGACAACAAAATTCAACACAAACAAGACACAAGAAATTGAAACAAGTATGTTTCTTAAGTCTTTTGTTTTGCTTAAATTTGTGTTTCTCACAATTGGCATTTTTTATATGGCAAAGGTTCCTTGGATTTATTCTAAAAGTGTGTGATTTTTTTTAAAGGTTTTAAGCTTAAAAGCTATTTAGAAAACGCAATTTGAGTTGTGATGAAACATTGCCAGATTTTATCAAATTAAAATCGGGGCTTTAGTTAGAGTTTTGGTGGAAAAGTGGTGTAGGCTGTAGTTCTTGTAACAGCTGAATACGGTAAAAACCAAATTTTTTGTTGTTGTAATCATGCAATAGACCATAATTATAGAAATCAATCCTAAAGTTATAATTAAAAAGCATTGCTGTTGCATGCATGTCCCAGCTGAATGGTATTTTTAAACAGTTGTACTGAACTTGGAACTGCATGTTTTAAATTAGTTGCTCTTTACACTTTTTGCAATATTTTTTGAAAAACTCAAATTGAAAAAGTTTTTTTTATAATACAATAGAAACTGTTCATATGCTTTCATATGAAAATTAAAATAAAACAAAGTTCGGCTTGAACTTAAAGTTAATTTTATTTAAACGCCTCTTGCGTTAATGAACAAAATAAGATGCGTTTCTTACGCGGTTGACTTCAATACTAAATTAGGAATGTGCTTCTTGCACAGTTACAACTTATATACAGAAATAACCATGGTGGTCGTTATGTACAAAATACATAGATATATATACATATGTACATACTTATATCAAATACTTATAAAGAAAAATATATACATATAAAAAAGGAGCTTAAAGATTTTTACAATGAAAAAAGGTAACTCTACACGTAGAGAAAAATGTATATGATATTAACTGGTTGAACTGGCTTCAACAGAAACTGTTTTGAGAATTGAAAATACGCAAAAGTACTGTGAAATCTTTAAAAAACAACACCCAGTGGACATATAAATATATTGGGAACAAAAATCTGGCCTGATTCTTAAGAGTTCTTGGGTAGTCTAAGGATGACATAAAAATCACTTAAAAAGCAGATTGTGGCAAAAAAGGGCATTTATGATTGGAATAAGGCGAACAAACTCAGTGCCATGTTGTAGAGGGAACTCAACATTTTAAGATTGTTCGAAACTTTTTGGACGCAAGGTGAAGCTCTGAAATAGAAATGGTGTTTGAAAAAAAACGAAAATAAAACAGCTTTGAAAAATTCAAATGAAAAAATTAAATTGAAAACATCGGTGATTTGTGTAAGAACGCTAACTTAAAAGCTGAACTTAAAATGGTTTTACATTATCAATGAAAATTTTCCTTTTATTAAATATATCGAGTTAATGAAATGTATTATTTCGCTACTAAAATAACAAAACATAAAACACCCAAGCAAAAAAAGACATGCAAAAGAAATATTGAAAGCATGAGTTCAACCCATGATGAAATAGTTAAATTTTGGGTGAAACATTAACATTAACATGTCATTGGAGAGCATGTGTTTATATAAATATATTAATATATTTCATTGAATTCAAATAAGTGCATGTCAGAGATGCACACTATAGATGAAAAGAAACCCATGTTTTTCAAGATTTTTTGCATGTATTTTGAAGCACATACTAAAGACTAACTATTTTGTATTTGAAGAAGGCATTTTTCATACTTTCTTTTGCACTTATGAATTAGAAGTCATGAAAAATATTATTCACATTAAACGAGTGCAAATTTTTTTACTGGGAACAGTTATAAAACATTTAATCTATTAATAATTTTTCTTCACTTTAAACAAATTTATTGCAAAAATTTATTATGGAAATATGTATTGTTAAAATGACTGGAATTGATTTATCGAAAAATACAATAAACTTTTAATATTTATGAGACTAGTATGCAAACTAATGCGGAAGCAGCTTTTTTGAAGTATCTTGCTTTTGATTTGTTAAGAAAACAAAAAAACTAGTTCTTGACATAGATACATGAAAATAAACGCACATAAATAAAATAAACAATTAAAGTAAAATCTGAAATCTTAATCACCGAAATGTGCTTAATAGGTGTTGAATGCAACAAAAGCATGTGTAAGAGTGCTATATGAGGCCGTAACGAAACTAATTATACCCTTCATCATCACGAACATTGGTATGATTGCAACATCGTAGAGCAGCCATTTTTATTTAGCATATTCGACGCCATATTTAATTTTGAATTTTGGCATAGCTACTGTATTCCTATGGTATACAATTAATTTATATGTGGGTATAATCTAGTATTTAAAAATGTTCCCCCTTCAACCCCATCAATTTTGATATCAAATGATTGGCTCGACAAGTAGAATACAATAGACTATGAAAAAATTTAAAAGATGGTGTCGGAAAGTAAATGGCGAACATTTTTTGTTTATTTATTTATTTATTTAGGTTTTATGGATCCTTACAGACTTTTAGATAGTACAAATAGTTACATACTTTCAGTTATTCAAGATAAAAATTATTTTAGACTTTACAATATTAGCATTAAAAGAAAAATCAACATATTGATAAAATTTATTAAATTAAGTATAAATTTTTATAAATGAATCAGAGTTGGCATAATTTCTTCTAAAAACTTTGACAGATAGTGAATAAAAATAACGTGTAGAACGAGATGGTACATTAAAAGAGATATTGGAAATCAAGAAATCAGAGCATACATTTCCCTTTTATTAAGTTGAAAACAAACGTGACATTGAGCATGGTTCTTCGACTTTTAAGCGTTGGTAGCTTTATAAGAGCAAGTCTACTTGTATAAGGCGGCATGTTTAACGGATTCCAGTTTAGGCCTCGAAGACAAAATAACAGGAATTGTTTTTGTTTTGTTTTGTTTTAACCCTATTAATATGGGTATTAAATAAAAGAATTTGTCCAGTAGAATACAAAAATCTATGAAAAAGATAAAATTTAAGATGGCGTCCTAATATAAATGGCGGATAATTTTTTTCAATCCCATCACTGTGGGTATCAAATAAAAGGGCTAGACTAGTATGTACAAATTCAAAATCGGTACAGCCATATATAGCGTTCTTACTTATTTGATACTCATAGCTACCCTGATGGATATATAAAAGCCAAAGTAAATGATTTTCATTTGCAAATTTATGGCAAACCATTAGAGCAGATGTTTTTAATTGCTCAGTTAGTTTCAAACCAATTTGTAAGTTTTTTTCAGCAATAACTTTTAAGGATACGGCTTGTAATTTAGTGCCTTTAGCGTGTTTATAAATTAATAAGCAGCTTGATATATTTGAAAAAACTATATTTTTTCAAATATTGTTCCCCTATAACTTTGTCGATTAATAACCGCTTTGTCCAATATTTTTTAAGAATATCTCAAGAGGCATATCATATAAGTAACAAAGTTGTCTATATAACTTATTATAATATTTAAAAATTGTTATTTTTTTGTTAAAAATATGGGAAAAACCGAAGCAGTCGTTGTTATTTGCTTATATCTCAGGAACTGATTGGGAAATTATGCTGGGTTTCAATCGTGATTTATTCCCACAAAATTGATATCACAAACAGACCTGTGCAACATGTAGTTGCTTCTGAAATTTACTTACAACCAACACACAGATAGACGGACAGAGGTTCGTTGCTAAATCGTCTCCCCTATTCATAAACTTTCACGAAATATATATTTTATTGGTCCGAAAATGAATTTTGTAGAAATTACAAACGGATTGAATTGGCACCACTGATGAAGAGTATAATCATGAGAGTGACAGCAAATAGTTTTTAGTTTTCTCTTACCACCATACGGAATTTGGAACTGAAACTGATGATAATTTGGTTTTTAGTTTTTTAAAATTTCTGTAGTTTTTTTATATATATATTTTTTTATTTTATCTTTGCCATTTATTTGTTTTTTATTTGCAGTTTCTAGAAAATTTATATAATTTATAAATTTATAATTTTAATTAAATACATAGTTGAACGCTTTTTAAATGCGGAAGAAAAACTAAATTGTTTTCATAATACAATATATTTAAGTTCTTAAGCATATAATTTTAAAAGTATTTATTGTTGTTGCATATATAAAATAAATAAAGTTTTAATTTTCGTGCAAAATTATCAGACCTCAAAATCAGGTGTCTTTTTGATTTATCTACGATTGACCTTCTAAATAGTTTTTTTTAACACATTATACTATTTGTATACCCTTTACAGTGAATGTAAAAGGGTATATATAGGTTTGTCATTCCATTTGAAATTACTATAATATTCATAAATATATTTTCTGAAAGCTTATGAATAGGGGGAGTCAATTAAGCTTTGTCCGTCTGTCCATGTGTATGTTGAAATCAACTTATTGAAACCCACCGATATCCGAAAGTCCCCTATAAGGTATCGCAATATCAGAAATATTCGGGAGCAGATTTGTAATGAAATCAAAATAATCGCCTCATAGCTTTCTGAGATATGAGCAAATAAACACGACTGCCTCTGTTTTTTCGCTTATTTTTACCATAAAAAATAAAATACTCCAGCCCTAGGATAACTTATAGACACGGTGAACTTATAGAACTTATGATTTTCACCGATTTTTCTGAAATTTTGCGCACATAATTTCGTGATTAGAAAAGTGGGCAGTGCCACCCATAAGAAATATGTTATCATTTTTAGCTACTTGCACTAGATCGATTTTTCTGAAACTGTGCACACATATTAAGTTGTCATGACTATACGTTTTCTTGATTAGAAAAGTGGCGGTGTCACGCCCAAAAAAATAGTTATTATTTTCAGTTTCTTGAACTCCACCAATTTTTCTGAAACATTGCACACATATTGAGCTGTCATGACTATACAGTTTCGTGATTAGAAAAGTGGGCAGTGCCTCGCGCATTAAAAAAAATTATAATTTTTAGCTTTTTGCACTTGATATTCAATTAAAATTCCGTATGCATTTTTATTCATTAAGGGGCGTAGCAGCGCGCCGGGCTTTTCTATTTATAGATTTAGTATACTAGAAATATTTATTAAAAATTTTGTATAATTAGTATATATATTATTTTTATGTACTATTAACCAACAAGTAATCAATTCTTTCAGTTTCCTGAAAACCTTTTGACTTATATTTTACATGTGTATAACTAATTTATTTATAAAAAAACTTGGACTAATTCCCCCATTACGGACAAAGTAATGCAATGGTGAGAGTGCAAGACTTCAAATCGAAGGACCTCTAGATGAAATCTCGACAAACATTTTTCCTCTTTCTATTAATATTTTAATTAAGAGTCCTAAACGCCATTAAGAAAAAGCCTCCTGACATTCCATCTCACTTTTGGCATGACTAAAGTCACTATAACATCAACATTTAAGTACATTTATACCTTGTCGAACTGTAGTACATTGGAGATTTTGAAGAAACTCTTTCGTTTTCTCATTTAAAACAAAATCTTCTTCACTAGATTTTGGCAAAATCTTTTGTTACTTCGTGATATAACTGTGGTGTTTTTACACATTGTACCAAAAAAATACCAAATAAAAATTCAATCATAATTTATAAGGTAGTTGCAACTGTGCAAGTACTTGTTATTGTTTACATCTTGCAATTATGAAGTTTGTGCTTTATAGCATGTTTACACGGCAACGATATTCATAATTCAATGTCTGATTTATAATTCAAAGCCTAATTACGAACCAAATTACATTATTTTCCCATGCAAAATTTTCAAAGCAAATTACTTTTTTTTTTGTGTAATTTATTTAGAATTACCATCCGATTTATAGCAAAATAAGTATCTGCTCTAGATTTTATCGGTAGTTTATCATTTGCAGCTGTCAGAAAAATCAAAGCAACGAGAAAAGCAAAAAGGAAAAAGTTCAATTTCATATGTAAAAAATAAAATGGAAGCAAAAAGGAAAATTTTAAAGAAAACTGTTATGTCTAGAAGACTATTGGCCACATCAAAATTATTGGATGAGACGAAATTGTGTTTAGAGGGTTTGCTGGCTGCGCAGGTCCTATTTCTTGTACTTTTTCTATTTCTGGTAGTTAAAAAATAATGTTATTATTTGCATACATTTTTATAAATTTACAATATTATTACTTACTTTTTGCCTCTATTGATAAAATAATTATAATTGTCTATATAAAATTTTATATTTCTTAATGTTCACCACCAAAAAACAAAACGATAATTTAAATAAAAAAATCACAAAGTATAACTGTCAAATTAAATTTACAATATGTGGTGAAAACAGGGTAATTTACTGTTTTGAAAACGAAACGGTATAGATTCGGTATAGATTTTGAAAAAGGTTTTTAATCAAATCTAATAAAGGGTCCGCCATCTAACGTTTTTCTTTTCAACTAGTGCTTATTTCGTGAATGGTAACACTTAGCTCATGTCTGATTTGACAGATAATTAGTTTTATCCTTCCGCTGAACGAATATGGTTGTGTATACGCTTGAACAACGCTGGAAAAATGGGCCTACGATCAACATACAGAAGATGCCGATTTTGCGAAAAAAATCATCTTTTGAGATTAAGGTCATTTTGATCTTGGCGGGTATGTAAACAAGCAAAACTTTCGCATTTCGGGCACAGAAAACCCACACGCATACATTGAAAAGCCGATACAACCAAAACGAGTCACTGTTTGGTGCGGATTATGGTCCAGAGGCATAATTAGGCCATTAGCAAGGAGTGGTCGTTACAGTCAATGGTGATCGTTATCAGGCCATGTTGGACGAAGTTTTGTTCATAAAAATTAAAGAGGATGACATTGGCAACATTTGGTTTCAACAGGACGGCGCTACGTGTCACACAGAAGATATTCAGTATTTTTTTTTTATAGCATTTAAAAAAAAAAAGTTATTTGGCGGACCCTTTAGATAATTATCACGTAGGTGTAAATGCAGTTAATGAAGAAAAAATACGGGCAAAATTCTTTTGTAAAAAAAATAATTTTAATGAAAAAATATATAAATTTCTTTAATCTCTAGATAATTTTTGGATGACAGATATGTCGAAAAATTTTAAAAATTTTATAATTGATGATTCAAAAATTATTTGAAATTGAAAATAAATAAATTTTTATTAATATTTATTTACACAAAAATCTACAATTCAGCAACAACAAATAAAATTAAATATTTAAAATTATGTATGAATGCTATTGTATATAATTTGTAAAGGGCATTCAAGAGTCGACACAGCCTCACTCGTTTATGCGTTTTTATGTATGTATATCTTTAGAAACAATCTTAAATATTGCAATAGTTTTACGCTGTGTTGGTTTTGTTTTTTGCTGCTTTTATTTTAATATATTTAGTAGTTTAAATAATCTTTGTTTTATTTAAATGACATTGGAATTGAAACGACCATTAAGGCAAGACACTGTTTTAAACACTTTGAATTATAACGATTTTCAAACATCTAAGCTAAACAAAATATTGACTGCGTTTTGAAGTTAAAGATTGATAAAAAAATACGCATTTAAACTTTGTTGTTGTGGCCTAACTTAGTTAGTTGTACTATTATTAATATGTTAATTTATTTGAATAGAAAAACGACTTGTGCTAAAATGTAAAACTAAAACAAAAGATAAACAGTTAATGAAATTAAAAATGCTTAGACATTATAACTGACATTAACTTTGAGGGCATTTATTAATTGGTAACAAAATGTTGAGATTAAGTCAAAATTTTTTAATTTATTAATTAATTAATATTTTGCCTTAAAAACAAACTAATTTTTTGGAGGAAAATTAAATTTTTAACAAAATTATTTTAATCTTTTTTTTATTTAAAATTAAAATAAATTACAAAAAAAAAATATCAATGATAAACAGTTATGGTAAATTTATTTTTAATATACAGTAGACTCGCGGTTACGTGAACTATTAAAAACCGAGCGTGTTCACGTTTGCGAAGTTGTTCATGTTGTCGAAGGTGTAACTCTTTTAAATTTCCAAACAAATTAGACATGTGATTTAAATCAAATTCATTTATTTTGGTATTTCGGATTGTTATATACATATGTTTTGTTAAGAAAAAATAAGTACGTTAAAATTTATTAAAAAAAATGTGTTACTTTTTCTTTTTCATCTCCTAAAGAGCTAAAAATGTTCTGCCAGCATTTTGCTATTGTTTTCTTTTTAAGACGTTGCCAACTTGAAATAGCCAATAGCGTCCATTAATAGTTAAACCAATTTTCAAAAATGGCAGTTGTCATCCATTACAATTTGGAGCAATTGTAGTCCACAGGATATTCAAAATTTCTAAAATAGCAAGGATTTTTTGCCTTTCCAATCACAAGGAGTTTAACTTTAGAATTTTGGTAGTTTTTGTTTTATTTTTCACGAAAAACTTGAGATTAGATCATGCTAAATCAGCAGCGCGCACTAAACTAAACCTGTGCAATCATTTACGGGGATACCCTATTTATGAAAACGATTTGGATAAACGCCAAATTTGTTCACGTTATAAGGCTTTCTCACTGTGTTCACGCTACAGAGTAGTCAGTGTAAAAAAAATGATGTTCATCTTATCCAGTGTTCACGTAAGGCAGAGTTTTTGTTACAGCGAGTCTACTGTATTTTTATTTTAACAATTATTCATTATTAATGCTTAAATAACATGAATTTGTAGTCAATCCAGTTTTTTTATTTATTCTATAGTATTTTAAAATATTTATGGCATTATGATATTATACCGTTTCAAATATTGCATTAAAAAAACTGATTACATTATTAAAAAAAAAACAGTAAAAGTGCTGCATTTGACCGTACCGAATATGATAATACCCTTCACCAAGTACATAAATATAGTGACCACATCGTGTCTTATCCTAGATTTCAGATTTAATGTTGTACAGCATCTTGCTTTATTATTGTCAACGACATCTTTGATTTTAATTTTTTTTTAGAATTGTTGTCAATCCCTTTTATTTGATATCCATAATGATAAGGTTAAGAAAAAAAGTAAGAGTACCGAATCTTATATACCCTTAACAACGTGTAGTCATGCAATAAAAATTTTTGGTATCTCTATTCATCTCAGTAATATGAAATCATACGTACATATATGTTGCATTGTCTTTATAATGACTTTTTATACCCTTCACACAGTGAAAAAGGGTATATATAGGTTTGTCATTCCGTGTGAAATTTCTACAATTTTCATTTCCGATCCCATAAAGTATATATTTTCTGAAAGCTTATGAATAGGGTAGTCGATTAAGCTCTGTCAGTCTGTCCGTGTGTATGTTGAAATCAACTTTTTGAGGTCACCCGACATCGCTTGGACCCGGGTCAGGTATTAAAATACCAGAAATATTCAGGAGTAAATTGGTATTGAAAATCAGAAACATCGGTACATAAACAACTGAGATATGAGCAGAAACCCACGACCACCTCGATTTTTTTTCACAAAATCAACATTACAACAACAACATACACACATACAAACGTGTATACTGGCTAGAGTAGACGTCGCATCGAATCCCAGCTGAGCCAAAAAAATTTGTTTTTTATTTTTTTATTTTGTTTTTAATTTTTTTTTATATTTTTTATTTTTTTTTATTTTTTTTTATTTTTTATTTAATATATTATTTATATTTTTATTATTTATTTTTTAAATTTTTTTTTCTAACTTTTTTTTTTTTAATTTTTTTTTCGTTTTATATTTATTATTTATATTTTAATTATTTTTTTAAAATTTTTTTTTTTAAATTATTTAAAAAAAATTTTTTTTAACATACATACGTAAATTTTTAATTTTACAATGGGATGTTTTTATATATGTATGTTTTTTATATATATGTACGTATTTCATATGAGATGAATGGTGATACAAACTACTGTTATTGCATGACTACACGTTGTGAAGGGTATATAAGCTTCGGCCCGGCCGAATATAGCACTCTTACTTGTTTTGCTTAAAAAACATCCCATTGTAAAATTATAAATTGAGTTTATGTATGTACGTATTAAAAAAAAATAAAAATAAAAAAAAGAAAAAAATAACAAAAACTTTTTTTTTTCGGAATTCGAACCTACTTTCATCCAGTTTATATTAGTGTGAAAAGACGAGGTAGTCTAGGTTTTTTCATTATATCTCAGTAGTTTACAAAGCGATTTTTCTGATTTTAAATTCCGATCTGCCCCCAAATATTTTTGATATTTTGGTATCTTACACGGGTCTTGAAAATGTCTTGGGGCTTCAAAAAGTTGATTTCAACATACACACGGACAGACGAGCAGTGCTTAACTTACTTCCCCAATCACACAAACGTATAAATTTCACACGAAATGACAAACCAATATATACTCATTGTGAAGGGTATAAAAACTTATCAGTGATGTTGTTTAGGAAGATATCTTGGATTTTATCCATTTTCATTGTTCACTGTATTCTACTGGTAAAGTCGTTTTATCTAATACCAATGTTGATCGGGTTAAAGCTGAAACATTTTTAATTAATACAATAGATTTGATCCATACATAAATTAATTGTACGCCATCTTGAAGTATCGGCCATCACGGCATTATTATATTTTGCTAGTCAAGCATTTTCATATGGTACCCATGGTATCTACACTCTAGGTTGTCTAGGAACTGAACATCGAGGTGTGCTTATATATTTTAGAAAAAATACCAAAGAGGTTATATTTTAGTATTTATAATTCCAGTTAGTTTCAAATTGATTTGCTAGTTTTTCTCATAAATAATTTTCGAGGCAACATGCGTCAATTCAATGTCTTTAACGGGTCCGAAAATTAATTAAGGGTTTAAAAAATATATATTTTTCCTAATTGTATTTACCGAATAGTGGCCGATTTTCAAAATTGTTTTATGAACATCCATAGAGCCATTTTATATTTAAAATTATAAAAAACGCGTCTATAGTTATCCGATTGTTCAACAATTTTTTTTTTGTATTTATAATATGGGGAAAAACAAAGACAGTCGTGTTGTTTAGGTCTTAAATGAGAATCAGAAAGTTACGTGGCGATTATATTGGTTTTCATTTGCGATTAATATCCGAATATTTCTAAAAGATTGATACCACATGCAACATGTGTGAAAAGTTGATTTCAATTAACAAGCGGAGAGACTGACAGGCTAACATCGCACACTCAATTTCCCCATTCATAGACTTTTAGATAATATTTATATACTTTATTCTGTCGGACATAAATAAATATTGTAAAATTTACAAACGGAATGGCAGAGCTATATACACCCTTGTCAACACTTGTGAAGAAGGCCATTATTATGTTTTAGAACGATATCATGCAATTTTAAAATCATTGGAATTTAATTTCATATTCATTCATCATATTGTTGTATGCGAAAGTTCCATGTTTTTATTTTGGACTGTTAAAAGTTCTAGTTGATTTTTTATTTCGCGGATACAGCAACAGAAAATAACTCAGCAGTTCAAATTAGATGGAATAATATTAGATGCCAAAGACGATTTATATATTTTTTACTTAAATATTTTATGGTTTTTTGAAATAGCTGTTGACTTTAAAGTAAGAATGCTATGCTGAATTTGAAATTCCCGTCACTAACTTTATACTATATATTGAACACACAAACTTATTATTTGTTGTTATTGTAATGTGTTTTCTTGACCGAAGAAATTAAATTTTATTAGAGCTTGTAAAAGGGGGTTGTACGGCCATGCCGAATCTTATGTAACCTTCACTGGTAATGTAGGTATGTGAAAATTCAAAAAAAGCTTTATTGTTATAGGAGGTTAATCAAACTAATTATATAAAAATTATATCAACGACTGCTCTGTAACTAAAACTATTTATGAAATCAGTCATTATATTTCTTGGTAAAAAGTTAAATTCGAACTATTTTTCTTTTGGAATTACGAAGTAAATTGAACAAAACTTACCGCCATTTTGAATTTTATCTATTAAAATCTTTTATTATATCATATTTCTATCTGAAAAATTAAAACTAAAAACGATTCGCTTGCAAATTAAAATACATAAAATCAAAATGCTGTTTGATAGAATGCTGGATAAACAACAAAAACTTCGACAACGCTGCCAACTTATAATATGAAGTTAATAATTGATATTCAATGTTCTATTCTCAACGAAAAATTTGACAGCCAGAGAAGATCGATTGCCTCAAAATTAGGGCGTAGAATTTATTTTTTTAAACGTAATTTTAATTTTTAAAATTTTTTTATTTTACATCTTAATTGCCTAAAATTAATTTTAACTTTTGAGCTCAATTTGATATAAAAGAGCGTTTTTTAGTTTTTTTCTCTATAATTAATTTTCTAATTTTGTAGTGGCAAAATGAAACAAGAATTTATTATTGTAAAGAGACTCGATGTTTTTAATTTTTATTGGCGTGACACTGCCCACTTTTTAAATTACTTAGTTTAAATGTTTGGTGAACTTAACGTCTATGTGCAGATTTATGAAAATTGGTTAAGAAAAAGTAAATTAAAAAATTATTGCTTTGTCTGGGCATGCAATCACCCACTTTTTAAAGCATAAAATCACTTTATGACGAGAACTTAGCATTTCAAATTGGTTAAAGCCGTTACGTTATAGAGTGGCGTAAGCCCGTCTAATTTTCTAATTATTAAATTATACGTCAAAGAAACTACAGAAGCAAAAATAGTGGAAAACGAATATCTATTTTCTATGGGCGTGAGGCCCTAATCATTTTTGATATCATAAGGCTTTACTTAGAAGGAAGTGTTTGCGAATTTGAAGTTTCATAAAAATTTACTGAAGAAAAGTGATTAAAAAATAGAATAAAATGTTTGCATCTGCGTGGCATCACCCACTTGTTTTTTTTATCAAAAAATTGTATCGTCGTACGAACTTAATGTGTGTGCATAGTTTCAACTTAACATGTTCAAAAAGTAAACACTATTTAACAGCAAACGAAATAGTTTCCGTTTAGTATAATCAACGTGAAGAATGCCTAATTAAGAAAATGTTTGTGTTTTTTTTTTTTGAGTATCTACTACAAGAAATGCAAATAAGTTAGGTAAGGCTGGTGCAAAGTTACCCTCACACCTTCACTAGGAGACCATTACAGTCCATTGTGACGCCTTAATAGAAAGAAGAATAGAATAAGAATAGGATAGAAAGAGAAGCAGACAATTCCAGAGTCTCCGGCGGGAATCAAACCCGCAACCCCCAAACAACTGACTTGTCCTTTACTGACTAGTCCACAGGGGCACTCTTAATGTAACTTTTATGGTGAATTTATTTAATGGTTCTGTCAATTCTGAATTTTCGAGAGTAATATCAACTTTAATGTTCTACTTAGAGCTACTACTTGGAATTTTACTCCTCTTTATTTTAGATGTCTTCAAACTAACAACGCTGATGCTCTGACCCACTAAGGAGAATATCGAAAAACTATAATGATATTTATAGTTTCATTGATTTTTCTTTAAAGGTTAATAAAATTAAACGTTATATTATTCTGTTCTTAAACGTTTGCAGTTAGTTAAGTTTATTTTTTGTAAGAATTATTGCTGGTCTGTAAGGATTTATAGTCTATAAAATTTTATAAATAAATAAAAAATAAAAAAAATAAGGGTATTCAAAATTCGGCACAGCGTGGCTTTAATACATATCTCAACAATTTAATTATTTTTTTTATTTATTTTTTTTAATGCGTTGCTACGCCCTTAATAAATAAAAATGCATTCTGAATTTTAATTGAATAGCAAGTGCAAAAAGCTAAGAATTATAACTTTTTTTATGGGCGTGGCACCGCCCACTTTTATAATCACGAAACTGTATAGTCATGACAGCTCAATATGTGCGCAAAGTTTCAGAAAAATGGGTGAAGTTCAAGTAGCTGAAAATGATAATTTTTTTTATGGGCGTGATACTGCCCACTTTTATCATCACGAAATTATAAAGTCATGACAGCTCAATATGTTTGCAAAGTTCCGGAATAATCGTTCCAGAGCAAGTACCTAAAAATTATAACTGTTTTTATGGGCGTGGCCCTGCCCACTTTTCTAATCACGATATTATATAGTCATGACAGTTTAATATGTGTGTGCGAAGTTTCAGAAAAATCGGTCAAGTGCAAGTAGCTAAAACTGATAACTAATTTTTTATGGGCGTGGCCCCGTCCACTTTTTGCCACCCATAAACACTCCCTGGAATGTGTACAACAATTTGCCAAAGTTTGAGTTCGATCGGTTTTACAGTTTCGGAGTCTATAGCTAACACACACACAGAGTTTCACTTTTATATATATAGATAAAGATAATTAACCGTTATGACTTATACATGGTGTTTAGCTTGTACGAAGAAATTTAAACTGGAAACACTGGTATCTATGACAGCTGACTCTAGGGTTTTTAGTAGTTTTAGAGTTAGATAAGATTGACAATTATTGATAAATATGCTAGGACCAAATTTACGCTTAAATATTGTGAAAATTGTCTTTCAGTTGGCAAATGAAACCATAAGCGATATTTACAATATTCTGTTCAGTGTTAAGGATAACTTTTTAATCAACGGCCATGTTGGTTAGCAAACTAACCTCATTGGGAGTGAGAGAAATTCAAAAAAGATTTGTTTATAAAAAATATTTGGCTGTTTGGTGTGCTTTAAGGAAACTTTTTATAAGATGGCGAGATATAAAAAATTATATAAAAATAATATAAAAAATATTTTGCTCCAGTATTACATGCCATACTCAACGTCAAGTACTTGACGTACTAAAGACGACATTTGGCCAATGCATTTGTTCATCAAATGATACATTCAATTGTTAACTTAGATCATGTTTTTTTAACAACTTTGGATTTTTTTCTCTGGGATTTTGTGAAGTCATTGCTTTATAGAAAAACAAGCAACTTTGATCGACTTGAAAACAAAATTGTGCGAACCTTAGTCAAGATACGAATAAAAATGTTTAACGAATTGTCAAAAATCGAAATCGATTTCAAACTCCAATGCCATGAAATTATCAGTCATATAAAGTCAATTGATTTTTTGTGTTTTTTAATTTAATTTTGAATAATCCATTTTGAAAAAAGCACCTTTTGTTATGCAATATATATTTTACGTTTGTGTTGGTAGCAACTTTTAACGCTTGCAACTTTTTAAATATTAATTGATTATAAAAATTGTATCTTTCTGTACTCCTTCTTAATATGAACTAGAATTGTGCCATGTATTGAAGTATTACACTGCCGTGCACTTAGTATGTCCTGAAAGGGACACAACTTATTGTATTTATCTTCATATATTGATGAATACAAATGTGGATGTGTACTAATTATTTAGTTAAATTTATTACAATACAATAATTGTACAAATTATATACTAATTTAATTAACCGCGCGGAGTAAGGAAGATCATTTGTCCTTTGTAGTGTAACAAACTAGAGTCTCTGGCGGAAACCAAAATCACAAGCCCAAGACAGACAAGCACACTACTGACTAGTTCACTGGCGCAGATTTTGGCCTTATTATAAGTTTTTTTTTTTTAATTTAGGAGATAAAATTTGCTTAGCAATTTAATATTTATTTTTGTGTTGCATAAATACATCTTCAATAAAACGATCTGATTTCCCCGGATAATTGCGGGTTTGGTTCCCACCAAAACTACTCAACTATTACAACTTACCGGGTCTTTATAAATTTTCTTTGTAGTTTAATTGCAACATTGAACTAATAATTTTACAGATCACGTAAGTGTGCGTAGTGTTTGTAGAATTCCTCTGAAATATTTTAAAATATTTTTTTTATTTTTTTGGAATTATTTTATTTATTTATTTTTTAAACATAACACTAAATATATGCTAATGCAATTTGTTTTTTTTATTGTTCTTATTTGTTTCTGGCAATTATATAAATTGTCGTTTCACACTCACCTCACAATTAATCTAATTATTTTATTTTTATACGGAAAAATATTCAAGTCAAATTGAATCCTTTAATATAATTATAAATATTTTTCGTATTATTGTTATTTATATATTTTTTTCGAATTTGTTTTATTTTTAAATTTACTTTTGTTTTTTCCAGTTTAAATTTAACCGTCAACGTGTTTAACGCGCCGAAGTCTTCGAATGCACTGAAACACAGTGGCTGCAAGTACTTTGTAAATGTAGTGTCTATTCGTTTGAAGAAAAAAATTCAAACAAACATCAGCAGCATTAGAAGTCGCAACCACTTTTGAAGAAAAAATATATAAAAAAATTAAAACAGAATCGTATAAATTGTATAACGAATACTTTTTCTAAACATTGATTATTCGGTTGCTTCAGTCGTTGTTGTGTTTCGGTTTTGTTGTTCGTTAAAACAAAAAATAAATTAAAAACACTGTTTAACTGGATTTATTAAATAAGAGCTTAGACTAGATTTTGCTAAGTAAAAATAATCAAATGAGGATTGTCATTCAGCAACTCTAAGTGTCGTTGCAAACGAATGTTACAGGCCCTGTAATGTAGTATGCGGTTAATGGATTATTTAATAATGATTTTCTTTAGGCTTCTTAAAGAGAATTGAGAAGGGAATAGTGACAAAAATTACCATGCAATAACAAAAATATAATGTGATACAATAAACAAAACTTTGTTATATATTTTATACCCTTCACCTGTGGTGCACAAGGATATATATAGCTTTGTGATTCCGTTTATATTTCTGAAAGCTTATGATAGAGGAGTCGATTAAGCCCTAACCGTCTGTCCGTGTGTGGTTGAAATCAACTTTTAGAAGCAAGTATATGTTTCTCAGATCTGTGTATGGTATTAATGTTTTGGAAATATCCGGGAATGAATCGCTATTGAAATTCAGCACAATCGCCCCATAACTTTCTGAGATATGAACAAAAAACCACGACCACCTCGTTTTTTTCACAATTACAAGAACAACATACATATATACTGGTTAGAGTAAACGTGGCATCGAATCCCAGCTGAGCAAAAAAAAATTTTTTATTTTATATATTATTTATATTATTATTATTTTTTATTTTTAATTTTTTTTTAAATTTTTTTTTTGTATATTTTTTTTATTGTTTTTTTTTTGTTGTTAATATTTTTTTTTTATTTTTTTATGTATTTTTTTTTTTTTGAAACATACATACGTAAACTCAATTTATAATTTTGCAATGGGATGTTTTTATATACAGTGCCGTTTGGGTAGAGTGAACCACCGATGCTATGAATTCCTTGTTAGAGTGAACACCAGAATGTTTACATTAACTACTCTGTAGAGTGAACACTCATGAACCTCTATAGAGTGAACATACTTTATAGTGAGTTTTTAGGCTTGGCAAAGGAGGAAAACAATGAAAAAAAGAACATAAAATAACGGTAAAGTAGCGATTCTTTTAGATAAGTTGACAAGTTACTCTCACAAATACGTATTCTATAAATTTAAGTCTGCGCACACGTTCCATTAAGGTTGTGTATCAAAGCTAATTTTTCATTTTTTCCTGTCATAAAATTAAACTTTAGTATTACGTGGACAAAAAAAAACTTATAACCAATAAATGCATTTAAAACAAATAAATTAGTTTTTTAAATAAATAAAAATTCAATCTTGATTTAGTGGGCAACCTGAGTATAGTGAAATCGCTCTTCAAAAATTAGTTCACACCACCCAGACAGCACTGTATGTAAGTTTTTTTTAAGTTTGTTTTTTATATGTATGGACGTATTCCATATGAGATAAATGGTGATACAAACAATTGTTATTGCATGACTACACGTTGTGAAGGGTATATAAGATTCGGCACGGCCGAATATAGAACTCCTACTTGTTTTTTTAAATTTTATTAACATACATAGATTTGTAACCCTTCAGCACGACAGGAGAGATATAAAGGGTATGATACATAAAACAATATTCGCCTTAAACCCAACAAAGTGAATGTATACTTAGCCCTTGCATTTTTGAAACATAGATTTCTTTCTTCCTTATACCCGTTCGTCTGTGGAAAATACTCTCCCCACAAAACGAAATTATATAAAATTTTACCAAGAAATTAATTCGCACCTACGAAATTTATCCTTTTTTATTTACTAGTATAAAAATATCATAAATACAACTAATAGAAAGATAATAAGGAGCGCTTTATTCTACTGTGCCGAATCTTATAAACCCTTCGCATAGTTTGTACCATTATATAATAACTATTTATTTTTTTATTTATTTATTGTCTATAGATTATATATCCTTACAGACTAATAAATGTAAAATAACTAAGCAAAAATTAAGGTTATACATAAAATAATATTCTATAGAATTCAGACGACATCAAATAAAAAACTCAGCATTAAACGACGACTTTTTAAAGTTGGTAATTTTATAAGACTGAGTCTGCTTTGGTATGAAGGTAGACAGAGTCTGCTTTGGTATGAATGCCATCCAAGGCCACATAGACAAAATATTAAACATTTCTTTTGTACAGACTCGATACTATTAATATGAATGTTATAGTAAGGATCCCATCTAATTGATCCGCACTCTAGAATAGGTCGAACTAACGATGAATATAATATCCAAGTACACCATTTGCTTTGTTAACAACAAACGAAATATGGTCACTAAAATTTAATTGGTGATCAAGCAAAACATCAATATCAAGAAAGTTCAGAACTTTATCAAGCTTACACTCATAAATGCAATAAAATAAATCCAATTTCTTAATTCTGAAAAAGGACATGTGCTTACATTTTTTTATATTCAGTTCCATTAAGTTGATTTCACACCAATTAACCAATTTGTCAATATCAGATTGAAGGAAAAATTGATCTTCGGGATTATAAGAAGAACGACAAATTTTGACATCATCGGCATACATCAAAACTTTAGAGTGCTGAATAACTGAAGGTAGATCGTTTTTAAATAAGGTAAATAAAATATGACCAAGGTGGCTACCCTGCGGAACACCAGAAGGTGTGATAGCATTAGACGTCGCACTTCCAAACTTAATTTATTGAGTTCCATAAGACAAGTATGATCTTAAGCATTTTATTGTTATATCCGTAAATCCCATAAATGACAATTTGTTAAGTAAAAGATCATGGTTTGCCTTATCAAAAGCTTTACTAAAATCAGTGTAGATAGATAGCATCAGTGGGCACAATTTTTTTATAAAACCGTCATTTATAAAACATAGTAGTTAGCTCCAAAATATCAGAAAGATATTTACAAAAACTATGTTTGCATGGTAACAATTATATGTTGCAACTGTGACCAAAACATATTAATGGAATCAAAAATTTGATCTTTAAATTTCGATTTTTTTTAAACATATTTTTTTACCAATAAATTTTTTAGAAATTGTCCCATACCACAAACGTTACATTAAGTTCCAAAGAAGCTGCAAAATCTGACTTTGTTTGGGGGCAAAAACCCAAATGGTTAATCGTTTTCGGCTTATCGGCATAGATTAGCGACTTCCCATATACCCACAGAATATAGTGTAGCGGCGTTAAATCGAACGATCTTGGAGACAAACTCACGGGTCCGAAACGTGAAACTATGCGGTTACCAAACGTTTACCTTCAATGGATCAATTGTGAAACGAAGTGTAAAGCCATAGCTTACTCACGGCTCTATAGCGGTCACCATTGACTGTAATTTTCTGACCAGCATCGTTTTTAAAGAAGTACGGACTGATGATTCCAACAACCCATGAAGCACACCAAACAGTCTGCTTTTCTGGATGAAACGTTGTCTCAACATACATTTGAGAATTATCATCACTCCAAATACGGCAGTATTCATTCAAGTAGAAGTGAGATTTATCGCTAAACAAAATTTGCTTATGAAAATCAGGATCAAGTATTTCGAACAGAACCAAGATTTTCAAAATAAGTTTGCATAATTTGAAATCGTAATTCAGGCGTAAGTCTATTGAAATGCCAAACCAAAGTAAACATTTTATATTTTTTTTTTTGATTCTGAAATTACCAAAAAGACAGGGTATTCCACGTTGGTTCCTTCTCCATGCATCGACCTATACCTCTGCAAAGGAAGTCGAGGACACGTGAACAATAAAATTGAGTTTAATGGTTCTCCTCCAGTTACAAAAATTTGGTTCAGGCACCGCAGGTCAGCCTATATAATTGCATAGGAAGTCGGAGAGATCTGAGCAATAATCCCAATGAGTTATATGGAACTCCTCCAGTTACATGAGTTTATTTTGTACACCTCCAATTAAAATAAAAGCACGCGGTTAATTGTAGAATAGTCTGGCAACTATATCCAAAGCACAGTTACGCGACGCCACACAATAAACCACGCAAGAGTGAGACGTAAAACTCTCATAGTCAGATAAAAAGGGACGACCTGATTGCCATTTAATAATAATGGCAATGATGCGCATGCTCTTAACCCGACCAAAGCTGAAATACGACTGCAAACTAAACACTAATCACTTGACAGATGATAATTGGCCGCCAGTTAAAAAGGTGTTGCCTACTTAAAGTTCTTTATATTTTTTTTATTTTATAAATAAAACTAGCTAATACCCGGTGTGCTTCGCCACCCCCATCGTAATGAAATAAAAATTTTATAGTTCAAAAATATATTTATTTTGCAATTAAAATCTAAAATTTTTCTTACAGATTAGTATTACTCTAATATTGTGTGATATGCAATATATTTACGGCCTTATTCATAAACGACTTTTAAATTTATCAAATGTTTATAATGCAAAATTTTCGTATAGAATTTAATTCATAAACCTTTGATAAATTTTAAAATCGTTTATTAATAAGACCATTAGTCTACATCAACAATTTAAAAATAATAAATTAATTTACTTAGTTGCTAACATTACTGCAATAAAATAGAAATGTTTATAATATAAAAAATTTTTACTATTAATTAATTCTTATTCTAATGCCTTAGGATAAACGATGTTTTTGGTTTTTCCACCTGGTGCATACACAGAGAGATCTGCGGGTTTTCCAACTCGCGAACATGCAACGTAAAGCTGTCCATGTGAGAAACATGGATTTTCTAGGTGAAGACCACAAACTTGCAGGGACTGACCTTGAGCTTTGTTTATGGTCATTGCAAATGCTAGGCGAATAGGAAACTGCAAGCGCTTAAAATCGAATGCCATTTCCGATGTTGTCATGGGAATACGTGGCAACAATACATCAGTTCCCTTAAACTTTCCAGTAATAATGGTCGCCTCGATTAAATCGTTCATTAATTTTTTTACTGTAAGTCGAGTACCATTACAAAGTCGAGGCGGATCAATGTTCCTGAGTAAAATTATGGGAACACCAATTTTCAACCGTAAATCATTTGGTGGAAAACCCGGTAAATCTAGCGAATTTAAAAATTCAACTGGATAATTCACGACATCCTCAATATTTGTTACTGTGTCTATCGATTTATAAGTTTTCAGGTCACCATCGATTTTGTTCAAAATTTTGCTGTTGATGGAATTAACGTCAATATTTTTGGCTGCCAATAGCGCATGTTCACATAACCATTCATTGTTTTTAAAATTTTGTCCGATGTTGGGAAAAACACAATTTATTAACTCTTCTATAGATTGTGTCATCCTGCAAAAGTCAGATGGAAAGCTTATATATTTCGTTGTAGGATCCATTGGAATTCTCCCGTTACCTAAATCAAGTAATTGTTTGGAAAAAGTTGTAGCTGAAGCATCACGTTGCAACTGAACACGCATATTAGTCGTAAGTTTTAAACTGTGAACATATTGCCAAAGGTGTGATGATTTCAGACACGCATTTAGCTCATCAGCTGGTGTTGATCCCGGTATAACAGGAAGTGTTTGGCGGAAATCGCCAGCCAGCAAAACTAAGGCACCTCCAAAAATTCTATTATTGCCTCTTAAATCCTGTAAGGTACGATTAAGGGCTTCCAAAGATTTCTTATGTGCCATTGTGCACTCATCCCACACTATGATTTCACATTGTTGCAGTACTTTACCCATTGAAGAATTTTGCTTTATGTTGCATGTGTAGTCTTCGGAAAATTGAGGCTTTAAGGGTAATTTAAGTGCAGAATGTGCTGTTCTACCACCGTCTTAGAGTGTTGCTGCAATACCGGATGATGCAATAGCTAATGCAATATTTTTTTCCGAACGAACTTTTGCTAATATTAATGAAATCAAAAACGTTTTTCCAGTTCCTCCAGGTGCGTCAATAAAATAGAGGCCTCCATGTTTGTTTGTTATTGCTGCCATTATAGTATTGTATACAATACTCTGCTCTTGTTGCAAATGTGGTAAATTTACTTCTAGTAAATTTTCCAAATTTTGGTGATCATAGTCTCTCTCACGTCGTAGTTCCTGATCGTTTGCATGGGTTCCTGATCTGATTGGGGCTATCATTCCTACTTCAATAAGTGTCACACTCTTTATCTCCAAACATTTGTCTTCCAGTAAAATTAATACCTCATTGTACATAGTTTCATTTAGTTCAAGCGTTGCATTATTGGTGATAACTCTCTCTCTGTGTGAAATATCTTCAGCCATATATGTTTTAAATTTGTGCCAAAGATCTTTTGGATTAGAAGGTGAGCACGATACCAATATTATCGAAAATAGCGATCGTATTTTCCATGGATGGTTTATTACTGAAGCATCTTCAAGCGTTGTTTCCCAATGACAATCGTTCTCTAATAACTGCAGTTTCTGACAGGCCTCACGATTTGTTGCACATACTTCCCCATCAACAGTACGCAAGTTCTCGAAAGATATTGGCCCCCGAACATTAATAAGAAGCATTCTTAAATAGAAGCATTCTGCATTTTGAGGATGGACGGTATACACCCTGCCCAATGCATCGGTTGAATATAAATTTGGCCATCCTTCAACAGGTTTCCCTTGCTTACGACGTTGAAAATTCTTTGATGACGCGTTCCACGTATAATACCTTGGAATTTCGGAATACAACAATGTTTTAGCAAACAAATCATTTCTGCAAAGATTAAAAAAAGATGTTAATGTTGTAGCTGAGGGTGCTGTTGCTCTCTCCCGCGCATTTTTTTCTGTAAAGTAAACACGTTGTCCATTTTCCAAGTGCACTGATAAATGAACAACAGTTGGATGGCGTTCATGAATTGTAAATCCCAAAATTCGCCATACTGCTTCATTGCTACTGATGTATCTGGCCATTTGATATTGCGTAATTTCATCGTTTGGATTTTGTAATGAAAATACAGCCATATCTGACCCTTTAGTAACATATTTGCAGATGTATTTGATAGACTTTACTGAATGACAATACTCTACATTAATATGCGCTTTAAATGTTCTTGAAAGCAATGGACAGTAAGGTACTATCCACCGATTATCAACATCAACATCATTTCCACGTACCTTAATTGAAATTGATCGTCCACTATTATCCACAGACCGTCGACGATAAAGTGGGTAGCCATCGTTTCCAGAGATTGTTTCTTGAATCAATTGCCGTGGATATTTCTTTGTGCATTTTCCATCCACCATGCATGGAGAATTCGCATTAATGGTTCCACATGGACCATGAATCATATTTTTGATAACAATTTCGTACAGGCTTGGATCAACATTTGGATCGGGTATCTCTGCAGAAATTATATCATCAATAAGATCTGGGGTAATTTTTTCAACCAACCAAATGAGAATATGGGCATGTGGCAATCCACGTTTCTGCCACTCGACGGAATACATCCAGCACCGTGTTTCTCCAAATACATGAAATTTTACAATAAAATCCATAAGGGATTTTAATTTTTGTTTAAACACGCGTGCTGTTATATCGTGCCGATGTATTGGTGTTTGACCAGTGGACAATTCAGATAGTATTTCATCCCACTTTGGATTACAGGTAAATGTAATGAACAAATCTGGCCGTCCATATGATCGAACATATGTCATTGCATCTTGACAGTACTCCTGCATATGCCGTGAGCTGCCAGTAAATGTTGCTGGAAGAATAATAGCTTGGCCAATTTCAGTGGGATTGATGTCATTATGGCTATTTAATGCATCCCGAAGATGAATATAGTTATCCACTCGTAATTTTGCTTGGTTAAGTCGTATGTAAAGGGTGTTTTTTTAAGCCCGATAGAACTTGAAATTGTAAAAAATAACACAAAAAATTAAATTGTAATCAAAATTTTTTTTTTATTCGAAAGATCAATACGTGACATTAACATTTGAAAATGATTTCGGGCATATGGGCACCGCGGCTGTTCTTGACGAAGCGCATTCTGGACGTCCAATTTTGGGCCACTTTTTCGAGCACTGCTGGCCGTATGTCACGAATAACACGAACAATGCTGGCCTCCAAGGCGTCAATTGTTGCTGGTTTATCAGCATAAACCAGTGACTTCACGTAGCCCCACAGGAAATAATCGAGAGGTGTCAAATCGCACGACCTTGGAGGCCAATTGACAGGTCCATTTCTCGAAATCAACTTATCGCCAAATTTTGATTTCAATAAGTCGATGGTTGCGTTCGCCGTATGGCACGTAGCGCCATCCTGTTGAAACCACATCTCCTCCGGATCAATGTCATCCATATTTTCAAACAAAAAATCATTGATCATGGTGCGGTAACGATCTCCATTGACCGTAACGCGAGCTCCGGCCTCATTTTTGAAGAAATAAGGTCCAATGATGCCACCAGCGTGAAAACCGCACCAAACGGTGCATTTTTCTGGATGTAATGGAGTCTGTAGGGTCTCTTGTGGATTGGTCTCGCTCCATATGCGGCAATTTTGCTTATTAACAAACCCGTTAAGCCAAAAATGCGCCTCATCGCTGAACACAATTTTGCGATAAAACAACGGACGTCCAGAATACGCTTCGTCAATAACAGCCGCGGTGCCCATATGCCCGAAATCATTTTCAAGTGTTAATGTCACGTATTGATCTTTCGAATAAAAAAAAAATTTTGATTACAATTTAATTTTTTGTGTTATTTTTTACAATTTCAAGTTCTATCGGGCTTAAAAAAACACCCTTTATAATAGACGTTCCGTTTCAATTTTCGCGTACATATCGACAATATACTGGTGAAATAATTCGCGGCAATTTAGAATGTGATTAACGGAGTTCTGACGTATCATTATTCGATATGCATAGAAATCCATTGCACTCATTTTTTTCCTTGTTGATTCATCTGAAAGTAAAAAAGGCCAAAATAAAAAAAAGTATAAAATTAGATTTTAAAATCTGAACTTACTTGTTTCTGGATTAATTTGCCGTAATTCAAAGTGATATCCATCTTCACCAAATGGAAAAATAATTGGATACTGAAGTGCATCATACGAACGATGAGTTTCAGCTATCCTGTTGATCCTTTCGTTACGGTGGCGAATAATTATATCTCGTGGTACCACTGGATCACCTACCATTAAAATGGCTACGTCATCCATTGTAGGTGCATTGTATCGTCCTTGGTGTTGTCCAGATGGTGTTTTATCAGCATGAATAGCGATAATATGGTCATCTGACCTCAATCGTGGGTCATCTTTGGCTTGCTTAAAGATCCTTACTAATTCGTTGTGTTCATGAAACATCACTTGTAATTCGGCCACTATCCATTGTTTTGTGTCAGGGTTATAATGCTGTCGGTGTTGCACTTGGTCATTGTTATCCGCTTCTCCTATGAAATAAATTTGTAAGAACTTAGGATCTTCATTTGGAACTGGCAACAATGACCCCATTTTATGGTAAATTTGACCTTGAACACGAAAAGTGGTCATAAAATTGTGTCGAATTACTTTGGTAGCACCAAACGATGTCATTTGGAAAGACGAATTATATTTCCTTATTTTACTAAGAAAATGTTGTGAATCCACATTCGTTCCTAAAAATTTAATTTAATATTTTGGTTATATGATAGATTTATATATATCTAAGGCCTAATTTATAAACATCTTTTAAATTTATCAAAGGTTTATAAAGCAACATTTTAATACTTATAACATTTGATTTGTAAACCTATGATAAATTTCAAAGTCGTTTATGAATTAGACCATGAATGTCTTACCTGAAATCAATGACTGTAAAGGTTCTGGTGGAGGAAGCAATTCAGGCAAAACAACTTTACCGTTTGCACAACACATTCCAGGTGTTTCATTTTTGTATTTGAGTGCACTGCAATATTGGCAAACTTTATTCATGCCACCTATTGCCACTAATGGGTCTTCGGCATAATCAATATCAGTCCTGTAATTAAATGCAATACGTGCATATGTGTGAAATGCATTCCGATGACTAACCATTCGATTTCGATTTTGTTCACGGCGTAAGTTCAATTGTTCTATCCTCTCTGTTGCTCTCCTTGATGAGGTTCGAATCCGCTGAGCTTCTAAACGTTCTTCACCTTCCAACGGTGTCTCGGTGGCTCGTACTGTTGTGGCGTGACGTCGAATATCTTCAAGGCGTTCCTCACGCTGTAAGAAAGTTTCTGTGGCTCGTGATGATCTTGTACGATTTCGCTGAGTTTGAATACGTACTTCACGTTCCAACGATGTCTCGTTAGATCGAACTGCTACAGCATGATGTCGAAGACCTTCAAGGCGTTCTTCGTGTTGTAAAGGTGTTTCAGTGGCTCGGGATGTTGTGGTATGACTTTGTTGACTTTGAAGACGCCCTTCCCGTTGTGACGGTGTCTCATTAGCTCGTACTGCTTCAGCATGATGACGAATACGTTCTAGGCGTTCTACGCGTTCTAAGAATGTTTCTGTAGCTCGTGATGTTGAGGTACGACTTTGCTGACTTTGAAGACGCCCTTCCCGTTGTGACGGTGTCTCGTTAGCTCGTACTGTTTCAGCATGATGTCGAATACCTTCTAGGCGTTCTACGCGTCCTAACAATGTTTCTGTAGCTCGTGATATTGAGATACGACTTTGCTGACTTTGAAGACGCCCTTCCCGTTGTGACGGTGTCTCGTTAGCTCGTGCTGTTACAGCATGATGTCGAAGACCTTTCAAGCGTGTTTCGCGTTCAGATCGTGTTTCAGAAGCTCTTGATGTTGATGATCGTGATCTTTCTCTTTGAAGACGTTCGTTATGCTGTTCATATGTTTCGGCAGCTCTAGAGGTTGAAGCTCGACTTCTTTCAGTTCTAAGGCGATCTTCACGCTCTTCTGAAGTTTCATTTTCTCTTTGCGATTGCAATGATTCTGCAGATTTGGTGCGTTTAGAAAGGGATGTTTTTTTTGGAGGCATTTTACTTGTAATTTTTTACAGTATATATTCACAAAAAAAAAAAACTTGTAACTTGTTCAGAATCAAAGATTCAATTAAATTATAAAATTGAATGTACGTCAAATTTATAATTTTTTAAATCTTAGGTAAGAAATTTCTTACCAGGTCAGAAAATTTTCTTTAACAAAAAATTACGGATAATAAATGTTTAAAAATGATTTTTTGAACCGATCACAGGTCAAAAAATTATTCACCTGCGTTGCAAAATTTAATGGGTTACAAATTTATATTTTTGGAATATTGGGTAACAAATTTTATTTCAGGTCAAACAATTTCTTATACCGGAAAAATTACAGGTAATAAAATGTAAAAACGTTTGCGGGCATCACAGATTTGGTAATTACGGATAATAAATCTTTAAAAATGATTTTTTGAACCGATCACAGGTTAAAAAATTATTCACCTGCGTTGCAAAATTTAATGGGTTACAAATTTATATTTTTGGAATATTGGGTAACAAATTTTATTTCAGGTCAAACAATTTCTTATACCGAAAAAATTACAGGTAATAAAATGTAAAAACATTTCAGGGAATCACAGATTTGGTAATTACAGATAATAAATCTTTAAAAATGATTTTTTGAACCGATCACAGGTCAAAAAATTATTCACCTGCGTTGCAAAATTTAATGGGTTACAAATTTATATTTTTGGAATATTGGGTAACAAATTTTATTTCAGGTCAAACAATTTCTTATACCGGAAAAATTACAGGTAATAAAATGTAAAAACGTTTGCGGGCATCACAGATTTGGTAATTACGGATAATAAATCTTTAAAAATGATTTTTTGAACCGATCACAGGTTAAAAAATTATTCACCTGCGTTGCAAAATTTAATGGGTTACAAATTTATATTTTTGGAATATTGGGTAACAAATTTTATTTCAGGTCAAACAATTTCTTATACCGAAAGAATTACAGGTAATAAAATGTAAAAACGTTTCAGGGAATCACAGATTTGGTAATTACAGATAATAAATCTTTAAAAATGATTTTTTGAACCGATAACAGGTCAAAAAATTATTCACCTGCGTTGCAAAATTTAATGGGTTACAAATTTATATTTTTGGAATATTGGGTAACAAATTTTATTTCAGGTCAAACAATTTCTTATACAGAAAAAATTACAGGTAATAAAATGTAAAAACGTTTGCGGGCATCACAGATTTGGTAATTACGGATAATAAATGTTTAAAAATGATTTTTTGAACCGATCACAGGTAAAAAAATTATTCACCTGCGTTGCAAAATTTAATGGGTTACAAATTTATATTTTTGGAATATTAGGTAACAAATTTTTTTTCAGGTCAAACAATTTCTTATACCGAAAAAATTACAGGTGATAAAATTTAAAAACGTTTGCGGGGATCACAGATCTGGCAAGTGTCACGCCTACTATTACTAAATCAAACATTTCTTATTCAAATAATCATATAGACATAAAATTGTCTCTTGAAAAATTTGGGTACTTTAACTATTATCGCTTCCTTTATATACGATTTCTTGTATTTAATTCATATGAAAAGTGCCACGCCCACTATCACTAAAGCATTCGTTTCTTAACAAAATAGTCATATAGATGTCAAAGCTTTTCGTGCAAAAATTTGGGTACTCTAACTATTATCGCTTCCCGAATATACGAATTTTAGTATTCAATTGCTATGAGAGTTGCCACGCCCACTATTTCTAATGTACCCATTTTATTCCAGAAATGTTTATTTAGGTGTCAAAGTTGCACTGGCAAAATTTTAGTACTCTAATCGATATCGTTTTCCAGATATAAAAATTTTAGTATTTAATTCATATTGCAGGTGCCACGCCCACTATATCTAATGTACCAATTTTTTCCAAAAATGTTCACTTGGGTGTCAAAGTTGCATTTGTAGAATTTTAGTACTCTAATCGATTTCGTTTTCCAGATATACAAATTTTAGTATTTAATTCATATGGCAGGTGCCACGCCCACTATTGCTAATGTACCCATTTTTTATAAAAATGTTTATTTGTATGTCAAAGTTGCCCTTGCACAATTTTAGTACTCTAATCGATATCGTTTTCCAGATATACAAATTTTAGTATTTAATTCATATGGCAGGTGCCACGCCCACTATTGCCAATGTACCCATTTTTTCCAGAAATGTTTATTTGGATGTCAAAGTTGCTCTTGTGAAATTTTACTACTCTAATCGATTTCGTTTTCCAAATATACGAATTTTAGTATTCAATTCATGTGGCCACGCCTACTATTCCAAGTCCGCCCATTTTTTACCCAAATGTTCGTGTGGATGTCAAAGCTTACCGTACTTAATTTGAAGACTCTACCTGCATTAACTTTCGTGATATATAATATTTAATACTTATTCTTTAATAGGGCGTGGCACCCCGCCCACTTACAATTTCAAACGAAAGTATAGCCTATAGTTCCTTCCAGACATACAGAAAGATTCTGTGAAAATTTCAAGGAAATCGGTCCAGCCGTTTAGCCGTCTATAAAGCACAAACAAACATACAAACATACAAACACACATTGATTTTTATATATATAGATAGAAGAAGATAGATTGGCGAGATAAATTAAATTGAAAAAATAAATGAAATAAATTTCTCTCCACAATTTAACAATTAAATTTCCAACAAGAATCATTAATAATCAAATAAAATAAATAAAATTGAAAAAAAAGTAAAAAGCAGTTTATTATTTTTGATATATTTATATTATGAACTTTACAAGTTTTATATGAAATTTCAAAAGTAAAGTTATTTTAAAAACTTTTTACAACCTTATATCCTTCATAGTGAATATAGTATTCTAATCGTAATTACTAAAATCACGGTAATCCAATGAGGATATTAAAGTAGTAGGTTCAAAATTCTCCTCAGGTTTTGTATCCATATCGTTAATAGGAAATCCTTCCAAACGATTTGAGGACTTAACGTCCTCTACAGAGCAGCAGAAAACGACGCCCAGAACACTATAGCGAAAAGTTGTTCTGACTTTTTGGAGCCAAGATATTTCGTGGCATTTATCTTTACAAAATACGACATCTTTCTCAGCATAGAACTGAAAATAATCATTAAGACTTATAACAAAAGTGCACACTAAATACAAAAGGGGCACAACTCAAAAATTTTGAAGAAAGACTAAAAGCATATTTTGTAAAAAAAAGTTCGCCATATGAAAAAAATAATTGCTTTTAAAAAGGCATTTCACTTAAAATTTTGTTTTCTTATTAATGATACAGATAAAAGAGAAACTTTTATTTCTTATAAATCATTTCAATTCTGGCTTGAGTTAATTTTTCTATTATTAAACTTTCTAAAACATTTATTAAATTAAATTAAATTGAAATCATTTGAGAATATTGAAAAACTATTCCGATATTAGCCGAGTGGAATGTGTTTTTGAAACCAGCCACGATTTCATCATCAGCGGTCTCTATAGGTATACTCAAATGCAATTTTTAAACTAGTATTTATGTTACAATTTAATGCAATTAGAATTAGGGAATCATAGCATTCATGTTTAAATTTGTCTTTTTCCTTCTTATCAAATGACATTTTTATTCATGTTCATATTCGCACATATTTTTAATCAATTTTTGCTATGCTTTCCATATTCTTAAATGATTACAATTTAATTAAGTTTAATTAATGTTTTAGGAAGTTTAGTAATAAAAAACGAACTTAATCAAAAAAAAAGTTCGAATAAATATTAATTTATAATTGAAACTTTTATTTGCCTAAACTAACTATTACCTCTCAACGTCAAAATTGTTATGGTATGTGAATTCTAGAATTGCTGAAAATTGTGAATAAACTTAAAACGTTAATCACTCTAATAAACAAAAATATGGAATTTTTTCACTCAGTAAAATTTTTATACCCGCCACCAAGAAAATGGTGGTGGTATAGTCAGTTTGTAATTCCATTTGTAACACATCGAAATATTCATTTTAGATCCCATTTAGTATATAATTTCTAAATCGGTGTTTCATTTTATGACGATCTAGCAATGTCCATTCGTCTGTTAAAAGCACGATTAAGGTCGGACCGAAGAAGCTAGGGGGCTCAAATTTTGCAAGGTTTGTTTGGTATTGAAAATGGGCTAAATTAGAGTATTAGGCAGAGAGTTATAGCTCGTAAAGCAAGAGTAGGTCGAAAAAACCGTGTCCTTCCAACAACGAATAAAATGCAATTGTGTCCAAACGCATTGACGTAGAGCCATGAGACTTCGAATATATATTTTCTGAGTAAAAGCAAATGTACGAAAATTTTTACCGCACAGTGTACTTTTCGGTATTTTTAAAATTTAAAACGTAATAAAACTGAAAAAATTTAATGTATGATTCTGAAATGTTACAACCAGTGCTTTTCGGTCAAATACTGCACCAGCGGAAAATAAATGTGACACGCCCACTTTTACGCCCACCTCCCATATAACGCTTTATCTGAAATTCATATAATTTCTCTATGAATAAAGATTTTGGAAAAATAAAGGCTTTATAAATTTATTGGCAGAAACTACTTCGACACGCCTACTTTTACGCCCACTTATCAAGTAATCTGCTGTTAATGAAATTTAAGAGCTAATAAAACCTACAAAGTTAGAGCTATGATGATAAAATACATATATCCTTCTAGTCAATGCTATTGTTGTGCCAGAAAATGAAGGTGACACGCCCACTTTAACGCCTACCTCCCATATAACGCTTTATCTTAAATTTATATAATTTCTCTATGGACAGAGTTTTTGGAATAATAAAGGACTTTATTAATATATTTCAGTTCTCTTTTTTAGCAGAATTGGCACGCCAATTTTACCGCCCACTTTCATTGAAAGACAAAATTTACGAAAATATTTTACTAACATATCACAGTTATACAAGATAAGTGATACATATTTTAGTATAAAGATATTATTCCATAGCGATTACTGTTAAGAACAAAATAATAAATTTTGTGCTATAAAAGTACATAAAATTGGTGGTGGGTATAAAAGTTTCGGCACAGCCGAATATAGTGCTCTTACTTGTTTTATAATATTTTTGTTATAAATTTCTGCCACCAGAAAAAGTCTTTCGTTAATAAAATCATTAACGAAGCAATTATTTTTCTGCAAGAAATTTTTTAAGGAATAAATTCGCAATTAAGATATCAAAGAAAGGGAAAACATATACGATTTGAGTGAATACTTCTCCTGTTGTGATTTAATTAAGTTTACTGTGCTTTGGATTGTTTTGTTGTTTTACGTGGAAATTTTCAAGTTGTCCTCTTTTTGTATATAATGTGTGCTTTGTTTTTTATGTTATTTATATTTTGCTTACACTGACCTCATAAAATGGCGAATTAAAGCCAATAATTACAATCTCATCGGAACTATTAACCGTTGAACGTAAATAATTCCAAACATACATTGGAATCGTTTGTTTCCTATTGTCTATTAATGCCTTTAAGGTATAATTTGCTTTACAGCTCTCAATAATAGGAGCCGTTGCGTCAGCCGAAATACCCGACAGAATATTATAAGATTGTTGTTGGCTTTCCACGTGGCTTGTCAGTGCGGTTTCGTACTGTTTCCAATTACCCAACCGTAAATTACGCCACCACGCAAAATCAAGTAATGAACCAAGTTCATTGCTAAAGTCATTCCTCATTAAAGCATTTTGTACAATCGAACTATAATTGTATTGGACAAATTGAATCCAATCTTGAATTGCTTGGTTGTCATAATCGCTTGCTATGACACTAAAAGTAAAATTAGAAAAATTTATTTTATTTTGATCAAAACATTTTACCAAGGCACCTTAATTCATCTGGTAGTGTTGTTTCGTTAGCTGATTATTTTTTTCTTCACTTATTTTAAATGTCAGCTGTCAAAGTCCATAGATAAAAAACAATTTTCTTTCTTATCTCATTTATTTCAAATGCCAAGCTTGATATATAAAAAATATAAACAAACAAATTCTCTCCGAACTGCAATTACCTGATGAATTAATATGCCTTGCATTTTACATTAATATCTTACCTTTTTGAGGTGAATATCTCCTTTAGATATTTTATTTCATTGTCGGGTCTATAAAATTGGCTTAATACAGTTGGATACTAAAATAAACATTGTGAAATATTTTTAAAATTAGTTTGATGTACAATACATATAAAGATAATCATTTTTAAGGTGATGTTGAAGTCAAACTTCATAAAGCAGATAATACACGGCATGTTTTTTACATCTGACTTGACAAATTCCACACTGATAAATACGAACATGTCGTGTATTAGCTGCTTAAATGAACAAATAGGAATGCTTGAACATGTACATATTTATTGTAACCAAATCATAGCTTTGTCTGGATTCCAGATTCAATGTTATACTCCATTTTCTTTATTATTTCCGTAACCATTTTCGATTTTGAATTTTTACTAGCCAAGCCCTTTCTGTTGTATCCATTTTATGGGGGTTGAAGGGGATAAAGCCTTGATAACTACATTTGACCCACATATTTTCCATTGTATTTCGAAGGTTATATAGGATTTTTACTTGTACATAGCTTTAGTATTTTTGTACTTATATCTTAGTTAGTTCCTAATTGATTTGTTAGATTTTATAGGAATAGTTTTCGTAACTACGGCTTGCATTTTTATGTCTTTTGCGTGTCCAAAAATTAATAGGAGCTTTAGAAAACTTATTTTTGCCTACAATTTCGATTATCCACCGATTTCGAGTATCTCTGTAGGCATATACATATGTAGTACCTCCAAAATAGTAATAAACGTATTTAAATTTTATCCTTGGGCTGAAAAAATTTATTTTTACGTTAAAAAAATAGGGAAAAAATATCAGACTGAATAAGGTGGTAATCTCAAAGTAGATTTTAACCTTTCTGTCGTAACTTTGGTGTGATGTTCTCGATTTTTTTAAGGAATCCATCAAAAACTTTACATTACACTAGCTTTAAGTCTTCTCAATATTATTTTTTGTTTTGAAGTATTTGAAATTGAATTTTTAAAATTTCATGAAATTTTCGTTATTCGAAAGATAATATTCTGACATTATAACTTAAATATGACTTCTAAAATATAACCGCCACGGCTCATTGTTTAATCTAGAGGTCCAAAGTTCGATGACATTTTCCAACATTTGTGGCCGTATATCGACAAAAATGCGGCGAATGTTGTTCGTCAAGTGGCGTTGCAGCGTTTAGTTGAAACTATAGCTCTGGTTTTTTAATTGTTTAACAAAAAAGTCAGTTATCATGACTCTAAAACGGTCACCATTGACTGTAACGTTCTGAACACGATTTGAAAAAAAGAAATACAAGCCAACCAACACCTCGATGTAACGCTGTCTTAAAATACACTTGAGGATATTTATCAATACTAATACGGCAGTTTTGTTTATGGGCGTATCCACTTGAACTTTATCGCAAAATAAAATTTGCTTATGAAAATTGTTATTAACGGAAATTTTGTTTTCAAAATGAATTTGCACAATTTAAGGTCGTTGTTCAAGTGTCAGTATATTCATGTTGAAATGCTAAGCCAAATTAGAAGTGACATAACCATAATGCCAAGCCATAAGAAACCAAAATTCAATTGGTTTCTATGGTTATGGCGACAATCACCTATAGCCAAAAAACAGCTGTTTGTATGGTTATGTCACTTTTAATTGATAAATGCAAGGATTTTTAAATTTTTATACCCTTCACCTGTGGTGCACAAGGTTATATATAGCTTTGTGATTCCGTTTGTACAATTTTCATTTCCGACCCCATAAAGTATATATCTTCTGAAAGCATATGAATAGAGGAGTCGATTAAGCCCTGACCGTCTGTCCGTGTGTTGGTTGAAATCAACTTTAAGAAGCAACTATATGTTCCTAAGATCTGAATATGGTATCAATCTTTTGGAAATATCCGGGAATGAATCGCTGTTAAAATTCAGCACAATCGCCCCAAAACTTTCTGAGATATGAGCAAAAAACCACGACCACCTCGTATTTTTTCACAATTACAACAACACCATACATATATACTGGGTAGAGTAAACATGGCATCGAATCCCAGCTGAGCCAAAAAAAATTCTTTTTATTTTATGTATTATTTATACTTTTATTATTTTTATACCCTTCACACAGTGAAAAAGGGTATACATATATAGGTTTGTCATTCCGTGTGAAATTTCTACAATTTTCATTTCCGACCCCAGAAAGTATATATTTTCCAAAAGCTTATGAATAGGAGAGTCGATTAAGCTCTGTTAGTCTGTCCGTCTGACCGTCTGTCCGTGTGCATGTTGAAATCAACTTTTTTGAAGCCCCCCGACATCGCTTGAACCCAGGTGAGGTATTTAAATATCAGAAATATTCGGGAGTAGATCGGTATTGAAAATCAGAAACATCGGTACATAAACAACTGAGATATAAGCATAAACCCACGACTACCTCGATTTTTTTTTTCACAAAAACAACATTACAACAACAACATATATACATACAAACGTGTATACTGGTTAGAGAAAACGTGGCATCGAATCCCAGCTGAGCCAAAAAATTTTTTTTTTTAATTTTTTAAAATTTTTTTTTTATTTTTGTTATTTTTTATTTAATATATTATTTATATTTTTACTATTATTTTTTTTTTAATTTTTTTTTAAATTTTTTTTATATTTTTTGTTTGTTTTATATTTATTATATATATTTTAATTATTTTTTTTTTTTAAATTTTTTTTTTTTTTTTTTTTTTTAACATACATACGTGAATTTATAATTTTACAATGTGATGTTTTTATATGTATGTACGTATTTCATATGGGATGAATGGTGATACATACTACTGTTATTACATAACTACACGTTGTGAAGGGTATATAAGATTCGGCACGGCCGAATATAGCGCTCTTACTTGTTTTTATATATATTTTTTTTAATTGTTGAAAATTTTTTTTTACTTTTTTTTTTGTTTTTAACCAATTTTTTTTCTTTAGAAACATATATATATGTAAACTCAATTTATTTATTTTATAAGATTCGGCATGGCCGAATATAGCACTTTTACTTGTTTTCAATTAATGTTATCCCAACCTAATTTTTTACGGAAAGAAACTTTGATCAAGCCAACTTTAACACCGACATTTCTTAAATTTATTTAAACTCGGAGAACAGCTATGTACAAGTATAAATTCAATATAGTCTTTGAAGAACAATGGAGAATACATATATGGGTCAAATGTAGTAAGCATGGCTTTGTTCCCTTCAATCCCCACAATAATTTTAATATCTAAAAAACCTTAATCGATTTATTGCATATTGGCGCAACAAGACTATATTGGGGGTACAGTGCACTTCCCAGATTTGTTTTCGCCCCCCTTCCTTAAAATTTTAAATAATTAGCTATTGTACAAATCTCTCCGCAGAATTTTTTCTAAAGCTTTTTTTAACCCGCAAAAAAAGTTTTAGCTACGCCAATGTCATCACAAACAGCTTTAAAAATATATCAAAAATTAAGGCAAAATACCAGTTAATTTGAACTAAAAGTTTAAGTATTTCGCACCGACAAACATACAGCCAGACTTAAATATTAAAATCCATTTAAAATTTCACATGTTAATTTCTATATATTACACATAAAATGACAAATACATTTAAGTATATTTACCTTATGTTCTGAATGTTTTGGTGAAATTGTATAGTACAATGACTTAATGGAGAGTTTACTGGTGTCATGGCAAATACCAGCCTGATACTGATATAACGATATTTCAGTTTCCATTGGTCTGGCTAGAAGATAAGAAGTAACATTGTTTGGACACCAAACAAAATTATGAGATATTTCATATAAATTCCACTTTTTGGGCGAACAATCCAAAAACAATTCAGTGAGGCCATAGTTGCTAGATTCTGAATTTACTAGTAAATAACCATTATAACACTTTATATCAAGTTTATTTTGTGTATTATGGTATTCAGGACTTAAAAAAAGAAAAAAATAATAAATATATTGTGTTTAATATATGGGGTTATTTACATGAAGAGAACAACCAAAAAATAATTTTTTTTTCTGAAAATCGGTTTAACTGTACTTCAAAGGTGTTTAAGAATAAGTACAATATTTTTATTGGTTGTCAACTTCACATACAATCGCCGTATTGTTTTAAATAAATTAATTTATAAAATCTTTATATGAAATTAAAGAAAAACAGTCTATATTTTTACCATGATTTCTTTATACTTACTCCTGAAATTTAGTATAACAATTTGCTTCTATTTCTTGATTATTAAACAAGAATATATCTCTATCTCTCTCCTGTGGTGCTAGATCTATTTTATGCGCACCGATTTTATGTAAAAGTTTTGGTCGTTGGCTTAAATTGGCAGAAAGCTTTATTCTGCAATTGCTGCCAAATGCTATAGAAATTGTATTAAAAATACACAATATTATTATTATGCTTTTAAATAAGCTGTGCGCTTTCAAAGACATTTTGAAGGATTGCGAATTTAAGCGCTACTGATTAATGCCATCTGAAGTGCAGGCAAATTTATGAAAATATAATTAAATAAAAAAATAACAAATGTACAACTCTTATCTCTAAATTAAGCATTTTTTTAAATAATAAGTTTCTATGTATAAAACATAATCTGAAACACATGTTTACATTTGCTTCTAGAGTTGTTTACCAAATTCAGCACTTTTTATATTTAATTCCTGCAGAATTCACAGTGAGTGTAAGGTTGTCATTCCGTGTGAAATTTCTACAATTTTTATTTCCGACCCCATTAAGTATATATTTTCTGAAAGCTTATGAAGAGAGGAGTCAATTATGCACTGTCCGTTTGTCCGTGTGTATGTTGTCCTCTTACTTGTTAAAACTAAATTGGACCGAAATTTTTTGTACGCACAAAAGAATCCGAGCATTTAACTTTATGTGCTGCTTTTCTGATAGAAGTGTTCGGTGCTTTTCGAAAGAGTTGTTCGACATATTTTGTCTTATCAATATCTTTTAGACCTTTTCTTTTTCCTGATTCAGGTTTCGTTTTGATCTTCAAGTCTACCTTACACAATTTAATGGCTTTTGAATTAGGTTGATGATCAACTTTCAGATCTTTAACTATTTTTTTTTTTCAAGAATATAGAATTTTTTAAAAAAATTTATTTTTTCGCTGTCCATTTATACAAGTAATAAAAAATAATAAACTATCAGGCCAAAAATAAGTTTTGAATGGAGTAGTGTCTGTAAGTTTTTTCTAACCCACTCTTTAGATGACTTTTAGACACCCTGTTAATGATCAATGCACTATGAAGCTTTAAATAACTGTCTGCTACACAGAACAATATGAGCGATTCGCTAGACTGTACAATTTGCTGTACATAAGCAAAACATACATACATGCCTACATATTTATATACATACATAAATACATGCATTTATGTATGTATACGTCCATACAAACTTACTGATAGCAATAACGACAATAAAGGCCCTGAGAAGTGCAAAAATGTAAAAAATCTTTAATAAAACCAAAAATTAGTTTTTCCCCGTTTAATTATTCTACAAAGAATTTAAAAAAATATACATTGAAATACGAGGGTGGATTATCAAGTATTTAAATTAATAAATTAATAATATAATTGATTTTTATTTAATAATTAAAAATTATTGTTCAATATATTATTTTTTGAATTCTCTAGATATACTCCGTTCAAACAATTAAACAAACGGCTTTCTCTTGATCCCTAAAATAGGCATTTGTATGGTCTATAAATTTATCGTTAGATAGTCTCTGAATATGGTATAAACCCAGAGAATATCAGTATAATTCACTTATTTAAGTCATGTCCACCATATGTTGAGTTTCAACGATAATTTTGGGTGTCGTCAGCTCATTTCGACATCGAACGTTAGGCGTCACTTGTGCTTAGCCGTTACAAATAATTTTGGAAATTCACTTTTTCACTATTGAAATGGTTACACTTCTTAAGTTTTCTTTGATTTAAATCATTAGTTTTCATCCTTTATAAGGATAAAATATTATATTAGCACTCGAATTTCACACTTTTCCATTTTTGTAAAATTTTCCAAGGTTATATGCTTTAAATAGCTTATATCACAAAACTAATGTCGAAGCTTACTTCAACTTTGCCTTTCGTCTACTAATAAATGGTAGGAAGCAGGATCAGTGTTAATTTTTTATTTGATAAGAGTGAAGTTCGAAAAGTCACGAACTTCTTTAACCACCCTCGTGAGTCTTATATCAGTCTCATAATATTAATGGGTTTTAAAAAACTGATACTTATTTATTTATAGGATGATTTGTTTAACAGTTTTATTTTGCAAAAAAAAAAAAAATAAATAATTGGATTAATAACTTATGTTTATTTATTTAATTAAAAAAAAAAATAATTTAAAACATTGTATTTAATCTGAGACTTTGTTCTTAATTATTTGCTTAGTTCGACCATTGACCTTATACACAAAAATAAAGCAACTAACACCGTTACTTACATTGCTAACGTCCACAAAACATGATTTAATTACTGCCTTCACAAGGCTTCCTTACATGTAATATTGTCACAATGTTTTAGGATTTCATAATAGTTAAAAAAAATTGTTGTTTCTTTTAAAAACTGTCCTCAAATAATACTACTTTGTATGGTATGTTTATTGTGCTGTCATAAAGGCTAATATGCTGAATTTCTTGGGAGTCAGATAAACCATGCCGCCGACAAAGCTGGGAGAATAATCTGAGTGCTTAGTAAACTTATGGCAAATGTAAGAGGACCAACACAGCTTAAGCGAAAATTGTTAATGGATACTACAAATTCAGTGCTTTTAAACGGCAGCGAAGTGTGGGGAATATTTATTGGCTACGCAGAGAATATCGGCACTAGGAATAGCATCAGCATATCGGACAGTTTCACAGGAAGCCGTACAATCCATATAGACATTTTAATTGAGGAGAAGTTTAAAATATATGCTAAACGAAAGCAGGGAAACGTTATAGATCAAAAGGAGTTACGAATGGAAACACTAAGGAAGTTGCAGCAGAAATGGAACAGTTCTGTAAAGATGGACCGCCAAACTAATTCCAAGGATTAATGAAAATGGTTCAGTAGAAAAGAGGGAGAGGTAAATTACTACTTAACCCAAATGCTGTTGGGACACGGCTATTACCAAAAATACCTTCTTAGAATAGGAATAGCTGACGATCCAAGCTGGGTATATTGCGACGGAGCTATTGATAACGTTGAACATACTTTCTTTAATTGCGAACGATGGAAAAACGAGAGAAAGAAAGTGGAAGAGAAGGAGATTGGTCCTGTAACTACTGGGAGTATAGTCAACAAAATGTCACGCGGAAATGAAAATCGGCAAAATACGCAGAGAATGTCCTTCAAACAAAAAAGAGTTTCCTGCATAGGGTATCAACATTACCCGCCTGAACGCAGGCAATAGAGTAACGTGACTTAATCACCTCTATTCTCTATCCGAAGTAATGCGAACGCGGTTCCGGATAGAGAAATTCACAGAAGGAGGTAGGTTTTTAGAGGTGACAACACTAAGAGCTGTAACAGCATAAAATTGTGCTGTTATAACAAAATCGGTGGTTTAAATTTGATACATCACACTTGAACAATGGTTCACTATAGTCATATTTTATTAAACCCTTCACCTGTGGTGCCAAGAGCATATAAAGCTTAGTCATTCCGTTTGTAGTTCTTACACTATTATCCGACCCCATAAAATATATAAAGTTTATGACTAGGGGACTCGATTGAGCTATTCCCTTCTGTCCGTGTATTAGTTACATTAAATTTTCGAAGCCCCGGCATATTTCTCAGCTATATATCTGGTATTTCTCTTTTGCAAATATCCGAGAATGAATCGCTATTGAAATCCATCACAATCGCCGGATAACTTTCTTAGATATGAGAAAATATGAGTCAAATACAGAGTAACGGCTTTGTCTCCTTTAACCCCCACAATATTGGTATCAAATTAAAGAGATTGACTACAATGAACGAACAATTTTTATAACCCAAAAATATGGGTACCAAATGTATACATTTTAAATAAAAGATGGCGTCGGAGACAATAAGGAAAATGGCATTTCATATAATATCTAAAATCTAGGCTTAGCTACGATGTGGTATTTATACCTATGTACATGTCGGTGAAGGGTATTATCAGGTTCGGCACGGTCGAATATAGCGCTTCTACTTGTTTTTTTGTAAAACCAAAAAATGGTTCGGTGTTTTTCCTTATATCTACAAACGAAAATCGATTTTTTAGCTTCTGGACAACAAAGAGGAAGAGTATGGGTATCAAAAGAAGGGCTTGATTAGCAGAAATAAGATGGTATCAAACAAGTAAGAGTGCTATATTCGGCCATGCCGAATCTTATATACCCTTCACAACGTGTAGTCATGCAATGTGTATTTATGTTAAAAAAATTAAAAAAAAAAAATTTTTTTAAAAAATTTAAAAAAAATAATTAAAATATATATAAAAAAAATTAAAAAAAAAATTATAAAAATATAAATAATATATTAAATAAAAAATAAAAAAAAAATAAAAAAAACATAAAAACAAAACAAAAAATGGCCGTTAATACAAAATAAGGTACAAATAATTAATATATGGGTCAAGTTTAGTGATTGAACTTGTATCCACTTTAACCCTGTAAATATTGATATCAAACGAAGGGACTTTGCCAATACAAAAGTGAAAATCCAAGATGGTGTCCAAAACAAAATGACGGATATAAAGGTCAAAAATAGTAATTACGGCTTTCTCACCTTTAAACCCCACAATATTGGTATCAAATGAAAGGCCTTGACCAGTAAAATGCAGTAAACTATAAAAAAGTAAAAATTCAAGATGGCGTCTAAAACAAAGTGGCAGAAATTTTTTTTCTCAACCCCATCAATATGGATATCAGATGAAATGGCTTGACTAGTAGAATACAGTTAACTTCTTACGTTAAAATTCAAATTTAGCATAGTGTTGGAAATAATAAAGAAAATGGCGTATAACATGAAATCTAGGTTAAGCTACGATGTAGGATTACACCTACGTACATGATGGTGAAGGGTATTATTAAAATCGTTTGTATAAATTGAGCGTAAACTGCGTAACAAGAAATGGAATTGCCTAGAAGATTTGTCTGCCAAGTAAGGATTTTTTTTTTATTTTCTGGATAACTTTATAGATTTTATATGTAAATTAAGGTGAACTTTAATTATGATATTTTAGGGTCTCTTTACATGTACTGCTTCTTTAAACAAATTATGTATTGATTTGTGGTTTGTGTGGGCTGATAAAGCTGGTTCGTTGTTTGCTTAAGCAGCTATTTGTTCACACAATTTGGAAAACATATTTTTGTAAATAAATAAATATCCGATAAATATACATGATCGTATGTACCATAGGTGCCTTCACTTAATCGTGAATCCCTGAAGAAGCTAGCCAATGTGGTAGCAAAACATCGGAATAAAATAAAATTATTTTTATATAAGAAAACTGATGTCAAGCTAAACAAGTAAGTGCTATATTCGTCCGTGCCGAATCTTATATACCCTTCACAAAGTGTAGTCATGCAATAACAATTGTTTGTATTACTATTTATCTCATTAATATGAAATACGTACATACATACATTATTCATTATTTTTTTTATGATTTAATCCGCTTAAAAACATCCCGTTGTAAAATTATAAATTGAGTTTAAAAGAAAAAAATATAATAAAAAGAATAAATATAAATATAAAAAATTATAAATATATATATTCCTCTAACTCCCACTGGAGCAATACCAATCTGCTCCTAATATTTTTGATATTTTGGTACCTTACGTGGGTCTTAAAAATGTCTGAGGGCCTTAAAAAGTTGACTTCAACATACACACGGACAGACTGACAGTGCTTAATTGACTCCCCTATTCAAAAGCTTTCAGAAAATATATACTTTATGGGGTCGGAAATTAAAATTGTAGAAATTTAACACGGAATGACAAACCTATATACTTATACTCTTACACTCACTGTGAGGGTTATAAAAAGATCGAAGACATTGAAATAATATACACATAAGTTGTTTGTTTAGAAAATGTATTCATTCTGCAATCGATGCTAATTTTAAAAGCACAAATATAAACAATCCCAGCATACATGCTAATGTATACTTGCAGAAAAAAAATTTGTATTTATGTAGTACGCGTTCGATTATGAATGTTCGCTGTTCGATTAACAACTATGTTTCAAATTTTGTCAGCAGCTTCTTTCAATTATCTCGAATATGTTATCACTAAATGTTTGCATTTGTAAGTGTTTGTAGTTTTCTTTTAAATATAAACAAATTATATTTAACCAAATGCCTTTATGTACTTGTGTACAATCAGCATCAAAAGTAGGTTCACAGTTTGAAAGTATTTCTTTTTTCTTCAAATTACAAATAACAGAAAAGCGTTTAGATTTATGTATATTAATTGGATTATAGCACAAATAATAGATTCATTTCAAAAATAATTATTTCAGATTTGCTTAAAAAATAAAACTACATCAAATTTATTTTATAGATATTTACAAGGCGAATTCATACAGGTGATATTATCAGTCCAGCTGATAAATTCGCCTTGATTTTATCAAAAATAATAGTTTTAAAAGCGATTTCACAAAAGAAGTTTCATTACGATAATATAGTTTCTATTACGTTTTTACCTTCTCCTGTAAAATTATAATTATTTGAGTTAGGGCTTTCTACATCAGACCGACGATATGTATTTCAAGGCACAGATCAAGGCATATTAATTTATCAGGTAATTGCAGTTCGGAGATAATTTTTTTGCTTGCAATTTTTACATATGAAATTTGACATTTGAAATCAATTAGAAAAGAGAGAAAATTGTTTTTTATTTATGCATTTTGACAGCTCAATTTAAAATAATTGTTGAAGAAAATAATCAGCTTACGAATCAAGAGTACTTGATGAATAAATATGCCTTGTTTCTGATCATTCAAAATTTTATTAAATTTATCTGCAGTTTTTTTTCCTTTTTATACCCGCCACCAAAAAAATGGTGGGGATATATTCATTTTGTCATTCCGTTTGTAACACATCGAAATATCCATTTTAGAACCTATAAAGTATATATATTCTGAATCAGGGTTTGATTTGATGACGATCTAGCTATGTCCGTCCGTCTGTCCATCTGTTGAAAGCACGATAGAGGTCGCAACGAAAAAGCTAGGGGGCTCAAATCTTGCCAGAATCTTTCTTATAGACAAGGTTTGTTTGGTATTAAAAATGGGCTAAATCGGAATATTAGGAAGAGAGTTAGAGCTCGAGTAGAGTAGGTCGAAAAAACCGTGTCCTTCAAACATCGAATAAAATGGATTTGCGTCCAAACGCATTAACGTCGACTCATGAAACTTCGAATATACATTTCCTGAGTAAAAACAATATTTTTCCCCGAAAATTATTTAAATCTATGCATTAGGAGAGGAGTTATCGATCAAAATGTACGAAAATTTATACCGCACAGTGTATTTTTCGGTTTATTTATAAACAAAAAAGTCATAAAAGCAACAAAATTGGATGTACGACTCTGAAATTTTGCACACTTTGCTTTTTGGTGAGACACTTTTTTGTGACGGAAAATCAATGTGCCACGCCCACTTTTACGCCCACCTCCCATATAACGTTTTACCTAAAATTCATATAACTTCTCTACTAATAACGATTTTGGAATAATAAAGGGCTATATTGAAACACCTAAGTTGTACTCATTCGCAGAAAAAACTTTGACACGCCTACTATAACGCCCACTTTTCCCGTAATCTACCGTTAATGAAATTTAAAAGCTCATAAAACCGCCAACATTAGAGGTATGATGATCAAATTTGCTACGTATATCCTTCTAATCAATGTTATTGTTGTGCCAAAAAGTTTAGGTGACACGCCAACTTTAACGCCTACCTCCCATATAACGGTTTATCTTAAATTCATGTAATTTCTCTATTGACAAAGTTTTTGGGAAAATAAAGGACTATATTGAAATATCTAACTTTTATTTGTTAACAGAAAATTTATTGACACGCCTACTTTAACGCCCACTTTCATTGAAAGACTGCATTTACAAAAGCATTTTAGTAGCATATCGAAGTTATAAAGGGTGGTTAAATTTAAGGACCGATGTTGAATTTAAATAAAACACAAATTATTTAGGATATTATTAGTATTTGTTTTTGTAATTATAATATTTGTATGGTTCAATTATGTATTTAACAAAATATCGGCCAAATGGCCCCCCCATCCTTGGCGCCACTCCTCTATCTGATAGTCCAAATTTTCAATGACAATGTTGATGCTCAATTGTTGGGCATGATGAAGAGGCGAGGTCGACTGCTGTTTTGCCACACTATCGCAAAAAACAGCAATGGGTCCCATTCAACGAACTAAGAAGGCATTCACAGATTTTCTAACATTTTATACAGACCTGTTTTGCAGAAATTTAAATTAAGGAATTTTTAGGATCAACAATCTATTTAGTATTTATGCAAATATTTGATCTAATATCGCTTTAAAAGTTTGCATTTACAATACTTTGTATAAATGGATTCTTTTTCACACATTTAATGAACAAAATGCATGTAGTATGCGAGTGTCCGTCCTTGGCGAGCGGAAGATTGAGGATCACAGGCAAGCACACATTAAGTGTGAGTGCTATGGGGTACCTTATTCTGAGGGCGATGGTGGCGATTACAAAGGACTGTGCGATGAGGATTGTCGACAATCACCAGTCGGCAGTGTGAAATCGTTTTCCTAGTCCAGAGAAAACGCCGTTTGTGGCGCGGGAGTCAGTGATGGAAGGGATACTGATCGGTAGGCACGAAATCACTGAGGAGCGAAGGGGGTCAAAAAGGGACTCGTGCTAGTAGTGATCTGCTTCAATATTCCCCCTGCATACATATATAAATGCAAGCAAATAATTAATAAAATAATGAAAAATAGCACCAAATTATCGAATTTCAGCGAACTTTTTAACTAAAATTTTGGTTTTTCCTCAGGATTGGAAGTCCTTACATCGTGTCAGATGAAGGCTTTTTCCTACTTCCTTGTCCTAACTTTTTTTAATTGGGAAAATTAAGTATAAAAGTTACTGTTGTGGTATTATTGACTTTAGAAATGAATATGAGTAAATCTTTCACTTTAATAGTAAAATTTATTTTAATGCTATAAATTCTAATTGAATCACTGTAAAAAATTATCATCAATGTTGACTATGTTGACTTACTTTTGACGCTCATAGCACATAATAATGCCGATAACCAAATGAAATAATAATTCGTTTAAAGTAAATAAATATTTGTACCCTACAACACCGCAAGTTATATTTATATGGTATTAGTATCGCGGCAAGAAATATAACAATGCAAAAACAACCGGCGTTTGGTTTTTGTATCTATGACAAAAACGAATTTTGTTTTAAACATTATTCGGTACCACCATTATTAATTGCAGTAATTTAACAGTTGAAATTGCATTTTCACAATCAAGAGTTTGTGAACAACCATACTACTGGAGAGGCACGGTACGCCAGAATAGTTGAAAACATATTAATATAAAAAAAATCCTAGCTTAATTGCATTGTAATCATACTATTGTTGCTTCCACTAGTATTTAATGGTAATTTGTAATTTTAAATGCTTTTGATTGCAATATTATTTTTGCAATTACCTTTTTTTGTCATAGCTTTGAAATCATATTATTTTAAGGGACAACTACATATATCAAAATTTTCAAGAAAACCAAACAATCAATGGTAAAATTCAAACAAAAGTTAGATTATCGTGACGAAATTAATGATATAACAATAAAAAAATAGCTATTGCTTGTTTTCGATATTGTTATAGAAACTATTGTATGATCGTCATGATCATGTCGTAAACATGGCTTTATTAGCGCATAGATATGAATCATGTTTCAGATTACATTAAAATACATTTTCAGTGGATTACAAAGATGATTGACAAAGTTTTTTTTTTGCAAAACCGATATTTCAACGAAGTTGATGTGATTTTCGAAATTATGTTTATGGAGGCACTATGCTTCATGTAGGAACGACGGAAACTTATACATATATGTATATATATTGAGAGGTTCCTTAGCCGTTAGACACAAAACATTTGTAAAAGTAAGTGAAATATTTATTGGGGTCAATAAATAAGTACCTGCGATTACGTAGGTGGTCCAGCCGTGAACTCTAATTATTGCATACTTTATCCAGCATTTCGGCCGGTATCTCACCAATGGTAGCTGTAATGTTGTCTTCCAGGTCTGGAATTTCGGCTGGCTTGCTGCTGCAGATGAGGCACTTCACGTATCCCGAAAAAAATAGTGTAGTTTCAGAATCATACACATAATTTTTTCATTTTATTAAATTTTGAATATACTGAAAAATACACTGCGCGGTATAAATTTTCGTACATTTTGGTCAATAACTCTATTCCTAATTTATAGATTTTGGCAATTTTCGGGGAAAAATATTTTTTTACTCAGGAAATATACATTTAAAATTTCATGGCTCTACACACATTTTATTGGATGTTGGAAAGACAAGGTTTTTTGACCTACTCTTGCATTACGAGCTATAAATCTCTTCCTAATATTCTGATTTAGCCCATTTTCAATATCAAACAAGCCTTGTGTATTAGAGGTATTCTGGCAACATTTGAGCCCCCTAGCTTTTTTCGAACGACCTCTATCGTGCTTTCAACAGACAGACGGACATAGCAAGATCGTCATAAAGTGAATATATAGACTTTATGGGGTCTAAAATGAATATTTCGATGTGTTACAAACGGAATGACAAAAAATATTCTTTAACTTTAAAAATATACTCCCACATATACAATTGAATTGTCAACAATTCTTGCTGTCATAACCAAAAAAGAAATTTAATAAGATCTGGAAAAGTATTTAAAGTCGTATTTCATTGATTATTTTTATTTTATTTTAAAGAAGTAAATACTCGCACCCGCAACATGAGCTCAAATTAAAACAAGCCGTTAATATTTTTATTTTCTTAGACTTCATTTTGATTACCAGGGCAACCGAGATTATATTTGCCAATTGTCAACCACAACACAATTTAATCATTTGGCTCACTATTCAATTTATTTTCTATTATTTGTTTTTTTTTTTTTGCAATCTGAATTTTTTTTGGCTGCCCTGGCTATACTTTTTATCAGAATATGTATGTAGTTATAAAAAGATGTTTGACTTTAAGATTGCTTTTAGTTTTGGAACTTTGCTTATATCGAAAGGATGATGTTTGCATTTAAAGTAAATTTTTTAAAGATATTTTTTTTGTTGATATTGCTTTTGCCAAACATACAAAGTGATTGTGTCATTCAATATCCCAGCGATATCGATACTGTACCGAAATATGAAAAATTCATCGGAAACTATAAATTACGAATACCCTATAATGGAAACAACATAACATTGTTTAACGGTGAGACTGTACAAGGATTTTGTGAGACATATTTCAGGTAAGCACAATATTTTCGGAAAGTGTATCAACCTTAAAATTTGTTTTCAAAACTCTTTTTAGCCCAATCACTTATGAAATAGAGAAAGACTATGAAGAATATGAAGAATATGACTTTCATAAAGGTTATAGGAGACTTACTAAAACCGTAACGATGTCAATTGTAAATCAGACTTCAATAACCATAAATTGCCATGATAACGAATTGATTTATAGTGATAAACAGGTTTCAAAGACCGAATTATCTTGTGTGCCTTCAACCTGGAGTATATACTCTACGAAAAATCCTTACAGTTGGTGCAAAAAAAATCAAAATTCGAGTACATTTTTATTGGCGGCTAAGTCAATGACAACTATTCAAACACTAGGAGCTATTTGTTTTAATATGGAACAGATATCTCTGCAGGCGGTAGTATTAAATACGACAAATTTTCGTCCAAATCACATAAATCAGGTGCGTATAAAATAAGAAAAAAAAGTTTTAAAATAAAAAAGTAAATAACAAAATATGTATGAATGTGTATAACCACAATCATTTAGTTAACCTTTCAGTTTTTCGTCCTGGTATTAGAAATTAAATTTAATTAAGAAAAGAAAAACAAAGAAAAGCTGTGTCATCTTATGCACCTTTTTAAAGAAAAATAAAAGACTAACTTCATGCTTCGTTCGTTATAACTGTCATTAAGTTGTTCGGGAACCAATTAAAGAAATGCTATTAATTTGTCAATACTAAATTGTGTTTCTTCTATCAGCGTGACACTTTCCAATTTTCGTTTCAGATAATCGGTTTAGGTGGAGAAGAATATTTTCTTTGTATTGGCATATGGGCGTACTTTTCCAAATAATTTTTGCCTATAACATTGCCGATTAATGACCAAGTTGCCCAAAAGTTTTCAAAAATATCTCTAGAAGCATATAATTATCTATAAGTAGTCATAAATATGTCTATAAATTATCCTAAAACTAGATTTAGTCAATATAAGAGGGCTTCAAAATTTTGATTTCAAAATAATCACGGACAGATGAACAAAGCTCAGTGGAAACCCTTTTTCATGAGCTTTCGGTTTCCGTAAGCGATTTGAGTTTGTAAATTTTAGGAAAAACACCGAATATGTTGTATTTTAACCCTTATATCTCAGTAAGTATCAAACCGATTTGTAAGTTATTCTCAACGATAATTTCCGAGGCTACGGTTATCCATTTGGTGTCTCTAGCGGGGTCAAAAATTATTTATGAGCTTCAGGAACCTAATATATTAAAAATAATCAACTATTTTTGCAAATAATTTTTAACCAACAACTTTGCCAATTAGTAACCGCTTTGTACAAAATTTTTCACAAATATCTTTTGTGGTATATCATATTTATAAGTGTTATAAAATATCCTTAATCTGAAAAATGTTAATTTTTGTAATAAAAACAAGGAAAAGACAGCTTATTTCTTTATATCTCTAAAAGGTTTGGGGTGATTATGCTGTTTTTCAGAACCGATCTGACCCCTAATATTTCTTATATTTTAATAGCACACACAGGTCTTGGCGATGTCTGGGGCCTTTAGAAAACCGAAGCGGATAGACAGACAGTCAATCGACTCCCCTGTTCATAAGATTTCAGAAGATATATAATTTATGGGGTCGGAAATAAATATTGTGGAATAACAAACCTATATATACTATTACACTCTCTGTGAAGGACATAAAGAAAGGACTTGACTAGCAAAAATAATAAAATATAAAAAAAAAATTAAATTTATAATGGCCGCCATAAGAAAATGGCTTACAATAAATTTTTAAATTCGGCAAAAATAGTAATTAAAAATGATACCTCTACAAGTTCCTCAATATTTGTATTCAACGAAAAGGCTTAATAAAGTTAGAATTCAGGATGGCGTCCTAAGAAATGGTGGCTATATTTTTCAGAATAGTAATTACGGTTTTACTCCCTTCAACCAACACAATATTGGTATCCAAAAAGGATTGACCAGTAGAATAAAATAAACTTTGAAAATAAGATGGCGCTTTTAGCAAAATATTTACAATTTTCATTTTCGTATATATTTTCTGAAAGCTTATGAATAGAAATCGATTGCTATTGAAATTCAGCACAATCGCCCCATACCTTTCTGAGATATAAGCAAATAAACACGAGTGGCTCTGTTTTTTCCCATATTTTTACCACCAAAAATAAAATTTTTTAGCCATAGAATAATTTTTAGGTACCTTTGCTACTATTTGTAGATATAATATGCCTCTAGAGATATTCGTGAATATTTTTGGATAAAGCGGGTTCTAATCAGTAAAGTTATAGGCAAAATTTTTTATTTTAAATATATATTCCAAAAATTTACAAACGAAAATCAATTTTTTTCAGCTTTTAGACAACCGAGAGAGTCAATATTGGTATCATCTGAAAGGACTTAAATAGCGCAATATAAGCACTATAAATTCAGTTTGGCCGCCACTACAAAATGGCGGACAATAAATTTTTATATTAGCCAAATCTTGTATTTAAAATGTAACTGCTTGAACCCCCTCAATATTGATATCAAATGAAAGGGCTTGACCAGTAGAATACAGTAAGTTATTAAAATATGTGAAATCCAAGATGGCGTCTAAAACAAAATGTCAGATCAAATTTTTTTTACCCCATCAATATGGGTATAAAATTAAAGGGCGTGACTAGTAGAATACAGTTAACTAAGTAACAATTCAAAATCAAGGATGGCGTCGGAAATAATAAGGAAAAATGGCGTACAACATGAAATATAGGTTAAGCTACGATGTGGGATTATACCTATGTACATGATGGTGAAGGGTATTATCAGATTCGGCACGGCCGAATATAGCACTCCTACTTGTTTAATATATGAAATATATACATAAAATATGTATTTTTAAAACAATATAATTTTTAAATTAACAAAAATAATTTTGTTCAACTATTGACTATAAAATTTGTGTATAAAATATTCTTGGTGACTCTAAAGGCAGTAAAAATGGAGGCAAATTTAGCTCATCAATGTACAATAATAGCAATTATTGCGACTCTACGTTACGCCCTTATTTTAAAAATTAAGTTTCACTTTCCTGTTGAAACTTCACTTAAGGACGTAATAAATGTTGTTTTATAAAATGGTACCGCTCTCCACTTATGGATTCATCACTTCCATCTCCATTTTCGAATAACTAAGGCCCAATGATATTTTCAGATGTAACATCATACTGTACACCTAACAGAATGCAATTGGCGATTACGACTGGCTCTTGGATTATCAGAATCCCAGAACCTATAGTTCTACAAATGCATATAAAATAAAATAAGCTTCAGCACTTATACCACGATATTCTCTTGAAGTTTAAATAATTTAACGCTAATTTAAATAATAAAATTTTATTAATCTGGTTCTTTGTTCAGTTGCTAATCTCTCCATTATTTATGCTCTTGGTGTTATCTGAAAAAAAATGTAAAAAAAAATATAAACGAAAACACTACTAAATTGTTAAGCGCCATGGTGACTTTTGGCCTAACCTTGACATGGTGTAATAAACACGGCTATGTTTTATATATTTTGTTTATATATGTACATAAATATGTAAATAAATAATTATTAATTTTTTTTTTTTTGGTAAAATATGATATATATATAATAACAATTTTATTTATTTACTTTTATTCATAGCCAATCGCAATTGACAAAAGCGACATCGACGAAAATCTTTGGAACTTTAAAATAACAACTTTATCCGATTTGAGGTATTGAAATATAATTCTCAAAAACATACAGCCCAATCTCAACAAGAGCAGCAAACGTCTTTTAGCTGTCAAAAATTCTCATGTCCCTACAATATGTACGAAGCAAGCCGCGTTGGCAACGCTTTGCTGTGAAGAAATTTAATTTTGACAAGGCGTTAGGTATTAAAGTTGACTGTATATGTATAACGGTTGAAAAGTAAATATTATTTAAGTCAATCTAGCGATTTGTATTTCTATTCACTGAGCTTTATAAAAAAAACATTGCTGTTTATTACACAAGGTTGACGCTTCTGTTTAAGTTTTTCATTCAGCATTAGCGTTTAGCACAGCACTTGACGCTCTTGTTTAGTTTTGGCTGTTACGCAATTCACAAGGTGTCCTAGCAAGTCATGTTGTCATAATGTTCTAGGATTTTACAATAGTTACAATAGTTTTTTTAAATTAATACTACTGCCCAACAAAAACATTCATTACAAAAAAATGAGTCAAATGTACTAAAAAACAGATCTTCACTACAACTAAACCCATTACTTTAACACGGTTATGTCTTGCTTTTATAGTAATAAATAAGTACTTGATTTTAATAATATAAATAACCCATTACTATAGTGGACTTACAGAAGTCGTTCGGTTCTTTTAAGGACGACAATTTGGTATTATTATTATGCGATACGTTAATTTCAAATGTAGAAATCATTGAAAATTTTTAAGTCATCACTTTGTTGTCAAAGTCATTATTACTTATACCCTAAGCGCGTTAAACTATATGAGAATTATAAAAAGTTATGTTTTTGAATGGTTTCTAGCAGGCTTGCAATTTTAGAACTTTTTATGTTAGATTTAGCACTTTTATACCCTTCACACAGTGAAAAAGGGTATATATAGGTTTGTCATTCCGTGTGAAATTTCTACAATTTTCATTTCCGACCCCATAAAGTATATATTTTCTGAAAGCTTATGAATAGGGGAGTCGAATAAGCTCTGCCAGTCTGTCCGTCTGTCCATGTGTATGTTGAAATCAACTTTTTGAAGCCCCCGATATTTCATGGACACGGGTGAGGTATTAAAATATCAGAAATATTCGGGAGTAGATTGGTATTGAAAATCAGAAAGCCACGACCACCTCGATTTTTTCACAAAAACAACATTACAACAACAACATACATACATACAAACATGTATACTGGTTAGAGAAAACGTGACATCGAATCCTAGCTGAGCCAAAAAAAATTTATTTATATTTTTATTATTATTTTTTTAATATTTTTTTATTTTTTTTTTTAATTTTTTTTATTATTTTTTTTTGTTTTATATTTATTATATATATTTCAATTATTTTTTTTTAAATTTTTTTTTTTAATTTTTTTTAATATTTTTTTTTGTTTTTTTAACATACATACGTAAATTTATGATTTTACAATGGGATGTTTTTATATATGTATGTTTTTTATATGTATGTACGTATTTCATATGGGGAATGGTGATACAAACTACTGTTATTACATGACTAAACGTTGTGAAGGGTATATTCGGCATGGCCGAATATAGCGCTCTTACTTGTTTTTCTTAAGTTAGCACAAAAGATTTTCAAAAAAGTGCTAAGTGCGAGTTCAGCACTTTTTAATAATAATCCGGCGTTTTTTGCGCTTTTTTCATATAAAATTTAAATGCAATCAATTATTTTTTATATTTAAATTTTAGATGATATTTTCTTTCTTGTAAAGGTTATAGCTGGTAAAATATATATAAAGGAAAAGCAGATGGACATAATTTTGGGAGATGAGGAAGAAATATTTGAAAAATATTTGCTACCAAATCCGTATTTAGGATGTGAATTCGAAACGTTATTAAAAAAGAATAAAGAAAAAAATATAATATCTTCTGAAGAAGAAGACACAATCAGAAAAATATGTTTACATCTTTTAAAATCGCTTGTAAATGAACATAAATATCGGCTTCCCAAAAATATTTTGATATTAAAAAAAATTTCAACATTTTCAATAGATTAATACCCTTAAACAAATTAAGGCATCTATTACTTGTATCTTAGAAGATATGAATTTAAGTATAACTGAAGTGGATAAAATCCAAAATCAGTGAAGCTATATAACTGAACAAATCTGGCATACCAATATGTTTACTACGGAGTTCTGGATTCAAGTAAACCAATTAAAATTTAAATTAATGATAATCCTTTTAAGCAATTATCGGATTTTGTGCTGTTTCTTTTGGTTTTAACATTTTCAAACGCTGAAGTGGAGCGTTTATTTAGTTTAATGGGCTTAATAAAAAGTAAACTTAGAACAAAAATGAGCACACAACTTTTATGTTCTGTTATACATATAAGGGAAAGCGTAAAACTAAATAACGTTTCGTTGCTATAGCATCAATATATCGGACGATGTTTTGATTAACATTGGTGCGTCTGAAAAATACCGAAAAGAATTGGTATGTGAAGAAAATTGTATGATTGAACTTGTTAACCTTTTTACCACATTTGAGTACTTGTTGATACTTTTTTTGTGTAAATATAATATTGATAAAATTGAATTTAGTTAAACAAACTATGTATATAAATAAGTTGCAAATTATTATATTAAAAAGTATACTTAATTTTTAATGTTAAAAAAAAACAATAATGCAAAATTTTAGCACTTTTCTTCTTTAACTGTAGAACATTTTAGCACTTTTTTTTCCGACACTTTGCACTTTTTCTCTATCATCTTATGGCAACACTGGTTTCTAGCATATATTGCACTAAGAAATTGTATTGTGAGTGTATCTAAGCAAATGTCCGATAATAACTACTTACGTAACACATTATAAATCAAGTCATTACTAAAATTCTTCTAAGTAAGGCAGACGATATGTAATAGTCATTGAAAAGTATGTTGTTTAGTAAGAGCAAGTCATTACCCAGTGTTTGCTGGATGTGTATGGTAAGTTTTTTGTACTGTTATAACAATTCAGATATTTTCGGCTAAGAATCTAATAAGCCGAGCCGTCTGTAATATTTGTAAGCCGCCCCCGCCGATATCCGTTCAAAAGATCTTTGCAAAATCGGCGAATTAAATTTGATATATCACACTTAGTTATTAGGGGTCGTTCACATCTTTTGTTGATGTTGTTATTATTTTAGAACATTTGATTTAAGGACATCTTGTGAATACTTTAAATATAAATTTAAAAATAAAGCTGAAATCTTTAAATGAGAATTGATAAATTTGTTGCCGTATTAAATTTTTTTCTTCCAGTAATGAAAATTTACAGAAAAAAATTATGGAATTGGGTAAAACTGATGAGTGGTTGAATTTGGCAAACTATGAAATATCTTCAATTGTACAGGATAAAACGTTAAATAAATATTTAAAAGAGTTTGAAAACATATTAAACATAATATGGTGGCGTAATCTACGACTGGGTAATTGGAAACGTTTTGTAAATACTTTAGCAAACTACGCACATAATAATAGCTATGAATTGTACACGGGAACTTCGGGCGTTGCTAAATATCCAACCGATGATCAATGCATTAAAGAAAAGTTATTGGAATTAAATGTATGTATATAAGGGAAGCTTAAAGTTCCTTCAGACGACATATGATTTGTCAAATTATCCATTACACAATTGATACATGCCGTGTGAACCCGTTGATACATTGCTTGTGTAAAATACATATCGTCGTTCGTAAATTATTGTGTTCTAAATATATGTATAGGTTTTATATGTCACATACATAGAACACAATAATTTCCGAATGACGATATGTATTGTAAAAGTCATTTGACAAATTTTTAATTAGAGCGTGTTCTATTGTATTTTGATCTGACTAGGCGTCTGACATCAACTGTTTTTGAAAACATAGAAATCGAAGAAAATTATAAAAAAGTTGGTTCTATAAGTTAAACAAATTAAATGAAAAAAAACTCGCATATAAATTAGACTATTGAAACTTAATAAAAAAAAAAACTTAAAAAATAATTTATTGTAAAATTATAAACCATCGATTTCGACAGACTTACACAATTGCATATGAATTCGAAATAATGACAAGTCATATGTGATATACATCCTAGCTGAAGGCAGCTTTAGATTGTTTAAAGAAATGTATTAATATTATTACAACTTCCTTTTAGCTTGGCTTTAAAAATGAGACTGTACCGGCTTACATTTGGACCTATCTGAGATCTTTTGACCATTTAAATAAGGAATTCATAATTGTTGGTTATAATTCACCATATACTGAGGTGAACATAATTATATTCTTATGCAATATTAAATTTTTATTAAATTGTTTTTTGTTATTTGTCTATTTTTCTAGTATTTTACTATTGAAAAAGTTATATTTTGTCCTGATATTTGTTCGGAAATTCCGTGGTTAAATGAAATATCATCATCATTTCGCCATACATTTGGCGGTATCATGTTTTGCTGTTCAACAGATTTTATTAGACAAACAAACTATCTGCAAGGATTCCCTATGGATGTTTTGTTGGCATCCGATCGAATCGAAACAACTGTCAAAACAACTTCCGTAGACGAGTATACAACAGAAAGGTTTACAAAAACATATGAGCCTTCAACAAGTGGTTAAATATAATTTTTATAATATGCAAAATATATGTACATTCGTACATATACATATATACATCCATTTACTATATACTTATATACATTTTTAATAACCATTTTTAATAAAAATATAATTTTTAAATGAAGTTATCATAGTCTTGTCACACGACTTTCTTATTTTGTATTATAAAAATTAGATGGTTTTAGTGACACCTCACAAAAAATTTCAAAATGAACGCAAGAAACCTTTTTGAAAACCCTTACTTTATTTTTCTTAACCTCGTGTCTGGTTATTTCTTAAGGCTATAATACACGGCATATTTTTCCATCTGATTTTAAAATTTGTGAGGCATATGTAAATCAACATGTCGGTCAACGGCTGATGTCACATGTTTTGACAGAAGAAAATAGAGCGCGCTCTAACTGAAATTTTGTCAGATGTCTCAACACATGTTTTTTTTACAGAAGTAATGCTTTAAAGGTAACACACGACATGTTCGTATTTATCAGTGTGGAATTTGTCAGCAGTAAAAAACTGCTTTACGGGTAACTTTGAGTGGATAAGTAGGAACAATAAAACTACCCAGCAAAAGTTTTATTATGGAAATACATGGCAATGCACATTTTTAATACAATAAGTACGTCTTAGAATTTTATGTTTGAAAAAATATTTGTATTCGTGTGCACTTGAACAAATTCATTGAACAAAAAACAGGGTTTATTGTGAATAAAACATAAACAACAAGTAAGAGCACTATATTCGGCTGTGCCGAATCTTTTATACCCACCACCAATTTTGTGTACATTTAAAGCACAATATTTTTTATTTTGTTAAGCGCTATAGAATAATCTCTTTATAATAAAATATGTATCACTTTCTTTGTAGAGGGTGGTTAAATTTTAAGGGCCCATGTTGAAGGTTAACTATACCTAGTCTTTAAATTTGATTTCTGCATTTCATTTGACATTTCTCAATCTCAAACTTACTCAATTTGATCCGTGGAAAGATACGCAAATGAGCAACGCTTTAAAGTTATTCAGGTTTTTTATAAAAATGGGCGTTCAAATCAAAATGCATTTTGTGCATAATTCTTTTGATCAACATAATCGTTCAAATTCGTCCACAATCGTGAGAATTGTAAGAAATATTTAAATTTCTGCAAAACAGGTCTGTATAAAATGTTAGAAAATCTGTCAATGCCTTCATAGTTCGTTGAATGGGAACCATTGCGGTTTTTTGCGATAGTGTGGCAAAAGAGCAGTCAACCTCAACTTATCATTATGCCCAACAATTGAGCATCAATATTGTCATCGAAAATTTGGACCATCAGATAGAGGAGTGGTGCCAAGGATGGGGGGGGGGCATTTGGCCGATATTTTCTTAAATACATAATTGAACCATACAAATATCATTATAAAAAGAAATGATAATAATTTCTTAAATAATTTGTGTTTTATTTAAAAACAACACCGGCCCTTAAAACTTGACCACCCTTAATAACTTCGATATGATAGTAAAATGTTTTCGTAAATTGAGTCTTTTAGTGATAGTGGGCGTTAAAGTAGGCATGTCAATAAAGTTTTTGCTAATAAATACAACTTAGATATTTCAATATAGTCCTTTATTTTCCCAAAAACTTTGTCAATAGAGAAATTACATGAATTTAAGATAAACCGTTATATGGGAAGTAGGCGTTAAAGTGGGCGTGTCAATTAGACTTTTTGGCACAACAATAACATTGATTAGAAGGATATATTTAGCAAATTTCATCATCATATCTCTAATTTCATCGGTTTTATGAGCTTTTACATTTCATTAACGGTAGATAACGTGAAAAGTGGGCGTTAAAGTAGGCGTGTCAAAGTTGTTTTTGCTAATGAGTACAACTTAGGTATTCCAATATAGTCCTTTATTATTCCAAAATCTTTATTAATAGAGAAATTATATGAATTTCAGTTAAAACGTTATATGGGATGTGGGCGTAAAAGTAGGCGTGGCACCTTAATTTTCTGGCACAGTAATGAAATTGTCTTGAAGGATATACGCAGCAAATTTGATCATCATACCTCTAATTTTGGCGGTTTTATGAGCTTTTAAATTTCATTTACGGTAGATAACGTGAAGAGTGGGCGTTAAAGTAGGCGTGTCAAAGTCGTTTTTGCTAATGAGTACAACTTAGATATTTCAATATAATCCTTTGTTATTCCAAAATCTTTATTAATAGAGAAATTATATGAATTTTAGTTAAAACGTTATATGGGATGTGGGCGTAAAAGTAGGCGTGGCATCTTAATTTTCTGGGACAGTAATGACATTGACTAGAAGGATATACGTAGCAAATTTGATCATCATACCTCTAATTTTGGCGGTTTTATGAGCTTTTAAATTTCATTTACGGTAGATAACGTGAAAAGTGGGCGTTATAGTAGGCGTGTCAGAGTTGTTTTTGCTAATGAGTACAACTTAGATATTTCAATATAATCCTTTATTATTCCAAAATCTTTATTAATAGAGAAATTATATGAATTTTAGTTAAAACGTTATATGGGATGTGGGCGTAAAAGTAGGCGTGGCATCTTAATTTTCTGGCACAGTAATGACATTGACTAGAAGGATACGTAGCAAGTTTGATCATTATACCTCTAATTTTGGCGGTTTTATGAGCTTTTAAATTTCATTTACGGTAGATAACGTGAAAAATGGAGAAATTATATGAATTTTAGGTAAAACGTTATATGGGAGGTGTTGCTTTTATGACGTTTTAGTTTTTAAATATACCGAAAAATACACTGTGCGGTATAAATTTTCGTACATTTTGATCGATAACTCCTTTCCTAATGCATAGATTTAGATAATTTTGAGTGAAAAATATTGTTTTTACTCATGAAATATATATTCGAAGTTTCATGAGCCTACGTTATTGCGTTTGGACACAATTCCATTTTTTTCGATGTTCGACGGACACGGTTTTTTTGACCTACTCTTGCTTTACGAGCTATAACTCTCTTCCTAATATTCCGATTTAGCCCATTTTCAATACCAAGCAAACGTTGTCTATAAGAAAGATTCTGGCAAAATTTGAGCCCCCTAGCTTTTTCGGTGCGACCTCTATCGTGCTTTCAACAGACGGCCAGACGGACGGACATAGCTAGATCGTCATCAAATCAAACCCTGATTCAGAATATATATACTTTATGGGGTCTAAAATGGATATTTCGATGTGTTACAAACGGAATGACAAAATGAATATACCCCCACCATTTTTTTGGTGGCGGGTATAAAAATTTGCTTACTGATGTTAAAGTTCGATTAAGCAAAAGTTCATAATCTTGTTCATGCAACATTTTAAGGTCGCTTCACACTAGGGTTTTTTCCCGTTTTCCCGGGATAATTTTGCGGGATCCCGGGAAATGAAGAAAGTGGCTACGTCTCAAAAGCATAAGTTTATATTATGACATTTCTTTTTATAAAAATATTTTCTTCAAGGTTTTTTTTTTTAACTTTATGTTTAGAAATATATTTACAAATAATTTGATATACTTTTTGAGGTAATGTGTTTATTTTATAAACTTTTTTTTTAATATTAAAAGAAACGAAACTGTTTTAGATGGAAGGTTCAATAGTATGGAAGTTTTTTTTTAAATGACGGATTAATGCGTCATTTTAGATAATTGCACAAAGCAAATCAGAAAGAACTTCCGTCAAAAATTAAAAAAAAACTCAACCCACGTTACCAATACTTCAAAATTTCCATAAAGAAAGAAGCAAGTGGTCAAAAAACTTAAAATATTATTTCTGTATTTGTTAAATGCACTTGTAACTTTTCGTACAACATCGGTTGAAAGAGAAAGAGTGTTTTCTGTAACAGGGCAATCTATATATATAAAAGTGAAACTCTGTGTGTGTGTGTGTGTGTGTGTGTGTGTGTGTGTGTGTTAGCTATAGACTCCGAAACTGTAAAACCGATCGGACTCAAACTTTGGCAAGTTGTTGTACACATACCAGGGAGTGTTTATGGATGGAAAAAAGTGGGCGGGGCCACGCCCATAAAAATTAGTTATCAGTTTTAGCTACTTGCACTTGACCGATTTTTCTGAAATTTTGCACACATATCGAGCTGTCATGACTAAATAATTTTGTAATAAGAAAAGTGGGCGGGCCACGCCCCTAAAAAAGCTTTAATTTTGAGGTACTTGCACTGGACCGATTTTTCTGAAACTTTGCACACATACTAAGCTGTCATAACCATATAATTTTATGTTTAGAAAAGTGGGCGGGGCCATGCCCATAAAAAATTAGTTATCAGTTTTAGCTACTTGCACTGGACCGAATTTTCTGAAACTTTGCAAACATACTGAGCTGTCATGACTTTACACTTTCGTCATTAGAAAAGTGGGCAGTGCCACGCCCATTAAAAAAAAGGTATCATTTTGAGGTACTTGCACTGGCCCGATTTTTCTAAAACTTTGCACACATATTGAGTTGTCATGACTATACAGTTTCGTATTTAGAAAAGTGGGCAGTGCCACGCCCATAAAAAAAGGTATCATTTTGAGGTACTTACACTGGACCGATTTTTCTGAAACTTTGCACACTTATTGAGCTGTCATGACTATACAGTTTCGTAATTAGAAAAGTGGGCAGTGCCACGCTCATAAAGAAAAAGTTATAGTTTTTAGCTTTGCACTTGATATTCGATTAAAATTTAGAATGCGATTAAAATTCATGAAGGGGCGTAGCAACGCGCGCCGGGATTGGCTAGTTTGTTAATAAAATCAGAAATAGACTTTCTGACCAGTTAATAAACGCTTTGAGCGTATTAAAATATATTTTTCTAAGTCGTTAAAAATTGTTACGTTATATGTTTTTAATAATAAATTATATTAACATGTTTTTGAAATTGAATTCTAATGATTTTATTTTTGATCTCATAGCTGAAGTACCATTATTTTTATGAGGCCTAAAATGGATATTTCGATGTGTTACTAACGGAATAACAAAATGAATATAAACCCCCATTGTTTTGGTGGCGGGTTAAAAACCTTACGTTTGGATAGAATCTACAAATGATAGGTTTTGACATATTTGTATCCAGTATGCAACAATTGTGTTAAAAATTTTTTTTTTGTTATTTTTATTATTTCGAAGCAGAGATTAAAATTACAAAAACATACAGAATTACTGTAGAGATAGATCATTTTAGCTTCAGACGTTAATTTTTTAGTTCAGCTTAAAGTTTATTTATCCTGAATTTATTTGAAATCAATCACATACATACATACATATTTGGACAATTATATATTTTCTATGAAAAAAACTATTTCACACTCTGATGCAGACAACAGAATTGTTTATATAAATGACTCTCTGTATAATTTGATCGAATTTAAACGACAAGCTGAATTGAAAATCTCATACTCAGCAAGTTTTTTATGTACGTCGACGATTTCAAGTGTTACATTAATCGCATATAAATTTCAAATATTGAAAACAATGTTCCTTATCAAAACAATCATCCCATATTTATTATTGACTGTTCATAGTCTCAAGTCAGAATCAGTTTCTTATCATCATCCATCCAGAACAGTTGTGTCTTACAGTTAAAAGTGCATCTAAAAAAAAACAAATACAATAAATCCTTTTTTTGCAATGACAACATTTAAAATTAATTTGTTTTTGTTATTCATCACATTGAATGTCCTTCAATGTATTCGTGGTTATTGTGTGGTCAAATATCCGGGCAACCCGGAAAACTCGCCAATTTATAAGAAACAAATTGGGAAATATTCAGTAGAATTACCCCATAATGGAAATGACATATCCTTGAATGAGGGCGAAACTATTAAGGGTATATGCCGTACCAGCTTCAGGTAATTTAACAAACGAAATCTAGATATCCTGTTTTAATTATTTTCTTATTTAAAAATTAAATAAAAATTGACAAACAACTGCCGTATTCCTTAAAAATTATTTTAGGTTTGTTAAAGGCTCATTTGACAGATGTTGTACAAAAAGATGCCAAATAAACCTTTAATAAGCCTAAAATATTTTTTTTATGAATACGGCAGAAAGTTTTTGATCTTGTTGCTTATGAAATTCTCTATTGGAAATCGATCCTGCAACATTATTCGCAAGAGCTTAAATCTGATTTTTTATAATTTTTGTTGTTTAATTTTAATGACAATCTGAAATAGAGAAATACAGAAATATTATTCCATTAATGTTGTGTTGTATTTTACTTAGGTACAAATGACATAAATTTGGATTATTCAATTAATTTAATTTTCGAATTTTTTGTCATTCTGTCTGTCCATCTGAACTTGATTGGCTCAAAAACTGCTACACAGATTTTGATAAAATTTCATATGGAGAAATTTGATACCCCTTTTAACATAAAAGATATAAAACCAAGAAATGAGAAAATAAAAGGAATTGCAATAACAACAAACCACTTTTAATATGCATTAACAACGATATTAGATACAATATAAAATATTTTTGGGGCCATTAATGCAGATTGGATTTACCTAACTTTTTATATATGTATATAACTTCACTTTCTACAAAGCAATTCTGAATGAATTCTGAAGCAGTTGGAATTTTTTAAAAACTGATTTTCGAATTTTTCAAATAATTGAATTTTAAAATATCCCGGTAATTGTTTGAAAATAATTTATACCACAAAATATATTTTTAATTTACAGGGCTTAAAAAAAAGACTTTAACAATTTTTTTTTAAATTTTTATTCAAAATTAGTAAATATAATTTTTAATGAAATAATATAAAACAAAAATAGTAAAAGAAAAGTTATATTCTTAATAACGGGTGGGTCATCTATCTTTCTATAATATAAGTCTACATAAATCTATTAAATATTAATGGCATTTTATTTGGGCTTTTTTTTTTTTTTCTTTAAAATTTATGTTTACCTAGATCATCTGCCAAGAACTGACCTTAATAAGTAAAAATATTTAAAAAGTGTTTGTATACATATGAACCTGCTTTAATTATTATCTTATTCTTTAATTATATTTTTTTGTAGTCCAATACGTTACATGGCAAATAGGAATGATTATTATCACTACATAAATGACGACTACGAACGTACTTTGGAAAACGCAAAATCTATCACATTAAAGTGTCTGAACAACAAGTTATACGTCAATGAATTGGCTTCATCTCAAGAAATATTTGAGTGTTCAAGACTTCAGTGGAGTATTTACGATGCGAATGACACGTTTGAATGGTGTGAGATAAATCCAAATGCCAAAACATTTTTACTAGCTACCAAATCCAGTGAAGATCATCACATATTGGCTGGTATTTGTTTCAATTTGAATGGATGGAGTTTACAGGCGATAACATATAATGTCACCAGCTCCACACAAAAACACAATAACGATATGGCATGTATTTACTAACACTCAATGACTCTTTATATTTAGTGCCTTATTAATAAAACCATGATTTTCTACAAAGTTCTTTTTTAAAAATTAAATATTTATTCAAATTTTAGGTTAAAGATATTACGAAAACCGATTTAAAATCTTATCAATCATTGGGTGATGATCTTTTGAACTTGGAAACGACCATGAATTTTCATCTATCGTAAGTGCACTTAATATTTTTCATACAGGGGTCACAAATTTTACACAATTATTTTTTTTAATAAAAAAAAAAATCTGTATTAATGTGTTTTTATACCCTTCACACAGTGAAAAAGGGTATATATAGGTTTGTCATTCCGTGTGAAATTTCTAAAATTTTCATTTCCGTCCCCATAAAGTATATATTTTCTGAAAGCTTCTGAATAGGGGAGTCGATTAAGCTCTGTCAGTCTGTCCGTGTGTATGTTGAAATCAACTTTTTGAGGCCCCCCGACATCGCTTGAACCCGGGTGAGGTATTAAAATATCAAAAATATTCGGGAGCAGATTGGTATTGAAAACCAGAAACATCGGTACATAAACAACTGAGATATGAGCAGAAACCCACGACCACCTCGATTTTTTTTCACAAAAACAACATTATAACAACAACATACAAACGTGTATACTGGCTAGAGTAGACGTGGCATGGAATCCCAGCTGAGCCAAAGAAAATTTTTTTTTATTTTTTTATATTCTTTTTTCAATTTTTTTTATATTTTTTTTTTATTTTTTATTTAATATATTATTTATATTTTTATTATTGTTTTTTTTTAATTTTTTTTTATTTATTTTTTTTAATATTTTTTTATTAATTTTTTTTTGTTTTATATTTATTATTTATATTTTAATTAATTTTTTTTTTAATTTTTTTTTTTTTTATTTTTTTTTTTTTTTTACATACATACGTAAATTTTTAATTTTACAATTGGATGTTTTTATATATGTATGTTTTTTATATATGTATGTACATACGTATTTCATATGAGATGAATGGTGATACAAACTACTGTTATTGCATGACTAAACGTTGTGAAGGGTATATAAGATTCGGCACGGCCGAATATAGCACTCTTACTTGTTTCATTTTTAATTGAATGAAGTAAAATTGGCCTGAGGAAAAATTTAATTTCAAATTAATTATGAGGGATCAAAGTTTTAATATTTTTTTTAAATTGTTTTACAATAAATTCGTACAAAAGTATTCTTCTTCATTCACGTAACTAACTCTAAATGATTTTTAAAATTTGGCAACACTTTACACTTTACAGAGAGAGCCAACTGCAAGAACAATTGAGACAATTAGGTGAAACTAATTTATGGCTACATCTGGCCACCTACGAAATGTCATCTATTGTCCAGGGCAATTCATATATTAATTATTTTAAGGAATACGCCAATATTTTAAATACAATATGGTGGCGCAATTTACGTTTGGGTAATTGGAAACTCTTTCTAAACACCTTGGAAAATTATGCCCACAGCAATAGTTTTCAACTGTATACGGGAACATCTGGCGCTGTTAAGGTACCCACAAATAATTTCGGAGAATCTAATGTGCTGAAAATAAAGGTAATTATTGAAATATTTATTAATATCTAATACAACTGATATATGCTTGGTAATCGCTATTAATACCAATACCGATGATATTCTATGAGGCAATGAAATCGCTACGCACAAATAAATAAATGGATTCACATTAGGGATGCAACTTTTTTACAATTTTTGAAAATATCAAAATGTGCCTATCCATACAATGTAGTGCATAAAAAAACAATAAGAACTATTGAAGTTTTTAGATTGTGATTTTGATTACAATCATATAATTACATTAAGAAATGTAAATACAGTCGTGTCTGAATATAGTGAACACCCGATATAGTGAACACCTCCATATAGTGAACACCAAAATTTTTGCAAATAATACTCTAAATAGTGAAAAACTCTAATAGTGAACAAAATTTTGAAAACAACTTCAACAACAATTGTTTTATTTAACTTAAATAAGTATGTTCATATATTTCCATTTTTGTACAAATTGTTTCTAATCAGCTATTGCATTTACATGTATGTATTTTTAGTAAATAAAACGAGTTTTTGAACAAACATTTCAACCTTGATATATAGAACAACCTGGATACTATAAACAAGCCTTGCAAAAATTGGTTCACTATATCCAGACACGACTGTAGTCAAATAAATAAAAAATAAAAAATTTTGATAAAATAAAAAAAAAATCTTAAAGGGCTTTCGGAAATCGGATTCGATGCGGAACGTTTTTGTTCCGAATCGACCTGAGGAAACATTTTGCGGTTTCAGCACGACGTCGGCTACAGCGTGGTGATAGGTCCTTATTTTGGTTGTACCCCTAATTCACATTTGAGTCAGAAAAATTTCTTACATAATTATTTGAGATAAATGCGTTTATAACCTGTTTTACTGCACAAATATGTAGTCCGCAGTAGCTGTAGTAATTCATCAGACGAGTCTGATATTGAATCGCATCAATTACATCTCTTTCGGAAAAACATAGATCAAAATGTGCAAAGCAGTGCTTCTAACAATTCATCAGATGAGCCTCACATGAACTCGTGTAAATTACAAAACTAGATGTGTGATTATGAAATTTTGCAAACATTGCTTACTGGTCAAACGCCTTGCACTCGCCGAAAATAAATTAGATACGCCGACCTTTACACCCACCCCCCATATAACGCTTTATCTCAAATTCGTATAATTTCTATATGAATAAAGATTTTGGAATAATAAAGGACTATATTGAATTATCTAAGTTAAATTTAATAGCAGAAACTATTTCAACACGCCTACTATAACGCTCTTTTTTCACGTAATATACTGTTAATGAAATTTAAAATCTCATAAAAGCGACAATATTAGAGGTATGATGCTGAAATTTCGCACATATAAGCTATATGTAGTATATGCTAGACAATGTCATTGTTGTGCCAGAAATAAAAGGTGACACGCCCACTTTAACGCTTACCTCCCACATAATGCTTTATCTTAAATTCATATAATTCCTATATGGAGAAAGTTTTTGGAAGAATAAGGCACAGCCGAATGTAGTGATCTTACTTGTTTGATTTAAAAATAACTTGGTAAAAATATATATAAAAGAAACACTTACAATTTAAAGAAAGTTTTATTTGATATTATCTGAAATGATTTTTTTTAAGAATTTATTTAAGCATCCAAAACATTAATGAAAATCCCTGTTAAGTTTTTATTAGTGTTGTTTCTGCTACTAATGCTAATGTGATTTATTTTTCATCTGCTTATTTTTATTTTTTGGCAAAATTTTGGAACAATTAATGTGTATTTGGTATAATTTTGCTATCAAGGCGGTTCATTATTATTCAGATCTTAACGTTGCACAGAGGAGTATTTGACCTCAAAAGCTGGCCAAAAAGGCAAACTGAATTTTAAGAAATCTTAAAAACTAAGTACGCAGCTCGACAGACAACAATATTTTACATTATATTGTAAATTTTCAAGACTTTTAGTTGCGATTTGTAGCTCTGAGACCCTGCTAAAGTCAGGAAAGTGAAGAAAATTATATGAGATTTAAATGTTTTTTTCGGTTTCTGGATGTTTATTTGTTATTTTTTTTTTTGCGGCCAAACGAATAAAGGTTTAACAATAATTTTTTTTCGCTGAAAGGTTTGATCAAAAAAAAATAAAAAGAAGAAGTTTTTGAAAGTGAGGTTAGCATCTCTACGAATTATGTTTGATACCACAATAAAACCTGGAATCTCTAATTTTAGAAACAAAAAAAAGCTTGCGCAAGTTTGCGCCATTATTTTTGACGATTTTTTAAAATTTTCACATTTCTTCCATTTTTGCTCATCAAGCACCTTTTCTTATAGATTTATATCGTCATAAACTTTTATGTATTTTTTTTTATTGATTTAAACTGTTATTCACATCACTTTTAACACTTAACAATGTTAATACCTGCCTTTAATTATAAATTTGAACATTTCTTTATTACCCATAATAGTTATAAGGGAATTCCCCATACATGCCCATAAAGGATATTTTTATATACCTGCTCTACAAAATATTATTTGTTAAAAAAATAAATATACGTACCTTATAAGACAAATTATTAAAAGCATTTATCACAAAAATAAGTTTTAAAAAAATAAATACAGGTAAAAACAAAAAAAAATACATGGGCACCCAGGTATCAGGCTACCATCCAATTAACGCATAAGAGCATGCGCTTGAAAATAATTATAAAGGGTTATTGCACACAATCTTTATCAAAACCGTTCTGTAACTTCGAGAGTCAACATGGAACAAGTTTTCACAAGCTATTCCAAATAGTGATAAAATCTAATGCTGGAACCATTGACGAGAAATTGGATTTTTTGGTCAGAAAATTGAGCAAAATGTCAAGGGGATGGGGACATATTAGCACTGAAGCAGTATTTAAAAAATTTAAAAAATTGTTGCAAAAGATATTGGCTTTTGGCACAGCGTAAAGAGGACCGCTTTTTAAGCACAAACGCTAAATGGCTGGAAGGAACTGTAACAATACCAGTATTTGGCAGTTCGTCTTCAGGACGACCACGAAAAAAATTTAATGCAGCTAGTGAAAGAACAATGCGAAGAAAAACGGAAGAAGTTCGTAACCAATTAACAACAGAGAAGATCACATTTGCTGCATCCATGAGTCAAAGAGCAGCGGGACATAATAATGCGGCTAAGTTAATAATGGATATAACGAGATCCCCAAGAAAAGCAAGAACTTGCAAGCAATCATTAACAACTTCTGAAGTCAACCCTGTGAATAAAGGAAAGGAAAGGAGCTTTGGCACTGTTTGTAAATGCAGAGCTCACGAAAAAGCAATATGAAATTTTATACAATGCCAATAAAAATGTGTATCCATGTTACTCATTACTCATGCAAAAAAAAAATGTTGTCCCAATGAAGATGCCACAACCGTTAGCGAAACATTAGCGGAAGTCAAGCTCCAAGCTCTTCTCGACCATACAACAACATTTTTATGTATATGCCTTGAAGAGGTTTTGCAGCAGTTTAAACCTTTAAAATCAACATTTGTTAATTGAGTTTTACTATTTATACCGACTTTTATTCCTTAGGAATGTGGCTTTTGGAAAAATTTGAAAAATTTAAATTTTTGGTTCTTAAATTTTTTTTATGGCATTTTGAAAACAAAAAATTTGACGAATTTTGCAGAAAAAATTTTTTTTCGCCATTTAATTTTTAATAACTTCGAAATAGTAATAGATAGAAAAGAAATGTGTTTAGTTAGCTTAAGTAAAATTTTCCGGTGCATCTTCTGATCCTCCTCCTAATAAAATCGGAAAACTCGTTTACAAGTTATGATTAAATATATTAGGCAACCCAATAATTTAGGGGGTGAAATATGCCACGCCTTTAAAATCAAATCCTTACGTACTAGAGAAAAACGGAAAACAGATTTGAATTAAAGGAATCAAATTTTTTCAAAATCTGCTTTTAGATTTCTTATATCATACTACAACTAAAACTATCAGAAAACCAGAACTTTTAATTCAAAAAACAAATTTAATAATTTTGGCCAGCTTTTCAAGTCAAATACCCCTCTGTGCGTTGTAATGTATCATTAGATAAGACGTATGTATCATTTAACAGTATAACAAACTTTTGATTTCTTTTACAAAACTTTAAGGAATTAAAAACAAGTAAGAGCACTATATTCGGCTGTGCCGAATCTTTTATACCCACCAACAATTTTGTGTGCATTTAAAGCACAATATTTATTATTTTGTTAATCGCTATGGAATAATCTCTTTATAATAAAATATGTATCACTTTCTTTGTAGAGGTTGGTTAAATTTTAAGGGCCCATGTTAAGGTAAACTACACCTAGTCTTTAAATTTGTTTTCTGCATTTCATTTGACATTTCTCAATCTCAAACTTACTCAATTTGATCCGTGGAAAGATACGCAAATGAGCAACGCTTTAAAGTTATTCAGGTTTTTTATAAAAATGGACGTTCAAATCAAAATGCATTTTGTGCACTTCTTGATTCTTTTGGTCAACATAATCGTTCAAATTCATCCACAATCGGGAGAATTGTAACAAATATTTAAATTTCTGCAAAACAGGTCTGTATAAAATGTTAGAAAATCTGTGAATGCTTTCTTAGTTCGTTGAATGGGAACCACTGCTGGTTTTTGCGATAGTGTGGCAAAAGAGCAGTCAACCTCGACTCATCATCATGCCCAACAATTGAGCATAAACCTTTTTATTGAAAATTTGGATCATCAGATAGAGGAGTGGCGCCAAGGATGGGGGGACCATTTGGCCGATATTTTGTTAAATACATAATTGAACCATACAAATATTATAATTACAAAAAGGAATACTAATAATATCCTAAATAATTTGTGTTTTATTTAAATTCAACATCGGTCCTTAAAATTTAACCACCCTTAATAACTTCGATATGCTACTAAAATGCTTTTGTAAATGTAGTCTTTTAGTAAAAGTGGGCGTTAAGGTAGAATGTCAATAAAGTTTCTGCTAATAAATACAACTTAGATATTTCAATATAGTCCTTTATTTTCCCAAAAACTTTGTCAATAGAGAAATTACATGAATTTAAGATAAACCGTTATATGGGAAGTTGGCGTTAAAGTGGGCGTGTCACTTACACTTTTTGGCACAACAATAACATTGATTAGAAAAATATATGTAGCAAATTTCATCATCATACCTCTAATTTCATCGGTTTTATGAGCTTTTAAATTTCATTAACGGTAGATAACGTGAAAAGTGGGCGTTATAGTAGTCGTGTCAAAGTTATTTTTGCTGATGAGTACAACTTAGATATTCCAATATAGTCCTTTATTATTCCAAAATCTTTATTAATAGAGAAATTATATGAATTTTAGTTAAATCTTTATATGGGAGGTGGGCGTAAAAGTTGGCGTGGAACCTTAAATTTTTGGCACAGTAATGACATTGCCTAGAGGGATATACGTAGCAAATTTTTGTCATCATACCTCTAATTTTGGCGGTTTTATGAGCTTTTAAATTTCATTAACGGTCGATAACGTGAGAAGTGGGCGTTATAGTAGGCGTGTCAAGTTGTTTTTGCGAATGAAGCGTCTCACCAAAAAGCAAAGTGTGCAAAATTTCAGAGTCGTACATCTAATTTTATTGCTTTTATGACGTTTTTGTTTTTAAATATACCGAAAAATACACTGTGCGGTATAAATTTTCGTACATTTTGATTAATAACTCCTAATGCATAGATTTTGATAATTTTCGGGGAAAGATATTGTTTTTACTCAGGAAATATATACTCGAAGTTTCATGAGTCTACGTTAATGCGTTTGGACACAATTCCATCTTATTCGATGTTCGATGGACACGTTTTTTTCGACCTACTCTTGCTTTTTGAGCTATAACTCCCTTCCTAATATTCCGATTTAGCCCATACCAAACAAACCTTGTCTATAAGAAAGATTCTGGCAAAATTTGAGCCCCCTAGCTTTTTCGGTGCGACCTCTATCGTGCTTTCAACAGACGGACAGACGGACGGACATAGCTATATCGTCATCAAATCAAACCCTGATTTAGAATATGTATACTTTATGGGGTCTAAAATGGATATTTCGATGTGTTACAAACGGAATAACAAAATGAATATACCCCATTTTTGTGGTGGCGGGTATAATAACTTTGATAAAACAGTGAAAATTATATATTTAACAAGTCTTAGTTCAATTTATTTTTTTTTCTATATGCATGCATTTTAGAATGGTTACCTTAACGAAACTATACCCGCCTATATTTGGACATACTTAACATCGATTGACAATTTAATCGATGATTTCATTATTGTCGGTTACAATTCTCCCTACGCAGAGGTGAGTACTAATTTCAATTAAATTAAACCTTCTTATTAACATAAAGAATTTCTATTATTATTAAATATTTTATTAGTTTTTTACTCCTAACGAGGTGGTATTCTGTCCAAATATCTGTTCTGAAATTCCTTGGCTAAAAGAAATTTATAAATCATTCCATTTTGCAACGGCTGGCATCATGTTTTGCTGCTCTCCTGAATATATAAGTGATAATAATTATTTAACTGGTTTTCCAACAGATGTTTTGTTATCACGCTTAAATATTTCCGAACAATCGACCGCAAAGGAATTCATAAACTTCACCCAAAATATGTTAAATGCTGAGCACGAAGCTACAACTGTAACAAGTCAAATTGTAAACGAAGTTACAACTGTAACAAGTCAATATGTAAACGCTGATCTAGAATACATAACTGAAAGTGTTGTTGATTCCAATGAAAATTATAATAATTTTAACTAAAATTTGAAAAATAATTTTAAATGTTCTTTAATTATAAACAAACAAAAATTTACTAATAATTTAGGATATTCTCCTAATAAATTTCAAAATTTTGTTTATTGGTTGTTGGTTTTAAGCTGGTCTGTATGCGTTTCACTGGTGCTTGTAACATTTTGAAACTTTTTCATAAATTTTGTGTTTTGAAGGTCTACTGATGATCTGGCATAAGCACCAGTGAAATGCACATAGACCAGCTTAAACCCAACAACCAATAAACAAAATTTTGATTCTTCAATTATATTACAAGTCTTTCTTTTAATAAATATGGCTTATGAAATATGAATTGTATTTATTTCTTATTTGGTGAAGTAACATAGTTTCTCCTGCAGCTCGACCAATGCGTTAGTATTAGAAAAAGTTTGTTAGCACTCGTCTGCTATAATGAATAATTTTTTTTTTTTTTGTAAAATTATTAGATAATTTTTCATCAATGAATATCACATTTCTGAAATTGTTTTTGTAGAAAAAATTTTTCGTCGGAAATTAAAAATAATTTTTTTTATTAGTAAGAATTAAATCTACTACATTTCTGTTTAATCAATTCTTTAAAGTATAATATTTCCTGGCAACACTAGTTTCAATGTCTACACATGATAAATGACACGCAAACCACATTTACTTAAAACTAGGTCGATAATAGCAGACAACAATTTACCGAATATTTTCAACCTAAAATATTACATCTATCTTTATTATTCTCTTGTAGCAGTAATATTATTTAAAAGTTTTGTCATTTCTGTAGGGTGATCGACTCGGTTTTAAAACCGGTGGAAAACCTGGGTTTTCACTGTTTCAGCTGGTGGTTTTTTTTCCAAATGTTAATTTTTCGAATGTCGAATACACCGGTTTTTTTACTAACAGAAGCCGGTTTTTTTCATTTTCAGTTTTATATTTATTTATCTTTGTTACCAAACGTACCATACAATATTTATTACTCAAAAAATTTCCAAAAACCAGATAATTTATTAAATACTCTTCCATAATATTGAAAGAAATTTATTTGTTGTTTAAAAAACAAATGTAAAATAAGAAAATAATTAGGTTAAATATTATTTGTTTTAAATGGAGAGCAGGTATTTTATACGTTATTGCGCTTATAATTTGCTGTGATAATAAGCTGTTCAGTTAAATTTTTTGACCAAATTATTGTACTTTGCAATACTTTTTGATCTCATTTTCGAATTTCATTATATTTTGCTTCTACGAAATCTAGCGACTTGTACTAAAGACTACCCATAGCTTAACTAATATCTCTGATAACATATGACTTGTATGCTAAAATAGTTTGGCATACAAAGGGTCATTATTACAACTTGCCTACAAAGTTAATGTAAGTAAAAGGTAAATTTGACTACAGTGAGCACTGAAGTGACTTTTTAATATTTTTCATTATTACAACCTCCTCGTAACAAAGATTTTTTTTATTTCAAATAACGGCATTTTATAATAATGCCATTGAATTTGTGTCAACTTAAAATGCAATTAAACCATAAAACAAACTAGTTTATACCTATATACATGTATCTCTGCCATGGGTATAAGAAAGAATTATATTTTATGTATTCGACCGGTTAACCGGTTTTTTCTAAATTTTCAAAAAAGCAACCGATTTTTTCTTAAATAAAAATGTCGAATAATCGATCACCCTACATTTCTGTCGATTGATATACAAATTCCTTGCTCTTGTTAATGGCTAGTAATAAAGCTGAACCTATAGCTATACCATTTTCTACAGTTCTAAGCTCAAAAGTACGTTCCTTGCTCAATAATTCTTTAATTTTTTCTTTCAACAAACTTTTATAAATGCGACTATTAAAATAGAAGCTGCCACCTAGAGCTATTGTTATATGCTTATCTTTGGTGCACTCATTATACCCTTCACCTGTGGTGCACAAGGGTGTATATATATAGCTTTGTCATTCCGTTTGTAATTTCTACAATTTTCATTTCCGACCCCATAAAGTATATATTTTCTGAAAGCTTATGAATAGAGGAGTCGATTAAGCCCTGACCGTCTGTCCGTCTAGCCGCCTGTGCGTGTGTTGGTTGAAATCAACTTTAGAAGCAACCATATATTCCTCAGATCTGTGTATGGTATCAGTCTTTCGGAAATATCCGGGACTGAATCGACCACCTCGTTTTTTTTTCACAATTACAACAACAACATACATATATACTAATTAGAGTAAACGTGGCATCGAATCCCAGCTGAGTCAAAGAAAATGTGTCTTTATTTAATTTTTTTATTTTATATATTATTTATATTTTTATAATTTTTTTTTATTATATTTTTTTTAATTTTTAAAAAATTTTTTTTTAATTTTTGTTTGTAATTTTTTGTTTGTTTTTAATCCTTTTTTATTTTTTTTTTTTGTAATTTTTTTTCAATTTATAATTCTGCAATGGGATGTTTTTTATGTATGTTTTTTACATGTATGTACGTATTTCATATGAGATAAATGATGATACAAACAATTGTTATTGCATGACTACATGTTGTGAAGGGTATATAAGATTCGGCACGGCCGAATATAACACTGTTACTTGTTTTCTTTAGGCTTTGATATGCCCAATTTGACAAATATTAAGCACATGTGATCGATACTGCCTTCATCCTCTTTTAACATGTCACTGATATGCCTACTTGTAAAGGAGAATGCATATTGTAAAGTTTCACTTATGTAACCTTCAAATAGAACTGCTTCATTAACACATTGTAAGAACACCTGACGCGCTAGTTCTCCTATATATAAACACGTTATAAGTTTCTCAAATTTGTGTTGATTTTTATTCCAGGATACTTGATCAACCTTTTCATCACACTCAGTACGTATGGGATCCAAATTGCCATTTGTTCCAAACTCACTCCATGGTGTGTTTACTATCGCATTGGCTAGGGATGTTTGCTGCAAACTAGATACATTTTCGGAGACATGTTCAACGTACACCGCACTGCAGTCAGTGCCAATATTCACTGCTTTTTTACAATCTTCTCCTTGCCAACTATTTGCTAGCAATATGGCTTTACTATTACTCAGTTTTGATTCTACAGATACTCGTAAATCCTGGGTGCGTCTTATAGCGTTTTGAATAAGTTCAACTACCTTCTTTGGCTGCAAGGTGGGCATATTAAAATTGTTGCCTAAATTTTGCAAAACCATGTGTTTTACACAAAGCGACATGCTTAAGTGTTCCCTATGGAGACTGTGACGTTTTAAAGACTTTCCTAAATGTTCCATCAATAAGTGATTTTTAAACATATTATGATTAATTGTAAATGAAATATGTTTAAATATTTTAAATAAATTGTGTTTAATTTTCCCCCCTTTGAACTTATTATGTTTAATTTCGATCATTTTTTTAAATTTAATAAAAAATCATTGACGATATGTAGTTATCTTAAACGGAAAAAGTGCTAAGTCCATTTTTTTCAAATTATTCAGGAGAGACAAAAAACTATCTAAGTTTTTTTTAAGTAGGCTTTCTGAAAATCTGTAAATGCAGTTGTTTCCCTTAGTCTATCCTCTTAATTACCAGTAGTACTATGATTTTAAAATAAATCCTTAGCGGTCTTATAGGCTTTTTTGGACTCAGCATATTTGCTCTTTGAAATTTCATTATTTTAGTAGGGATGTTTTCCTTAAATATGTTTTCTTTTATTTCTGAAATTTAATTTAAGGAATTGTTCCTTATGTAGCCTAATTCGTTACAGCGGTGTTCGATGTAACCAAAAAAGCTCAATAAAACTAAAAGAAGTAAATGTATTTGGTGTTTGCAAGAATGTAGTTCTTTTATTGGTGTTGGTTGATAAACAAAATATTAATTGGTTAACACTAAAAGAAGAATAAGAATTATTAGTTTAAAGAATAAAAAATAAAAAAGTAAATTTCTGTGATATAGGTAATATCCAATTGCTTAAAATTATACGATTATGCTGCATTCAATGGTGTATTTATTTTAAGCGGAAGCTTCCTGTGTTTAAAAAAAAATAAATGCAGAATACTTAGAAAAACAAATCATAGATGAGGTAGATCATCATAACAACGGTGGTGGGGTTTGGGTAAAGTCAGTTTGAAAATTTTCAGATCTTCATGTTTTCTTGCCGTTATTTTCCTTCTTTCGTTGTAGAGTGGTTCTAAACTCGAAAAATGAATAGGTTTTATATTTTTATTTATTTTCTGTGGTAAGTTATTCCACTCTTCGGCGAAGCTTATACTTTATTTCACAATTTGGTGTATATTTAATTGCACGACTATCCCTTACCTTGTGATCTCCTTTACCTCGTTCAGGCCGAATGCTTTTACAAATTTGCAAGGTGTTGACGTGTTTAAAAAATGAAAAGTTTTTGCCATTCACAAGCATTAATTTTTGAAAAAAAAAAGTTGTTAACTGTTAGTAAAGGGTCCGCCAAATAACTTTTTTTTTGTTTTGAAAATGCTATAAAAAAAGTGTAGCTTCGGCTGTGTGGCACGTAGCGCCGTCCTGTTGAAACCAAATGTTGCCAATATCCTCCTCTTAAATTTTTGGTGAACAAAAATTTGTTCAACATGGCCCGATAACGATCGCCATTGACTGTAACGGCTACTCCTTGCTCATTTTCGAAGAAAAATGGCCTAATTATGCCTCTGGACCAAAATCCGCACCAAACAGTGACTCGTTTTGGGTGTATCGGCTTTTCAATGTATGCGGGTTTTCTGTGCCCTAAATGCGACAATTTTGCTTGTTTACATACCCGCCAAGATCAAAATGAGCTTCATCTGAAGAGATGATTTTTTTGGCAAAATCGGCCAAAGTAATGTCGCAATATTTCCCTGCGTTGTTCAAGCGTATACACAACCATATTCGTTCAGCGGAAGGATAAAACTAATTATCTGTCAAATCAGACATGAGCTAGGTGTTAACATTCACGAAATAAGCACTAGTTGAAAAAAAAACGTTAGATGGCGGACCCTATAGTAATACCAAGTTATTAGCCAGTTTTAGCTGAGAATTTATTACTTTTTTCTCATATTTATCAATAAGAGTTTTTGTTGGGTAAAAGTAAAAACTCTTTGTATTCCAATTCCAATGCTGAATATTCTGAAAGTTTTATGGAATGAAAGTAAGTACTTCAGCTGCTTTGAAAGTGAAATGACGAAGTAGTTCCATCATTCTCAAAAACTTTCAGATATAATTTATTATAGTTTTCCAAAATTTCACACAACAGTAGAAAAAAAACAACTTCAAATACGAGTGTTGTTTTTTATATGTCGCGACTTAAGGCAATAGGTGTTTTTGATTTTTTAAAATATTTTTTAATTTTGTCTCAATTTTACAAGAAGTGACATGACGATCTTGCAGTATCATTTTACAGACACAGCATCCACGAAACTCGTCGTTGAGCAAACTATGGCCACTATAGAATTTAGTAAAACAGCAATGAACACTGGTTCTGGTGCCTTTTCGCTAAAAATCGAATTGAGTTTATCGATGCACTGTTTTTGATTTAACCCACGTCGAAAATTGTTTAAAAAAATCACACGATTTAATTCCATTTTTTTGCCGACATGAATTTTTCAAATTACCATAAACAACACAAATAGGCCTCATACGTTAAAACGTTCTGAATACGTATGTATATTGTCAAAGAAATCAAGCCTTTACTATAGGAACATCAGCTGCCAGATTGCAGCACTAAAGTTGCTTAGTTCCAGTTCAGTATCAGTTTAAATCAAGAAATTATTTTTTTTAATAACAAAAAATCCAAGAAGTGTTAAAAATATTTTTTAATTTTACTTCTTCACACATTTGTAGTGAATAAAATTGTATTAAAATCTGATGTTCTCAATGCTTTTTCCTAAATTCAAAATATTTACAGAGTAAGCCACTAAGCACTGATAGTAGTATTTTAGCTAAACATTTTCAAAACTTTACAATGTACACAGTCTATATTAAATATATTTTGAACCAACTGTGCACGATCACCAAGTTTTCAAAATGTTAAGAAATGGATCTAATTTCGTCATCACATTATCGGAAACATTTGCAAAAAAAAAGTTTTAAAAAGCACAATTTAAAAACCACTAAAAGCAATACTATTATGGTATTTGGTCATTAATTTCAAAATTGAATGAAATTTTCCACTTTAAGCGATAGCGAAATTGTCGATTTTATTCACGGTACACTTTTAAATATTTTTAACTTCTTCTTGGTTCTTAATTGATAATTGGTTTTTGTGTTGTTTTTTGAAAGTTTAATTTTGCTTCTTGCCACTTTTATGAAATTCCCGATAACGTAAAGAAGTTAAAGATTTCAATAAAAAAACTACAGATTTTTTCAAAAATATTTTATAAAAAATTGTACCACTTGCTTTTAATATTTTTCTTATATTGATGTCTCAAACGTTGAAATTCTGGAAAGCTACACTGACTTTGCAACTTTCAATTAAATTCAAAATCAATGAGAGCTTTCAAGGAATTTGAAAACGAATTTGAACAATGCGAATTTCCTGAACAAAAGTTGATACTTAGTTTTGGTTAAAAAAATTTCCAATTTTACACATAATATTTTTAGGCTGGTTTTGCAAATTTTGTTGCTACACACCGTACGTTTTGACACCGGAAATTTGTTGTCCCGTTGCGAATAGAATCTCTTATGTGACTGTATTTCAAAAAGTTTTGTTAGTATCGCAAATGAACGAATGGGCGTAATTAAAGGTTCTAATTTCAATTAGAAGTAAGAAAAGTCCTCGTTTATTATTTCAATTGTGAATACATACACTCGAAAATTTTATCAGTTAATAGTATTGCTTTGATACAGATACCGTTAACAATCTTAAAAAGTTTATAAACAATGTCAATATGTGACAGCGCAAAGAGAAAGAAACCTAAGGGAAAATAAAAACAATTTTTATTTTTTTTGGTGTTGAGCATCGAATGAGACCGATTCCATGCCCTAAAAGTGTTCCCTCCCAGAGATATGCACGTTTTATGAGAGTGAAGTCGACGATTCTAAGCGCAGATAGAAAGGGACCTAACGGTAAAATTTATTTATTTCCATTTTTTCCCAACTAAATTAACAAAATAACTTGATTTTACGAAACTACAAAAAATTTATTTTTTTCCTTATGAACAATTTAAAAAAATAGAAAAATCATTTAATATTTAAAATGGCTGTCCTGAACAAAACCTGTTTTTACCTTTAGGTCCCTTTGACTATGCGCTGTCACTTATATATTCTTTTATTAAACAATCATTTCATTAACCAGACAGGCATATTATAACACACATATCAATAACATATTTGAGAGCTGAATACTTAGCAGAATTTCAATTAAATGGTTTAATTTGCATCATCGATCTTCTTTCGGATATTTCTTTACGTACAACATACAGGGACTTAACAAAGTTGAATCCAAAGCAGATAGACGGACATAGAACAATCGACTTTCCCATTCTTTGATGATGAATTTTAAAACTTATACTATGTTCACACACGCGCCTTAATTGTCAATTTATAATATTCTCGCAATTAAAGGCCTTTATTGAGCTCAATTTACGATACTAAAAATTACTTTTAAATTGAGCAATATACACTTAATTGTTTCACTTATTGTCCAAAACTCAATATACAACTCTTGAGAAGCATGTGCAGTGAAAAGAAAATTCTATAGGTGGCATTTCTAATGTCAAACAAATAAATATGCAAAAAATAAATAGTAAGAAAATGGAAAATGGTTGATGGAAATTTTAATAAAATTTTTTAATAAAGTCAAATACATATTTAATTATATAAATATAATTGTAAAAATATTTTATAAACAGGAAAAACACTGAAAAGAAGGCATTATTTGATTTGGTATAAATACATCGTATTTTTACAGCTGTAAAATGCTATTGGAGTAAGATAAATTGAGTATGTGTTAACACTTATTTTAATTGCTCTATTAAAACTAAATTGAAACAATTAAAAATATCTGTCTGAACAGAGTATTACAAGCAGAATGGCAAAACTTGGCACCACAGGTGAAAGGTACAAAAATAATGATCTATTTTGCTACTTTTTATACCCTTCACACAGTGAAAAAGGGTATATATAGGTTTGTCATTCCGTGTGAAATTTCTACAATTTTCATTTCCGACCCCATAAAGTATACATTTTCTGAAAGCTTATGAATAGAGGAGTCGATTAAGCCCTGACCGTCTGTCCGTCTGTCCGTCTGACCGTCTGTCCGTGTGTATGTTGAAATCAACTTTTTGAAGCCCCCCGACATAGGTTGGACCCGGGTAAGGTATTAAAATATCAGAAATATTCGGGAGTAGATCGGTATTGAAAATCAGAAACATCGGTACATAAACAACTGAGATATGAGCAAAAACCCACGACCACCTCGATTTTCTTTTCATAAAAACAACATTACAACAACAACATACATACATACAAACGTGTATACTGGTTAGAGAAAACGTGGCATCGAATCCCAGCTGAGGCAAAAAAAAAAAACATTAAAAAAACTGTCTGTTTGATGTGCTTTATGAGCTGGTGGAATCATTGGTCCGTACTTCTTTAAATATGACGTTATTCGAACGTTACAGTCAATGGTGACCGTTGTAGGGCCATGATGACAGACTTTTTCGTTCAACAATTGAGCAACCATGATGTGCAAGAGCTCATAACATAATTGGTCTATTGATAAGACGCTTGGTAACCACATAGGTTTACGTTTCAGATTCGTGAATGGGCTGAAATATAGTGCGATTTAACGCCACTAGACTATTTTCTGTGGGGATATGTAAAGTCGATACTCTACACCGATAATCCCGAAACGATTGAACAATTGGAGAAGAACATTTGCCGTGTTATTGTTGGAAAAAAGTCATTGAAAATTGGATCTCCAGATTAAACAACGTCCGAGCGGTCATATGCCAGAAATCATATTTAAATAATAATACCAAAACATAATCTTTCGAATAAAGTAAATTTTATGTCAATTTAAAAAAGATATCTTTGTTTAATTTCCTTTCAAAGTTCTATACTTCTATAAAAAAAACCACCCAATCGTGCTTTCAGCACACGGACAGATGGATGGATATAACCTTAATTGAAACCAGAACCATATGGAATGTAAAATGAATATTTTGATGTGCTACAAACAGAATGATAAAATGAATATACCACCACACCAATTTGAGCCAATAAGCTAAAAAATAAATTAAAGTCAAATAAATTTTTCTAAATAACAGAAGGTGGCGCTAAATGATTTGGTAATTTTTTTGAGTGTAACACGAGTCAAGTATAAGAGATCGATTTGTTGTCTATTGGTTGTTTAAAAAGATCATCTTCGTTCGATACAAGATAAATATTTATTTTTAAACATCTGTTTATTTATTTCAAAAACAAATGTAATCTCTTGCAGGGTTGGAAATATAGTAGAAACATTTTCAATAAATTTTAAAGTTTATGTTTAAGGAATTAAAATGCATATAGCAACGAAAACAACAAAACTATCTCAGTTAAAAAAATGGCAACACTGTCCAGCGAGCGAGTGTTTAAAAATCCAATTATAAGAAATCCAATCGTCTAAAAAAAATTAAAAAAATATTGATTGACATAAGCAAGGTTGCACATCTTTGACTATTACGATATCGGGAATGGTATCTGAATAATTATAAATTCGGTATCGATAGTAGTGTTTCAGTTATATTTCTACACCGGTATTGCATATGTATATATAGGGTGTCCCAAAGCTAACGTCAGATTTGAATTTGTCGCCTTTTGTGCAGTAAAGTCTAGGCAATCCAAAAAACTGCTCTCAATGTGTTTATGCATCTAAATTCAACACCAAATACAAGTATTTATCGTTCAGTATTTATGAGTTATAAACCTTAAAAGTTGCTGCTAACTATATATAACGATAGAGCATATGCCTCTTTAAATAAAAAAACTTATTGTAGTATATTTTAATTTAACAATTTGATAACAATAAAAAAATAAAAATTACAACAAACACATTTTTCGGCCAACCTTTCCTATTCCAAAAATTAATTTACAATTATAAAAATTAGCTTCTGAAATTCTTGCGTATAATTCGAGTAGCTGACAAATAATTTTGCAAATACACATGCAAACATACATACACACTTCTGTTAAAGTTAAAATGTTTTTTGTTTTTATACCCGCCACCAAAAAAATGGTGGGGGTATATTCATTTTGTCATTCCGTTTGTAACACATCGAAATATCCATTTTAGACCCCATAAAGTATATATATTCTGAATCGGGGTTTGATTTGATGACGATCTAGCTATGTCCGTCCGTCTGTCCGTATGTCCGTCTGTCCGTCTGTTGAAAGCACGATAGAGGTCGCACCGAAAAAGCTAGGGGGCTCAAATTTTGCCAGAATCTTTCTTATAGACAAGGTTTGTTTGGTATTGAAAATGGGCTAAATCGGAATATTAGGAAGAGAGTTATAGCTCGAAAAGCAAGAGTAGGTCGGAAAAACCGTGTCCTTCGAACATCGAATAAAATGGAATTGTGTCCAAACGCCTTAACGTAGACTCATGAAACTTCGAATATATATTTACTGGGCAAAGGCAATATTTTTCCCTGAAAATTGTCTAAATCTATGCATTAGGAGAGGAGTTATCGATCAAAATGTACGAAAATTTATACCGCACAGTGTATTTTTCGGTATATTTAAAAACAAAAACGTCATAAAAGCAACAAAATTGGATGTACGACTCTGAAATTTTGCACACTTTGTTTTTTGGTAAGGCGCTTTTTTGTAACGGAAAATCACTTTTACGCCCACCTCCCATATAACGTTTTAACTAAAATTCATATAATTTCTCTATTAATAAAGATTTTGGAATAATAAAGGCCTATATTGAAACACCTCAGTTGTACTCATTCGCAAAAATAACTTTGACACGCCTACTACAACGCCCACTTTTCACGTTATCTACCGTTAATGAAATTTAAAAGCTCATAAAACCGCTAAAATTAGAGGTGTGATGATAAATTTTGCTACGTCTATCCCCCTAGGCAATTTCATTACTATGCCAAAAAATTAAGGTGCCACGCCCACTTTTACGCCCACCTCCCATATAACGTTTTACCTAAAATTCATATAATTTCTCTATTAATAAAGATTTTGGAATAATAAAGGACTGTATAGAAACACCTATGTTGTACTAATTAGCAAAAACAACTTTGACACGCCTACTATAACGCCCACTTTCACTTTTGAATTGTGTCCAGACGCATAAACGTAGTCATGAAACTTCGAATATATATTTATCGAGTCAAAAGAATATTTTTCCCTGAAAATCGCTTAAATCTATGAATTAGGAAGAGTTATAGATAAAAATGTACGAAAATTTATACCGCACAGTGTATATTTCAAATTTAAAACGTAATAAAACTGACAAAACTATATGTACGATTCTGAAATTTTGCAAACATGGCTTTTTGGTCAAAGTCTTCGTTATAACGGAAAATAGATGTGCCACGCACACTTTTTTCCTTAAATTTTTATAAAAATATATTAGTCATATATATTAGCATTTATTCATCATACACTGCGCCATTTATTGTACTGTAGCTAAATATTAGATAAAGATGATAAGATAGATGACTTTACTAGCAACTACTAGATGGCATGCTTACAACTTATGCTTATGTTCTCCTGAAGTTATGCTCTATTAAAAATGGGAAATTAGGAAAATTTTGACCTAAGTAAAAAAAAATTATCTCTAAACATTATAAACAATTTATTTTCATGTACTAATGACTAACAAATTTTAAAATTATACAAAACTTATTTCGTTTGAAAATCTTTCAAAAGCAAAATGTTATAGAAGTTTAAAAATCAAAATCTTACTAATAAATTTCCCGTTTTAGAAAAATGCAGAAAATGTATATTTTAAATCACCCTGTGGCCCTTAAAATTTAACCTTAAATTCACTTTCTTCCTCTTAAATTCATGTAAATTCTCTATGAAAAAAGATTTTGGAATACTAAAGGACTATATTGAAATATCTAAGTTATGTTTATTAGCAGAAACTTTAATGACACGCGTATTTTAACGGCCACTTTCATTGAAAGACTAAATTTACGAAAACATTTTACTAGCATACCGAAGTTATAATGGGTGGTTTAATTTTAAGGGACTATGTTGATTTTGAATAAAATTATTATGAAATTATTATCATTTATTTTTATAATGATAATATTTGTATGCTTCAATTATGTATGGAACAAAATATCGGCCAAATGGCCCCCCAACCTAGGCGGCACATTTCATTTTCAATGACACTGTTGATGCTCGATTGTTGGGCACGATGATGAGTCGAGGTTGCTTGCTCTTTTGTCACGTTATCGTAAAAAACAGCAATGTTTCCCATTCAACGAACTAAGATGGCATTCACAGATGTTTTCACATTTCATACAGACCTGCTTTGCAGACATTTAAATATTTTTTACAATTCTCACGATTGTGGACGAATTCGAACGATTATGTTGACCAAAAGAATCACGAAGTGCACAAAATGCATTTTGATTTGAACGCCCATTTTTATAAAGATCTTTAATATTTAAAAGCGTTGCTCGATTGCGTATCTTTCCACGGTTCAAATTGAGTTAGTCTGAGATTGAGAAATGTCAAATGAAATACAAGAAAAAAGTTGAAGTTTAGATGTGGTTCACCTTAAACATGGGCCCTTAAAATTTAACCACCCTCTACAAAGAAAGTGATACATATTTTATTATAAAGAGATTATTCTATAGCGATTAACAAAATAATAAATATTGTGCTTTAAATGTACACAAAATTGGTGGTGGGTATAAAAGATTCGGCACAGCCGAATATAGTGCTCTTACTTGTTTTTTTTCGGTCAATTGAGTCAAATCATGTTAAAAAAAAAATTCATTCTTTCATTGATTTCGTTAGTATGATCACATATAAATGAACAAGTACATTGTCGTGGACTTGATTTTGTTGCTGGAGAATGTGACCACAACTGAAATGTGCCGCTTGTTGTTATTATTGTTGTTTTTAGCACAAGTACCAAAAAGTCTAAATTTGGCATTGTTGTGCTTTTACATGTTCAAAATACATACATAGCTGAAAACAAAGGAGGTGGATAATTGTTTGCTGCAATTACCAATTTGGTGGCATGTTGCAATTATCAGCTACCAAAACAAAACGAAACACAAACGAAAGGTAAAAAATGAATAAATTTAAACAAATGAAAATAATAATAATAACAATTGACTATATCAACCAATTACAGCATTAGTAGTCAGTAAGTAGTTGTTATACTAAATATTATTGTAGCAAATTTGAAAAGACATAACAAGTCACATCAAGTGGATTGTACGTTTAGTGTGAGATAGTGTTAGTAACAGGAAAATATTTTAATTTTTTCGTATATTAGATAATTAAATAAATGCTTCAAATTCTATACAAACGGCTCTGATGACAGGCCGTTACACTTCTCATTAATTTTCCATAGAGATGAGGTTGTTTCTATTTAGTTCACAACAGCAATGTTTTTAAGAGACCAACTGGTACATTGATGTACAGAAGTCTTACTGTGCAATGTACGGTGTACATAACCGACCAAGATTTACAAATTTTTTGACCACTCTTTGAATAGTTGACACAAATGGCACTTTCTCGATTTAAAATTCTTTAAATTTCACGAGCGTTCTTACTTACTGCGTTTACTTCCATTTCTGCAAAAAAAATTATTGGAAATTTGACTTACCGATTAAACTTCTCGATGTAGCCGAAATGGCCACATGCACAAAATTATATTCAAATTAGACTTTCGAAAAATTATCGTTCGAATAAAGACAAATTCATGATATTTATCTGTATTGTAGTTCAATGCACTAACCTTAAGGCAACAGTTCAAAATATAACATCTAAAACTGTTTTCTTTCTTTTAATAGTCCTTAAAATAATATCACAAGAGAATAAGTTTTGGTTGTTCCACCATAAAGTCATTCACCCTTGTCAAAAACCAAAGGTATTATCACATGGAGGTATAAAAATTTCTGTTATTTAAGACTTTATTTATGTATTGACGGTGAACTTTAGTAGATAGTTTAAATTTATCAACTGATAATTAGCTGTTTCTTCTCCAATTTCAAAATTTAATTCATTTTGTTTCTTCTCTCATTATTTCCTTTTATTTCATATGAGATGAATGGTGATACAAACTATTGTTATTGCATGACTACACGTTGTGAAGGGTATATAAGATTCGGCACGGCCGAATATAGTACTCTTACTTGTTTTTATTAAATTTATGAAAACTTGTTTTTCTGATTCAGTTTTTTTTTTGGAACATTTTCTGTCTCATCCGGAATTAATAATCCCTTATTTCACAATTCTAGCTTCATAAACGTATAAAATACAAAAAGTATCTCTTGGTCGGCCATAACATTTTTATTCGCACCTGGTATAATTAACTTCGAAATTCTGGTTTCATAAACGTAGAAAATGCAAAAGGTATCATAAAAATTCCAAAAATTGTCTTTTCGGACGCCCATAATATTTTCAGTTTCACCTCTTATCAATAGTCATTAATTTCGAAATTCTAGCTTTGCAAACGTTGAAAATACAAAAAGTACCATAAAATAAATAAAAAGTATCTTTCTAGTCGCACCTAAAAATTTTACCTTTATAAACGTAGAAAATACAAAAAGTACCATAAATATACAAAAAAGTACCTTTTCGGTCGCCCATAACATTTTGAGCCTCAGCTCGGATCAATAGTTTCTAGTTTCATAATTCTAGCTTCATTAACGTAGAAAATACAAAAAGTACCAAAAAAACAGAAAAGTACCACTTTTGGGTTTTCCATATAATTGTATTAATTCGAAGTTTAAAATGTTCAAATATCTATGTAACAAAATATTTAAATAGACATGATTCGAAGTAAGTAAATCTACTATTTTTTGCATAAAAGTAATTATGTTCTCAAAAGTACCAAACTGTTCTCCCGATTTTTCCCCTTTCCATCCTGTTATGAAAGCGTTTCAATTTTCAACAAATTACATAATTTTATATGCCTGGTAAAATCCCTATTACAATTTTTTCTGAACTAGGAATTATACACATTTTCCGGTATTTTTCTCTTTCTTGTACGTTTTTTGTCCCCCTAAAGGTTTCCAAAAATTTCACCTAAATAATTGTCCATATTCTATCAGGCAATAATAATTATCAAATTTTGTCCCATTGAATAATGATATTCTTTAAAAAAAAAGTACCAAAAATAGGGACAATTTTGATCCCTTACACATGCGAATTTCAAAAGAGTGCCGAAATCCTATTAAGATTTTTTGGCGGATTAAGTATACAATTTAAAGTTTTTTTTACTAGCTTTACGTGTTTGGAAGTTACATAGAATACCAAAAAAGTACCAAATTGTAGAAACCCCTTAGGGGTTTAAAATTAAAAAAAACTCTAGTGCAAATTACAATTCTTTTTCAATTTAATTTGTACCATTCTTAGTTTAGCAAAAATATGATTACCTATTTTACCCGTTTTTACCCTTTTCTACCTTCTTAAAGTATGATTTTCCAAAAATCTCTTCTTAGTGTAGCTCTTTGCGTTTGGGCTGTGCGATGATTAATCAGTCAGTCAATCACATTACTCTTTTGTATATATAGATTGTTCTCCGAAACATTTTTCGATTAAATTTTTTTATATGAGGTTGGAAAATGTAAAATTACACAGTACAACACATGATTTGCCAACTCAATTCTGTGAACTGTATGTGAAATTAGACCCAAAAAGAAGAATTTCTGCATCATTCGTTTTGTCTTCTTACCTGCGATTTGAAGTTAGTATCGATTTGAAGTTAGTACTATCGTATAGGGGAATTTATCACGTTTTAGGCCCTGTTGTTTGACATAGCTCGACAACCACTAGCCCAATTTAGTTGAAATAAATTTTAAAAAAAATGAATGTATGAAGGGAAAAAATTATTTTTTGCCTAAAAATTTAAATTTTTTTTTTTAAAATACATAAAAAATCCAAAATGGAAAAAAGTTTCAAGTCTAGTTATTTTTTCGCAAAGTCACATAACCTATGAGCAAAATGAGACAAAGATCATAAAAATCGATGCACTCGTTTCGCTTTTATTCGCAATTGAGTAAATGTATGAATTTCAAAAATTTGCTCGAGATATGCACAACATTATTTGGAGAAAACATTGACACCTTTTTCATGATTCTGAGAATTAAAAAAAAAGGAATAAACAAAAGGTTATTTGATTTTTATGATTGCGGTAATAAATGTACGTGGACAATTAAACGGAAAGTGGACCTTTTTATTATTTTGGGTTTTCCGGTGGCTACCTATATGATTTTTTTACAGAAATTGCACCCACATTTAAGGGTGGTCATTATTTTGAAAGTTTTGCACAGTTTGAAACGTACAAGTGCTGAATCAGGTATATAGCCAGCCGCCCTTAAAATATGCGCCCATTTATAAGTACCTGGCAGTAAAATATTCAAAAATACGTAGTATTTATAGGTGTGCATTGATCGATTTTTGGCATTCAGCCCGTGCCGACGAACGCGAACAGTAAAAGTGATTTTTCTCCAGTTTTTTAAAAGTGAATAACAACAAAACATAAAATATATCAGTATGGAAAACAACAAGTGCCCATATTTGGATGAATATTGTTACGTTTGTAGTCATATCGTCCGAAAAATACAGAAAAAAGATCGAAAAAATTTGTTTACTGAGCAATTCAAAACCGCGTATTGTAATTATTTCGATGAAGCAGATTTAAGTGGTGCAAATTTTACGCCGAACACGGTGTGCAACAGTTGTTATACTACCCTTCTAAAAGCGTCAACTTCTACAAGGATGGATATTGCCAATAATTGAAAAGATGTTCTAAATTTTGTTTTTATGCATATTATAATTGCGTATTAATTGCATATTATTTTATTTTCATTAAGTTTTTATAAATAAAGTTTTTTTTTGCATGATAATTTTTTAATTTATATTTTTATTTTAAGGGTGGTGGCTATAACTGATTTTTGAAATTCATACATTTACTCAATTGCGAATAAAAGCGAAACGCGTGCATCGATTTTTATGATCTTTGTCTCATTTTGCTCATAGGTTATGTGACTTTGCGAAAAAATAACTAGACTTGAATTTTTTTTCCATTTTGGATTTTTTATGTATTTAAAAAAAAAAAAAATTTAAATTTTTAGGCAAAAAATAATTTTTTCCCTTCATACATTCATTTTTAACTTCGAAAGTGTTACTTGTTTAGGAAAACAATATATGAACAGATTAAGGGAATTGTAATTCTTAATTTTTTAAAATTTATTTCAACTAAATTGGGCTAGTGGTTGTCGAGCTATGTCAAACAACAGGGCCTAAAACGTGATAAATTCCCCTATACGATAGTACTAACTTCAAATCGATACTAACTTCAAATCGCAGGTAAGAAGACAAAACGAATGATGCAGAAATTCTTCTTTTTGGATCTAATTTCACATACAGTTCACAGAATTGAGTTGGCAATCAATTAACTGAAAAATGTTGTACTGTGTTATGAAAGAAGAGAGAAAATTTCTGAAATTTAAAAAGGAATAGCTTATCAATTTAAACTATTTAAATTATAAAATACTGATATTTCCGTTAAAAATGTAATAAATTTATAAATCAATTTTTGCTTTTCTACCTTTTCTCATTTTAATTTTTGTTGCATTTAATTTTGTTATTAGGTTCATTCGCTTATTTCGCCAACAAACAACCTTAAATGTTATAAAAAAAATTTTCAAAATTAATGTTTTTTCTTTGGGTTTAGAGTTAATTAAAATAAAAATGATTTATTAATTGATTTTTTGTAAACATTCCCAATACCTTAATGGCTTTAATTTCCTAATTGCGCAATTAATGTATGTCTGAACATACTATTAGCTAAATTTGTATGATTATAGTTAAAACAAAAGTCGCCTTAATTTAACTTTTATCTTATTTTGTTGTTGTTGTTTTGCTATTCACCTGTTCGTAGGTATGCAGCTCAGTTTAATGATTTATTTTTAGTTGTTTGTCTTATTTTTAGCTTAAGTTGTTTCAACAAGACTCTAACCATAAATGTGAAGATCAGTTTTAGTTTAAGAATTATAAACTTTTCAATTTAACCTCATTTACTATGTTCATACGTGTTCTATTATTGTTCTGTTAAAAATATTTATTCATTTTTGTTGAATTGTTTTTTTTTTTGTTTTTTTTGTTTGTTTCGTTTATGCGGATTTCAGTGATCGTGTTCAGCAGTTTGTATGAAATTGCTATTTAGCTACTGAATTTTTGTTTTGTTAGTAGAAAAAAAACGCGTTTGTTTTTCTTTAGATAACCTAAACAAGATCAGTTTTGTGTGTTATACATATAAAGTTTTCTATTAAATTTTAAAAATAATAATTTTTTTCTCACTTCTTATGCGTTGATTTTTTTTATATCACAAGTAAAATTTGCCAATAATTCCTTTATTATTTAGTAGTACGGTATAGGATTTTTAGTGCTGTTGCAGTTAGTGAAACTTAGGAAAATAAATTTTGTTAAAGGTTAGTAAGCTTAATTTGCTTTGTGTATGAAATTTTAGTTTAAATATGACAATACAGGAAAAATATGGTTGAGGTAACCATAATCGAAGAGCAACATACTATGATTGAATTGTATAATTGTGGTTAAAAATAATATTGGTTACCAGTTATCATTATTATGTTTAATTTAAGTATCATTCAATAACCATACATATGACTACAATTGAAATCGACAATCTTTGCTTTTTTACGGCAAATTATTGTTTTTTGCTGTAACATACACATATAAATTGTACTTACCAATTTAATTGCAATTTTTTTACCAATATTTTTTTTTAATTTTCTCGTTTATTTTTAAATTTTTCTTTAATTTTTCAAAATTTTTGATATCTCAAACTTTTAAAATAATAAAAACTATTACTTGTTTTCGACAACCAAATATTGTTTTAATCATGCCGTAACCATGGTTTTTCTTTGCATGTAGACAACGGCGATTTAATACAACAAGTCAACTTTTTAAGAAACATTTTCTCTCAAGACCAATTCGTATATAAGGGATGGAAAAGTTGTTATGATGTGTTTGATTAAATAAACTTTCATTAAAAAATGTTATATAAATATTTGTGAACCACATTCTAAATCTTAAAAATTTATTATTAAAAAACCACTTACATTCCAAATAATTGTTTAATACCAAAACCAAAATCTAATTTGCCATCTCTGCATTAATAAATGAATTCAAAGCGAATTAAAAAATGGTTAGACTTGCTTTTCCATCAGCTGGGCGGATAATTTCACCTGTATGAATTCGCCTTGATATATCGTCGTTCGTAAATTATTGTGTTCTATGTGACATATAAAACCTATACGTAAAGAACACACTAATTTACGAACGACGCGTCGCGACGATATGACTTCACTTTTTGAGCAAAATGTTTTGTATTCTGGTGATATTTAGAGAAGTTCCTAAAAAGGAACCTAATATTTATAAAGTAAAGATCATTAGACAAAATTTTATTTGTTATGAGCTGAGTGTTAAACAATTAATTAATACAACCTAATCCTGTAACTTATTATTCACTATGTTCGAGAAGTTCGATCAACTTGGAAATTTTATAGTACAAACTGTTGTGACAACATAATTTTTTATTGAGAATAGTTTACATTTACTTAATGGGCCAATTCAAAGTAGACTCTCATATTGTACTATGTCATATAATTCATATTAATATGACTAGTGACTTTGAACACCTTTTGTTAACAAATTATGTATTTAATACAAGAAAGAAGACAAAGAGATGACGCTGTTAAAAATTGTATGTATACAGGAAAGAAGAAAAAAGAAATTATTCTCTCTGAGAGGTGAGAAGCGAAGAAATTCTCTCTGAGAGTCAGTATGGTTAAAAGTATAACATAAACAATTTCTTATACATAGGAAACAAATGTGTAAAGTCATATTATTTTTTTGTATGGAAATTACTAACAAAAATTGTATGCATGCATAAAATAATATGAAATAGTACAAATATGACTGATATGCAACCACTTTGAATTGGCCCAATGAATTTAATCGAAACTTAATGTGAACTGGAGCTCAACTCATATTCTGTGAAACGCTGAAATGAAATTTTTAACACATTATCATAAAGCTTTTGATTTGCGTTTAGTGAAAATGCAAAGCATATGTTAAAATCAGAGACCGAAACTAACAGTTATTTTGAAATTTTAAAACAAAAAAAAAAGCATATAGAAGTAAATGTCGGAAAACGGATTCAAGTATACCATATTGATCCTTATGCATTAGTCTATGATAAAATATGTTGCTTTTTAAAATTTTGATTTTGATTTTTTCAAGCAAGAATAAAAGTAATTTTTTGATATTTTTCTTTCAGCAAAAATAACATTATTTTTTGAAATTTTTAATTTTTTGAGCAAAAATAAAAGTTATTTTTTAATTTTTATTTTCTCGAGCCAATATCAAGTATATTTTAAATATCAGAATTTAGTTTTACTATCATGAGAGTTTCCAAATTGTCCACTGATAAATTGCACCACAACTCTCCTAGAATCAGTTTGAGAGCTGAAAAGGATCTCTCTACACTAACTTGTGTCGCAGGTACAGAATGCATAAACAAAAGGAGCAGAACGAAACAAAATTTTTCATTGTTATACGGCCTGTCGATTTTCGTTTTGTGTAACAGTGCAAACCAAAAGTGTCAAAAAATGTTTAATTTGATAAAATGTTCTACACACATAATTTATTGGTGAAACGCAAGATTAACAAAAACAAGATTACGCATGAAGACTTTTATAAACTTTTATAAACTTATTTATTACTTAAAGAAGAATAAAAGCATTACAGTTTATATTGCGTCTTATATGTGTAATTTACCCTTTTTAAGTTAGTTTAAAACAATATTTTTTTTGTTTTCGATTTATATTATTCTTTATTGCTATTATTATTTATTTTAACACTTTACGCACTTTTTACAATTTTTACTTGTATTATCAATCATTTGTTTGCGGGTGTGACGTCAAATTACAACAAACATAAAAATGATCGTTGGTTGCCATCTCATCCCACCCTCCAATGATTCCTATTAAATATTAAGGGCCGTATTCATAAAAAATATTTTAGGTTTATTAAAGGCTTATTTGACAGATGTTGTAGAGAAATTTGTCAAATAAGCCTTCAATAAACCTAAAATATTTTTTATGAATACGGCCCTAAGCGTTTTATATTGTTATTAAAAGTTCTTATCAATTTCTTACCTTTGTTCATCCCTAATTCTTTCTTAAATAATTTTGCAGAATATAATTTGTTTACTTTATTATTTAATTTGACATTTGCTCAAAAATTTTAATGACATAATTCAAAAAGTCACTACAGTTGCAATAGAACACTGTTTTCATAAAACATACGAGAATCGCTAAATAAGTATTTGTGAAATGATAAAGTGAAAAATGCAAATGAAAACGAAAATTATTTTTATTTTTCACAGAACAGAAAATTGATTTTGTAATCTAAAAATATAAATTTATTCCAACAATTTTATAGCCTTCATTCCGTTTGTAATTTCTACAGTATTTATATGCTACACTATTAAGCAAATAAATATTAAGAATCCTTATGTATAGAGAAGTCGAATTAGCTTTGTTCGTCTATCCGCCCGTGTGAGTTTCAAACTAACTTTTTGGAGCTTTCCATAATCCCACGGATTTTATAAAAAAAAGGTTTTCGGGAATTCTGCTATTGAAGATCTGCTATTCGGACACATTAGCGGATGAGTTATGTTCAGAACAAAATCAAATTTTTCAGCTCCCAGAAAACTGCTTGTTGAACATTAATGAAAATGAAAAATATTGGTTCAATCATAACAACAGCAAAAAAAGCAAGCGGTAAGTGATACATACTTACACATGTATTTATGTATGGATATGATGGTTATATTGTTGATGCTTGTACAGGGTGGACCAAAAGTCACGCCTGCGTGTAAAAATTTAATAACTTTTCTGTTTATTAATATTTTTTTTCAGATTTTATTCATCGATTCGTGTAACACCACCATGCAAAATTTAACGACTGAGCAACGAACGAAAGTGGTAGAATTTTACTTTTCCAATGGGCGCTCAATTTTACTGACGCAACGAGCATATCGAAATTATTTCAACACCAGAAATGCACCTAACCAAACCACAATTAATAGTTTAATTGCACGATCAGGAAGACCAAGAATAATACAGAATCAAGTGAACATTGATCGTGTACGGGTCAGTGTTGCAGAATATTCAGGAACTTCAACGCGAAGACGTTCTGGACAACTGGGCATCTCTAGAACATCACTTCAACGTATTTTACGTCATTTAAACATGCATCCATACAAGGTCCAATTGACCCACGTGCAGTTATGCAAAACGCCTGTTTAAGAGCCCAATTGTGCATCGATGAAAATGGTGGTCATCTCTCTGACATTATTTTTCATAATTAAAATTTAGGTCATACAAAGATAATATTATAATTAAAAAAAAAAATTTTTATAAAAAATAATAATAAACAAAAAAGTTATTCAATTTTTACACACAGGCGCGACTTTTGGTCCACCCTGTACATACATATGTAGCAATTTATTGCGCAATCATTGTTATGCTGATTTCTAGAGCAATTTTTGCCGCAATAAAATAAATAAATAAATTTTAATTCAGGCTTGAGTTCATATTAATATTCTATTTGTAATAGAGAACTTTTTTTTCTTAGTTGTGATAAATGCACAAATAATCTGAAAATTATTTTTTTTTTTGTTTACCGACACTAGCCGAGTGGAACGCATTTTTGAAACCAGCCATGATTTCATCATCAGCACTCACAATTAAAAAAAAATTCTTTGTTACAATAAGAATGTTAATATGAACTCAAGCCTAAATTAAAATTTGAATATTAGTTTAAACCGAAAAGTTCGATAAATAAAAAAATTCAATTAAAATAAATAAATTATCTTAAATAAATTACTAGTTTTGTGCTCCCCATCCAATAAAAATAGACACATGTTGGCAATAAAGTGCCGTTATTCTGCCGACATTTTTGAGATTGTTACGTGAAAACGCAGCGTTATAATGACGTTGCCTGTTTAACGTTTATTTGCGTTAAACAGAAAATAAAACTTTCGTTACATTACCATACTACAGTGGGCTCTGCAAAAGAGAAAACAAGAGTTCCACTTACGTCCTTAAAATTGAAAAGTTCAATTATTTTCCATACAAACCTTTCAATTCCAGTGCAAGAAAAACAACTTCATTTATGTATTTTTATACTAAATTATATCTAGATTAATTTTATTTGTATGCTTTTTTGTAAAATTACTGTTTAACTATATTAAATTATACATAATTTTTTTGGGTTTCATTTTAGTTTTTCTTAAATTTTTTAATATTTTAAAACATTAAACGACTTGTTAAAATTAATATTTCTTTATTTAACGATAATAATATTTAATTTATGCTAACAATATATTAAAATATACGTAAAAATTTAACGCATAAAAAAAACGAAAAAAAAAACACTTACTTCTACACCGAGAAAAAATGGTCAAATGTAAATTATAATAAATATTTGTAAAAAAAAATCGTTAAATACCGATTATGAGTAGAGTGTATAACCCCAGCACACTATTTCAATGCAGGTCGCAGTCAAAGGTCTCTTTTGTAGTCAATAAGAATTATAAATCTTATTCATTAAATTAATGATTAAATAATTAGAAAGAAAAATTTACTTTTTCAAGTCAATTTAATTTTATTTTTAAGGCAATTTGTATACACAGGAAATATATTGGTTGTGGCAACCGAACACGTTTCTATGGTCAAAATTATAATCACCCAGTTTAGTGTATACTTGGAACTTCGGCAACGAATGTCTGTAGCTACAAACATGGAATTGTAATATCGTTACTAAGGCATATTCAAGGTGAATTCGTATATCAGTTGTTCGATTCACTAACTTTTAAGGCCATGAGAGGTAAAACTTGGTCGCTTTGTGTGACATTGCTAACTTTTACAGAAAAGCGTGAGGGAAACAGTGTATGTCACAGTGAAAAGTTTGACATTGTTTGTTTACCTATAAAGTTTGCAAGTACTTTTCTAATTTTTTCACTATTATTTTATTATTTAAAAATATATTTTTTAAATAAAAGCACAAAATTTTATTTTATAATAGTTTTTAAAACTAATTAATTTTGAGTTCGAATTAAAAAAAAAAATATGTAAGAAAATTTGCCATCTGATTGTCAAAGATGCGTTGAAAGTACCTTATGTAACATGTTTCGTAAAAGTATGACTATTTCATCTTCATGTCAAAGGGAATTTCTAATGCAACGCGAATCAAAAGTTTTACCTGACATGGCCTTTATCGATCCGACAGTACTTATTTAGTTAAATCTGTTCACATGGATTATTGTTGCTTTAGCTTAAGATTAAACGATTAACTAATTGCTTTTGACGATACTGGACAACTAACGATCAACTGATATCTTGTTAGAGTTGGACACAAATCGGTTACTTTAGTTCAATTTTGCCAACAACTTCAGTCGTTTTTTAATTGAACCCCTTTTAAATTACCGTGTGGTTTGTGCAAAATATGAAAGAGGTTGTTGGTAGAAACGGACTTAACTAACCGATTGACCCAACTCTACGATTGATCCAACTGTACATCTTGTTAGAGCAACCAAAAAAATTCATCACCAACATCACTCCCACAGGTCATAGCCCAGACTTAAGCCATTGATTTTCGAAGTGAGTATACGATTTAACTTTTTATCGTTAAAATTAACAATAAAGAAATGTTTTTCGTTAAGATAACAACAACTCTTGTTAAAATATGTTACTAATTCTGAAATCGATAAGATTCTTGTTTACTTTTTTTGAAATATCAGCTCTTGGGACAAGACTACCTTGTAAATGTGTCTTGATCATAACGATTGGCAACAATTTTCGTTATCCCAACTTAAATTGTATATTCTGTGTAGTTTAATAGTCTATTTAAAAATAAAAAATTTATTATATTGCAAATCCATATGATTTAACAGGAGGTTATATAATAACCAAAAGGTAAATTAAACTAAATACAGATTTTGCAGGCGTGGCAACTTAAACGGACAAGCAATAAGTTTGGATCAGCTCTAAATACTCCAAATGTTTTATTAATTCAAAAAAATTATTGTTAAAATCTCTTGGTATTTTGAGTATTATTTTGTGTAATTTACTTACAAATTAACTAAACGAACTAATCGCTTATTATCAATAAATTAGGTTTTATTTAGTTAGGGTTTGGATTTTTAAGACAAAAAAATTGCATATTCGGGGTATTTCGAGTTTCACGGGTTTTTTTTTTAATATTGCAAAGCACATTGTTGTTTATTTAACAACTTGAGACTTTAAATTTATATTTATTTCGTTTGCCTTTACCCCGTTTTAATAGCAGAAATAAATAAAAAAAAACGTTTGATGTTTTAAGCAAGGAAACGCCTATTGAATTTAAAAATTTCTCTTTTATACGCCTACAGTCATTGTCTTAAGCTAATAGCTGTCAGTCATCTTAAAACTTTTTCTATATATTTTTTGTATACCCTTTACCATGAGTTATTTGAACATTAAAGTTTTGCATTCCGTTTGATACTTCTACAATATTTCCATTTGTTACTCACAGGGTATACGTATATTTTCAATCCTTATATAACAAGGAGGTTTTATTTAGTGTTTGTTGAAATCAAGTTTTTGAATCCCTTAGAAGTCTTATTAATCCGTACGCAGTATTAGTATATTACGGGCATTAAGGAAATTTCTGGTATTAAAATTAAGCAAAATTGAAGCGTTAACGGCGGACATATAATCAACTTAATATTTAAAAAAAATTTTTTAAACCAATAGTTTTCTTCTTTACATCTGTATAAGTAAAATTGATATATTTAACTTGGAGGTTATATTTATAAAAATGTAATTAATATTTTTTAATAATTATAACATGTGTTTATAAGTATGTACATCTGAAAACTTATTGCATACCAGCATACATGTCTCTGATTTATCATAACATTCTTTGTAGGCAGGCTATGACGATATTTATGTCCATTTTTACTTTAATCCGACATAAAGTTACGTTACGTTACGTTAGTTTAATAATTCTATTTTATATAATCTTAATTGTATATTACGTTTGCTTAAGAAAATTTTAAGTCACTTTTAGTTTAGTTTCCCGTTTTATTCCGTTAGAAATTAATAACAAAAAGTATTCTCTGGGATTTTAAACAAACACTTACGATTATTCCAAACCCTAGTTTAACTGATTAAACCTTTTCAGGAATTGTCAATCACAGTCTTTTTAATACTTTTTCTTTGTTAATTGTCATTGTTGCATGGGGTTATAACTATGGTTAATTATTTAATTTATAAATATAATCTTGTATAAAATGTATATGTTTGGTTTTGTGTTTATAAATGTAAATTTATTTTAATTTTATAGATGCATACATACATACATACTTGAATATGTAAGCAAGTGTATGTATATGTATGCATATATTTTTTGCATATTTTATATTTTATTAAAAAAATATATTTAGTTTGTTTAATAAATTGTTTTGTTTTATTATGCATGTATGTCTTTTAGGTTCTACCTCTCGCTTCCTTACTTTTATTTAACATCTCTAAATAAATTATTTGCAAAATCTATCTATTCATTCTTATTTTGAAGGCCAATTGTTTCCAATATGTCTTCTGACTTTAAGTCATATTAAACTGTATGATTTTTTTCTGTCTGTTCAGCTGGTTTTAATGATAGTGTGCCACTCGGTATTCGTGCTCTTCGTCACTGACGTACATGCGTGTTAGATCAGATGCAACAGAAGCACTATCACTGCTGGGAGGAAAAAAGGGAGAGAAAAAGAAGAGAAAAGAAAAATATGTTACAAACGAAAGTAAAGGAAAGCAATAAAAAGGATAATATCAAAAAAAAAAAGATCTGATAAAATTTATTATGTTTTAAAACTGTCAAGTTTTCATACTAGCGCGGGTTCAAGGTGAAGAAAATAAAGGATATTTACCTCCTTCCCCAGCATAAGATTTTTGTTTTGATAAGTTATATTATTGACAGCCATAAAATAAACAATTCATACAATTTATTTAAAACTTCCAAACCCCCCACCATAACGCTTAAGCTGGTAATTACTGTGAAAACTGTCTTGCTCATTTCCATTTGGTCAGTTGCTGCCGTAGCAGTGATCGCTGTCGCCAATGTGGAAGCAGATGTTACAAGTATTTTATATACCAATGAAAATGAAATTTATTAAAGACAAAAACCGCGTTCAAGAAATAGGCCAAATGTTACGAATCCCGCATTTTTTATAGTTATACAGCCAATAACATGATATGCGGTTTTAGCAGAACGATTTTCATGTCACATAGCACGCAATAGAATTAATTTGTTTAAATAAATAACCATTTTGACGCTAAATAATTATTTTCGCTGGGAACATGTAAAGTCATACACATATGGTCACTTCTATGTCATCGTACGTGACATTTGTACTCCTATAAAGTGGAGTAATTTTTGCCAAAGTAAGAGTAACTGAAACAAAATTAGATCTTTATGTTCCATTCAAAGTGTACTTTATTAAAAGAAAAAAAAATAATTATATTCTAAGCATTGTTGTCTAAAATACCCAGAAAAATAAGAATATATAGTACGTGACATAAAGCAGAAGTGATTTTGAGGTTTATATGGAAATATGAAAAAACCTGCGAATCTTGGGAGGTATTTTTTCTTTTTTTAATTTATTACACCAAATTGTTTTTCATTTAAAATCCATCATACTTAATTGAAAACAATCTTTAAATGATTTTATAATAAACTAGCTGATACCCGGTGTGCTTCGCCACCCCAAATTTTAGTATTTAATTCATATGTACCCATTTTTTCCAGAAATGTGTATTTGGGTGTCAAAGTTGCTCTTGCAAAATTTTACAACTCTAATATCGTTTTCCGAATATACGAATTTTAGTGTTTAATTCATGTGGCCACGCCTACTATTGAAGTCCGCCCATTTTTTACCCAAATGTTCGTGTGGATGTCAAAGTTTACCGTAATTAATTTGAAGACTCTAGCTGCATTAACTTTCGTGATATATAATATTTTAATTCTTTAATAGGGCGTGGCACCCCGCCCACTTACAATTTAAAACCAAGGTATAGCCTATAGTTCCTTCCAGACATACAGAAAGATTCTATGAAAATTTCAAGAAAATCGGTGCAGCCGTTTAACCGTCTATAAAGCACAAGCAAACATACAAGCACACATTGATTTTTATATATATATATATAAATTCAATTTAATATCGTTCGTGACATATCGGACGTGACAGATTTTTCTCTAATAGTATTCTTAGGTAATACAATTTATATTATGTTGAGACAAAAAGTTAAATTCTAAATTAGGTCCTCTTGCGACTGTTCAAATACGAATGACGGAGGCAAATAATGTTTTTGCACTACGAACGTGACATTAAAATAACATTCAAGGGAAATCAAAACAAAATACCGCTAATTGGACTCTATATTTTCTATTTTCTTATGGATCTTGTTAATTGTTGTTGTCACCTTTATTTTAAAGCATATTTACAATTACAATTTATTTCTACAATTAAGTCGCTAAAAAGAAATAGTTAATTGCAATTCTTTAAAATAAGTCAATACCTGCGCATAGTAAGTAGGTAGATAAGGCTGGTGCAAAATTACCCCCACACCCCACACCCTCACCCGGTGACCATTACGGTCCATTGTGACGCCTTACTAGAGAGAGGAATAGACATAGTTAGAATATAAGAGAAAGAGAAGCAGAATCTCTGGCGGGATTAGAACCCGCAACCCCCAATCTAGCAGACCAGCACACTACTGACTAGTCCACAGGGGCACCCTGCGCATAGTAAAATTTGAGTGTTTTTTTTTATAAATAAACTTATATTGAAAAACTTTTAAGAGTTTTTATTTTTATGTATTTGTAGCAACAGCGATAAATTGGGCAATTGAAGATAAAGTTCGACGCTTTATTTCCTAAAAAATTGCTTAAACTAGGCCTTCCTTTTCATTACATGATAAACAAACTATCATGTAATTAAAATCTCTGTAGCACCTATAGGGACCCAAGAAGATAAAACTGTGTTAACAAGAGCCATGATCTGAATCAAATAACGATTAATATTGTATAACCCATCCCCTTTTTACAAACATCATTCCATTTATTAATTGAAAATATTAAAATTATGTCTGTATCTGCAGTGCACACATTTGCAAAATAAAAATAAAAAATTAAAACAATTTTTTAATGTCAACTTACTTGGCAATTTCTTGTTCATATGCTGATGCAACCATGGCGCATAATTCCTGTTCCAAATTACCACTGCCGCTACGTGTATAGAAACCAGACGAGGCCGATGAATCATTGCGTTCTAGTGATCTTATGGCCGAATCGTCATCATCACTGTGATTGATATAGGTAATCTGTGATTGTAGTTGCTGCAATTGATGTTGTTGTTGTAACAGTTGTAACGATGGTTGATTTTTTATATTGTTGTTATGTTGTTGGTAATCTTTAAAGTTACCACACAAAGCTGTTGGCTCTGTTATGGCAACATTATTGATATTTGATGTTGGCATTGTTGCTATTGTTACCAATGATGATGGTGTTATTACATTGTTGCCAACAGCAGCTGCTGCTATTGTGGATGGTGTTAATAATGATGTTGTTAGTGGTATATCTAGAGCGGTAGTTGTAATTGTTGTTGTTGCCACTCTTAGTGCAGTTGTCGTCAGTGTGTTTAATGATGCTGAAAATGTCAATTTCTGTTTTGTTGTTTGAAACTTTGCACATTCACTGTTGTCTGTTTCATGTTGTACACCAATTACTTGGTTGATTGATGGACATGATAACACTGTTGCTGACGCTGTTGTTGGTTGTAAGATTGCACTTGCTGCTGCTGAAATCGTTTGTGTTGTTGATGTGTTTGTAGACACTTTAGTGTCTACCAAATTACCGCAAGACGTGGTAGTAGTGGCTGTTGTTGCTGTAGAATCGTTATTAACTGGAAGTGTTGTGCTATTGCCATTGGACGTCCAGAGGTCTGATCCATTGCTAGAAATAAATCAAATATTAAAACATTAGTTTAACAAAATTACCGTTATTTTTCACACTTTTCATGAAATGTTTGTAACAAAAATCAGATTTTGTTTAATATATGTATGTACTTATGATTGTAAAATTAAAAAAAAAATAATATTTACAGTTGTAATAAGGAAACAAAAATATACTTTTGGTATAGAGATTCTGATAGGAATTTAAGAATTTCGAACACGTTCAAATGCCATAATATGACCGTAGATTTGTTGTGGCAATCGAGTTATTTGCCAATTGAATGATTAATATCTTTGAATCATACCTTTCTTTGGTAATCATAGAATGACTTTCCCAAGAATAATACTAAATACTTACTGTCGTATTCATAAAAAATATTTTAAGTTTATTAAAGGCTTATTTGACAGATGTTGCACAGAAATTTGTCAAATTAATCTTCAATAAACCTAAAATATTTTTTTTGAATACGACAGTTAATATTTAGTATATTAAAATTTCGAAACGAAATTCATAAAACTAAAGGGTTTCTTAGTATGAATGCACTTTTTCAATTTTTTGGAGAAATTTGGGAGTTCTCACATATGTTATGTTATGTTATATTGTTTTGGAAAGTTTTGAAACGATTTAAACCAACTGAAACTGCAAACTATTTAGCGTAAACAAGGATAAGAGTACCTTATTTATAAGCCTTGATAAATAATTTGCAGTTTCAGTTAGTGTAAAATGTTTTAAAAATTTCCAAAACGAGCATATAAAGTTTTTACATTGAAGTTTTTAAAAGCAAAAACAAAATGAATGTGTTTTTAAATTGTTGTGTTTGTTGCCGGGATGCATATACCTTACCCGGGTTCCCCACGTAGCAATATTTATTACCGCAATTGTCAAATTTGATTGCGTTCATAGATATTGTGACGTGTAGACCGCAAATTGTTATATGTAGCAATTTATTGCGCAATCATTGCTCTGCTCATTGCATGAGCAATTATTGCATTTTGAATATGCCTCGTTTCAAGAGCTGACAAAAAACAACAGTTATACTGCAGCCAACTTCAGTAGCTAACGCATTGTCAAAATTTGATTTTTTAATAGCAAACCATTGCTGGTGCGCTATTTTGGTTTGCTTTATATACGGCCTTTACATGATAAGTGTCAAAGTCGTGCCTTTTTCCAAGTTTCTTTTGAAGAATATTAAGAATTCATAGACGCTCAAAAGATTACTTTTTGCCTGCAACAGCTCATGTTTGTTTTATATTTTAAGTCAAATCTAAATAAGCCAAATAAAATGAAGAAACATCACGACAAATACAAAACATATTTTTTTACCACCCCATTTTCAACTCTCGGCCGATCATCAACAAATTAAAAAACTAAGAGTGCTATATTCCCGCCAGAGACTCTGGACTGGTCTGCTTCTCTTTCTCTTCTATTCTAACTATTTCTATTCTTATTCTATTCTTCTCTTTATTTCTATATTAAGGCATCACAATGGACCGTAATGGTCTCCGGGTGAGGGTGTGAGGGTAACTTTGCACCAGCCTTACCTACCTGCCTACCATATTGTAATGCTCACATCGTTATTAAGCCTAGATTTCAAGCGCCATATTTGATTTTGCCTTTTTTAATACTTAACTGTATTCTACCCAAATTATTTTTATAAAAAAAAAATTTCTACCATTTTGTTTCAGACACCATTTGGACTTAAACTTTTTCTTTGTTTACTGTATTCTACTGCCAAAGTCCTTTCGTTTGATGCCAACCCAATCAATGTAGAAGTAAACACATTTTGATAACTAGATTTGATCCATATACGCTATTTTTTAAGTAGCGGTCATCTTGGATTTTTAGTTTTTTTTAAAGCTCTTATATTCTAGATAAGCCCTTTTTTTGGTTCCTTTCTGTTGTCCAGAAGCTGAAAAAAATCTATTTCAGTTTGTAAATTTTAAGAAAATTAGCAAATATATATATGTATATATATATATTTATCCAAAATTTAGTAGAAATATTTCTAGAGGCATTATTACAAATGCCTTTATGAACTAACCTAAAGCTGAAAATTTTTTTTTTTTTTGGGAAAACAGAGGCAGTTGTTTTTAGTTGCTTATATCTCAGAAAGTAATGGGGCGATGGGTTTCAATAAAGATTCATTATAGTATATTTACAAATGATTGATACCATTACAGATCTAAGTAGCATGTAGGGGCTTAAAAAAGTTGATTTTAACAAACACAAGGAAAAATGGGCATGGCTCAACCAAAATCCCTAGTCATAATCTTTCAAAAAATATATACTTTATAGGAAAATCAATGTTGTAGAAATTACATAATACAGTCATGGAGGGCAAACATGGTGAACAATCATCATGTAAATCCCTAAACAAATCGAATGATCAGGAGATTTTTTGACAGCTAACAAATGCTTGCTGGTCTTGTTTAGGTTTGACTGTAAGTATGCATAATTTTGGGGACGTCTAATAAACTTTACTTTTTGAAAAAGTTTTAAACTTTTATGTAAAAATGTAACTAAAAATGTAAATAATTAAGAGCGTAAGAAGATAAAACACAAATAATTCCACTCCAAATGTATGACTTGAATAATATTAAAATTGATATTGATTCACCGATTTTTAATCTATCTCTACTTCCTTAAAATAAATACTACCACTGGATTTGGAGTTCTTTAAACATTAAAAAATCTTCATATTTTTTATAGACAATAAACAAGCAGTTAAATTAAATAAATACATACACAGGCATTAAAACAACATAAAATTCTTTATGAAGTTTAAAGATCATTGCCAAACAACCCATTAAGACAATGACTGTTAAGGTCAAAAGCGCATAAAATTCGCAAACATAAACTATAATGTTTGTTAAACTTATAAATTAAAAGCGAGAGAAAAATATCTTTTAACAAATTTTAATTTATTAAAGGTTGTTTAACATTAAAATCCCCTACTAAGTAACCGTAAAAAATAATTAACGTTTATAGCACGTGTAATACGGGTAAGTTAACTATCATGGATAAATAAAAAAACCATAATTTAAAATTTTTACTAATTTTTATATTGTAACATTAACAAAAATGTTCACCTGTTAAATTCTCCGTAATAAAATAACGACTTTATCAAAGCAGTTAAAATCGTCATCTTTTATTTACACCAATTAATCTTTAATTTAAAAATACAAAAATTTAGAAAAAAAAAACGCAAAATTTATAGTTGATAGAACAAGGTTTAGTTAATAAAACAATTTACAACAATTTGTGGCTTTCAACAATAGAGTCATAATGAACATAATAGAGACAAATGACTGCCAGCAACATGAGATTTATTTTTAAATGCAATTAATTAAATGTGAGTTAAACAAAATAAGCAATCAAGGAGTGGATTAAATAAAATAATTAAAGAGTTGTTATATGAAAATATTTGGGTGTTTTACCAGAAATAAATAAAATGAAGTTAAATATAACATCAAGAGTCAATAACAACACTAAATCTAGTGTCAAATTGGCTGAGCTGGCAACATAGTTTTAATGTACATATAATCAAAGGTCTCTAGTTTTTCCTTAAGACGCAAACATGTGGGAATATTTTGTGGACATTGCAAACATTAGCATAAACGAATACTTTTCTTATGGTAAAAGTACAACTATTGATTTAAGCTTCGTATACACGTTAGAAAAATCATTATCAGACCATTAACAATATTGTCAGATATCTAGCAATCGTCTGCACATACTTCGTTATTTCTGTCAGATTGACACATCTTGTCAAATCATTTTAAATTGGCAAATGTACGTGTTTTGTGCATTTAACAATGGCGTAATTTCATCCAAGTTAGGGATGTCAGATGTATTATATGTTGTTTTTATTATTGTTGAATAGAATTTTGTTATTAGAAATATTCTTTATCTTTCCATTTTATTACTTAAACATGTTGAAATATAACATTTATTTAAATAAAAACAAGTAAGAGCGTTATATATTGAATCGTACCGAATCTTATATGTCCTTTACTCCTTGCAAATAAAAATTTAATAACAAAAATATACATACATAAGTTTGTAGTATATGAATATTCATATACACGCAAAGAAAAACCATGGTTACGACATGATCACGACGGTCATATTATAGTTTCTATAACAATATTTGGTTGTCGAAAACAAGTAATAATTATTTTTGTTTCATTTAATCATATATTTTGTCACGATAATCAAGCATTTGTTTGAATTGTATCATTTAATGTTTACTTTTCGTTAAAATTTCAAAGTCGTTATCATTTAAAAATAGTATGATTTGAAAAAATTAATTTGACAAAAATAACATTTTATTCAAAGCCATTATAAATTAAAAATAATCATTAAATAATAGGTGAGACAACAGTATGATTACAAATTAATCCAGCTATGATTTGTTTTAATAATAATTTGATTTCAATCGTTCTTCTTCTTGCTGAATAAATTTTTATTATTTTAAAAGTTTGAGATGTCAAAAAAATGAACACAAATTTTGAGAAATTAAAGAAAATTTTAAAATAATTGAGAAAATGTAAAAAAATATTGGTAAAAAATTGCAATTAAATTGGTAACTACAATCAATATGTGTATGTTACAGCAAAAGACAATAATTTGCCGTAAAAAAGCAAAGATTGTCGATTTAAATTGTAGTCATAATCATGTATTATTGAATGATACTTTAAACATAATAATAATAACTGGTAATCATACAATTCAATCATAGTATGTTGCTCTTCTATTATGGTTACAACAACCATATTTTTTTCTTTGCGTGTACAAACACTATAGTTATAGACATGTAAAAATATATATACTTACATACTATATAATCATGGACTTCTATACACACATATATACATACATATAAGCATACTGGCATATATGTATTAGTACATACATACTAACTATGACATTTCATTTAATACTGATATTGAGATGGGTAAACTTTCAGTTACCAGAATTGCTCATACCTGTATCCACCATTTTGTAGTGGCAGCCATTTTGAATTTGAAAATTTTCATAGCGTACTGTATTCTACTAGTCAAGCCCTTTAACCTTATTGAGGGGGTTGAAAAAAAGTTCAATCCGTCATTTTGTTTATGACGCCATGGCTCGCCATCCTGAATTAAGAATTTTTGTTTAGTTTACAGGTTTAGTTGTTTAGTTTACTGGTCAAGCAGTTTCAATTGATACCACTACTAAATGTGGTTAACTTTAAATTACAGAAATTGTCTCATGTATACAAATTTGTCCGCTATTTTATCATGTCAGCCATTTTGATTTTATTGGTTATACATGATGTACTGTATTCTACTTATCAGTTCCTTACATTGATACAATATTGCACATTAGTTAAACTTTTAATAATTATTGTAAAATCGAATGATTGTAAAAATTTTTTCGGAATTTAGTCATGGCGGCCATCTTGAATTTGAAAATTTTTCATAGTCTACTAGGTTAGGTTAGGTTGAAGAGGCAGCTGTTGTGCAGCTCACTTGGGTCCATTATATTGATCCCTTTGTAATACCTGAATAGATAAGTAAGAATAGAATAGAAAAAAGAGAAAACCCCCGAACTAGCAGACTAGCACACTACTAACTAGTCCACCGGGGCATCCTTTCATATCCTACTATTTATATTCTATATTTTTTAACATAAATTATACACTAGAAACATTTTTGTGAAATTTTTATTGGAGCGTAGGAATTTTAAGTATGTATTTATGTTAATATGGCATTATTGCAAAAAACTTTTTTAATGCAACAGCCGTTTTGCAAAATGAAATTATTCCTTTCCGTGTGTAAATTTAGTTTTGTGTCAATAGGTGCAGAATAAGATGGATATTAATACAATTTATTGTGAATATAAAAAGGGCGGTACAAAGTGTTTGATTTTTAAATCTGCGTAAGGTTTTTCAGATTCCCAAACACCATAAAAATCAAAAATTGACAACCGTCTAAACTTAAAATTTTTTGTCGGACAACATCTTCAAATAAAGTTATTATCATACCAAAATCTGTCAGTCAAATTGTCAGCTTTTCTGACAGAACTCTTACAACGGTCTGAATTGAGAATTTACCTTATGAAAGCAATTTTTTATCTTAATTTCATTGTTACTAAGCTACACACTTAGCTGACGATATCTATCTATATATATAAAAGTGAAACTCTGTGTGTGTGTATGTTGGCTATAGACTCCGAAACCGTAAAGCCGATCGGACTTAAGCTTTGGAAAGTTATTGTACACATTCCAGGGAGTGTTTGTGGGTGGTAAAAAGTTGGCAGGGCTACACCTATAAAAAAAAGTTATAATTTTAAGCTACTTGAACTTTACCGATTTTTTTCAAAACTTTGCACACATGTTGGACTCTCATGACTATACAGTTTCATGATTATAAAAATGGGCAGGGCTACGCCCATAAAAAAGTTATAATTTTAAGCTACTTGCACTAGATTGATTTTTCTAAAACTTTGCACACATTTTGAGCGGTCATGACTATATAATTTCGTAATTAGAAAAGTGGGCAGTGCCACCCCCACAAAAAAAGGTTATTATTTTCAGCTATTTCCACGCATTCTAATAGTTCCCACCGATTTGCCTTTCAACTTCAAGCGACAACAGTATCCAGTTCGCTTTGCATTCGATATTATCATCAACAAAGCACAAGGACAATCTCTGCGTGTTGCAGGATTTAATTTGGAGATTCATGCTTTTTACATGGCCAGCTGTACGTCGCATGCCCCAGAGTGGAAACACCAAAAAATTTCTTCATTTTTACAGCAAATGGAAAAACCACAAAATATTGTATACCCACTTGCATTACAATAGAAATCAATAAAATAATATTTTTAATATTTTCAATTAAAATTCAGAATGCAGTTTTAGGGCCGTATTCATAATAAATATTTTAGGCTTATTAAAGGCTTATTTGACAGATGTTGTAGAGAAATTTGTCAAATAAGCCTTCAATAAACCTAAAATATTTTTTATGAATACGGCCTTTATTCTTAAGGGGCGTAGCAACGCGCGCCGGGCTTGGCTAGTATTTACATCAATAAAAAAAAATCAACAAATCCTATCAGCCAAGTAAGGCCAAACAAAAAATTTAACGTGTTCGCAGAATATGGAAAACTTGTTATTTTTTGTAGATGTGATAGATTATTGATTTATTTATAAATATGTTTTACTTCTTGATTTTTTCATCTTAACTTTAATTATGGGGTGAATAAAATTATCTACATTAAGATTAAAAATAAAGATAAACAAATATTGCGATATTTTATTAAATTTTTTAAATTTATTTACCCACCAACCAAAATTATCAATTAAGCATAATTAAATATAAAAATTATTATTTTTATTATTTGGTTGCATAAATAATATCAAGAAGTTTTATCAAAGCAGCATAGCCAAAATTGTTTTTATTTAGTTTTTGCATTACATGTTAATGTTTATTACTTTAATTAAATAAATTTTATGCCGTTATAACTTTGCATACTCATACGTATGCATTTTGCTAAATCTGGAAACTATTTACTTGACGCTAATATTAATTTTATGTATTTGATATTCTTGCTAAATAAAATTCACATGAAATTCATTTTTAATATCAGAAAAAACCTATTTACTTGAAGAACTGGATTCTTTTAAAACTAATACGAATTTAAATATTTTAAAATCCGCTTAATTTTTTTACATAACATCTTTTAAATGTTAATAACGCGATGTTGTGTTATTTTTTTAAGCAGAAATTTTTGTGTCGAATTATTTGGTAAATACACTACAGCAAAACTTTTTGGAAATTTGCTAACCTGCCTGGCTGAAGGTTGCACCTATAATTTCCACTGATGACTGTAGCCTGTTGAACTATTAAAAATATATCGTGTTTTACGTTCCACATAGTTAAATTTTTTTCGAGCCCCAAATTTTACAAAAAAAAATATTTGTTATCGCATACGAATTTAATATAAAATTAATGAAAATTACACCCAACTGATTGTCAAAGTTTGAAAAAAGATGAGAGTTGCCGTATGTATATACTTTATCTGACATGTTTCGTAAAAGTTTGTACATTTCATCTGTGAAGTTAAAGCGAATATGTACCGCAAAGCAAAAGTTTTATCTAACGACGCCTTTTGTGTGTTTACTTTTCTGAACTAGAAAAGCTGACAGAAAATTTGGTGAAGTTAACAGCTGATATAATGTATATTTAATGTATTTTTTATCTACGCAGATATGAATGTTAACATCACTTATATTATATTTTTTTCTTTTATATCTTAAAAAAGTTAAACAAATAACAGCTTTTTCTTATTAACGATTACATCTCTGATTTAATGCCGGGTGCATGGTGTAATTACAAAAGGTGAGAGCGTAAAGAGAGAGTATTTTTTGTCTCTCTTTTTTTATGGAGTTTAACACTTCTTGGCACTGAAATCTCTTTTTGGAGTTTGGCAAACATTGGCACACAAAAAAATAATCAGCTGGGCTGGCACCGCCTCCTGTATAAGTGTATCCTAGCCGGGTGTTATTAACGTAAAGATTAGGCGTTAGGAAGGAGTTGTGAATTAAAAGATTGTTTTTGTTTTTTTTTGCATTTATACTTGTGATGCCAAGCTTATGAATAGGGCTCAATTGAGCAATTCCAGTCTGTCAGAGTGTTGGTTTAAATCAACTTTTAGAAGCTTCCACATGTTGCGCAGATCTGTACGTGGTATCAATCTTTTCTAAATATTTGGGTTTGAGCTGTTATTAAAATCCAGCCACATAATTTTCTGAGATATGAGCAAACAATAAAAAACTGTCTTTGATTTTTCCATGTTTTTTACCATAAAAATAAGATTTTTTTGCCCTAGGATAATTTATAGACACAATTCTAACTATTAGGTAGGTAGTTAGGTAGATAGGAAGATGCAGGAAGCAAGAGGCACTCGGAGACCAATATGGTCCATTGTGTTCCCCTTTATAAATGAAACATAGAAAGGAATTGATTAGAAAAAGAGAGTTCCTCAAGATAAAGTGAATGAGATAAGTAATAGTTGGAAGGAAATAGAACAGAGACATACACAGTTTTTAACAAGCCTCATTGAAAGTTCACCAGCTACCCGACCCCCATCATGAATCCTATGATATTCTCTAGTTTGCATTCCAGAACATCACCCAACTCATCGTGGAATCATCTACCTAATCACTTAACCCTGAGATTCTGCAACAGACGATCTTACAATCTCCAACTCCTTCTCATTCTCACACATCCTACAATAATCCGGAGTATCATGATCCCATCTGCTAATCCTAGCTCTCTTTTGGGCAATAACAGACAATGTGTTCTACAGTCTCCAACTTCTCCTCACCTTCACAAATCCTACAATAATCCGGAGTGCCGCGATCCCATCTACTAATCCTAACTCTCACAAGACAGTGTCCTGTTAAAATCCCAATAGTGGCCCTTAGACATACCCTATTCAAACCCAGAAGTAACGTAGAGTCCGCCGAGTTCAACTTGGGCCATAAAGCTCTTGCTACTCTGCCAAATCGGATCGAAAGTAAAATACAACTGCTTCGGTATTTTCCCTAAAATTTACAAACTTAGATCGATTTTTTTTATTTCCTAGACACGTGAAAAGGTCAACATTGGTATCAAATGAAAGGGCTTGACTAGAAAAATAATAAATACGCTATCAAAAATTTAACTATTAAAAATTTAACTATTAAAAATGTAACTATTAAAAATTTAAAAAAGATAACGTCCGTAACAAAATGGTTGTAATTTTTTGCCTTAAACCCATCAATAGAAGTATTAAATGAAAGGGCTTAAATTGTAGAATACAGTTAACTATGTAAAAATTTGAAAAACAAATGCAATCGAAAACACTAAAACAAAATGGCGTACAACATTAAATCTTAAGTCTACGCTATGCTACCATGTAATAATTACACCAATGAACATGATGGTGAAAGGTATTATTATATTCGGTCAGGATATAGCACTTTTACTTGTTTTTTTAATGGTGCATTCACAAAGTGTGCTTTAAGGCTGCATTGTGATATTGACATAGTCTTAAAAGTGCCTTTAATTTTTAATAATAAACAACACAATATTTTTAAAACATTTTTAATTTTTTGGAAATTATGACAATATGATAATAAGACATAAAAACACAGCTTGTCAATTTACTAACTGAATTGAAAATAACAAACAAAATAAAATAATAATAGAATTTTTGCTAAGTAGTTGCAAGCTTTATATCATACCGTACTTAACCTACTTAAACCGCAGTAGGGTGTCAGATATTTATAAGATGACTTAAAATTGCAATAAAACTCTTATTATATGTGCAAATTTTTTTGCGAATTTAAATTTTGCACAACGAATATTGCTTCATCGATTGTAAGTAAAGCAACAAATATCAAAATTAGAAACGTATTAAATAAATTAAATTTAAAAAAAAAACAAAAATAGAAATAAAATAAGTTAATACGTAAATTTTATAATCAACAAAATTTATAATAAATTGACTACATATATCTTAGTTACCACATTTGGTTAGTCATAAGCAAGTTATTGCCAGTATCTCTTTCCCAATCTTACATACATATGCGTACATGACATACATACATACATAAAAATGTGTTGGGGAAATATCGTATTAGACAGCTACTATTTCGGACTTTTTTCGACCCCCTTCGCTCAGATGATATTTGAAGTTTTCAGTTATCCAGCTCATTGTACTCCGATTAAGCCAAATTACATTTACAGCACCCCTGCCAAGGGGTTCGGCAAGCACTATACAAGCTTGTGTACAAGTTGTATGAAAAACTTTTTCTTTCACCAACAAATTATACGAAGCATTTTTGGTTTCTGGAGTATAGAATGTCGCCGCTGATCGCCTTTTCGCAAGTTTGTCAGCTGCTTTATTCACAGATATAGTTATGTGTCTCTTAAACCAAATCAGTGCCACTAAATTTGTATCTCTTATCTTTTTATACCCTTCACACAGTAAAAAAGGGTGTCATTCCGTGTCAAATTTCTACAATTTTCATTTCCGACCCCATAAAGTATATATTTTCTGAAAGCTTATGAATTGGGGAGTCGATTAAGCTCTGTCAGTCCGAATCCCAGCTGAACAAAAAATTTTTTTTATTTCTTTTATATTTTTTTTATTGAATATATTATTTATAATTTTATTATTACTTTTTTTTTAAATTTTGTTTTATTTTTTTTTAATTTTTTTTATTTTGTTTTTGTTTTGTATTTATTATTTATATTTTGTATTCGAAATTCGAACAGGTGATTCAAGTAGAGCAGCGAAAGAAGCAGCTTAGCCTAGTAGAGAGACTCCTTCAGACTAAAGGTGCAGAATAAATTCAACTGAAGAGAATATACACCAGCAACTGCCCTCCCATCCTTAAAGGACATACGATGTAGTTTTTCAACCACTTTCACTCGACTCATGTGCTCCATCGGCATCTAAATCTTTCTTATCTCTTTATTCACGACCCAAAGTGATACCATGTGCCATTTACTATGGCATACTTTTATACACACAGAAATAATTCAGTTTCTTTAAAGTTGAAACCACCCATTTATTATGAGAATTGAATTGCTTTGATTTATTTAAAAATGTATTTTATATAGTAGCTTTGATTTTCCAAAAAAAAAAAAAAAAAATAATTCAAAATTAATAAATCGTCTGCAGAAAACTCTCAGAAAAAAACGTCTTCTTCGGACATATATTTTGTTCCTTGGGCACTTGGGTACTCAATGCCCTTTAAAGTGTTAATCATTATTTATAAAGTTGTATTTATAAAGTTTAAGAAAAAAAATTTACGAATAAATTGAACTGCACAATATTATTTAAATAAAAATTATACTTTGCTCTAAAATTCGAAAAATCAGTTCATAGTATTATTTAGATCCAAGGCATATTCTTAAGGTATTTGCATCCCGGCAACATACATATACAACAATTAAAAAATGTTGCCCGCGACTCTGGTTAAAATTTTCTATTCGTAAGGTTCAATTTTGCACCACTTTTTCGAACATTTCGGCATATATTCCATGAATAACACGTGTTATGTTATACTCTAAGGCTTCTCTCGTGTTTGGCTTGTCCACATGAACCAACGACTTCACATCACATCAAATCACATGATCTTGGCGGTCCATTTCGAGAGATAAACAGCCAAAAAAAGTCGCGTATCAAGGCTCGATATCGTACGCCGTTGATGGTAACGTTTCTTCCACGGTCGTCTTTGAAGAAAAATGGACCGATGATGCCAACATCCCATAAATCACACCAAACTGTCGTTTTTTCGGGATGCATCGTTAACTCTTGTTCTGCATGTGGCTGTTGTTCACCCCAGATGCGACAGTTTTGCTTGTTTACGTATCCATTTAGCCAAAAATGAGCCTCATTGCTGAAAACAATTTTTCGATAAAACAGTGAATTTCCATCGAGCTGTTGTAAGCTCGAGAGTTTCTCCATGATGAAATGCCAGAGTATACTGAACACTTTTTACTTTCACAGTGCTGCCAGCTCGAAAACTTAATTCATAAAAAATCTCTCTTTATACATATATGCCAGTAGATGTTACACAATTTTTATTCCTAAATTTTGTATAATTTATCAAAAACTTCAATGTAAAAACTTTGTATTCTCGGTTTATATTTTGCTGATTGGTTTTGTTTTAAACAATTTATCAGACTTACGAATTTTTTATTTCGCGATGCATATACCTTATGAATATGCCTTGAGTATTATTGTGATATAAGAATTTCCTTTTCAATTATCTTAAAATGAGTCGAACACGTGGCAGCGTTACGTGTAAAACTGTAAGAAACTATTACATAGAAAACTATACTTCCTATTCCTCCACTTCCCTTAAAAAGAAACGGTGCGGTATACATTTTCGTACATTTAGATCTATAACTTCTTTCGTAATGCATAGATTTAAGTTATTTTCGGAAAAGCATATTTTTTTACCAAAGAAATATACACTCGAAACTTTATCGTTATTGCGTTTAGACACGATCGCGTTTTATTCGATGTAGGAAAGCCATTGCTTTTACTCTTGCAACTCTTGCATTACGAGTTATAACTTTTTCCTATTAAACTGATTTAGCCCATTTTCAATACCAAACAAACCTTGTGTAAAAAAAAGATTCTGGCAAAATTTGAGCCTAACTTTTTCGGTTCGAACTCAATCGTACTTTCAACAGACGGACAGACGGACGATTATAGCTAGTTCGTCATAAAATGATACCAGGACCCAGAAAATATATATACTTTAAAAGGTCTAAAATGGATATTTCGATGTGTTACATACAAAATGACAAAATCAAATTTTTTTGGTGTGTTAAGAGAGAACGATTAACTATTATAAGGATAATTTGAGTAGGGTACAAAATGATTCTAGAAAATATTGAAAGTTTATAAATCAGACTCTAGGAAGAGGTTCTAAGTCGGTAATTAATTTAAAAAAAGATGATGAGGAAGTTATAGTCAGGGATGAGTATAAAGCTGAACTTTAAAATAAATATTTTTTAACAAGTGTTTAAAATTTTAAAGACAATTTGAGGCATATTCAAGTGTTCATTTTAATAGTTTTAGAAAAATAAGGTATTGTTAAAATCAATTTAAGTTTACATATACATTTAATGAAGAACTTTTTGATTTATTAAGACAATTGGATACAAATAAAAGTGCAGGTGATGATGGAATTTCTGTAAAATATTTGCATGAGTGCAAAGATGTGCTTATACCTTACTTATCACAAATTTTGAACTCTATTATTGACTTTTCAATTTATCCAGATATTTTGAAAACACATAAAATTGTTCCAATTCCTAAGTTTATAAAACCAAGTGTTGTTGAGAATAAAAGACCAATAGCTTTGTTATCTGTAATTGATAGAGTTTTTGAAAAAGCTTTTTTTAATCAACTTTCGACATTTTTTAACAATGAATCGTTAATATATCCTAATCGATATGGACTTCGTAAAGGTTGTGGTACAGATGAGGCAGTGATATATGTTATTAATTATATATGAGATTGTTTGGACAAAGGTTTTACAGGTGTATGTGGTATGTTTTATGACACTTCTAAAGCCTTCGATCTTATGGATCATAAAATTTTGATGGAAAAACTAGATTTTCTTGGTGTAGGAGGAAGTAATGCAGCATTACTGAAAAGTTGTTTGGGAAATCGGAAACAATTTGTTCAGATAAATGCTAGCAAAAGTTTGATAGGTTATGGAGTATGAGTATGGAGTTCCTCAAGGGAGTGTTTTAGGACCTTTACTGTTCACTCTGTATATAAATGATATAAATAATTTGTGTTCAAATGGAAAAATATTTCTTTAAGCAGATGATATTTGTCTTTTTTACCCGTATAAGGAAGATTTGATAATACAAATTTTTGTTGAGCGTGACGCAGCTTTAATTTCAGAGTATGCTAAATTTAATAAACTTGTGTTAAATGCTGGTAAAACCCAGTTCATACGATTTAGACCAAAACCGAATCGCAATAGATCTAATATTAATATTTTCGTGGATGGAAAGAGAATATTAGAGGTTGAAACTGTAAAATATTTGGGAGTCTACATGCAGAGTAATTTATCGTGGCACCAACATATTCAAATGCTGAAATCTAAAATATCGCCAGCGTTAGGAATTTTATTCAAACTAAAAAATAATTTAGATATAAAAACTAAAAATATAATTTTCCAGACATTAATACAAAGTAACTTGAACTACTTGCCAATAGTATGTAGTTTCCGAAGAAACTCAGATGTAAAAGCTTTACAGATAATTCAAAATAAATCGCTTAAAGGTATCTATAATCTTCATCAAAGATTTTCTACATAATTACCCGTTTATGAATTGTATAAAATGCAGTTACTAATTTATGTATATAAAGCTGTAGATAATATTGGTCATCATACAATTAAATTTTTTATTAACCAAATGTTTTTTAGCACTAGAAGTAGCCGTAACCTCAGAACAGAAAATAGAATATATAGGTAGTTTGAAATATAACAGATTGTCTCAATACATAAAAGATTGTTCTACAATTCCATTGTTTAAACTTTGATTACAAGAATATTTATTACAAAACATTGAAAACTTAGTTTTTTTCTGTTTAAAATTTTAAATATACTTATAATCATGAATTATTTTTTTATATGTAACTTGCTTTCATAATGCCCCAGTGGCGCGGAGGCCAATTTTTATTGTAAATGAATTTAATAAATTTGTAAATACATAATAAATGAAAAAATACATTAATTTAATATTTTAAATGTATAAAATACTTTATTAGGTCCATAAACAATATTGCTTCAACACTTGCTTCCAAAACTATTGTAAAACTTAACTTTTGAAAATTGAAAAAAAAACTAATACGACAAGATGTTTAACTAACATGTTTCTGCATTCTTTTTTTTTTACCATTAATGTGGGTTAATTTTGGATTAATGCCAAAGAAAAATATACAAAAACTCTATACAAAGCCTGTAATGTTTAATGGTAAAAACAAAATATTTTATTTGAATTTAAAATGTCTTTTGGAAACATGTCCTCCTTCATTATTACTAGATAATTTTTTGCTATAATAAAGTGTTAAATCTTAAGACAACACAAGATGCCAAAAAAGAGCTTTTAAAAAGCCATAAAAACTAAGTTAATAAATACATGTGTAAAATGTATACCCTAAAGTCATTGATTATTTCAGTGTTTAATGCCAAAAGTGTTTATAAGTGGCTCAAAAAAAAAAATACTACGAAAACTTGTTTAACAGGGAATATTTGAAATATTTAGCAGATGATTTAATTCAGATTAAACGTGTTTTGAACAACTAAAGTAACCCATTGGCACAAATACAGATTTGATTAATTAACCAAAGGTCTTAGTAGTGAGAGTTCTTTCTGATTTAGTAAAAGTGCATTGCTCTTTTTCGGTATACACCGATGGTCACAAGTAGAAAGGCCCTAAATCGATTTTTTACGAAATTGAGTTGTTCAGTGCTTTACATTTCACATCAATACACCTTAACACAATAATTCAACGCAATAGTATCAAAAATAATAGTTTTACAGACGATTTTACAAAAGAAATTATTAAGGCATATTCATTAGGTTTATGCATCCCGGCAACAAACACAACAATTAAAAAACACATGCATTTTGTTTTTGTATATATGCCTATAGATGTCACACAATTTTTGTAATTTTTTCTCTAATTTTGATCATTTTTTAAAAACTTCAATATAAAAACTTTATATTCTCGTTTTGGAAATTTTTAAAAACTTTTTAAACCAACTGAAACTGCAAATTTTTTATTGTAGATAAAAAATAAATATAATAATTTTGACGGATGTGATTGTGAAAGTTTTAAAAAACAACCAGCTGATTGGATGAGTACCTTATTAATATATCTTGGAAACTACGTTATGATCATACGTTTTCTATTCCGTTTTTTATCCCTCCTTTAAAGTTACAATTATTTGACAATCGACATGTAAGTATTTATCGCAAAGTAGCTGACAGTATCACATTTTAGTTGTTAAGCGCGTTAAACCAGACTAATGTGTAACTAACTTTAGGTTTATTTGTTAGTTGTGAGCAAAAAATTAATTTAATTGATTTACGCCATGATTGATAGACAATTCTTAAGGTGTTACTATAATCTACGGGCCATTCATTTAGTTATACAATGTATTTGTACCGTTAAACAATATTTACCAATTGAAATACAATAGTATTTAATACCTGCCCTGTTTGTTGTATGCGAAAGTATCTTTTCTATACCATTAGCACACCATATGAGTAATTTTTATTATGTACTCGTAGGCATGTATGCAGTTAGTTGGTTATTTGCAGTTGCATTGTTTTGGACAATGTGGCAAGTATCGATTCAATACACTTTATACTTCATAAAATTGCCCATTGTTTTGGTTAATTCATTTTTTTTTCTTCTTCTTCTTATTTAGGAAACTGAACTTTTAGACAAAAATGTTTTAAAAGGTCTGTTTACGGAGTGTTTTTTGTCTTTTGTAAAGAGCGGTTTTGTTGTTAGTTATACCAAACCCAGTTGCTGTTTTATAAACTTCAAGAAGGTCATAGAGAAAAGCAAAAAATACTTTATTTAGTAGAATATAAAGGCTTAACTTTTTTATAGTTTATGTGGCATTTTAGTGGTAATTATTTCTTATTAGTCTTCATAAAAAGAATTGCTTGAATTATTTCATAAATCTTGACACAGAAGAAACGTTCCTAATAATCATACTTTTTTAATTGCTTACATTCAATCATATCATCACTTTAAGGGAGTAAGATCCGATTTACGTTTTTAAAAAAATCTCTACTTATCAAAAAAAAAAAAATTAGTAACAAATGCTATTCATTCGCAATTATTGTATATAATTCAATGAGTTGTAAAACTCGCTACTTGTAGATGTAATCAGTTTTCAAAAATATTGATTTAATTTTTTTATTCCCGATTAGAGGCCAAACAATGATTATTGATTAATATTTAATATATACCTCTAACGGTTTTAGTGTTATTGCTACTCCAAGGTATAGAGATGTAACTAAAATCTTTGGCTAGGGCGTATGAGAATTCTAGATCTTATGCTTAAAGAGGTTAGGAAGATTTAGATGCCGACGTAGTGCAAAAGTCGAGAGAATGTAATCTAGAGACTTCATCGCACGCTCCTAGCGGATGGATTCATGCACATTGAGGTCAAGAATAGAGACATTAGTATCTTTACTGACTAGTCATAGAGAACCATGGACCTCGATTTTTAAGAACTTAAAGGGACTCAGATGTAGACGGAGTGCACGATTAGAGTGAATGTGGTGTAAAAGCTGCATCAAACGTTCATGGTGGATGGATTCAAGCACAATGAGGGCAGAAATAGTGACATCAGTATCTGTACTGATTAGGCATCAATCCTCGACCTCAAACTTAACGGTGTTAAGAAGTCTTCGGTTCCAACGGAGAGCATGAGTCGAGTGAAGGTGGTCTAGAGATTCCATTGCACGTTCATAGCGGATGGATGAATGCACAATGGGATCATATATTGTGACATCAGTATCTTTAATATAAGGGCATAAAAAAATTCGGGACCTAGAATTTAAAGAAGCCAGGGATACTCAGATCACATAAGGCATGTAATATTGTTTGCTAGTCCAGAGAAAATGCCTGTAGTATCACGGGACTAAGTGAAGAAAGAGATGGCGATTTGTAGCTAAGAAATTACTGGAGAGCAAAAAAAGGTCTCGAAATAGTAGTAGACTGCAAATCTGTTAAAAGTCAGTTAGTGCAAAATGAAATAAATTGAAATAACAACATTTAATTATGTTAAATTTTTAGTAAATCAATATATTGCAGAGCCTTAATCGTCGCCGGGTAAAACAATTAAAAATTCTGTTCAAGTGGACAGTGAAAAGGTTATACTAATAATTATAAGCATTTATGTGTGTACAATACTGAATTCATTATTATCTCCTCAAATACTCTCTGTATTGGAAAGGTTTATTTTGGTAAGTTTTTATAATCTCTAGTAGAGTTAGTTGTGAATATTCTTCAGTAAATAAAAGGTAAATGATAATAAAGGCTTTTCAATATTAAAGAAAAAAAAAATTGTTTTTAAATATTCAGTTTATACTGACTCATATTCTGTGCATTAAATATTTGAGGACTACCCCAACCTTCTCGTCCAAGACATATCCATAAGGTAAATGCAACGGCGAATTAATACAACAAAGAAACTTTTAAGGGGATGTTTCATGTTAAGGCCAATTCGTACATCAGGGATAGAAAAGTTGTTTTGACATATTAAATATAATAAAATTTGATTAAAAAAAAGGATATAAATGTTTGAAACACATTATTAATGACGCAAAAGCAACAAATATACATAAATTTAGCACATTTATTATCAAAAAAGTACGCGTAAGTTAATTGTTTAATACCAAATCCAAAATCACATTTTCCTTCCCTTCATTAATAAGGCAAATTTAACCAATGTTGACAAAAAGCTTCCCCATCAGCTGGGCTAATAATTTCACCTGTATGAATTCGCCTTGCTTCTCGCCTGAACAAATTGGCTGTACAAAAAAAGATATAGAAAATACACCTGAACTTGAATTAATACATATTTTTGTACCCTATTTTCAAACCATTGATTTTATTCGCATAATATATTTTTGTTGCATGAATCATTCAATCATTCAAAGAACTCGTTCAATAGTTTAAACAAACGTTTCCAAAATTGTACAAATAGTCAGTAAATAATAGTCCATCAATTGTTATGTTAATGTTGCTTTAAGTACAATTGACAAGCTTTTAGTTCTTCCTTTATTAAAATTAAAAAATTAAAAATGTGTATTTAATGAACGTTCACAATCTAACTGTTTTAAATTTATACAAGAAATTTACAATTAATATAAAAGATAAAAGTATTTTTAAAAATATTTTACTAAATAATGGCGATGAACATTCGTGTAGAAAGGAGAGAGAAGAAGTCATGGTAATAAAGCAGCAATGTATGTCAATGCAAATTCATATACCAGGGGTGGAAAAGCCGGTATGATTATAATTTCCTTAAATACTATTTGATGCAGGAAGGTATTCATAAAAAAGAGTTTAAATATAAAAATTAAAGAAGGAAAATTGCTCTTATTTAAATTTTTCTAATACCAAAATAAAAATCTAGTATAAATTAAAATTTTGACAATATCCCTTAACAAACTTCAGATTTTAGGTGACCTCAAAATACAGCACATCTGGTGGTAAACGTTTAGCATATTTAAATATGCCTGGAGGTGAATGTTTGGTTTATGTAAATATGCAATGATTTAGGGAAAAAATTCAAATATCAAAAACAAAATTTAGACATAATAATATAAACAAATTTTCAAAAGCGATAGAAAAATTATATAGTCACAAATTTTTACTACAAAGTATTTGTGTTAAAAATTAAATCTAATTAACCTTAGTTCTCTTTCAAAATTGCAAAATATTTGAGCGTTAATAACAAGCTTAGCAAATACTCGAAAATAAATTAATATTTTATAAAAGTGATGTCGTTTTTTCTTAAACCCACAGTTTTGGCAGCACTTTAATGTTAAACACAATTTTTGTTTAAATTTTATTAGGAACGAAATAGAGTTTTCTTTAAAATAATAATGAAATCTAATTATGCCAAACATTTTGATTTATTTATTTAATTGTTAATAAATTTGCAATATTATATTTGTTTGCATGACTGAACACATTTGACAATATTAAACTAAGTGTCATTTTATATGGCATAATAATTATAAAACAAAATAAAAATCAAATAATAAACAAATAGGAAAAATTAAACTATCACACAATATGCTGATCATATTAATATAATGCATTCGAAATATAAAACAACGACAAAATTAAACAAACATTATGTCTAGATCACATACATACTTCTGTTTGTATTTACATTCATTTGTGAGAATCCAAAAACGGTTTATTTACAAAAAACAAAAATGAAACAAATATTTATTTATGTAAAAAATATTATCAAGATCTTGTCCAGACCATATGTGTCACAAAATGTTTTAAAACTCTTTTTAAGCAGCATATGTATGTCTCTCCTTCGTATTTGGTGATGTCGTGCAAAACTCAAATATTCTATATGACTTCAAAAAAATTTATAAACATACATAGATACTTACATATGTACCTATATACATACATATGTATGTATTTATTTATAAGTATTTAATATATATGAAGCTACTGTTTAATATTATTTTGACCACCGTTATTATTAACTCGCCACCAACAAAAGTTAACGATATATTAGTTTTGTTTTTTCATTTGTAACACATCGAAAATGTGTTAACATTAAAGATATTTAATCTATATATATACATATGTATATTAAATTGAAACACTAACTGCCTGTTCAACGATGTCGAAAGAAAGCCCAAGAGAAATTTCATTCGCACAAATACGTTGAAAACAAAAACAAATTTTTAGTTTTTGTTGTTGTTTTCAATATATTTGTACGAATGAAACTTCGCTTGGGTTTTCTTTCGACATCGTTGAACAGGCAGTAAGTGTGTGTTAGCTCCGAAGCCATAAAGCCGATCGGACTCAAACTTTGGCAAGTTGCTGTACGCATTTAAGGAAATGTTTATGGGTGTTTAAAAGTGGGCGAGGTCATAAAAGTAAGTTATCATTTTTAGCTACTTGCACTAGATCGATTTTTCTGAAACTTTGCACACATATAATTTTGTGATTAGAAAAGTGGGCAGTGTCACGCCCATAAAATATAAGAACTAATTTTTAGCTACTTGCACTAGATCGATTTTTCTGAAACTTTTCACACATATTAAGCTGTCATGACTATACAATTTCGTGATTGGGAAAGTGGGCAGTGCCACGCTCATAAAAAATAAGTTATCATAAGGTCGATTTTTCTAAAACTTTGCACACATATTGAGCTGTCATGACTATACAGTTTCGCGATTAGAAAAGTAAGCAGTGACACACCCATTAAAAAAAGTTATAATTTTTAGCTTCTTGCATTTGATATGCAATTAAAATTCAGAATGCTATTTTATTCATTAAGGGGCGTAGCAACACGCGCCGGGCTTTATAAAACGATATTGATAATATTTGTATATTTATACCTTTGATAAACGTTGCTTTAAATAATCTGGGATTATTTTTTATTGCAAATAATAACACTTAAAATTTACGTTATAAAAATAGTACACAGAAAAAAATATTGCTTAAATTCGTTTAATTAATTGAATTTTTGATTTGGTTTTGAATTCTAATTATAGTTTTCATTAATTTGATTAAATATTTTAATTGATATTAAATATTTAAAAAAAAAACAAAGAGATTTCTGTCAGTTGAAAAAAAAAATTTTAAAAATAAAAAATATTATTTTAAATGCCATTTTCCTAAAAATTTAATTTGAAGAATAAATTAAATATAATTGTTACTCAAGGAGTGGTATAATAAAAAATAGTCGCCACTCTGTAAGAGAAAGTTCTGGTAAGTGCACATATGTGTGTGCAAAAATGATGCTTCAACAACTCAAGCTTAGAAAAGCTTTTTAAAATACTCCCCACAATAATCACAGATTTTCATATATTTCATAGCAGGTGGGTGGGTGTACACTATTCGGCATAGTCGCTTGTAGTGTTTTAACCCGTTTGTATATTTTTTTCTCTTCTCGTATCATTTTGAAGGTATCTCTAGTATCTTTGCTAGTTGTACTTTTCATCTAAGTATTTATGTTTAAATTTATTCTTGTTTGCAGTTGTAGGCAAAAATACAACTTTGAATTTGTCAACTTCATTTAAAAAAAATTTTTTTTTGAGACTTTTGTGACAGCTTTAAAAAATAACACCTAAAAACGTCTTAAAATTAATATTTTTAAATAACAAGAGAAAAAGTTGCTTAATTTATGAGGGCAAACATTGAAAATAAAATTTTGCAGACACTCTAATTATAACATAATTGCATGTTTGTCATGTTATTTAGGTTAAAATATTTACACATATGAATGAATATTTTAAAGTTAATTATTAGTATTTGCATAAACTGATTAACATTGAATTTAAATTAGTTCATGTATAAGTTAGTATATAAATTATACGGTACGAGTATAATCATTACGAAATTGAAAACAAAAATTAATAATCATTTCGCAACTTTAAACAAAAGCACTGTCAGAAAAAACAATGAAGACAATCACATCTGCAGCAGTAACATCTAGTGCTGTCTTTTGTTTAAGAAAAATTTATTTATTTTTTAATTTATTTATTTTTCGCTGAACAATAGCAAAAACATATATATATATGGCTAATTCACAAGGTGTACAAGTGTCATATTGCAATAATATCATAATTAGAAAAATTCTATAAATTTTACAATTTGGGAAAGTATGACTTTACGATAACAGGACTCTAAGGACACCCTTGTAAATTAGCCAGTATTTTTGTTCATAAATGGATTAAATTTTTCATTAATTATATAATTCTGTGAGTTAACAAAAAAAAAAACTTAAAACAAAAATATTTTTGTTTTTATCTGAGGTCGGTACTTATGCCGTTTTCTTTTCCGTTAAAAAAATTACCCCTTTTCTGTGCTCTCTTTATACAATCGAGTTTTTTTTTGCGCAGAACATGATTGATGATTCTTGGATGTAAAAAAAACTTTATTTCAAAATTTTTGTAAAATCAGCTCATTAAAATTTTTTCGCCCTCTATTAATCTTACAGTAGTAATAGTAGTAGTAGTAGAAGTAGTAGTAGTAGAAGTAGTAGTAGTAGTAGTAGTAAAAGTAGTAGTAGTAGAAGTAGTAGTAGTAGTAGTAGAAGTAGTAGAAGTAGTAGTAGTAGTAGTAGAAGTAGTAGAAGTAGAAGTAGTAGTAGTAGAAGTAGTAGTAACTTAGAGTAAACGTATACTTAGTAGTGACGTTTCGCTTTGAAGACCAACTTCATAGTTCAATTTCTGGAGATTAACCTATTTCAGAGCTTCATGCGTAAAATTAAACTTAAATTAGACGTGACATAACCATATAAAACAGCTGCTTGAACCACATTAATGGGCAACAGCGTAATTGATTGCACAAGGCAACAATGTTTTGTTGATTTAAGACTAAATGTTGTTTTGAAGGTTACGTGAGACGCTGAATGCACTTGGTTTTTTTTAATATAATTAAGCCCTTCCTCTACTCTTAAAAACAACCACAAAACTTGTCAACAATATTATCCTGGTTCTAATTTGCCTAGTACTTTAAGAGACATATATCAGGGAAGTTGTGGCAGAAAATGTGTTTTTAAACAAAATTCCAACATTTTTATTTTTAAAAACTTCTTAAAGATATAAAAATCACAAAAATCCCGTTATTTTTTTGCGATCGTATAGGCGAATATGATACGAACAAAACGAGCCATATTTTGTTCAAATCGATCTACAACTTTTGATTTTATTTCTTTTGTTTTAAAAAGATACAACTGTGCAACGGCACTGATGTATATTTAGCGATTTGTAACAGTAAATTAACGTTTTTCCCTTCATTTCAAAATGAGGTACCTTCACTTAATTGTGAAAAAAAACTAAATGTGTTCTTCGATATTTATGATCAATGTCATGTCTCATGTTGTTCATAGGTTTTGTGGCTCTATGTGGAAGTAATAAAACTTTTTACTTTTTCCCATTTTGGAGTTTTAATTTTTTTTTTTTTTTAATAAAAAAATTTAATTTTTTTTTACTTTAACAACCATTACTCAGTCTTTTTTTTTGTGATTTTCAAAATTTTGACTGTAGGGTAAAGGTAACAATTACATCTTAAAAAAAAACAAATTTGAAAATCGCTTAATGAGGAGTAAAGATATGATTTCTTAAATTTTTTATTTTTGGAAAAAAGTCAGAAATACGATTGATTAAAAATGCGAGCTGATGGAGAAAACTGGAGATAAGATTTGAAATCAGCGACCTCAAATTAGTAAAAAATTACAACAAAGTTTCAGTCAACACAAAAAAAGTTCCCCTGTGTTAGAGGTGACTGTCGCCATAACCATACAAATCAGTTGAATTTTAGTTTCTTATGAATTTAGCATTATGTTTATGTCACGTCTAATTTAAATTTTAGCTAGCGCCTAGCCTAACATTTAAGTTACTTATTTATATAAAAGCATCAATGTTATGTAATCAACAGTACTGTTAACTTGTCTGTGGTCTAATTAAAAACACTCAATAAAAATGAAAAAGTATAACATTTACTACAATGATAGAGAAAAGTAGCTAAAATTACATTACTTTTCAACATTTAAAAAAAAAACAAAATAAACAGTAGAAGCATCACGTAGTAACCCTGTAAGAAAGCCTGGGCTTAACTGTCTCCAAGTCGCTACTTTTGTCGACTATTTTGGTGACTTTTTGGTGACATTGTCAACAAAACTTCTACACTTCAAAATAATTAACATTAAAAAATGCAAGCATTTGACAGTAACAATATTTTAAATGATAAACTGTAATTTTATCTTTACATCTAAAATTAATATTTTTGTTAAATGAGGTAAAAAATATTAAAAGTGTGGACTAGTCAGTAGTGTGCTGGTCTGCTAGTTTTTGGGGGTTACGGGTTCGATTCCCGCCAGAGACTCTGGACTGGTCTGCTTCTCTTTCTCTTCTATTCTCTTTATGATCTAACTATTCGATTCATATAGAGCGCACAACATGGCCCAACAGGCATAAGTGTATACCTGTCGGGGGTTTGGGCTTTTAGTGCCCCTCCTTTTCAACCTAACCTAACCATTACTAAAAGAACTAGTTAATACCTCGTTCCAATGTCGCATTATGGTTTCATAAAAACTACCCTTTAATGACAAGCACATGTTAAATGTCTATAGCAAAGAATATTGTCTGGGGTATAATTATAACTGTACTGTTTCCCTATAGACATTTCCTACAGGGAATATAAGGTGATTGCATTTCGGAGAAAATATTTAAAAAAAAAACTTTTTTATGTGACATTTGACGACTGGAAATTATGAGAAGCGAGAAAATATAAATTTTCAAAATTAAAAGAGAAATAGCTGATGATCAGCTGATCAAATGAAACTACCTAATTAAGACAACCTTGAATAGTAGCAAATAAATACAAACACAGTTGATTTTCATTCAACTCTACTACCTAACACAGTGCGTGTAAGGGTTTTCCAATTACAAAGCGTTTACGCCGTAGGGTTAGTGTTAGCTTTATAGATTTTGTAAGAGCGTAGGAACTTTTTGCAGATTGACAACTCTTGAAGCGCTTATATAGATTTCAATGTAAGTGTCAGAAAAATACTGTTAATAAAATGTTTTTATATCGGATCACTAATAAACAAAATCAAGGCTTAACGGACAAATAAGCTCGAAATTTTAAAGGCCTTTTTAACAGAGATTCCAAGCAAGCAAATGTTGCTGACTACACCCACCATTAATTTGGTTACCCTAAACCCAAAAGCATATTCCTATGTCATACAGTTGTGCATGTTCAACGACACACAACTTGTACATTATATTTTACACAATCGTTGCATTTAAAGCGACAATAATTCTGTAAAAATTAACATTTACCAGGCAACAATATTTAGCCAACAATTTTGTGGTCAAATGTATATAACTTTATAGTTTTACGAACATAATCTAAACGAGGAGATCTTGTATTAAATACTATAACCATTTTTATGAATTTAATGACCGATGTAATTGAAAATTATATCGTTATTGCTATTGTTAAATTTCAGGTTTAAATTAAAAAAAAAATTATAATAATGAAAATAACAATAATGCATATAAAAGTGTGTGGTAAATAGTATAGTAGTAATATCTTACCAGACATTTGTTGCTAAATTAGCTAAACTGGCTGCTGCAGCGGCTGCATTTGTTGTTGTTGTGCTACTATTCGTAGTGCTGCATTTGCTGCGCAGAACCAATTGCAACCAATTGGGAATTGTGGGTATAACGGTTGGCTCAGGTGTATATCTATAAACAAGATAATGAAGATATAAAACAAAATAAAAATGTAATTTATAAGATTTAAAAGCAAAACGTAGTTAATAAAAAATATGCTTTAGATGTTGAATTAATTAATCATTTAATCAATTTATCAAAGAAAATACTAGATTAACACTTTTAATTAATCGATAATGTATGTATTTTCATACTACATTCGTGTGTATTTGTTATTTATTACAAAATTAAAAAAATTTTTGTTGCAGAAAGATTTCAAAATTTTTAAATACAAATGCACAATACCATTTATACAAATATATGTATTGATTTGATAAAATTCTAGAGCAATGTATTTAGGTTAAATATGTACTCCTGTGCGCGAAATTGTCGTATGTTACAAAAATAAAATTTTACAGGAGCGCGTTTTTATTACTTTTAAATAAATTAATTTTATTATTTTATTGTTGAACTTATTTAACAAAGACTTTATTAATTTTTAGTTTGGCTCTTGTTCATTTTATTTTTAAATTTCTAATCATTAAATGAAGAAATCAATTGTTATTTGTGATAATGAAAGAATATATTGGAAAAGTAAGTTTTAATCCCGACACCAGCCGAGTTAAATAGATGATATTTACATCCAACACTAAGACATTCCGATCAAAGAGTGCTGATGATGAAACCGTAGCTGGTTTCGAAAATGCATTCCACTCGGCTGGTGTCGGGATTAAAACTTACTTTTCCAATATATTCTTTCATTATCACAAATAACAATTGATTTCTCATTTAATGATTAGAAATTTAATAATAAAATGAACTAGAGCCAAACTAAAAATTAATCAGCATATGGATTAATAGATGTAGAATCAATTTGCATAAAAAAGTCGATTTCTAAAAAAACGTAACATATGATAATTTCGCGTACAGGGGTTGATATTATATTACGAAAAAATATCTTGAATTTCAATTACACAATAACAAAACTGCCATCTTCATAAAAAATATTTAAGGTTTATTGACGACTTATTTGACTGATGTTTTACAGAAATTTATCAAACAAGCCTTCAATGAAACTTAAATATTTTTTGTGAATGCGACATTTAAAATTTGCGGGTAGTATATTAATAATCATAAATTACGAAAAATACAAAATTCCTTCAATCGTTATATAGCAAGATCCAATTTTCGTCAACAAATGTTATTTATATTATTAAATAAAGAAAAATATTTATTATCTTCACCTTATTATGGAGTTACTTTGTTTGGCATTAGGTACAGCAAACATCTCACAGGCCTGTGATGAATCCTCTAAAACATCATCTACTTCCGGTATTGGAGCCAATTCATCGCTATCATTTAGATCTATATCACCGCTAGACATAGAAATCAGGGAATTACGTGATGTTGATACCTCATAGTTGGAACGGGATGATTGGCATGCTTTCGTATCGCCAGCCGGCTCAAACTGATGGATGTCGAATTTGATAAGCACTATGAAATCGGGAATACAGGAAAAAGAAAGAAAAAAAAAAGAAAAAAGAGACAAGGCGCAAAAAGGTAGCAACACAACAGACATCAAACAAAACAAAATAATAAAAATAAGGATAAAAATGAAAATGGCCGATTTGATTGGGTTTAAGGTTTTTTTTTTTTTTTTAAAATACACTTAAGTAACGTTGAATGTTTCTAGTGTCGAATAAACATCACCAAAACAAAATAATGTTTTATAAAAAAAGAATTTATTCAAATATAATTTAAAGTGATATAAAACAATCTCAATTGTAATAATCAGAATTATTTGTCAATCGTAAGGTTACAGAATTACGTTTTGAACTTTAAATGTCTAGTCTATACTAACTTCATGTTTTTGCAAACAATAACACACATTTGGTTTGAAAGTTTATATTCAAAATACAAAAAAAAGCGTTTTTGTTATTGTTTTGAACATAAAATTTTGAAAGTAGTTTGTTTGACATTTTAAAAGCACAAACAACAAAACTCTTATTTCATTAACTGAATTATTCGATTTGACTAAGCATTCGGTTACCACCATGAATTTTTGTTTGTGTGCATACAACTTTTTCATTAATTCGCAAATAAAATAAAATATTTAAAAAATGTGTTTTAAGTTTAATCACCCTGTATCACATCTACAACCTCCATTTCTAACTCACATTTTTCCAAAGATCCCAATTTTTTGGCCAAGTTGAACATCATTTCAGGTGTCCAATAGTCTGGTATACGTGCAAATACTGAACCAGCATCAGCCGGTAGCTGAAAACCCAATTTGTGCAATAATAATACGAATGGTTGGTAGAGCATAGTTGTGGCCTGTTCATTGTTCCACTGGACAATGGGTATAGATTTATTTTTTACTGTAAAAGAGAAACAATAATTATACAGGATATTTTTATCTCGATTTTTTAAAATAGAAAAATATGTGTGTAACTTTGTATGTAAGTATGTGTGTAATAGGATTCTTGTTACTTCTTTGAATTTTGGTGATTTTTTATTTAAAAGAATTTATGTTTCAAAAACAACTTTTATAAAAACTTTCTTGTATTGGGGAATTCTAAAACTACTCTAAGGCCATTACTAAAACTTGCTGTTACTTAAAGGAAGGATTTTTTTATGCCCATCAAATAACTTTGCATTATTACAACTTTAATTTTTTATTGTTATTAAAAATAATAATATTTAATTAATAAAAAAACAAGTAGGAGCACTATATTCGGCTGTGCCGAATCTTTTATACCCACCACCAATTTTGTGTACATTTAAAGCACAATTTTTATTATTTTGTTAATCGTTATAGAATAATCTCTTTATAATAAAATATGTATCACTTTCTTTGTAGAGGGTGGTTAAATTTTAAGGGCCCATGTTTAAGGTGAACCACATCTAAACTTCAACTTTTTTCTTGCATTTCATTTGACATTTCTCAATCTCAGACTAACTCAATTTGAACCGAGGAAAGATACGCAATCGAGCAACGCTTTTAAATATTAAAGATTTTTATAAAAATGGGCGTTCAAATCAAAATGCATTTTGTGCACTTCGTGATTCTTTTGGTCAACATAATCGTTCGAATTCGTCCACAATCGTGAGAATTGTAAAAAATATTTAAATGTCTGCAAAGCAGGTCTGTATGAAATGTGAAAACATCTGTGAATGCCATCTTAGTTCGTTGAATGGGAAACATTGCTGTTTTTCACGATAACGTGGCAAAAGAGCAAGCAACCTCGACTCATCATCGTGCCCAACAATCGAGCATCAACATTGTCATTGAAAGTTTGGACTATTGGATCGTGGTGTGCCGCCTAGGTTGGGGGGCCATTTGGCCGATATTTTGTTCCATACATAATTGAAGCATATAAATATTATCATTATAAAAATAAATGCTAATAATTTCATAATAATTTTATTCAAAATCAACATAGTCCCTTAAAATAAAACCATCCATTATAACTTCGGTATGATAGTAAAATGTTTTCGTAAATTTAGTCTTTCAATGAAAGTGGCCGTTAAAATACGCGTGTCAATAAAGTTTCTGCTAATAAACATAACTTAGATATTTCAATATAGTCCTTTAGTATTCCAAAATCTTTATTCATAGAGAATTTACATGAATTTAAGAGGAAGAAAGTGAATTTAAGGTTAAATTTTAAGGGCCACAGGGTGATTTAAAATATACATTCTCTGCATTTTTCTAAAACGGGAAATTTATTAGTAAGATTTTGATTTTTAAACTTCTATAACATTTTGCTTTTAAAAGATTTTCAAACGAAATAAGTTTTGTATAATTTTAAAATTTGTTAGTCCTTTAGTATTCCAAAATCTTTATTCATAGAGAATTTACATGAATTTAAGAGGAAGAAAGTGAATTTAAGGTTAAATTTTAAGGGCCACAGGGTGATTTAAAATATACATTCTCTGCATTTTTCTAAAACGGGAAATTTATTAGTAAGATTTTGATTTTTAAACTTCTATAACATTTTGCTTTTAAAAGATTTTCAAACGAAATAAGTTTTGTATAATTTTAAAATTTGTTAGCCATTAGTACATGAAAATAAATTGTTTATAATGTTTAGAGATAATTTTTTTTGACTTAGGTCAAATTTTCATAAATTCCAATTTTTAATAAAGCATAACTTAAGGAGAACATAAGCATAGTTGTTAGCATGCCATCTAGTAGTTGCTAGTAGAGTCATCTATCTTATCATCTTTATCTCATATTTAGCTACAGTACAATAAATGGTGCAGTGTAAGATAAATAAATGCTAATATATATGACTAATATATTTTTATACAAATTTAAGGAAAAAAGTTTCCGTTATAACGAAGACTTTGACCAAAAAGCCATGTTTACAAAATTTCAGAATCGTGCATATAGTTTTGTCAGTTTTATTACGTTTTAAATTTGAAATATACATTGTGCGGTATAAATTTTCGTACATTTTTATCTATAACTCTTTTCCTAATTCATAGATTTAAGCGATTTTCAGGGAAAAATATTCTTTTGACTCGATAAGTATATATTCGAAGTTTCATGACTACGTTTATGCGTCTGGACACAATTCAAAAGAGAAAGTGGGCGTTATAGTAGGCGTGTCAAAGTTGTTTTTGCTAATGAGTACAACTTAGGTGTTTCAATATAGTCCTTTATTATTCCAAAATCTTTATTAATAGAGAAATTATATGAATTTTAGGTAAAACGTTATATGGGAGGTGGGCGTAGAAGTGGGCGTGGCACCTTAATTTTTTGGCATAGTAATGAAATTGCCTAGGGGGATAGACGTAGCAAAATTTATCATCATACCTCTAATTTTAGCGGTTTTATAAGCTTTTAAATTTCATTAGCGGTAGATAACGTGAAAAGTGGGCGTTATAGTAGGCGTGTCAAAGTTATTTTTGCGAATGAGTACAACTGAGGTGTTTCAAGATAGGCTTTTATTATTCCAAAATCTTTATTAATAGAGAAATTATATGAATTTTAGTTAAAACGTTATATGGGAGGTGGGCGTAAAAGTGGGCGTGGCACATTGATTTGCCGTTACAAGAAAGCGTGTCACCAAAAATCAAAGTGCGCAAAATTTCAGAGTCGTACATCCAATTTTGTTGCTTTTATGACGTTTTTGTTTTTAAATATACCGAAAAATACACTGTGCGGTATAAATTTTCGTACATTTTGATCGATAACTCCTCTCCTAATGCATAGATTTAGACAATTTTCGGGCAAAAATATTGTCTTTATTCGGGAAATATATATTCGAAGTTTCATGAGTCTACGTTAAGGCGTTTGGACACAATTCCATTTTATTCGATGTTCGAAGGACACGGTTTTTTCGACCTACTCTTGCTTTTCGAGCTATAACTCACTTCCTAATGTTCCGATCTAGCCCATTTTCAATACCTTACAAACCTTGTCTATAAGAAAGATTCTGGCAAAATTTGAGCCCCCTAGCTTTTTCGGTGCGACCTCTATCGTGCTTTCAACAGACGGACAGACGGACAGACAGACGGACATAGCTAGATCGTCATAAAATCAAACCACGATTTAGAATATATATACTTTATGGGGTCTAAAATGGATATTTCGATGTGTTACAAACGGAATGACAAAATGAATATACCCCCACCATTTTTTTGGTGGCGGGTATAATAATAAATGATGGCTTTATAATGCAAAGCCATTTATCGGTTTTACAAAATCCTGCCTTTATTTAACGGCAAGTTGTAATAATGTCCCTAAAATTAACTTTACGTTTTTATACCCTTCACAGTGAGTATAAGGGTATATGTATATACCCCCATAAAGTACATTACATTTTCTGAAAGCTTATGAATAGAAAAGTCAATTAAGCATTGTTCGTCTGTCAGTGTGCATGTTGAAATCAACATTTTGAAGCCCCCAGACATTTTTAAGACCCGCGTAAGGTACCAAAATATTAGAAATATTCAGGAGCAGATCGGTACTGAAAATCAGAAAAATCGCTCTATTAACAACTGAGATGAAAAAACTTAGACCACCTCGTATTTTACAAACTGGATGAACGCAGGTTCAAATCCCATATAAGGAAAAAAAATTTTTTTCTTTTTTATTATTTTTTTAAACATACATACATAAACTCAATTTATAATTTTGCAATGGATGAATGGTGATACCAACAATTGTTATTGCATGACTACACATTGTGAAGGGTTCTGATTCAGCACTCTTACTTGTTTACATTTATGTATATCGACTCAAATTACAATATTACTGACGCATTTTCAATACTTTTACGAGTTTATATTGTCAAATTCTGTCTATAAACCCAGCAAAATAACACATTACAAAACATTGAATTAAAAGTACTAGAAGAAAATTCTTCGCTACTTACAATTTGCCATCTAAACCTATTATTTTAACACGGCGATGTCATTGGAGGCTTGTACTTACCACGCTCGCTTACAAATAGGGACTCGTATAAGTACTTATTACAGTCGCTTATAAATATGTACTAAAATAAGTACTTACTTTCGTAGTAATAAATAAGTACTTGATTTTAATGACATAAATAACGCATTATTATTATGGACTTAGAGAAGTCGTTCGGTTCTTTTAAGGGTGAAAATTCGGTTCGATTATTCTACGATACGTTAATTTGAAATTTAAAAATCAGTGAAAATCTATAAGTCATCACTTTTTAATGAAATGCTTTGCCGCTGTTGTCAAAATAATTATTACTTATACCCTAAGCGTTTTAAACTAAATGAGAATTGTAAAAAATTATGTATTTGAATGGCTTCTAGCAAATTTCGCAACAAGAAATTGTATTGTGTGTGTATGTAAGCAAAATATTAAGTCATTACTTAAATACTTCTGACTAAGACAGACGATATGTAACAGTCATTGAAAAGTAGGTTGTTTAGTAAGAGCAAGTCATTACCTAGTTGTTGCTGGGAATTTAAATAATGTTTGCTGCCATAAAACTGAATGTTGTTTTTATAGTTATTAGAGACGCTGGCTTTAATTCAGCTGAGTTTTTTTTATATCCGTATATCGATAGCACACTGTTTTTTTTTTTTTTTCTAAATAATACAATTTAATGGTTAAAAAAGTGGATAGTGTTACGTCCATACAAAGAAAATATTATTTTCAAATTAATTCTATCAAATTTATTCTCATATAACTTTCACATATCTTAAGACAATGCAACGTTTTACATACAATTATGCTTAAACTGCTTTAGTATTGACGTGGTATGTATATACTAAAGAGCTGCGTGAAACGTTCTTATAGTTATGTGTTCTATTTCACACTACTTCCAAACACTTTATTTCATTGTAAACATAAATAACAAAACATTACTCTTACTATAATAAATTAATAATCACTCGAAAATTTAAGTAAAATATCAAAACAAATAGCGAAAACACTTTTTTATAAGCATTTTTTTAACACATAAAAACTCATCTAAATTTTAAAGTCTCCATGTAAGTTTTTCCTTGTTCTAGTCTACTACCAAAGCATTCAAACATGTTTTGGATGCTCTACTTCAGTATGATGTTCTGCTTCAACTTTGTTATGATTCAACTTTATTTTATTCAAATGTTGTTCTATTTCATCTTTGTTCTATGCTTCAATATTTTTATCGTAAAGCAAATTACATTTTTTCAAGTATGTGTTTTAAAATGAGAGAGTTATAAAAAACTATTGTTCAGCTGTGTCAAAAAATTAATTAGGAGCTTCAGTAACTTGATATATTTTTCCAAATTATTTTTGCCTATAACTTTGCCGTATAGTATAATTTATATACATTTTTGTTATAGATATTACATGTTTCGTAAAATATCTATAAATAGTATCAGAAATGTCTATAAATTTTACTATGACTTTATTTAGTCAAACATTTTGATTTTCAATTTATTTTAATTTAACCCAGTTATTATTTTGAAATATTTAAAACTAAAAATAACAAAAACTTACATATACAATGATAAGCCACCGGTTCCATAACATAACTCAGATTCTGATGATCTTGACGCAACGGATTATTTTTAAAAATCAATTTAATATAACAGCATTCAAGTAATATTTTTTGCAACCAAACCAAATGTTGTTGTTTCTTTTCTTTAATGATTAGATCACGAAGAATCTAAAATTAAAAATACATAGTTATTTTTAAACGTATTATGAATTTTCCTAAATTAATTTTACCTGTATATCATCTGAAGGTTTACCCTTAATGGGTTCATCCTTTAAGTCAATACCAGATTCAGTAGTTCCCGATGTGGGAGTGGTCAGTAGGGAACGCTGATATTCAGCATCTTCAAATTTCATTAAATCATCATACTCCACTAAAGTAATGATGTCCTAAACATTATAAAAAATTCACTATTATAGTAGATTATTTATATAGGTTTGAAACTGAAAGTTGGAGATTAAAAATAAAAAATTTAAATAATAATGTTAAAAATGCTATTGTTTCCAGTAACAATGGCTCCAAGGCATATTCATACAGGTATATGCAACAGCGAATTGATACAACAAAGCAACTTTTTAGGGGATGTTTCCCGGCAAGACCAATAAATATATCAGGGATGGAACAGTTGTTATGATATGTTTATTTAAAAAAAATTTTAAAAACAGACTTATTTGTTAAACACATTATAAATGATGTAAAAGCAACAAATAAACATCAATTTGGTTCAATGATTATCAAAAAATTACACTTAATTTTATTAACTTAGCGAAAGCAAAATATAGTTTTCCATCCCTGCATTAATAAATGAGATCAAGGCGCATTTAACAAATTTTCACAATATGCTTTCCCATCAATTTGGTGTGTTAATTTCACTCGTATGAATTCGCCTTGGATGGTTTGTATTATTTATTGACATAAAATGTTGCTGGAATGTTGCCAGATACATTTTATATAAACATCACTTGGGCAACATCAAATTAATAATTCATAGTAGCAGGTTAGCAAATTTCACTTTCAAAAGCCTTTAGTAGCTGAGATATACTTATGCCAATGGATTGTAAATTAAAGTTTTTAAATAAAATCAAATATTTTAAATACCTGTTGCAATAATTGTTGTATAATCGATATTCTTGACTTCTGTTTATGGCTGTTTTTAGAGAAGAGTTTGACAATTTTACCAACAATGTCATTGTTTTTCTTGCTCTGTATATAGTACCAATAGAGAGTGTCCATTTCCTCTTGAGTCCAAGTGCTGTTTTAAGACAACGATGATAAATGTAGATTTTGTAAACATAAAATGAAGAAATATTTTAAATGCAAATTAAATATATATTTATTATACATTTTTCTTTAAATATTAAAATACAACAACTCTTTACAATATTTTATATAAACAAAGGATTTTCATTTTAATGCATTATTAATCAAGATATTAACACATTTAAACAAAATAAACACTCAAAAGCATAAGTAAAATAAAACAATTTTGGAAATTTAAGAGATATATTTGCAAAAACAAACATAAAAAAACAAAAATTTTAACTAAAATATTAAAAAATATTCAAGTTTTAAATTCAGACCATACATATTTAAAAAACAATTTGTTATTGGCATGAAAAAAACGACGTTGAAAAGCACAATCCACATCTAGGCTTAGGGTGAGAACAGCACATCCATATCATGATGATACTCTCTGGAAACAGCATTAAAAAACCCATTTGACTTTATGAGATCCTGTTGTTGTACGTAGGCTAAAGGAAAGAATAGCCTATCCGTATTAAGTTAACACAGACTGGGAACAGCAGTACAGCACACTACAACTGGCACCTACTAAAGATAATGCTAGAGAAGAAGACTTTTAAATCCATGAAAAGAAACAAATGTGATTCCTTCTGTAAAAGCAGTTTTTTTAAAGTTGAAAACATAAAGTTTTTTTTTTCTTTTGAGAGAGAGAGTATAAATACATGACATGGATTAAAAAAGAACAAATTTTTTTGTTAAAACCAAAGTTATTCAAAAATGTAAAAAATTCAACGCAACTATTATTCTTGTTCTTTAAATATCCATGTTTTACGTTTTTTTGTTACTTTTAATTAAAAGTATCAATTAAACCAATTATGCCTGTTTACAAAAAATAAATTAAACTAAGCTTTAACATAAACTCATAATAATTATTAGCTGGAAAATATTGTAAAATATTGAGTTTTTCTATTTTCAAAATTTTTGAAACAAAAATTCTTACCAAACTGTTGTTTCCATATTGTGTTCTTTAGTTAATTCGGTCAACGAAGTGGATGGCAGAGTCAAAGGACTTTTCTGTGGTGTATTCATGAACTTGTGTATAACAAATTCAATTAAATCGGACCAATCCTAAACAAATAATTTACGTATTAGTATATAATGTAGATTAGCTGTAAACGTTTTGTATAATTAAAACACAACTTACATCGCATAACTCATAGTCAGCTTCCCAAATGCGTGAATAAGTTTTTAATATGACCGGCTGGAAGAGGGTACCAATTTGTTGCAAATCACCGCCAACATGATGCATCATTGTAAATATGCAATCGTTTACAAACTCTCCATTATTATTGAAATCGTCCAAAAGCATTCCATAGTAGTGCATTATTTCTAAAGTAGCAAATCTGAAAAGTTAGAAAGCAACAGTTAGATAAGTCTATACATGTACTTCTGTATGCTGATATAAATAATATGAATTTTTGATTCGAGATCGTTACTGATTTTTGTTTCTAGAACATACTATTATCGCTTTTGTAGTTTGTAAAACAGGTTAGATCACAACCACTATGGCAGTGCTAATAAACAGGGTTCAAACCTAAATGAACGATGTTATTGTGAGTCCCACCTTTACGTCAAGTATTTTGCACCACATAATTTGACATTTCTTTGTTTCAGTATTTGAAAAATTCAACCAAGGAGAGTACACAATTGAGCAACGCGTTAAGATTGTTGTACGCTTTTATGAAAATGAGCGTTCAAATCAAAATGCATTTCGAGCACTTCGTGATATTTTGGTCAGCATAATCGACCAAATGTGTTCATAATCGGGAGAATTGTGCGCAAAATTCCCTGTAGGAAATGTAAAAAAACCTGTACATGCTCGCCCAGTTCGTTCTGCAGAAAACATTAATGTTTTTCGTGATATTGTGGCAGAAAATCCGTCAACATCAACTTGTCGCCGTACCAAACAATTGAACAACTCACAAATATCGCTAATAAGAACATTGGATAAAGATTTAAATTAAATGAACCTTAAAAAGATTAATTTCGTACAAAAGCTAAAGCCTAATGACCATTTAAAGCGTCGCCAATACGTCGAATGGTTGGTTGAACAGACAGACAGAAGTGAATAGTGACTTTACAAAGAAATTCATCCTCAGCGTCGAGGCGCACTTTCGCCTCAGTGTATTACATTACATGCATAATTGCTGGCATGTACATACACCTTGTAAATCAATATATTTTGTAATTAATTATTGTTGTTACTTTAAGCTCTGGCTGTTCAAAATAAATCATTTCAATCTCAATACCAAATTAGTGCGTGAGAGTATTGGTAGAAGTTCAGAAAAATCAGTTCGGCGTCGTAGAAAAGAACTGCACATTTCACGAAACTGACTACATTAGAGTTGTGTAGTTCCTGAACGACCTAGTTCAGTTGAACTATTCACCCAAATTAGCTAGGTCAACGTTTAACTATACTGAGCTCTTTCAGCTGCTTAGTTCATCGTTCATATTTCATTTCAATATCTCGTTTGTGCATTACCAGTAATGATGTTTTAGCTATTTAAAGACCTTTTTTTTGGAAAATAATTTTCTGCTGCAAATGTAGCAAGGGTATGGGAGGCTTCAAGAATGGTATTATGACAATATTATAAAATGTATTTGGTAAATGTTTTACGTTAATAATTTATTTACATATGTAAATAATTATAATTATTTAGGTATTATAAATTACCTACAAAATTAATTTTACACTAACAAAATATTCGTATATTGTCTTTGCCGAACTGCATAGACCTTATTAATGGGCTTTGACACAAACCATATTGAACTGCTGAGCGACTGAACTAAAAGAGCGACCTAGTTCAGTAAAGAGAGCTGAACTGTAAATACCTCTTACCTCAAAGACCTGATGTTGAACAATTAACTGAAGTGTACCTTTTTGATAAAAAATTTATTTATCATGGGTTTCATAAAAATATCGATGGCTTAATTTAAAAAGGGCGTATATCGATTTTTTGTTATTTTTACAGGGAAAGGAAAAAACTGAGCAAAACTTAAAAGAATGAAATGGAGCATGTCTTTTCTGTGTAGCTATAAGTCTGGACCATAGCTCAATGATTTTTTTTACGGTGATGTGTTTGTATGAGAACTACCAAAAAATTTTAAAATCGGAATACACCACACAATCTTCTATCTTCTTTTCAAATAAAAAATAGGAAGTTCTCAGCCAAAATCCGATAGACGGCGTTATACGTTGACTTAGACTTTGCACAATCTGACAGGTGTGATTTTAGCTCAGTAGGTACCATTCAAATAAATCACATTGAAAATTAAAATATTTCGCCAGGGGAAGTTCGCCGGGTCTGCTAGTTTCTTATATAAATTTGAAATATTTTTAATAATATTTAAATCCAGTAGGTCAAATCTTTACTATTTTTTTTTATTTAGAAATAAAATTTTAATACTCACTGTGATATATGCTCAATTATCTTAATGTGTATGTTTTTATTTGATTTTGTAACACTGTCCAAAATTAGTAATAAAATATGGTTGGTAACCACCAAATCCTTTAAGTATTCTTTCGTATGAAAACTGGGATTAAAGCGTCGCAACAGTAAAACAAATAAATTCCTTAAATCCTCGGTACTGCCTATTTTCAGTTGTAACAATCGTAAACGTTCACGATCCTCATCGCTTAAATGGGAGACTTTTTTGTAAGTTTCTATTGCTTGCAAAAATTCTCGTATGGCAGTGACCACTAAATGCATGCGACGTAAATAGGGTTTCAAATCACTGCCCTCCTGACGTGAATTCAATTCCAATTGTTCGCATAGTATAACACCTTCGTATGTCAAATAGCTGATGACGTCAAAAGTGAGAATGGAATTAATGTGTTCCATATCCAGTTCCAGTTGTGCGGCAAATTTTAAAAAATATGTAACTAACCAAAAGAAATGTGAGGTATCAATGGGATTATTCTGGATTTAGAATAGAGAGACAGAGAAACAATTGTTAGTACATATTAAGAGTAAGAAAATTAAAAGTGAGAAACTTACTAGATTTTTTAATAAATGAGAGTGAAGTTCCTCCACTAGATAGCCATAGCCTTTGAGTAAAAAGTCAACAGTAAATTCTTTGAGTAAATTAGATATATCCTCATCAGTGGGAGAGTGTTGTGGGAGACCTTTCATATTTATTCTGTGGAAAAAAGTCACCACGCATTCGATTTATTTAGTAAAGAATTTACATTTGTTATTTGAAAAGTTCCCAGAAGATGATCTTAATAATAATATTTAAAAAGTCCATCGTTTTGTTTTAGATACCTGCTTAAGAAATTGATATTTTGATCCACCTTAAGGTAGCATCGTGTTTTTACCCTAAAGCAAAGAACAAAATCTACGCATGTTTTATATAATGCATAAGCTATATAGTAGCAAATCACTCTGGGAACTTTTTTATACAGTGTCGTATACGGAAACTGTTATGATCAGGCCCACAGAAAAGTGGCAAAAAAAACTATTTTAAATACTTACAAACTACTTCTGCTTCTTTTCACCAATTTCTTTCGTCTCAACTCTTTTTTGTCGAGACAAGTCAAGACAACTCTATGTTTGTTTCTCGTCTTTGAACAGCAAGGAGGTTTCTGGTGTTGAGGTTTACCTTGTGGGCCATCATCGTCGTTGCTGGAAGTTGAAATTAATTCTTGATTTTCAACTTGGGTACCGTAGCCACAATCTGAAAGTTCGGATTGTGAAGAAGGGCACTCTCTTTTCTGAGGACCACAATTACCAATTGTAAGTTTGACGTGTCCCGAGTGTGGAGACTTTTGACAAGATTTTATCTTTGCACTTATTAATTCTTCTTCGATTTTGTGTGTTATCGACGTTGTTGACGTAGAGTTCTTAATAGGTAATGCCGGTGGTGGCATAAAGTTGGCTACGTCAGCCAATGTGGTAGTGTTAGCATCTTGTTCAGCTGGTTGTTCTTGTTTTGTTTGATTTGTGGTTGTGGATTTTTTCTCAATGACCTCCGGTTCCAGATCATTACTGGAGGTATTTATAGTGCTACCATTTGTTTGGCTAGCTTCATCATCCTCGGTCATTGTTTCCATAGTTTCATCGCTAGCTCCTTCAGAGCTATCGATCTTTTCGGCGGGGACTCTTAACATAGAATCTTGATATTCTTGACCCTTACGACTCACCTCTTGTAAAGTGGCTTCGGTTTCTTCGCGCAAAGCCTGACGTCGATCCTCGGAGTTTCCATTTTTACTACCAGCACTACCTGTTAAAGAACGAGTTGTATTTAGAAAACCTAGCCTACGCAAAAGCCTTGAGTTACAATGTGAAAGCAGCGGCAATTCTAGCTGCTCATTCTCATAGCACTTACCATTATCAGAAGAATCAGAGGTGGGATCTGATGTCAACATGGGACTAGAATCACAACTGCCCTGCTTAGGCGGTGAGGTATTACTTTCATTGTCCTCCGAACTTTCTGACAGCGAAGCTTCAAACCATAAATTCAACAATTTCTGTAAAGTGCCGACATGCTGATCCTTATAAATTAAAGCAATCAGTTGTACCATTGTTACACCCCAAAAAGCACGCTGTGGACATGTCATAAGGTACAATAACAATTTGTCTATACTCTGTATGAAGAGATTCCATAAAATGGCATTTTGCATAGAAACTAGATGTGTACCACCCGGTTGATTGTGTGAAATCGAAGGCATTAAATAGTTGGCATTCGATTCGGGAATATGCAAAATGTTCCTCAATAGTACTAGACAGTTGTTGATTTGATCGCATTTTTTCATTGATAATTTTGTATCAGATTCCAAAATGTGCTTCATGTAGTCAACAACCGATTTCGTACTTTTCGGATCGGTAAAAGCCTCCTTGCTAGTGTGCAATAATTTATTCAATTCGAAAATAGTATGTCTACCCACTTCAGTGCGATACATGACATCAACCGAGAATAAACACTCTACGGGTACAGTTAAATTTACTAATATACGTATGACCGAATCTAGAATATCTTCATTTTTAGTATTTTCCAGTAGGGGTATTAAATCGGAACGCACATTTTGCCCAAATCCAATAGCTCTACGAAAGGTCCGCAAAGTTTGATCTTCGTAAGTAAGTTTATAATTTATCTCCTCCAGTATGGCTGTGAGAGTTTGCTTCATTAGTACTGATTATAGTTGTCACCATAAATCGACGGCTATCACTTACCCAATGCGTTGGTGCTAACAACGTAAGCGTCTCCCTCAAGGGAGCCTAATGATGAGAAAGCACTCTGAAGTTGTGGTGTTGCTAATAACCAGTCCATTACAAAATTGATGAGAAATTACGTTTGTAGTTTATGATCCTCATCGGTGGAATTCATTTGGGTAAATTATTTCAGAATAATACGTTCACTGAAATTACAAATAAGCCAAATATATAATTCTGAAGTTTCTAAAATAGTTTTGTGCTTAAATGTTATTGAATTGCGGATTTATTTTAAGCCGCTTTATAGAAATGTAAAATCTTGTCATTTTTTATAGATGAGTTATTGCCAAACAAAAATTCGTCATAGTGATTTATACCAGGAATTATTATGGTTTTATATTTCAGCTTCTAATGAGCTACGGAAGTACAGTAAATTCGCATTTAACATGACCCACATTTTCCAATTAGAGGTTACATTTTTAAATGAAAAAGGAAGTTTTTTTAACAAAAAATTTCGGTTGCTTATTTGATTGTCAAGTAGAAGGTATGCATGTCAATAATAATGTCAGCTAATTCTTACGTTTAATTCAAAATTCGTACAGTCACGCATGTGCGAATTGGTGATGGGAAATTTCATAAAGGGAATAAGATGCTGCCAGTGTTGATTTTCTTCTCTTTACAATTAATAAACATCCTTAAGATAAATATCGGATGTTTTTATGATTGTCTAGCAGAGTGTATGTCATTAACAATGAAAAACAATATCAATCAAATGGTTATTCTTTATAACTTTACGAATTCCATCTTCGTGGTCTTAACTCGTTTGTTGCCATTGGCATAAACAATGTTATATCACAATATCTCTCTGTACAATTTTGATCGTTTCTTTACGAAATGACACGATCAGGAAACTTTTCACATAAAAGAACGATATAGTATTTGCTGGTGGGGTGTAGGGCCACCTTGTTAAAAATAAAAGTCGTCTAAATCAATAACTTCCCATTTCGGTCATATATACCGTTTGTGGGTTGTCCAATTCAAAAAATAAATGATGTTTTTTTCATCTAATTTTTCCACCAGTTTTACAAATGCTGGAAGATTTTTAAAATTATCGAAGATATACACTTGCAAATGTGCGAACTTATGATGGAAACTTTTATAAAGGGAATTAGGTTCTGGCAGTGATGTTTTTTTCTTCTCTTTACAATTAAATAAACATTCTTAGGATTAATACTTAAATATGCATCTTATTGGAAAACCCATACCAACCCTATTAAAGAGACATACATATTTAATGGCCGAATAAAGTGTAAAATACTAATAATCAAAATCACAAGTAAGAGTGCTATATTCGGCCGTGCCGAATCTGATAATACCCTTAACCATCATGTACATAGGTATAATCTCACATCGTAGCTTAACCTATATTTCATGTTATACTCCATTTTTCCTTATTATTTCCGACGCCATCCTTGATTTTAAATTTTTACGTAGTTAACTGTATTCTACTAGTCATTTGAAACACATATTGTTGGGGTTAAAAAAATTTTTTCCGCCATCTTGGGTTTTACAATTTTTAATAATTTACTGTATTCTACTGGTCAATATTGAAAAGTGCAAGAAGTTACATTTGAAAATACCAGATTTGACCCATACATAAATTTATTGTCCGCCATTTTTTAGTGGCGGCCAACATTATTATACCCTTCACCTGTGGTGCACAAGGGTATATATAGCTTTGTCATGCCGTTTGTAATTTCTACAATTTTCATTTCCGACCCCATAAAGTATATATTTTCTGAAAGCTTATGAATAGAGGAGTCGATTAAGCCCTGACCGTCTGCCCGTCTGTCCGTGTGTTGGTTGAAATCAACTTTTAGAAGCAACTATATGTTCCTCAGATCTGTATATGGTATCAATCTCTTGGAAATATCCAGGAATGAATCGCTATTGAAATTCAGCACAATCGCCCCATAACTTTCTGAGATATGAGCAAAAAACCACGACCACCTCGTTTTTTTTCACAATTACAACAACAACATACATACATAGATACATGTAAAAAACATACCAAACAAAAAAAATTAAAAAAAAAAACAAGTAAAAGCGCTATATTCGGCCGTGCCGAATCTTATATACCCTTCACAACGTGTAGTCATGCAATAACAGTAAATTCACGTATGTATGTTAAAAAAAACAAAAAAAAAAATAAAAAATAAAAAAAAAATTTAAAAAAAAAAAATTTAAAAAAAAAAAATTATTATATACATATATAATATATATAAAACAAAAAAAAAATAAAAAAAAAATTAAAAAAAAAAAATAAAAAAAAAATAATAATAAAAATATATATAATATATTAAATAAAAAATAAAAAAAAAAATTAGAAAAAAAAATTTTAAAAAAATTTAAAAAAAAATTTTTTTGCCTCAGCTGGGATTCGATGCCACGTTTTCTCTAACCAGTATACACGTTTGTATGTATGTATGTTGTTGTTGTAATGTTGTTTTTATGAAAAGAAAATCGAGGTGGTCGTGGGTTTTTGCTCATATCTCAGTTGTTTATGTACCGATGTTTCTGATTTTCAATACCGATCTACTCCCGAATATTTCTGATATTTTAATACCTTACCCGGGTCCAACCTATGTCGGGGGGCTTCAAAAAGTTGATTTCAACATACACACGGACAGACGGTCAGACGGACAGACGGACAGACGGTCAGGGCTTAATCGACTCCTCTATTCATAAGCTTTCAGAAAATATATACTTTATGGGGTCGGAAATGAAAATTGTAGAAATTTCACACGGAATGACAAACCTATATATACCCTTTTTCACTGTGTGAAGGGTATAAAAATATTAAATATAAGAAAAAAATAATAAAAAAAACTACAAAAAAAAATTTTAAAAAAATTTAAAAAAAAATTTAAAAAAATTTTTTAAAAATTTTTCTAAAAAATTTTTTTAAAAAAATTTAAAAAAAATATAAAAAAAATAATAAAATATAAATAATATATTAAATAAAATAAAATAAAATTTTTTTGGCTCAGCTGGGATTCGATGCCACATTTATTCTAACGTGTACGTATGCACGTATTTTATATGGGATGAATGGTGATACAAACAATTGTTATTGCATGACTACACGTTGTGAAGGGTATATAAGATTCGGCACTGCCGAATATAGCACTCTTACTTGTTTGAATTTCTTATTGTGCTTATATTGCGCTAGTCATGTCCTTTTAGATGATACTAATATTGACGCTCTCAATTGTAAAGAAGCTAAACAAATTGATTTTCGTTTATAAATTTTTGGAATATATATTTTTTAAAAAAAATTTCTAGAGGCATATTATATCTATCTTGACATTTGAACAATTGTTATTGTTTGCTAGTAAAAGGTACGAGGTTAGTAAAAATGGAGCGCTACACGAATGAACAACGCATTCTCATTGTGAAATTGTTTTACCAAAATGGTGAAAGTTTTGCGGCTACAGTTCACAAATTGCAATCATCCCATTTCCATCTTGATGGCTTCGTCAATAGGCAGAATTGTCGCATTTGGGGTGAGGAAAATCCTCGAGTGATTCACGAGAAGCAAATGCATCCTCAACGTGGCACTGTGTGGTGTGGTTTTTGGGCTGGAGGAATCATTGGACCTTTTTTTATGGAAATGAAAATTTTCGGTATCGTGAAATGATAACCAGTTTTTTCTTGCCTAGAATTGAAGAAATGAATGTGGAGGGCATGTGGTTTCAACAATATGGCGCCACATGTCATACAGCCAGAGAAACAATTCAATTGCTGCATCAGTCATTTCCCGGTCATGTTATTTCGCGTTTTGGAGACCAGAATTGGCCGCCTAGATCGTGTGATTTAACACCTTTAAATTTTTTTCTTTAGGGTTTCTTGAAGTCGATGGTTTACGCGAATAAGCCGACGACGACTCAAGCCTTAAAAGAGGAAATTGGACGCTGCATTTATGAAATACCGCAGCATTTATGCAAAAAGGTCATTGAAAATTTCATTAAAAGATCGCGTGTGTGCCAGCAAAGCCGCGGCGGCCATCTGCACGATATATTGTTCCATACATAATCTCATTCTGTCTACTTTACGATATAATAAAGTTTCGCGATTTTTTTTTAAATATCTGTGTTTTATTTAAAACTTAAGGTACCTAAAATTATTCTATGGTTGAAAAATTTAAATTTTGGTGGTAAAAACATGGGAAAACACAGAGGCAGTCGTGTTTATTTGTTCATATCTCAGAAAGTAATGAGACGATTGTGCTGAATTTCAATAGCGATTTATTCCCGGATATTTCCAAAAGATTGATACCATACACAGATCTGAAGAACATATAGTTGCTTCAAAAAGTTGATTTCAACCAACACACGGACAGACGGACATAGCATCAGATGGACCGACGGTCAGGGCTTAATCGACTCCTCTTTTCATAAGCGTTCAGAAAACATATACCTTATGGGGTCGGAAATTAAAATTGTGGAAATTACAAACGAAATGACAAAGCTATATATACCCTTGTGCACCACAGGCAAAGGGTTTAAAAATAATAAAGCTTCAGCTCAAATTATTGTTAAGTTTCTAAGTTTTATAAACGTTGGATTATTTCTTTTAAATAAATAATTATCAGCAGTATTGAAATTCACGTTACAAAAGTTATATTTTCTTAAACATACTTAAATATTACAATGGTTTACTTGAACCTAATGTTCACTTATGGATGTCTTATGTACAACTGACTGATACTTGCTGTAGGTGCCTAATAATATAGTGTAATACCAGATCGAGAATTTTCCAAAAAATATAAATTCTAGAAACAGTTATTTTATAAACACCTGAAAGTATGCTACAAATTTTTAATTTGTTTTTAATTTAAGGTTGCCAAAGTAGTAAAATAAAATCTAAATTAGTCTAAGTAAATAACAAAAATGTAAATAGGAATGAAGATGTAAATTAAATTAATGTCAGCTGAACTAATATCTAATAAAACTATTTTTGTGGGCTATTAAATACTCAATTGCGTTTGGTTTGTCTGCATAACACTTGTCTTAAACGGCGCTCCACAGAAAAAAGTATAACGGTGTCAAATCGCAGCTTTTTGACGGCCAATTGACAGCTTCATTTCGGCTAATTAAACAGCCATCAAACGTTGTACGCAATAAATCAATTTTGGCATAAGTTGTGTGGCACCATCCTGTTAAAACCAAACATCACTCACAGCAATGCCATGAAGAGCGGGTACAAAGAAATCAGTTATTATGGTGCAAAAGGTTGACCGCAATGGTAGCGCCGACCTCATTTTCAAAGAAATATGGAAAAAATTATGCCTCCGCTCCACAAGCCACACCAAACAGTCACTAGTAATGAGTACATTGTCTTCTGAGCACCAAATACGGCTATTTTGCTTACTAAAATACCCACCAAGATGAAAATGAGCTTCATCCGAAAAGATGATTTTTTTTTGTAAGACATTTTCGTGCAATTTTTGATCAATTGTCTTTGTTATGGAAATAAATCCCAACGTTGTTCAAGCGTAAATCGATTTCCTTCAGCGAGATAATATAATGAATTGTGTGACAGAATAGAATGACATAAATGTTCACGGACTCGAAATGACCGCTGGTTCAAATTTAAACCAATAGATGGCCCATCCTTTATATATAGTCATAGTGCTACATATTGTGATTACAACAATTTTATATTTTATTATTTTTTGTTGTTGATAAGACAAAATTATACATCTAGCCATAAACCATATCGCATTAAATGCTATATTTCAAAATATTTATGTAGAATATTTTTTTTATTTCCTTCCAAATGTTATTGTTGTCGCTTACAATTATTTGGCACTGCTAAGGACTTGATATCAAGATAGTTTTATTTCAATATAAGAAAAATGTGCAAAAACAAATCTATTTAATTTTAATTAGATTTATTTTAGAAAGCTCTTTACTTAAATATTATTTTATTTTTTCTATCATTTACACTTTCTTAAAAAAAAAAAAAATTCAAAAAACACTTTCAAATAAAATTTGTTTATTTATTTATTCGACATTAACTTCCCGTTTTACCTCAATCATTGGCTGCCTAATTCGAACTGAAAAATTCACAATTTCTTCTCTATATTTTAGAAGCAGAGAAAACAGTTGTATGTAAAGTGCACATGTTAAATACACGCAGCGCAGTTTCAGTGCTGTCATGGTAAAGTAATCTTCGTAACAACAATGTGCAATTTGCAACATACATATGTAAGTGTGTAATCAAATGCCAGACAAAAGGTAACTAACTATAAATGATTGAACACACGAGTTGGAAGATGAGCCAAAACACATGAATGCAATGGATGCATGCATGTGAAATTAGAAAATATGCAATTTCATTTTCAAAAAAAACTACAGAGCTTTAGACTTCAATAGAATGGTATGGTTTTTATTAGTGTTCTCATTTAGGTTTGGGTATGATTTATTTCTCGTTTAAGAGTGCTTGTATTGTGTGTGTGTGTGTAAAAAAAGTATCTTACCATAAAAAGTTAATTCAAAAAAAAGTTACATAAAACAAAATAGATTTATTATATAAAGTTTCTAGAAAATTTTTGTTTTAGCAGCTGAGTGAGTAACTTAGTATTTTGCAAGTTAATTTTGCAGCTTTGAAACAAGTTAGATTTTTTTAACTTTATGTACAAAAGGGGTACAACCAAAATAAGGCCCTATCACCACGCTGTTACCGATGTTGTGCTGAAACCGAAAAATGTTTCCTCAGGTCATTTCGGTACAAAAACGTTCCACGTCGAAACGGATTTCTGAAAGCCCTTTAAGATTTTTTTTAATTTTTCTATATTTTTTATTATAATCAAAATCACAATCTAAAAACTTATAATTTATTTATCATTTAAGAAATTTATAAAGAAAATATTTTTATTTTTTAGAATTTACTGATCCCAAACTTAATTGCATTTGACGCGGAACCTTTTTTAACGATATCGAAAATCTGAAGATGCAGTTCTTATTGTTTTTTATGCACTACATGGTATGGATAGGGCCATTTTGATATTTTCAAAAATTATAAAAAAGTTGTATCCCTAATGTACAAAAATGTAAGGGTGATTTTAGTATAACAAAACTTTAGACTGAAAAAAAACACTGCTAAATGGTGTTAATTGTCACGAATTGTGTTGTAATTCAAAGTAGTCGAAAAATGTTCAATCAAAAATTTTTCAATGGTTTAACCTTAACATAATCAATTAAAGCCGATGTAAACACTAGTCCAACTATAATGCCCAAGTTAATGTGACATTTCTTTGTTTCAGTATTTGAAAATTTCAACCATAGAGATGTACACAACTGAGCAGCGCGTTAAGATTGTTGAAGCCTTCGTGCACTTCGTTTAGGAGAAATATGCGAAAATTTCAGCAAATCGGGAAAATATGAAAATACTTGTGACTGCTTGTCCATTTCATTCTGCGGAAAACATTGATTTTGTTCGCGATAGTGTGGTAGAAGAGCTGTCTACCATGACTTATCGTTGTGACAAACAATTGAACATCTCACATCATTTACTCTTTAACAAGGTTAAATTGGCTCAAAAGGTGAAGTCTAATAACCATTTTAAGCGTCCTCAATACGCTGAATGGTTGAATTAACAGACAGAAATGAATGGATTTATATTACAAATAAAATTATCTTCAGCTACGAGAAACACTTTCAACTCAATGAATTCATTTACAAGCATAATTTTCGAATTTGGACAAATGAGAATCCACAAGTGAATGTCGATGCATTCACAAAGAGAGACTGTTTAGTGTGGTTTATTTGCTAGTGGTGTCATCGGTGTCATTAGATCATCCAAGCAGTTAACGTGATTAGTATTCACTATCGCGAGATGATAACGAACTTCTTGTAGCCAGAAATTGAGGATATGGACATGGACGATATGTAGTTCGAACAGAATGGTACCACTTGTCATAAAACCAGCGTAACATTGGCTCTTTTGCCTCAAAATTTTTATGTCTGTATTATCTGACGTCGTGGCGATATTAATTGGCCACCACAATCATGTCTATGGGGATACTTTAAAAGAAAAGTGTACGTCAATAATCCAAGAACAATTCAAGAGCTTAATGATAAGATTTTTCGGTACATTGCCGATATTAAACCTCAATTGTGTCTTAGTGTCATCTAAAAAATAGACCATCGAATGAAGTCGCCACCTAAGCCATGGCGAGCATTTGGTCGATATTTTGTTTAACATATAATTGCCATAGATCCTTCTTTCCTAATAAAAAATTATTAAGATAATTCTCTGAAACGTTTTGTCTTATTTACAATCAACATCTTTTTTATAACTTTTTCTATATCAATACATATATAAAACTCAATAATTGCAATAATATTTAACAAGAAAGAAAACCCTGAGAGCCAATCTATTTACCTATCCAATGATGTATAATTGGTTATAACCATTTAAGTGCTCCAACTGCTAATAAATTATTTATTAGAAACGTTTTTACCCCAATTTAAATTGTTTTTATTACACACTTTGCTATTAAAATTAAAAAATTTTTTTTAACAAAGTCACCTTTGCTTAAACTATTTTCAATCAGAAAAACTCTACCATATGAAAAAAATTTTATCGAACATTTTTCGATTTCTTTAGTCAGAAACGGATGTGTCACTCCTAAGAATTTAAAAAAAAAAAAATAAAAATCAATCAGAAAAATTTTAATATTTTTATACTATTTAAATTCAAGCAAATTATGCAAAATATTTTGAAATTTTGTATACTTTATAAATATGTAACTTAAGAGCAGCACGTGTAAAAATGCTTGATTTTATCGTGCCGGTTCGTGGAATGGCATGAAAAGCCTTGGACTTTCGGGGACTGATATTAGAAGAAAACCAAAATTTCTCAGGAATTATGTACATATGTACATACATATGTACACATGTGAGTACATTTTTATTTCAGCAAAAATAATATCTTTTATGGAAATAATAACACAAATCATGTTGTACAATAAATCCCCTGAAAATAAAATCTTTGAATTAAAGGAAAATCTACCAAATCTTTTCTCTTCTGTAGTAACAATTTGCATGATATTTTGTATGACTTTGAAATATATTCATAGATACATATGTACATACATATGTATGTAGTAAATGTAATGATTTTGTAAATTTTTTCACGTTTCACGAAAATTGGAGAAAAAACCTAATCGCATTAATTTTGCGAAATTTTAGGAATTGATTTCGCAGTAATATGAAAGACATTCATTATAAGATATTATTTTGCCAAAATAAATGTGAAGAAAATTTACCTTTTTAATCACAGATATTTAAAGTCAAGGCGATGACGCATTTTACACTTCGCTTAAGCATTTTCTGTAAATTAAATGCAAATCATTTTTCTGTTGCTAAACTTATCAGTTTTGTTGAATTTCTTTGTTTTAAAGTAAAGTAAATTAAAAAATGTTCGTTAAAATACGTTTGGTTGCACAACATGAAGCAAGCAAAGGAAAAACAAAATAAATTTGCAACAATAAGTAACAAGTACGAGTACTTTATCACTCGTCCCGTATCTAATAATACCCTTCACCCATAATACAATGCTATAATGGTATACACCATTTTAAATAGGTAACTGTATTCTGTTGACGAAGCCCTTTCATTTGATACCCATATTGATGGTGTTAAGCAAAATTATCAGCCATTTTATTTCAGACGGATTTTACACTTTTTGTAAAAATTTTATACTAATTCTGAGGGAATTGAAGTAGGTATATTTTAAAATATTTTAAAATACTAGATTTGAGCTATAGATCATTTTATTGTACGCCATATTGTAGTGGCGGCCATTATGAAATTAAAAATGGTTTAAAGGCTAATATATTCCGCTTGTCAAGCCCTTTAGTTTAATAAACATATTGACTCTAACAGTTATCTAGAAGCTGAAAAAAATCGATTTTCTATTGTAAATTTTAGAAAGCACACCAAACCTGTTGTATTTTGGTATCCCAGTTAGTTTCACAAACTTTTTGTAGTTTTTTTGGAATTATTTCCGTGGCTACAGTTTATAATCTGTTTCTTAAGTATGTCCAAAAATTATTTTGAAGCTTAAGAAACTATTTACGAAACGCATATATTTTTCCAGATAATTTGTGCCCTTAACTTTGTTGGTTACTGACCGATTTGTTAAATTTTTTTTTAAGAATATTATCTGTCTTATTCATAAAAAATACTTTAGATTTATTGAAACATATTTGACATATTTCTGTGCAACATCTATCAAATAAGCCTTCAATAAACCTAAAATATTTTTTTATGAATATGGCTGTATTAATAGTATTAAACATTATCGTCCATAAATTATCTTAGGGCTGAGAAATGTTTATTGTTATGGAAAAAATATGGGAAAGCAAAAGGAGATCATATTTATTTGTTTATATCTTAGAAACTAATGGGGTTATTATGCTGGATATGAATAGTGATTTGTTTCCAAATAGGGCCATAAAATTGATACCACGTACAGGTCTGTGCAGCATGAATATCATTGGTATCACAGCTGGAGGGTGTTACGAATGACAAAGCTATATATACCTTTGGCACCAAAGGTGAAGGGCATTAAAACATCTTCATATATAAAAATCAATGTGTGTTTGTATGTTTGTTTGTGCTTTATAGGCGGTTAAACGGCTGGACCGATTTCCTTGAAATTTTCACAGAATCTTTCTGTATGTCTGGAAGGAACTATAGGCTATACTTTGGTTTGAAATTTTAAATGGGCGGGGTGCAACGCCCTATTAAACAATAAGTATTAAATATTAAATATCACGAAAATTAATGCAGCTAGAGTCTTCAAATTAAGTACGGTAAACTTTGACATCCACACGAACAATTGGGTAAAAAATGGGCGGACTTGCAATAGTAGGCGTGGCCACATGAATAAAATACTAAAATTCGTATATTTGGAAAACGATATCGATTAGAGTAGTAAAATTTTGCAAGAGCAACTTTGACACCCAAATGAATATTTAGGCAAGAAATGGGTGCATTATCAATAATGGGCGTGGCACGTGCCATATGAATTAAATACTAAAATTCGTACATCTGGAAAACGATATCGATAAGAGTAGTAAAATTTTGCAAAAGCAACTTTGATATTCAAATTAACATTTATGAAAAAAATGGGTGCATTAACAATAGTGGACGTGGCACCTGCCATATGAATTAAATACTAAAATTTGGGGTGGCGAAGCACACCGGGTATTAGCTAGTAATTTATAAAATTTTTTTAGATATTTAATAATGTAATGCAATCGCATTCGAAATAAATTAATGAAAGTTTATAATAAAAATTTCGAACACAAAATCAGTTATTGCAAACAAATAGAGGTTATGTCGAACCTAATTACAAAAAGGAAAAATTTTAAACCATTTATAAAATAATAATTTTGACAGACATACGCAGTTACACAAGGATCGCAAAAATGGCATGATAAATGTAAAACAAAGAACAACCACTAAAGTATATATTAATACCTGTACTTATTAAGAACTATTTATTTAATAAATAATTTTCTTATTTTAAATAAAAGCCAGTATCAATCCACTTTAATTAATAATAAATGTTTTGACCATATTTAATACAAGAAAAAGTACGTAATATTAAAAAATCTACATTTGAAAAAAAAATATATAAAAAAAATTCTAAGAAAACTGAGTCTGGATATGGAAAATAAAGCAACACTTTTGGCGTAGAATACGTCTTACCTTACGGTATAGGGAGTCATGCCAGATTGTTATTGTTGTAATCTTTATTTCATTGATTACACTGTGCTAGTTGAAAAAACAGACAAGCCGGGCACCTAGCGTTTTAACATAATTCGGGTACGCTGAATCCAGTGGTGCCCACGGTTTTTTAAGATTGGCTCTGGTTTTCGAGATATACCTTTATTTCGAAAATGGAGGAGGTTGCACAACATATGTTCGCGTAACTCAAAAACGCTTTAGCTTATTGAAAAAACTTAAAAAACCGAAATTCCGCAATTTTTTTTTTTAAAATTAATTTTTTTATCAAAATTTCGAAATTTTTATTTTTTTAAAATTCATAAAAAATTGAAAAATTCAGCTAGGCTTCTAATTTTTTGCAGACATATAAAAAACAAAGCTGCAAACAAAACAAGCCATAAATAACACTGCTCGACAAAAAATAATTTTTTTTGTTCCCGTTAATTAAAACTATGTGGTCTATGTGGATTTTGATGCGCTGAACTCAAATCCGTAATCGGTTTTTTTCCATCAGATCGGTATTTTTTTTATGGGCGTGCCAAATTTTTTCCCCTAAATTAGGTTTCGGTTCTCAAAAGTAAAACACCAGAAGATGTGTTTTCTCTATCTCTTATCGTTTTGGAATTATTTAAAAATTAATGGAGATAAAAAAAATTTTTCGTGCCAAATTCGTAATATTTTTCAATTTAAAAATATAATTAAAAAAAATATAAAGCAAATATTCAACATTTTGCACTTTTTTCTGAGAACTACTTATCTTAAAAATAAAAAAAGCCGCAAGCCATAAAAATCGGTTAAAAAATGTAGATTTTATTGTCAATTTACCGCAGGTACCCAATATTGTAATGCAACCAGCCTTACATATGATACAGCATTTCGTTAGTTGAGCAGGTAATGGAACTGAAGTACAACGGTATTTTGTATGGTTCTTAGAATTAAAAATTATAACATAGTATTTTTCAATTACCTGTGATTTCAAATTATTGGGTACCTGCGGTAAATTGACAATAAAATCTACACCTGGAAAAGTAAGAAATATTATTCGTCCTGGGTTTTTTTTTACAAAACATGGTCATGAAGGTCTCGACTGGTACTTTGATTAAAACAATTACAGTATAAATAAGAGTTCCTCAACCCCTTCACTGTCATATGGAAAGTGCTTGCGAAAGTGATTAGTGAATTTTAAAGCCTCTGACAGTCTTGTATCTAAACAGTTATATTGAAATATCTAAGATGGAGGCGTGTAAAAAGTTTAATTACTTTTGTTATGTGTGTGGGAAATATAAAAATATGCCAAGTCGCCGTAAAATCACTACTGAAACAAGTACCTTGTATGAATCATATTTTTCTTTAAGGGTTATATATGGTAAGAGTTGGACACCATCAATAGTGTGTACACACTGCATTTACCATTTAAATAAGTGGGGAAAAAATGGAGACGCCATGCCATTTGGTGTTCCAATGATTTGGAGAGATCCCATAGTTCATGTTGAAGATGAGTGTTATGCGTGCATAAATTATACAGCGGGTATAAACAGAAGAAAAATGACTTATATGTCTTATACTGAAACAGCATATGCTCGATTTCCGCTGCCACATTCTGATGAAATTACTGTTCCGGGTAGCCATATACCAACAGAACATATTCCCTCAATAATTCATTCTGTTGAAGCGGATAGCCCAGCTACTTCAATGTATCAACCGTCATGCATCACGGTTCCATGCAGTCACAATGAAATCACGCAAGATCGTCTGGATATAATGGTACGGCGTCTAAAATTATCTCAAAGACAGAGCATTCTCTTGGCAAAAGAGTTAAAACGAGCTAATATTTTAGCACCAGGTGTACAAACATACGGGGCTATCAATCGCCATAGACGATTTACGACTTTTTTTAAATCTATTGCGTATTGTACTGACATCCGCGGATTGGTTTTAACAATGCAAAATGAATATAATCCTGGAGATTGGCGCTTATTCATTGATTCTTCCAAAAGTAGCTTAAAAGCAGTTTTGCTACATGTCACTAATTTAAAAAGTCCTATTCCGATAGCACTTAGCACAAATACTAAAGAGACATACGCATCAATGAAAAAATAATACAGTTAATTAAATATGAAGACCACAAGTGGAAAATATGCGCAGATTTAAAAGTGGTAGCTCTTTTAAGAGGCATGCAATTGGGCTATACTAAAAATACGTGCTTCATGTGCTTATGGAATATGCGTTTCGATGGCGACCAGTACAATACACGGGATTGGGCTTTACGTGAGGAAAGCAGATTGCATAGAAACAATGTTATTGAATTACCACTTGTGTCGATGGAAAAGATTTTGCTTCCTCCACTCCACATCAAACTGGGTATTGTAAAAAATTTAATAAAAGCATTGAGCCCAGATGGTGTTGCTTTTACTGAATTGCACCGAATTTTTCCACGATTAAGCGGCATGAAAGTAAAAGAAGGTATGAACTCTAACTACTTTATTAAATTAGATTTATATTTCATTTCATAATGTTTCTATTTTACAGGAATTCTTAATGGACCGGACATTCGCCGTCTTATGAAGGACCATCAATTTGAGGTTGCATTGAATGATATCGAGCTATTGGCCTGGAATTGTGTGAAATCAGTAATAGAAAATGTATTAGGAAATCATCGGTCTGAAAACTGGCGAATTTTAATCAAAAATATGCTAACCGCATTTAAAAACTTAAACGTTAGAATGTCATTGAAAATACATTTTTTGCATTGCCATGCCGAAAAATTTAATGAACAATCACCAGCCGAGTCTGATGAACATGGCGAGAGATTTCACCAAGTAACAGCCAGGCTCGAACACTGGTATAGCGGCAAACAACTTGATTCGCTATTAGGGGATATTTGTTGGAATCTGCAGGAGGAAGAAGAATAAATTTCTAAATAAAAACTACTTAACAACAAAAAATTTTTAGTTTGGTTATATAAAAAATTCAAAAATTTCATCTTTTCTGAAAAAATCAAAAGTTGTAGACAGACTTTAATCACAAACAGCTTATTTTGCACCTGCGCAACTTTATTTTTCATTCCCATCATTTGTTTCTAAGGCCTAGGATTCACTCCTAGGGGGATAAAATGTATGACCGACCTCCAATGTTTTTTGTTCTTAACATTTTCTTAAATTATACTTTCCCTTTATCACCATCCCTTAGGGGGGCCCCAATACAAAGGTTGCGTTTTTTGAAATTCTTAGATTAATTAAAATTTGTCGACTTTTGTGAATAAAATCAAAAGTTGCAAACATATTTTAATTGTTTATAGCTTGTTTTGTTTGCAGCTTTGTTTTTTATATGTCTGCAAAAAATTAGAAGCCTAGCTGAATTTTTCAATTTTTTATGAATTTTAAAAAAATAAAAATTTCGAAATTTTGATAAAAAAATTAATTAAAAAAAAAAAAAAAAAATTATTTTTCTAAAACGACTGCGAATATTAGAAAGAAGTTTTACTTTTCTTAAAGGAAATTTCATTGCGGAATTTCGGTTTTTTAAGTTTTTTTCAATAAGCTAAAGCGTTTTTGAGTTACGCGAACATATGTTGTGCAACCTTCTCCATTTTCGAAATAACGGTATATCTCGAAAACCAGAGCCAATCTTAAAAAACCGTGGGCACCACTGGATTCAGCGTACCCGAATTATGTTAAAACGCTAGGTTCCCAGCTTGTCACGAAAAAAAAGTGTCAATTTCATGCACAGTGTTATGAGGAAACGGCGAGATAACTTTTTTTTTTATTTTTTTGTAGGTAAATGAAGATGTTATCTTTCGTTTGATATACATTTCATATTGGTTGACATCTTCCCAATATTTAAATTTCTCAAATGAAAATTTTTTAAACACATACACTCAAACATATGTGTGGTGTTTGGTAGAGTGTTTGAGTTTGTAGCGTGAACACAAACTATGCTGCTGTTTCAGTGTGGACACAAACCTTCGGATGTTGTTTTGATTGATGAAATATTGAAATTTCGTATATATACTTATGTATTTAAGTGAAACAAAATGTTAAATGTCAATTTGAATTTAACATGGATATATAATTATAAAAAATATATGAAAAAATTAATTCATACATTTTTATGTTAAATGAAAGTGCTGCCAAGTAAGCAAAATAACAATGCTGCTTGATGCTGTTTGACAGCAGCTGACAGTTGACGTTTAGTAAATAAAAATAAAAACTACTAATCAAAATGGCACCTACACGAAATACAAGAAAGCAACCATTGACTTAGTTTTTGCGAGAAATTTGAATGTTAATTTAAAAACATATTTATCCTATTTTTCCTACCATAAGCTTATGTATATTATCAAAAGTAACTATCAAATAAATAAATTCATTTGCTTATATTATTTATCATTTATTGTTATATATGTTTTATGTCTTATCGGATGGCGTATTCTACGTTAAACTTAATGGCCGTGTCTCTGACGCAGTCTGCAGAGACAGTTCGTGGCCGAAGGCCTCGGACAACTGTCTGCTGGATTTTTTAATATTCTTGTCTCTCTGTCTATCTTTCTGAACTTAAAAGGTTCACAGAAACAAAAATTAAGTTCTAAATTCTAGAATTAAATTCTCAATTTAAGCCAAAATCGTGCCTAAAAATTCAATTACACTAAATTTCTGGTTTTCTTAAAACAAGTACAAAACGGGTTTTTTTTAAATCAAGTACAAGACTATTAAAATAAGAATTATCTTCTTAAATTAAGTCTTATTTTTCTCAAATTAAAAACATTTAGACATCTGCTTAGATAAACTCACTCTATAATATTTCAAGTATGTTTTTATAATTGTCATTTGGTTTATCATAGTTTAGCTATAAGTAGTAATATTTAGTACAAGAAAGCTGCAACAGTTTCCGGGATAACTTACGTTTCATGCTTTGTCCGTTATTTTTCGGTTTTTGTTTTAATAAAACATATTGTTGAATAAATTTCAAAGTGTAAGTAATGAAATAATTTTATTAACAAGCCAAACGAATTCTTGAAACAAGAGCATTTTTGGATTAATTCAATTTCGTTTAAACTTAAACGAATCTTGCTCTAAGCTTACGTCAAGTACCGGTTCGGGCTTTATCAAGCTCATAATTCTTAAAATCAAAAAAATTAAGAAATTCGTACTTAACACATTTATTCTAAAATCAAGCATTTTGAACTTGGTTTAAGACAATCTGTACTTACCGTACTTCTGGCACCGCTAAGGCTTGATTTAAGTACGGACACCTTGATTTGTTTTTTAACGTTCAAGAACTTCTGGCTGTATTTTGAAAAAATTTGATATGACTGGGACCAAATTCGCATTTCGGCCCCGATACTTTATCAGTAAGTATGGGCAAGTATTTATCAATTTTAAACGTAGTTCTTTAATTTTTAAATTTTATGTGATTTAATACAATATCAATTGCCAAAGAAAATAAATTGTTGTTTATGACATATTCCAGCATCTGTAGTCGTTACAGACGAATTATTTCAGCAAGAACACTTTGAAAACACAGAAATGCCTATGCTATATTTAAAGTTACTTTAAAATGCAAATAAATTTAATGTACATTAAATGGCATGCAAACACATGCTCAGAGGCCTACGCCAATACTTTTGTCTCTTCTCGAACATTTTATTTTATTTATAAATTGTGTACAAATGTATATATTTATGTACATATGTATGTATGCACTTTGTATTTGTAAGTATGTATCAGTAATCTGTAAGTGATTACAAAACAATCAAAGTAAGCTAAGGATACGTGACCTCTATTTCCATTTCTAAAAAAAATGTTGGACAACGTGTTTTTCATTTTCATTTCATATGTATGTATATGCATGTGTATTTATTTGATTATTTACATATGCATGTATGGATATGTCAATACATAAATATATAAATATATGTATGTATATGTATGTATGTATGTATGTATGTATGTATGTATGTATGTATGTATGTATGTATGTATGTATGTATGTATGTATGTATGTATGTATGTACTTGTAAATAAGCATGCATACCCAGTTGTCCACGAAGAATATGCGACAAAATGTACATGTATAACTTTTTCGATTACATCCAGAATATTTACAATAAACTTGTTCAGAAAAAATAAAAAATACTTGAGTATTGTTTTCGATTTAGCGAAAGAAATTTATTAATTTTTATGTTTTTCATAAATATAACCGTTAAAAGCTTCCTATCTTACAATCAATTTCCACTATAATTTTTTCATACGTACTCAAATTTAGTCAGATTTATGTATTAACTAAATGTAGCGGTTAGTCATAACGTTTATATAAAACAACTATCCGCCCGGTATGTGCTTCGCTACGTATCAAATGAAATAATATAAAAAACCACATGCATTAGGTCCAAAGATACAAAATAAGCGATCTTACCCGTTTTTAGCCATTTTCCCCCTAAATTCCAAAATTTCGAAAAAGTACAAAAATTAATTATATATTGTTTTAAGAAGAGTAAAACTACGTTTTTACTTTTTTCCTATTGCTATCCCTCTCAAAGATAAATGCTGTTCAAAAAAGTACCAAAATTTAGTTTTTACCCGTTTTATCCTCTTAAAATTCAAAATTTCCAAAAAGTACCAGACACCTATCCAATTATTTTTAACAGGCTCTTTGGTAATTTCTGAATTTTTGTGATATCTTTATTAAGTCTGGAGATACTGAGTTACCCTGTTTTACCCGTAAACCACTCGACAGATTTTGTGATTTTGTAGACCATTTACTAAATAGTCCGAACAAAGCCTAAACATTTCGTTTGGATAAGTGAGCCCGTTCTTGAGTTATAAAGTCACAACGCACTTGTAACAATTTTTTATATACATAGTTTAGATATTTCCTGTTTTATTTAAACTGGCCAATCAAAGACAATTTATTTTAATTTAAATTAAATTAAAGCACACTGATATATTATAAATCAGTCGAATCTAAAATAAAAAATGATCTCAAAATATTTAGTGCGATTAAAAGATGACTAACTAAGCTGATAACAAATTCACCTTGTCATCATAAACAGAAATTTTTTCTGCTCATGTGTCTTAAGCAATGATTAAAGATTTGGTCAACTGGGTATGTTTATGAAACAATGCTTGTGTTTGGCACTCACTTAAATATACAATATCTATGGTTACGAAATAGGGATGGAATTTGTACATATATCTTTTCAATTCAACAAGTCAATAACATAAATATTTGTTACAAAAGCTTTCAAGAATTCAAAACAACCCTCAAGAGCTTTTTGCTTATATTTTTGCAAATGTTACAACAGGTGGAAATAAGATTTCATATCAAAAAAATTTCTATCACGTTAGACGACATTTTTATTTGTAATTGGACACCCAAGTCCGAAGCATGTGACATTTTCATAAGGACTTTATGAAATGCAAATGCAAATACAATTTATGTTGTATAAAATCCATACAAGTTTTACCTCTTCAAAGGTATGGCTGTAAATAAGAAGAATATAATATAATGAATGTAACAAAATTAGATGGAAAACATAAATAAAAAAATAATTTATTATGATTTTACCACCATCTTGTGCAATAAAACTTATGTATGTATGTATATCCACCTACATAACACACATGCAAAAAATATTTTATTTTTAACTTTATAATGGAATAGAATCATTTTAACTTTTAAGGATTTATGTGCTAAAATTAATTAACAGGTGTTCTACTTTTATAAATATTTCTGGATAAATATATAACAATGAAAGTTGTTAGAATTTAGAAAATATATTTAAATCTTTTATGTAAAAAGAATATGGTAATACTCAAAACTCAAGCCACTTTTAAAATTCACAAAAATACAAATTTTAATAATAGTTCAAAAGTTTTACATTAACTCGTATCTATATGTGTGTTTAATAATTATCATTTACTATTCCTCACAATTATGATATTGAATTGCACATCAGCATGTTTTGTAAAATTGTACTCTGGCACCAATATATAGTGGGTGTCAGGATGCACGCATAGACGCATTGGACCAAACTGACTGCCTCAAATCAATGTCAAACTTCATTAAAAATATATACTGCCTTATTTATAAAAGTTTTTAAAGGCTTATAAAGGGTTTATTAAACTGATTTTCTATGGAAACTTGACTTATATATGTACCTCTTAAAAAGCTCTTTTAAGTTTTATGAATTAGAACGATAGTATATAGAGGCAAATTAATATTTTTTTTCAGAAAGAGTTTTTCATTAATAGTAGAAAGAAAAACGATCAGCCGATCAGTAGCGGGTACCTTGTTAAGTATACCCTGGTGCAAGGCATATTTATTCATCAGGTACTCTTGATTCGCCAGCTGATTACTTTTTTCAACACTTATTTTAAGTTTCCGCTGTCAAAATGCTTAAATAAAAAACAATTTTCTCTCTTTTCTAATTTATTTCAAATGTCAAACTTCATATATAAAAAATATAAACAAAAAATTCTCTCCGAACTGCAATTACCTGATGAATAAATATGCCTTGCCCTGGTGGTTGAAAGACCTAACAGTTTGAGAGCTGAATAATTCTGGCTAGTAAGGATTGTTCTAACCCAAGGTGTATTAATAAGTTAGTCGAATTTTGTCAGCTTATGTTTTTTAATATATTTCCTGCAACTATCAGACCTTATTTTTGTTTATCCTCAATAAAAACAAGAAACAGTGCTATATTATGTCATTCCGAGTCATATACATATGTACTTATGTACATAGATGTAGGAACCCATTTTTAGCTTAGCCTAGATTATAGTTTTAATTTTATACGCGATTTTGCTTTATTATTTTCGTTGCCATCTATGTTTTTGTGTGTTTTGAATAGCTGTATTCCACTACTTAAACCTAAAATCCATGGGGTTAAGAAAAAAAATTATCAGCGATTTTGTTTAGGATTACATCTTGGATTTTAACTTTTTTTTAAATTCGAGGTATTCTACTAGTAAAGACCTTTCATGTAATATTGTGGGGTTAAAGAAGGCACAACCGTAATTTCTTTATTTGGCACATATATTCGACAGTTTATTTTGGACGCCATCATTTTAATTTTTTCATACTTTATTGTATTCTACTGGCCAAGGCCTTTTATTTGATGCCAAGGGGTTAATTACTAGGCTTGACCCATATATAAATTTATTGTAAGCCATTTTGCAGTAGCAGTCAACATGGATTTTCAATTTGTTTATATTCCGCTAGCCAAGCCCTTTTTATACTCATATCGTTCCTCTCTATTATCAAGAAGCTGAAAAGATCAATTTTCGTTCGTAAATTTCTGGAAAAACACCAAAGTAGTTGTATTTATGTGCTTATATCTCAGATAGTTCTAGTTTTTCTCAGTTATAATTTTAAAGGCTATGGCTTGCGCTTTCGCGTTTTTAGCGTGTTCATAAACTAAGCAGGAGCTTTAATAACTTGATTTATTTATAAAAATATATGTCTTCAAAAAAAATTTGCTTATAACTTTGCCGATTGGTGACCCAATATCACGAATATCAAATACGTTAATCAATTTTCTTATGGCTGAAAAATTTTAATTTTTATGGTTAAAATTGAAAAAAACAGAGGCAGTCATGTCATTTGCTCATATCTCCGAACATTTTGAAACGATTATGCTGGATTCAATAGCCATTCATTCTCGGATATTTACAAAAGATTGATACCACATGCAGATCTGAGTAACATGTGGGAACAGACGGACAGACGGATATGTCTCAATCGACTCACCAAATCATAAGCGGAAATGAATAATGTAGAAATTTCAAATGGAATGATAAAGCTATATATACCCTTGGGCACCACAGGTGAAGGGTAAAAGTATATATGTTGTCGGAATTAAATCAAGATAACGCATTCCGACTGTAAAAAAATTTTTCGTTCTGCGCATGTACGTCACATCAGCTTCTCACCTGACAAAAGCAATACATAGTCAATGAAATTTATATAAATTAAAGGATAATCAAAGCATTATAGTTTATTTAAAAGTATATAAATGAACATATTGCGGCTTATATGGTTATTTAGGTTAGGTTAGGTTAGGTTGAAAAGGAGGGGTATAAAAGCCCAAACCCATGACAGGTATACACCTATGCCCAGTTGGCATGTTGTGCGCTCCATGTGGAAAACGGAATTCCCAAACAAAAAACCATAAACATAATTTCCCATAAATAACGGACTAGTCCAAGAAACCAGTCCCCTCAATGTAACGCCTTATGGATCTCCAGTTCGAGTTCCCCAGGTATTCCAAGTTCGGCATATTATCTACTGTAAAATTTTCGCGCCTAATATGCCCAAACGCAGGACAATGACAGAGGTAGTGTACCAGGGTCTCATCCTCTTCCTCACAAGCTCTACATGTCGTCTCCTCAGATAATCCCATGCGTGCTAAATGAGTTCTCAACTCCGTATGACCTGTAATTACACCGGTTAATTTCCTAAGTGTAGGTCTACTTAGTCTCAAAATCTCCTTTGACTTCCCAAGATTTGGGTCACCCCAGAGTGTTCTTGTCACCTTACCGACATCAGTGCTTTGCCATTTTCTGACATGTTCTTCCATTGCCCAACGTTTAAGTTCATCTTTAAATCGTTTAAGGGGTTTTGCGTTCTCCAAAGTTATAGTACTCAAAAGAGCTCCCATTTTGGATAATTTGTCGGCTTTCTCGTTTCCGATCAGCCCGTGATGGCTTGGTATCCATATTATCTCCAGATGTTCACAATTTGCATATGAGTTTATCTCACTCTTGCATTGCAAAACGTTCCGGGATTCAACTTTCTCCTTTCTCAATGTCTTAATCACTGATTGGCTATCCGTAAAGATACGAATCGGAGTTTCGCTATTCGTTTCCTTTATCCATTTAATTCCTTCCGTAATCGCCATGATCTCAGCCTGAAAAATAGTGTTGTGATCTGGTAGACGGAAGTATTTGCCTCTATTTCGGCTTATGTCGTATAAGCCCATTCCAGTTTGGTCACCAATCTTTGAACCGTCTGTATAAAGATCGATTCCGTGGGTGTTTCCCATCCTGATTATCTCATCCCATTCTCCCTCTTCCGGTATAATGGTGATGCAGTTAATATTCTCATATCTCATCGGGATTTTATCACATGTTAATTCTGTAATATTTCCTATCGGTAAGATATCCGTTATTCTTTGGTATCTGGTCTTATGTTCTCTTATAAGCCACTCATCTATTGCCATTAATCTTGTGGCAGCTAAGGCCGCTTCATATTTTACCTGTATCTCAATAGGCCAAATGGATAATATATTCTCAATGGCCATTGTCGATGTGGTCCTCATGGCGCCGCAAATACTAATGCAGCACTGTCTCTGAATCTTTTGAAGAGGTTTTATATTCACCTTCTTCTCTAAGGATGTCCACCATACTAACGAAGCGTACGTAATTGTAGGCCGCAGTACACTCGTATATAGCCAATGAGTAGAGATTTGTCGCATTATGTAGTGATCAGATCCCGTACACTACCTCTGACCCTAGGGGTTCCTAGAACTCCTCGCGGACCAAATAAAAATAAGATAGGGCGGTTCCCAAAATAAACCAAATATGGAAGAGAAAATTGAAGAAATAAAAGTTACGGTGCAGAGCCTAATAAACTCAGTACCGGCGGCTAATGGTGGTGAGCAAGCAGGCCCCGAGTCGTCGTCATCAAATGACTGTAAGGAAACAATTTCGGAGGTGGGCAACTTGGCTTCCGTTATTGATAAAGCATCAAGAAGAATAGAGAACGAGGGATCGGATCCAAGGGTGAGCTTTAAGCATCCCCAGCCACACAAGACAGGCGAGGATTCCGACACCTCTGACTCAAATATAGAAGATGCTGACACTACGGTGTTATGCACAAAGGATACCTCTGAGGTAGATAAAATGGTTGAGGAAGTAAGCGCAAGCATTGCCAAACTCACCACAGACAAAATAAGAACTCTCTCCGGAGCGCAGCAAAGGAAGACTGCCAAAAAGAAACAGAGAGTAAATAAGAAAGGTCAGCGGGATGTCCCTAAAGAGAAAGACTCATCTACACCCATTTCTACCGAAAAGGGTAAGAGGATTCGATCTCCGGAGGAACAGAACACCGTTGGCAATACTAAAAAGAAGAAAAGTTACCAGCAGGGAAGTAAAACGGTTAGCATTTCCCAACTCCCGAAAGAAGACCCTCCGGCCAATCTGAAAGGAGAAGGTAATGAACCAATAGCTTCAACCTCAAAACAGGAGAAAGCGGTAGCTAAAAATATAGGTGATGGTGAAACAGCCGGAAAAAAAACCCCACCATCACGTAAAAGAAAGCCGGAAGAAAAATCGGCTAAGGAGCAACCCACGTATGCGAAAGTGGCCAGAAGGAAGATGACAGAGGAGCTATGCTATGCTGTTATCGACTCCAATAGCGCATCGGGCAAAATTCCAATGGCACATCAGAAGGAAGTAGAGAATGCCATAAATGAGAGGATTGTGCAGTATGTCCTGGAAGCAGATGATAATGCTCCACAGATCCATATAGATAGCTGTAGGTTCGCCAGGGAAGTACTGTTTCTGCAACTAGAATCAGACACCTGCGCACATGTTATGAAAGACCTAGTGGGAGGCATACCAGCCCCATGGGAGGGTGGCAAACTTGCCATGGTGAAAAAAGCCGATATCCCATCCCTAACCAAGGTTTCATTTTTCGTTAAAGGTTGGGGCAGCAAACTTGATAGCAAGGCCATGCTTAGGATCATTGGCAAGCAAAATAGAGGTCTGGAAGAGACAAATGGGAGGTTTTCCATCGTGAGGAAACTGACGATGGCACCCTGGTAGTTACAGGAGTGGATAAACCCTCCATGTCTTACCTCGAGGAGCAAAAAGGGAAGGTGTACTTCGCGAGTACAACTATTTTCTTCAAAGTTGGTAAGACGCCCATTGGTTGGACACATAATCCAACGGAGAAGAAAGACCCTGACGAAGAAGCAAAGGAGGCTAAAGAGGATGAAGGCCACCCCGTGCCAATGAAGAGGGAGGAGTTGGAGATAACTCAATCCCAAGAAGAATCTCTTTTAGCCGAACAACAATGATACTGCTCTTGCAGATTAATCTCCATCGAAGCAGAACGGCTACACAAGCTTTGATGGAAAATATAACTAAAGGTAAGGTACACATAGTTCTCATTCAGGAACCCTGGACTGTTAAAGACAGAGTTACTGGATTGAATGAGTGTGATTACCAATTATTTTATGCTAAAACTGGGTCTCGACCCAGAACATGTATACTTTGTCATAAGGGATTAAATTTTCTTTTTTCCCCAGATTTATCTACAGCGGACGCCACTACCTTAATACATGGCTCACGCAATTTAATGCTGGCATCGGTGTACCAACCTTCTGATGCTCCGACACTACCACCAACGTCGGATTTAAGAAGTATGATAACATCGGCAAGGAGAACAGGTAGGAATATTTTAATAGGTTGTGATGCGAACTCGCATCACCTCTCTTGGGGCAGCACGAACTGTAACAGGAGAGGAGACGCCCTATGGGAATTCCTAAATGCTAATAACTTATTTACCCTTAACTCAGGTAATAAACCTACATTTATTAACAGAATTAGGGAAGAGGTAATTGATGTGACTATATGTTCAGAAAATTTAATTGATGAAATTTGCGATTGGCACGTATCTGATATGCACTCTTATTCGGACCATCGCTATATTTTTATGACCTTAACTCATCCGCCACCGGAACCGGTGACTTTTAGGAATAAGGCCAGGACGGACTGGCCAAATTTTAGGTTAAGTCTTCAACATAAACTCGAAAATTATCCAGAACCGGATGAAAATCTGGACACGATAGATTCGATGGTGGGAAGACTGACTGCCGATTTTAGGGAAACTTTTGAGGAGCATTGTCCACTCCGACAAAGGCGAACCCCAAGGGAAAAGCCCTGGATGACAGGTGAACTGATTAATCTCAGGAAAGAAACCCGAAGGCTATTTAACAGAGCCTATCGAAAGAAACAATCAGTATACTGGGACGATTACAGTGAGAAGCTCAGAATATACAACAAAGCAATAAGAATCGCCAAACGCAGATCCTGGAGGCTTTTTTGCAATCAGGTGGACAGCGTGAATGACGCTTCTAGAATTAAGAAATTCCTATCGAAGACCCACACCCAACCGGAAACCCTCGTTGACTCGAACGGGAAAAGGTCGGAGACGATGGAGGAGACGCTAGGAATACTGATAGAGGCACACTTCCAAACGGAAATGGCGGATGACGGAGAAATTCCACACCCCCATGACGGTAGTGCCACGACGGACATAACTATAACCACAAAGATGGTAAGAGAGGCGGTAAATAGTTTCTTGCCATATAAGGCACCAGGGCCGGACGGTATTTTTCCGGCTCTCCTACAAAGAAGCATTGACCTAATCGACATAAGGCTGGCGAATATTTTTACTACTTGCCTGAAATATGCGTATACCCCTGTGGAATGGAGGGAGGCGAGAGTCGTTTTCATACCTAAACCAGGGAGGGAAAATTACGCAAATCCATAAGCTTAACATCATTCTTATTGAAAACCATGGAGCGTATCGTCGATGGAATGGTCAGAAGACGATTACCAGGCGATTCAATGAGATTTGGACAACACGCCTATATCAAGGGCAGATCTACTGAGACTGCTCTTCAGGAGGTTGTTTATCATATAGAGAGATCCTTCGACCTGGGTGTGTATACCATGGGCGTATTCATAGACATAGAAGGAGCTTTCAATAACGTAATGACCTCGAGTCTTATCGGTTCCTTGGAAAACTTAGGGTTAAGCCATGTCTTAATTGCATGGATTAGCAATATGTTAAGGAACAGATGGATAAATTGTGAGGCAAATGGAGTGAGAAGAAGGGACAAAGTATGTCGAGGAACCCCGCAGGGAGGTATTTTATCTCCATTAATATGGGTAACTACCATACATAGTCTACTGAAGATTCTATCGAACGAGGGATTCAAGCCTATCTGTTACGCAGATGATGTTGCGATACTGATCAGGGGGACGAATCCAAATTCTTTATGTATGAGAGCAATGGAGGCTTTGAATATATCATATAACTGGGCGAAGGAGCGAGGGCTCAATGTCAACCCGGAAAAGACTGAAATCTGTTTGTTTACGAGAAAGAGGAAGATACCGGTGCATAGCTATCCCATCTTTCGGAATAAGACAATTAAGATTGATAAAAAGGTCAAATACCTAGGAATAGTACTTGATTGGAGACTATCCTGGAAGGACCACATTCAATGTAAAGTGGAGAGAGCTCAAAGAATATGGGCCCTCTGCAGAAGAGTGATTGGCTCAAAATGGGGCTTAAGCCCAAGGATGACACATTGGCTATATATATGGTTATTTACGTCTTTAAGTTAATTTTACAAAAAAAATAAATTTTATCACTTATTTCGTTTTTTCTAGAACTTAATTTGTTATTTGATGTTTTTTATTATTATTTATTAATTATTTAGTTTAGCATTTTATTCGCTTTTTATAACTTTTACTTGAAATATCAATCACTTGCTTGCTGATGTGACATTACGCACGGGAGAGCATGCCCAATGCGTAATCCTGTTTTTATCATTATTGAAAATGAATATTAAAGAAATAACAAACGGAATGATAAAGCAAAATATAAGCCCTTGGCACCACTGATGAAGGATAAAACAAGTAAGAGTGATATATTCGGCCGTGCCGAATCGTATATACCCTTCACAACGTGTAGTCATGCAATAACAATAGTTTGTACCACCATTCATCTTATATGAAACAAAAAACATACATATATAAAAACATCCGATTGCAAAATTATAAATTGAGTTTACGTGTATGTATGTTTCCAAAAAAAAAATTACAAAAAAAATTTTAGAAAATTTAAAAACATTTTTTAAACAATTTATTAAAAAAAACTAAAAAAAATATATAAAAAAAATAATAAAAATATAAATAATATATAAAATAAAAAATTTTTTTTTTGGCTCAGCTGGGATTCGATGCCACGTTTACTCTAACTAGTATATATGTATGTTGTTGTTGTAATTGTGAAAAAAATGAGGTGGTCGTGGTTTTTTGCTCATATCTCAGAAAGTTATGGGGCGATTGTACTGAATTTCAATAACGATTTTGTTGAAATTACAAGCGGAATGACAAAACTATATATACCCTTGTGCACCACAGGTGAAGGGTATAAAAACGCAGTTGAAGTTGATTTTAATTTTTTACATAATTAAAAAAGAAGAGAAAAAAAAATTTTGTTTATACAAAATTAAAGCATAATAAAATATAATAAAAATACCTTGACAACAATTTATTAAATGACAAATTTTGACATTTACATGTTTTAGAGCTTACCACGGATATTTTTGGAAAGGAAAATCCCTCGATTTGCTTAATATTTTCAATCCCCTAATCCCAAAAAATCAGTGCGGAAGTTTTCGATTTATATAGAGTAGGGAAAAATACTTATAATAATGGATATAAATTGGATCATATTGAAAGAATTAACGATCATGGTAATGTGAAAAAAAGCTCTTTAGGAGACATGCCATAAGGAGACATAAAAAACGCCAGATTAAATAAAAGGGCACAACCGAAAAAAAAAAACTTTAAACATTTTGGGAGGCGGGTTAGTGCACCCCCTTATATGTATATTGAACGTGGAGAGCAGCAGAACAAGAGAGTACGTCACTACGTCGCTTTGAAAACAGATTTTTAAATGTAAACAAAACAAATTTTCCCGCCATTTTTAAAAAAAATAGTTTTTGAACAACTTTAATATTTTAATTGTTATAAATTGTAAAAATATTCCCTGAAGAAGCTACCCAATGTGGTAGCGAAATATCGGAATAAAATTTTAATAATTTTTATATAAAAAAGTGATCTTTAATTCAAAAAAATTAAAACAACATATTAACATAAAAAGATCGAAGAAATTTACATAATATTTATATAAGTATAAAGGGTTCGCAAAATTTTTTTTTTTGAAAATGCTATAAAAAGTGTAGCTTCGGCTGTGTTGCACGTAGCGCCGTCCTATTGAAACCAAATGTTGCCAATATCCTCCTCTTCAATTTTTGTGAACAAAAATTCGTTCAACATGGCCCGATATCGATCGCCATTGACTACGGCCACTCCTTGCTCATTTTCGAAGAAAAATGGCCCAATTATTCCTATGGACCAAAATCCGCACCAAACAGTGACTCGTTTTGGGTGTATCGTGCGGGTTTTCTGTGCCCCAAATGCGACAATTTTGCTTGTTTACATACCCGCCAAGATCAAAATGAGCTTCATCTGAAATCGGCCAAAGTAATGTCGCAATATTTCCCAGCGTTGTTCAATCGTACACACAACCATATTCGTTCAGCGGAAGGATAAAACTAATTATCTGTCAAATCAGACATGAGCTAAGTGTTACCATTCACGAAATAAGCACTAGTTGAAAAAAAAAAAAAGTTAGATGGCGGACCCTTATAAGATTCGACACATAGCGCTCTTACTTGTTTTTTATTCAAAGCTTTTATTCAAATTTAAAATTTAAACGCTGATTTTTATATTTTTTATATATGTTTATACTCGTAGTAGAAGACTCAATAACTAAAAAAAATATTAAACTTTATAAATAATGATCAACACAAAAAATCACTATAACAATTAAAAATGGATCGGCAATGGATTTTAGCTTCAAACTTAAAATTTATTAGAAGAATAAAATTTTTTTTTTGTGTTTCCTTTTTTCAGCTGTCTTAATAATTTATATATGTATGTATTTAAAAGCTACGATTTTTTTAACAATTTTCATATGATGATTTTATTCATTGTTATATGATGATTTAACAATTCAAATTTGCAATAAAAATAAAGTAAATTATACAAAATATCGAACCAAAAAATCTTATTCGTTTGTCTCTATCACAGGTTGGCTGTCGTCTTATAATATTTTAAATATTTAGTTTAAAGAATGGATAGAGATACTTTTTTTTCAATTTGGCGGAAGTCATATTGAGGTTAAATATTGAATGAGTTTTAAAATAAAAAGAAGAAAAACAAATGTACATATTTAAATTGATACATAGTATTTACCGTTGATTATTTAATGCAACTTTTTTTGTATGGAATTTTCAAAATACCCTATAGAATTATCAGCGGTAAAGCAAACCCGTTAGGTATTTAAATATAAAGCAGTTGCCGTCAACTTAAGCACTTCAAAGACTATTTGACTTAGTTCTTGTCAAATTCTCTAATTGCTGTTTTTAATAGCATATCGACCTCTTTGCGCGAAATAATCGTATGTTACGATTTTTTAGAAATGGCTTTTTTTATGCAAATTGATTTTACATTCATTAATCCATCTGCTGATAAAATATTATAGCGATAACTGTTTTAGTTATGGAGATAACATTGGGTACATTTTATCGTATGTAGCAGTGTTATTTACGTTTTTATTTATTCAAAAGTAATAAGTAATAAAAACGCCCTTCTGTAAAATTTTGTTCTGTAACATACGATAATTTTGCACACAGGGGTCGATATAATTGAATTATCTAAAGTTTCTTAGTAACAGCTGTGCTAAATTTGCAACTATCGTTTGTTAATTCTTTTAAGTAAAAAGTTGTATGATTAGTACTGTTAACATTATATGTATACAACTAGCAGAACCGGATCGCTCTGCTGACCCCAACAAATTTTTTTGCATTGCATTCATTACATATGTAACTCACCCTTCTCCCCCTTTTCAGTTCCAATTAGAAAGACCGAATGTCTTTGTACACATAAGATTTTACTTTTCATGGTTTGGTTACTTTTTACTTTTTTTAAGTGACAATAAACAATCATTAATATTAAAAGTGAAGATAATTTTGCTGATTTTTACATGAGAATATATAGGAAAATGTAACTGTCATACCTCCGGAACCACTGGGCATATCGCGTGCAAACATTAATCCTCTACAGAGCATCCCTAACGTACTCTTAATTTTTTGGTTGAAGTAGTTCGACACATTTCCGCAGTACACCACTAACTTCGTGTACACTTTTTTTTTTTTTTTTATATATAGATTGTGCCAATACTATTCAAAGTGAATTGATTTTAATAAAATCTTACTTATTCTTTGGGATTACGATTCGAACTTTTGAAGAAGGCAGTTTGTTTTTTATCAAATATTTTAAATTTTTATAAAAATAAAAAAAGAAAATATCATATACATACATATATAAATACATATTTTTATTTTAATTTTCAATTTCGTCTATGGATTTAAAATCTTATCCTATAGACCCTTTAAAATTTCCTCCGGACAGATTACAATCTGTGGATTTATCTAACACTTCTTCGATTTCATCAACCAAAAACAAAGGAATTTCTGTTGCTCAAGAAAACGTTACAATTCTAAAAGATGTTATTCTTCATTCTGGTCTTACAGACTCTGATTCTTCATCTTTAATGGATTTTGATGATACTGTACAAAATAAAGATTCTCATACTTCTCATATAAAGAACACAATAAAACGCAAACGTATAGAAAGTCATCCTATTAAGTTAAATCTTTCTAATTTAGATGCTGCGAAGAGTAGCAATAGATTTGCAATTTTGGGAGAACTGAATATGCAATCAGGAAATTCAAATGAAAAGAAGCAGAAGAGGGTGAACAATGATTTAAAAGAAAATAATAAGAGTAATCGTGTTAAAAGGAACTATTGCCCACCTATTTTTCTTTATAATATGGACATAAAAATGCTTATTAATCAACTAAAATCAAAAAGCATTGATTTTAAAGTGGTCAATAAATCTCGTTATAAAAGCAAACTTTATTTAAAAGATGCTTCTGTTCATCAAGAAATGATGACCCAACTTCGGGACAAAAATATTGATTCTTATTCGTTCACACCTAAAGAACTGAGAAAAAAAAATGTTGTACTAAGAGGGTTATTTTATAATACAGATTTGGCTGAAATCAAGACGGAAATTAATTCCATAATTCCTAATATTGTTGATAACGTTTCAAAATTCAAAACAATTTATTCAAGAAAAAATAATACTGACACAGGTTTGTTTTTAATTACACTTGCTTCTGGAAAATCTGTAAATGAGTTATCCCATATAAAGTACTTGTTAAGTCAGGTAGTTTCTTGGGAGTCCCCTAAGGCAAATTCTAAGGAAATCCAATGTTGGCGTTGCCAACAATGGGGGCATTTTTCTAAAAATTGTAATAGAACTCAGGCTTGTGTAAAGTGTTCAGAAGTGCATAACGCTAGTGAGTGTAAAGTTATTAAGGGACAAATAAATCCTTTTTGTGTAAATTGTGGTGAAGTAGGACATCCAGCGAATTGGCGTGGTTGTCCAATTTTCAAAAAATATTGCAAAGCTAAAAACAATTCTGTTGGAAATTTAAAAAATATAAATTTGCTTGCATCTCAAAACGTCAATAGAACAATTAATAGTTCTAGTTTAGTATCGGATAATAGATCTTTTGCAAACTGTTTAAGAAATTTTCCATATATTAAAGAAAATAAAAAAGTTCCTTCAATTGTTGAAGAATTTTTAAAAGTTGCTCGAATTTTGTGTAAAGAAGAAACACTTTCATTAGAAGATAAAATTGGACAATTTATGATTAATTATAAAAATTGTAGCAAATCTCAGGCTAAGATAGATTGTTTAAATCTTCTGAAAGAAGTTCAAAATGTGTATGGTAAATAAGTCCTTGAAAATGTTAACCTATAATGTAAGATCTCTTATTAGTTATAGCAGAAGAATCGATTTAGTGAATACCTTAAAGTATAATAAAATCGATATAGCTTTAATACAGGAAACACATCTCAAAACTAAACATAAAGTGTTTTTAGAGGGATTCACAACTATCAGAGATGATAACGCTATTGGAGTTGCGATTGTTTTAAGAGAGACGTATCAATTTAAACAAATTAAAATTGACAATGTTTTATTTCCACATTTGTTTATTGAAATTACTTTATTAATAAATGGCATCTCTAAAAGATTTATTTTTGGCTCTCTATACATTCCATGCAATTCAAGTTCCTTTTTAATATCGAATAGTCTTTCTTGCATTAGAAACTTTTCCAGTAATTATGATGGAATTATTCTCGGTGGGGACTTAAATTCTAAAAATATTTCCTGGGGAGATAAATACAATAATTTAAATGGAAATGCAGTTTATAGCTGGTTACAAGACTTTTCTTCTGAATTTGTTAGAATTTCTGACAAAATACCTTCTTTTCATAAAGGTTTTTCCTTTTTAGATCACTTTATTATAAGTTCTAATTTGATAAATAACTTTAATCCAAATTTCAACATCTTTTCTTTGCCAACTTTTTCGGATCATTTTCCTTTAAATCTTAATATAGAATTTCCCTATTTTGAAATTATTTTGAAACAACCTCGTATTTTAACCTCCTTTAAAAATACGAACTGGTCAAATTTTAAAAGTGATATACATTTTAATTTACAAGAACATTTTCCACCTTCAAATATTAATTTATCAAACTCATAAATTGATACTTATATAAGTGAATTTTCGAATTGTTTAAATCAGATATCTAATATACATTCTAGAAAAATTGAAATTAAAAATAAACGAGCTTATATTTCGGAAAACATTAAAAATTTATTTAGATTAAAATACTCTTGGCAAAAAGAATTAAAAAAAATCTTTACAAGAACTTTAAACAGAAATAATTCTAATTACTTACTTATTTCAAAACAAATTCAACTTATTAAAATTATTATTCAAGAACAAGTAAGGATAGAGCAAGCAGTAATCTTTAATCAACGTTTAAATAAAATTAAACCTGCTCCAAATTCTTATAGAGAAATATATAAAATTATAGGAAACAAAAAGAAATCAAACATTTCAGATTTATCCGTTAATGGTGTAAAAATTACTGATAAACAAGAAAAATTACAGCATCTTAAAAATCACTTTTCTTTAATTTACGCAGGAAATTCTGAAATTAAAAATTTTTCTGAAATTAATAATTATATAATTCAATATTTATCAATATTTATTAAGGGAAGATGACTCCTGGTCTGAATCTTCGGCTGAATCCCTTGATATCCTTATGAACACTCACTTTCCGGGATGCAGGGAGGTTGATACGGGAATCGTGAGTGCGGATAGGACCCATTCCGTGGTCGATGGGAACATATTTTCTTACGAGAGAATCTCGTGGGCGATTGATAGTTTCTCCCCATATAAATCACCTGGACCTGATGGAATTCTGCCACGTATGTTGCAGAGTGCCAAGGGATATGTTATTCCCTGGCTCCAGAGGATTTTCATGCTCTGCCTTTCTCTAAATTATATTCCTGGGAATTGGAGAAGGGTCAGGGTCGTTTTTATTCCGAAGATCGGAAGGAGAAGTCATGATAGTGCGAAAGACTTTCGTCCGATTAGCCTTTCATCTTTTCAGCTTAAAACACTGGAACGACTCATCGACACTCATATCAGGCAGCGACTGGAGGGAACGACGCGTTTGTCGGGCAGTCAGCATGCCTATCTTAAGGGACGCTCTACGGAGACGGCTCTACATGAGGTCGTGGGGACTATAGAGAGGTCTCTCGAATTCGGGCAGTATACTATGGCAGCCTTCTTGGATATAGAAGGGGCCTTCAATAACGTAACCACCCTTGCGATTCAGCATGCCCTCACTGGTCTAGATGTTGAGGAGTACATCAGCAACTGGCTAGTGTCCATGCTGAGCACAAGGGTGGTTATTGCTAATCTTGGTAGCACCACTATGTCAAGGCTAGTGGAGAGAGGTACACCTCAGGGCGGTGTGATCTCTCCACTGCTTTGGCTTATTGTTGTTAACAAGATTCTTATTGAACTGGACAATAGCTTGATAAAGGTCGTGGCTTATGCGGACGATGTTGTGATACTGGTATCGGGACTGTTTCCGGACGTGATTAGTGATATCATGTCCGACGCCTTGAGATTACTAAGAAACTGGGCCAGGGACAGCGGTCTAGTAGTAAATCCAAGCAAAACGGAACTGGTACTGTTCACGACAAAGACCAGGATTCCAAGCTTCAGACCACCGAGGTTGGGGAACTGCGAAATTCCCCTATCGGATAGGGCGAAATATCTGGGTATTATCCTGGACTCTAAATTGTCATGGAAGCTGAACGTCCAGCACAGGGTGAAGAAGGCTACGGTGGCCTACTACACGTGTCGTGGGATGTTTGGTAGGAAATGGGGACTTACCCCCAACATGATTAAATGGATGTATACGGCCGTAGTACGTCCGATTCTCACTTATGGATCTTTGGTATGGTGGACTGCAACAGGGCGTAAGTATGTTGTGGACCAGTTGTATAGAGTACAGAGATCGGCGTGCATTGGGATAACGGGAGCGATGCGAACTAGTCCTTCGGAGGCGCTGAACACTATGTTGCATCTCGTTCCCATAGATATTCATATATTGGCCACATCCGCAAGTAGTGCGGTGAGGCTTAATGCGACTGGATGTTGGAGGTCGAGGACGTATGGCCATGCGAGTATATTGGCCACGCTGCCTTCGAGCGTGAATCAACCCTCTGACTACATTACGCCCTACATGGATTTTGATGGGGCGTTCAGGGTTCTTATTCCCTCCAGGAGAGAGTGGAATGGGGGTCGCCTTTTGGGGAGTTTTGACACCAGGATCTATACTGACGGTTCGAGGATGGAATGTGGTGTTGGATCTGGTGTCTTCTCTGATGGACCGGAGATTGAACTCTCCTTCCGTCTTCCGGATGATTGCAGCGTTTTTCAGGCGGAAGTACTCGCTATCAGGGAAGCATGTAGGATACTGAATGACGGGAATATCCACGGGAGCATTGGTATATTTGTCGACAGTCAGGCGGCACTCTTGTCACTCAGGTCATACATTATTACGTCTAAATTAGTTGGCCAATGTAGAAAGGAACTGTCAAGGCTTGGTCAGCGGGCTGACGTTACTCTAGTTTGGATTCCTGCGCATAAGGGCCACTATGGTAACGAGCGTGCTGATGAGCTAGCCAGGGGAGGATCTGCTCTGGATATCTCTAATGCAATTGCAGTTGCAATCCCGTTGGGGACTATTAAGAGCAGAATCTCCAGACACTTTCTCCGGAAGGCTGATAACAGATGGCGTGGGCTGAGCACGTGTAAGGTGGCACGGCTTACGTGGCCCTCTTTTGACGCACGACGTACATTGCAACTTACCAGTCGGAGTCGGAGGGACATATCGAGGTTGCTGGCGGTATTGACGGGTCACTGGATGTTAGGCAAACATGCAAGTCGGCTCGGACTCCCATCGAACGACCATTGTCGCAGTTGTCTGGATAGAGAGAAGGAGGAATCGGTTTTCCACTTTCTCTGTGAATGTCCTGCACTGGCGGCTAAGAGACACAGATTTCTGGGCGAACATATACTAGATGGCCTCTCTGCGATATCTGAAGTTGGACTGAATTATCTACTGAGATATCTCAGGGCCACGGGGTGGATCTAGTACCCTTACTCTTGGATTTTATTCTGAGATACACTAGAAGCTGACGAGTGATGTGGTCCTGTCAAAACGGAGTCATACAGACTCTACTTGACTGTTGGCGTGCAGCGAACTACCACGATAACCAACCAACCAACCAATATTTATCCAATATTCCAAATACAATGTTTAGCTTTAACAATAATCTTTCTTCAAATAATGCTCAAAATGATATTAAATTAACATCTGCAGATAATTTAATACTTTATTCTAAATCTAACAAAAATAAAAAATCTTCAAGTTTTGATAGTATTTCAAATTTTTTATTAAAAAAGCTTCCGAGGAAAGCCTTTGAATTTTTAGCCATTGTTTTCAATAACTGCTTAAACAATTCTTATTTTCCTGATGCTTGGAAAATCGCTAAAATTTATCCGATTCAAAAAAAAATCTGGAAATATTGATATTATTAATATTCGTCCCATTTCACTTTTATCTAATTTAGGAAAACTTTTTGAAAAAGTGATAAAAGAAAAAATGGATATTTATTTGGAAAATCAATACATACCTGATCATCAATTTGGTTTCAAAAAGGGACATTCTACGGTAATTGCATTGCTAAAGTTTCACAATGATGTTGTTAATAATTTAAGAGAACAACGATGTACTGTGGCAGTATCTTTAGATATAGAAAAGGCTTTTGATAGTGTATATCATAATGGTATTCTTTTCAAAATGATACATATTGGATTTGATTTTTTTACAATAAAGCTGTTCAAAAGCTTTTTCACTAACAGGAAATTTTACGTTGAGTTTCAAAACAATTGCTCAGATTTTGGTTTTGTCAATTGTGGTGTTCCTCAGGGTTCCATTTTATCTCCGCATTTATTTAATATTTTCGTTCATGATTTTCCTCATATTTATTCTGACTCAAAAAGTATTCTTTATGCTGATGACTCTTTATTATATGCTCATGGTGTTTCTCCAATTGACACATTGAGTTCTGTTTCAGCTCATTTAAATGTGGTTAATAATTATTATAAAGACTGGGGTATTTCTATAAACATTCCTAAGAGTAAGGCAATTTGTCTTAGAAACTCATCTGGTAAATGTAAGAGTTTTGTTGTTCCAGAAAGCAAAAACCTTAAACTATTTGTTAATGGTGTTGAAATTCCTTTTGTCGAAAGTCTTCGGTATTTGGGCGTTGTTTTTAACAAATTGGTAAAGTTTAATGAAAATGCAAGATTTTATCTTAATAAAGCTAACCGTATAAGAGGTTCTTTTGGAATGTTATTTAGAAATAACTACTTACCCGTTAAAACCAAATTATTGATTTATAAAACTAGTATTAGACCCATTTTAATTTACGCTTTTCCAATCTGGTTTACCTTATCACCTACTCTAATGAAAAATTTTGAAATCTTAGAACGTAAGGTTATTCGACTCTGTATAAACAAGCATTATGAAGAAGAAAATAAACGCTTTTCAAATAAATTTATTTATGATATGGCTCAAATTGAACCTTTAGCATGTTATGCGTTTAGTTTAATGAAAAAATTTATTAATAAATTGCAATTCAATGACAATCTTTTGATCAAGAATATTATTCATGAACAGTCCAATTTAAATTGGTCAAATACGATTTATTTATCTCCGTTGGGATACTTGGAAAACGAGATTTCAAGCAATAACAATCTTATGCCAAACTTTTTTATTTCCACCTTAAGGGGAACTCATAGGGGATAACTTATAAATTTTTGTTAATATTTTATTTATTTTTTATATATATATTTATTTTTAATTATAACTTTAGATTTAAGTCTACCTTTTAAGTACACTTTTCTTCTTTAATGTTGTGCCGGGAGCAAGTACATTTCTACACATGTTATACATATTTCATTCAATCTTTTGTAAAAGATAAGCCTGATGCTGTATATATACTGTATTCTTGTAATTAAAACCAAACATTATAGTTTTAAGATTTGCTTTTTCATGTTTATTTTTATATTAATTATTTGTAAATTATATTGTTTTATAAAAAATTAAGTCTCCAATAAACTTACTTACTTACTTACTATTCAAAGTTCATAAATTTAAAATACAACTATTCAATGATTTTTACAATATTTAAAACATAATTCAAAAAGAGCTAGGTCAATTCTAATTTCTCCTTCATTATTTAAACAAGCAATATTTCTTCATCAGGTAATCACAGTTTGGAGAGACTTTTTTTGTTTATATTTTTTATATATGAGATTTGACATTTCAAACGAATGAGAGAAGAGAGAGAATTGTTTTTATCTATCGACTTTGACAGCTGAAGTTTAAAATATATGAGATTTGACATTTCAAACGAATGAGAGAAGAAAGAGAATTGTTTTTATCTATCGACTTTGACAGCTGAAGCTTAAAATAAGTGAAGAAAAATTAATTAGCTCATGGCATCCAGCTATCATGTTCCTGTAACAAATTCCGTTCATAATCAGTAATTTTGGCGTCGCCTCTAAAATTGAATCCCAATCACGCACCAGACAGTTGCTCGTTGTGGGTGCATTTGTTTCAGATTAATTACGTGAGGATTTTCTAAGTCTCAAATTCGAAAATTTTGTGTATTCATGTAGCCATCAATATGAAAATGCGTTTTATCTAAGAAAATCATTATTTTGAAAAATTCGCATTGACTTCACTTTGCTCCATTGAACAAATTGCTGGCACTTTCCACGGTCTGCTAGTTTAAGTTCCTGAGTAAGCAGAATTTTGTACGCATGAAGGGGAGAGCTTTTGTCAAAATTCATAGCGCAATGATTCGTGAAATTCGAAATTGTTGAGAACGATGCCGAATTGATGTTTACAGGTTTTTGGCAACACTCTTTTTTGTAACATCAACATTTTCAAGACACCAACCCATACGTTGACGAATAAGAGTCTAACTATCCATAACCTACCTAGTTCTTTAAAATTTGTTCACCACTCTTCGAATGGCTGACACATTAGTTGCACTTTCTATACTGAAAATTATTTAAATTATGCAAACAGTCTTAGCAAAATTTTCTTTTCTTACTAGACACCCTTTACAATTCAATCAAAGTATGTTGCTCTTAGATCAATTGAACTGGGTACTATTTAAGCCCAAAAAGTGCAATGGTACACCAATGGCTTATTTAGTACAATTAAGGAATCTTCCCAATTTAAGTTATTTCTTACAAAGATTTAAATACTAGAGACTTCTGAGCAACAGTTTCAGAAATAAAAAATAAGGCAAATGAATTCATTTTTCCAGAACTTAAAAAAAAACTAATTAAGTATGCCCTGATAAAATCCTTAAAGTGAACAGTTACAAACAAATGTGATAACAAATTTTAATAATAGCAGAGTTCTCGATAAAAAAAACTAAAAAAAAAACATTTTTTATTAAACGAAATCTCTTTTCTTCCTCCACATATAAAATGAAATTTAATTGTTTTGTTGAAATCATCACTTAAATGATCAGATCACTCAGGGGTGAGTGAGTTAGTTAAATATTTTAATTATGATACAACGTTCTTTATTCCTAAAGTTTTTTATTAATATTTCCAATAATTTGTTCAACCCATAGTATGCCTTTAAATGTACTAATTTCTTTTATAAAATTTGGAATACAATTTTTATACCCTTCACACAGTGAAAAGGGGTATATATAGGTTTGTCATTCCGTGTGAAATTTCTACAATTTTGATTTCCGACCCCATAAAGTATATATTTTCTGAAAGCTTATGAATAGGGGAGTCGATTAAGCCCTGGCAGTCTGTCCGTCTGACCGTCTGTCCGTGTGTATGTTGAAATCAACTTTTTGAAGCCCCCCGACATCGCTTGGACTCGGGTGAGGTATTAAAATATCAGAAATATTCGGGAGTAGATCGCTATTAAAAATCGAAACATCGGTATATAAATAACTGAGATATGAGCAAAAACCCACGACCACCTCGATTTTTTTTTTCACAAAAACAACATTACAACAACAACATACATACATACAAACGTGTATACTGGTTAGAGAAAACGTGGCATCGAATCCCAGCTGAGCAAAAAAAAATTTTTTTATTTTTTTTTTTAATTTTTTTTTATTTTTTTTTTTTATTTTTATTTAATACATTATTTATATTTTTATTATTTTTTTTTAATTTTTTTTTGTTTTATATTTATTATATATATTTAAAAAAAAATTTTTTTTTTAATTTTTTTTTTAAATTTTTTTTTTTAATTTTTTTTTTATTTTTTTTTAACATACATACGTAAATTTATAATTTTACAATGGGATGTTTTTATACATGCATGTTTTTTATATATGTATGTACGTATTTCATATGAGATGAATGGTGATACAAACTACTGTTATTGCATGACTACACGTTGTGAAGGGTATATAAGATTCGGCACGGCCGAATATAGCACTCTTACTTGTTTTCATTCACAAACCTAATTTAAGTGCATATTATCGCAGCTCTAGCGAAATCGGTGACAATTTAAACAAGTAAGAGCGCTATATTCGGCCGTGCCGAATCTTATATACCCTTCACAACGTGTAGTCATGCAATAACAGTGGTTTGTGTCACCATTCATCCCATATGAAATACGTACATACATATAAAAACATACATATATAAAAACGTCACATTGTAAAATTATAAATTCACGTATGTATGTTGAAAAAACAAAAAAAAAAAATTTTAAAAAAATTTAAAAAGAATATTTAAAAAAAAAATTATTATGTATATAATTTATATAAAACAAAAACAAATAAAACAAAAATTAAAAAAAAAAAATAATTAAAAAAAAAAAATAATAATAAAAATATAAATAATATATTAAATAAAAAAAAAAAAAATTGTCTGCTTAAGTAATTATGTAAAAGTTCCATTCTTTAAAAATAAATTTGATCGAACATTTTTCAGCCTAACACGTATGTATCGCTCCTTAAAAAAAAATATTCATAGAAAAATGTGTAAAAAAACTAGAGAAAGACGATCTATTCATATTAAGCAAACAGTTTAAACGTATAAACTATGTCATACGAGTAACTAAATTTTCGCAGGATTCATTTTCGCAAAATAATTAAACATCATTTAGTATGAAATGAATCAGACACAACATATTATAAAATTGCATTCTAATGGAGGTCGAAATCTTTATTTTGTACCCTGTTATCAACTCACCTCAGTGCAACAACAAAAAATAGCTCTCTCTCTCTTCCACCACAATGAGAAACGCACTTAATATGAGAGTATTACACTAAAAGAAATTATGAGTTTTTATATTTGTGGTTTCTTACAAGACTTGTTTTCATTGTTAAATATCACTGTTATGAAATTACAACAAAATATTCGCTACTTCGTTAATTTTATAAAAACTTGTTTCACTGATAATTCCTATTTAGAAAAAATTAAGGATATATAGAGGCAAATCTTCTATCTCAGCCAAGATCAATGCTTCTGGACTTAAGAATTTTGATATTTATAAATTCCAAAAATGCAAAAATTACTTTGAAAATAACAAAAGTAATATTTTGTCCTTCTCTATAACTTTCAAAGTCAACTTCAGTTAATATTACCTTAAAATGCCATTGAAATGAGAAAAATTAGCTTTTTGATTACGCATAACATTTTGAGTCTCACCACTGATCGATATGCCATAATTAAAGAAGTCTATGCTCACAAACGTAGAAAATACAAAAAGTACAAGAGAAATATGAAAAATAACCTTTTTTTGCGTCGCAGTAGTCCCAAATTTTAAAATATAAAGCGTACCATAATAATTCGGAAAAGTATCTTTCTATTCGACCAAACATTTTCCGTTTTACATTGGATCAATAGTTTATAATTTTAAAATTTTGCTGCCTAGATCCAAAAATTTATTTCACTCAAAAATATTCACAAATACTTGCAACATAATTTTGATTGCTTTAGAAAGTATAACAAAAAAATACAAATTCATGAAAATTAACTTTAGGTCGAAAAGGAGGGGCATTAAAAGCCCAAACCCATGACAGGTATGCACTTATGCCCAGTTGGCATGTTGTGCGCTAAAATTAACTTAAGCAAAATAAAAGGCTCACTAAGTTGACAAATCGTCGTTCGTAAATTATTGTGTTCTATGTGACGCATAAAACCTATACATATAGAACACAATAATTTATGAACGACGAGATGTTGTCAAATAAGCCTCAAAAAAACTAAACTATATAACTACATTCATAAATACTTCACTAACTGCCTTATTTAAAAAAAAAAGTTACGTCTTATTATTGGTTTAAAAAATTGATTTTCTATGGAAATTTCATTTACCAACTTGTTATAAAGTTGTTTTAATTTTTTTGAGTTAGACCGTTAGTACGTAATATATTTTTAATTCAAAAAGTTCGCATAGAAACAATATAAAAATTTGAAACATAATTACTGCATTCACAAAGTGTTTTAACATGTTAAAATTTTCAAAGATTTCACAATAGTTTAACAAAATTGTTGTTGTTTTTTAAGTAAAAACTGTCCTAGAATAATACTTCTGTGTATGGTATGTTTATTGTGCCTTCATAACTATTCAGATACCTGCGGCGATCGGTTAATAATCTAGTAAGCCGAGTCGTCTGTAATGTTTGTAAGTAAAAACATCTGTTATTAAAAATTTAGGAAAATCGTCGATTTAAATTTCATATATCACACTTAGTTATGAAGGATCGTTTACAACAGTCATATTTTTATGTTATTATTTTAGAACATTTGAATTTAGGACACCTAGTGAATACAGTAAATAACTCTATAACTTAATGTTATTAAGTTTTGTTTGAATTTTCTAAAATTATCGTTTGCATAAGCCTCAGGGCAATATTTTGAATAAAAATCTGGGCTCCTGGGGATTTTAGTTTGCCCATGTTAAACTTGTCTATATATGTACATTAATTTCAAAGTTTATATTACTTTCAATTCTGCAGATACAGCACAGAATATTTTAAATAATTGATTTTTAGTATTTTTTAATAGAATTTGTTTGCAGTGAATTAGGTTTTAATCGAATTTGCACCAGTTCGGAAAGTTATGCAACTCAGCAATAATAATAATAATATACCTTCATTCCTAATAGGGTATGGTAAATAAGTATTTCATATTAAAATAAACAGCCTAATTGTCAGTTTCGTTGAAGTGTCAATATGTTGTCGAAAAATTAAAAAATGGCAACAAAATTTTTTCAAAATTACAAAACCGGCATTCAATACAAAAATATAGCACCCTGTGCGCGAAATTATCGTATGTTACAAAAACAAAATTTTACAGGAGAACGTTTTTATTACTTTTAAATAAATGAAAACGTAAATAACACTGCTACATTCGAGAAAATGTACACAGTGTTATCTAGGGTGATCGACTCGGTTTTACAACCGGTGGAAAACCCGGTTTTTTTCCTCCTTCTGCTGGCGGTTTTTTCAAAATGTTGATTTTTCGAATATCGAATAAACCGGTTTTTTTATACGAAAAAGCCGGTTTTTTATTTTCTTAAATTTATTTTCATAAATCTTTGTAATCAATCGTACCATAGTACGAAAAGTTTCCAAAAAACAGAAAATAAAAGCTATTAAATTTTCTTCCATAATATTGTAAGAAATTAATTTGTTGTTTAAAAAACATATGTAAAATAAGAAAAATAATTGAGCTTAAATATTTTTTTTATAGGTTATAAACCTAACGTTAAAAGTTAAAGGTAATTGAAGCATAAACTTAGCTGATCGATCACTTTTAGGTAAAAAGTGTAGTTACAATAAAGAAAAACCATTAATCTCTTTTTCCAGATCCTAATTTTAAATAATGGCATTGAGTGTCTGTCAACTTAAATTTTAATTAAACCATCGAACAAACTAGTTTATGCCTATATTTGTATGTCTTTAAGGGGTATAAGAAAGAAATTTTAAAATACTTAAAAGATTTTCTCCCTAGCCTTTAAAATGTATTACAAATTACAGAAATCATTTTAAATAAAATACGTTAGTGCATAAAAGTTTAAAATATCTATTTAACATTTAAAAAATGTATAGAAGGAGATACAAAAATTTATAACAGCCTTATAAAAAGTCTTATTTATTTATGTATTAATTTATTGTATTTAATAATTTTAGTTGTAAAGAGTACCTTTTGTCCTTAAATTGAACTAATTAAAACCAAATTAGTCAACTGTATTCATGTCAGTTATTGCGTAATTGTGCAGCCAAACGTATATAAACTGTAAAAATTTCATATTTAGATATAATTTTTATTATAATCTTTTTACAATATTTTTTTAATTTTTTCTTGAAATATTATATTTTATATATTCGAACCGGTTAACCGGTTTTTTCTCAATTTTAAAAATAGCAACCGGTTTTTTTTTAAATTCTAAGTTTCAAACTATTTGAAAACCGGTTTCTTAAAAAAGTCGAATAATCGATCACCCTAGTGTTATCTCCATAACTAAAACAGTTAACGCTATAATATTTTATCAGCAGATGGATTAATGAATGTAAAACCAATTTGCATAAAAAAGGCGATTTCAAAACAAGTAAGAGTGCTATAATCGGCCATGCCGAATCTTATATACCCTTCACAACGTGTAGTCATGCAATAACAGTTGCTTGTATCACCATTCATCCCATATGAAATACGTACACGTATGTATGTTAAAAAAACGAAAAAAAAAAAATTAAAAAAAAATTAAAAAAAAAATTTTAAAAAAAATTTAAAAAAAAAATTATTTTATATATAATATACATATATAAAACAAAAAAAAAATTAAAAAAAAAAATAAAAAAATTAAAAAAAAAATAATAATAAAAATATAAATAATATATTAAATAAAAAATAAAAAAAAAATAAAAAAAAAATTAAAAAAAAAAATTTTAAAAAAATTTAAAAAAAAATTTTTTTGCCTCAGCTGGGATTCGATGCCACGTTTTCTCTAACCAGTATACACGTTTGTATGTATGTATGTTGTTGTTGTAATGTTGTTTTTATGAAAAGAAAATCGAGGTGGTCGTGGGTTTTTGCTCATATCTCAGTTGTTTATGTACCGATGTTTCTGATTTTCAATACCGATCTACTCCCGAATATTTCTGATATTTTAATACCTTACCCGGGTCCAACCTATGTCGGGGGGCTTCAAAAAGTTGATTTCAACATACACACGGACAGACGGTCAGACGGACAGACGGACAGACGGACAGACGGACAGACGGTCAGGGCTTAATCGACTCCTCTATTCATAAGCTTTCAGAAAATATATACTTTATGGGGTCGGAAATGAAAATTGTAGAAATTTCACACGGAATGACAAACCTATATATACCCTTTTTCACTGTGTGAAGGGTATAAAAAGAACTAACTTACCAAAATTTCCTTTTTTTAGTTAAAGAAAATTAATTTAAATTTTTTGTTGCCAACGAAAAAAACTCCGGAACTAAATCCAATGATGTAAAGTCTATTAACAATTGCAGCAACTCAAAAGAAGAAATTATTTTCTAGATTTGCAGTTTAACTTAAATTGCACTTAACTGACACTTTTTGTTTTATAAATTATGGCACGTAAAAAGTTGACTGCGTTGATGTATAGAGTTTATGTAACTAATAATTTATTCAAATATTTAAGTATGCAATGAAGCTTGGGAAAAAGCTTTAGAATTTTTTTTATTCTTCTCAAGTCAGCAATTTTATTTTATTTTTATTTTTTGCACTATATGAATGTTTGTTTTGCTTCTTATTTTATTTTAAAGTAATTAATTTGTTAATTCAATAGTTATTTTATTCTTTATCCAAATATCTTATGTATACGTCTGGTATGAATGTTTAACGTGATTTCTATTTTAGTAAAACGTTTTTCAAAATTGTTTTTCTTACGACAAAATATTATTCAACAAGTCACGTTTTCTTGTATACTATACAAGTTATTGTTTTTTCTAAACGTATTGATTTAAAATACAAAATTTTCCAAATGTTATTTCTTTCTCAGTTATTGTTTCTATATTCACTTAATTTTTTTTTATGAAATACAATTTCAATACATTTAATTTATTTAAATATATTGTTACTTTTAATTTACACACTTTTATTAAAAAAAAACAATTTTACTTGAGTTTTAATTAGATAAAAAAAACTAAAGTGTTTTTCCGTTTTTACATCCGTTCGCTAGCTCGCTTCAGCTGTGAGTGATTGAAATACTTGTTCTATAAGTTCTCTTTACATGTCATTGATGATGATTTTGCTTGTGTTTGTTTACAAACTCTAGACCCCCCATTCCAACCACTGGGAATTGAAAAAAATGCACATTACTAAAATCCAACACATTGCAATTGCATGAGTTTTAACAGCCGGCACATATAAAAAGCTTTTTTACGAGTAGAAAAAAGCTTTTAATGCGAGAATTTACTAGACTTTCATGCTGCCAGTTGATTGCCATTTGTTCCACTTACACTAATGCACGTTAAGGAAAACGTTTTGTTTTCTATCCACTATTCGTTCTATGTTTTGTTTTGTTCCCACTCAACTCACGTGTATGCACAACGTGCAGCACGTTCTTTATGTCACCGAATGATAGCGTGGTTAACTTTGTTTTCTGTTTTTCACTTTCGCCGTATATTCCTCTCTTCTCAGTATTAACTTGAGAACGTATCTCATTGATAATTAAACTCAATGCGGTGTTGTCAGATTGTTGAATATACTTGTGAATATGGTAGATAACAATTTAGCTTTGGGTTAATGGGGATGTAATTTTAAAATAAAATATAAATTTGTATGTTTGTTGAGAATATTTTTTAAATGGTCAAGATATTTTTCAAAAACTATTCAAAAATAAAGAAAACCCTAAAACAACGGTCTAAAATATATTAATGTTTAATTAATAATATACAGGATGAACAGTGTGAACAGTGTGGCATTGTTGGTGTATGAGTATTATTATTTCTTGATTTTAACAAGTATACGCAAGAACAACTTTTAAGGCCTTTTTATTTCTCTTACGTAAAGGCATACGTTCCAAATCAGCTGATTTGTTTTTCTTTAGGAACTAATACATACATATGTAAATAAATGTGACGTTGCGTTGCGACCGAACCTAACAAATTTAGAATTTCTCTCCGTTTTTTTACCCGCCACCAAAAACAATAGTGGGGGTATATTAATTTTGTCATTCCGTTTGTATCACATCGAAATATCCATTTTAGACCCCACAAAGTATATATTTTCTGAGTAGGGGTTAAATTTTATGACGATCTCGCTATTTTTGTCCATCTGTCCGTCTGTTGAAAGCACGATTGATGTAGGAAAAAGCTAGGGGCTCAAATATTGCCAGAATAATTTCTTATATTTACACAAGGTTTGTTTGGTATAGAAAATGGACTAAATCGGAATATTAGGAAGAGAGTTATAGCTATCTTTCATCATCAAACATTATTCTGGCTAATTTTAATATTTATCAAACATGAAACTAGTGGTAGTAAAATTTTTAATTTAAGAAATTTTGGGTATAAAAAGCTTTCATTTGGGAATAGACATAAATTGCAATTGTCTGGGAAATCTAATTCAATGTAGTGTTTATTTTATAGTTTTTAGTGCATACATATCCACACAAGAGTATATACGTATAAAGGTAAATAAGTATAACTTTACTAATTGTGTAAATATGTATGTAAGGAGTGTATCGAAAAAAATTTGTAGTTGAATTAAGTTAAATAAAACTCAAATCGTACAGTAAATTATTTTTCTTTTTATCACGATATCGTTTATATATATGTCAGATACTATTATTTTAAAACTAAATAATTTTCAATTTTAACTACGATCAAAATGGACTGCGAAAAAAAGTACGTGAAAATATAGTTAAAGTCTTTCAAACAAATTCGTCATGGACTTTTAAAAAAATATCAAACAATTTAAAAGTTGACCCTCAAACTGTTTAAAATGCCATTAAACGGTATAAGGAAGACCTGAGCATTGAAAAAAACCTGAGTGAGGAAAAAAAAGGTCCAGGGATATTGGTAAGGTTAAAAAGCCGAGAAAATGTTTCAAAGAGCACCTAACACTTCTATCAGAAAAGCAGCACGTACGGTGAAATGCTCTAATAGTTTTGTCCAAAGGGCCAAAGCTTATGCTGGTCAGAAGACATACAAAGTTCAGAAAGTTACAGATCACAATTCGATAAAGAACTTAGAAGCAAAAAAACGAGCGAAAAAATTGAAGGCAAATTTTATAAAAAAATACACCTGTTGTGTGATGGATGACGAAACATACGTAATGGTAGACTTTTCTCAACTTCCCGGCCAAGACTTTTATGTTGCTGATGAAAGAGGTAGTGTTCAGGAAGAGTTCCGGACAAAAAAAAAACAAACAAAATTCCCTAAGAAATTTCTCGTGTGGCAAGCATTTGTAGCATCAGGCACGATAAGCAAAGAAATTTATATTACAGAGTGCCTACAAAAACGACTTTTACCTTCTTTGAGACAGCACCGAGTGTCTACATATTTTTGGACTGATTAAGCATCATGTCAATATGAACAAAAAAAAGCACTTGAGTGATATTCAAAGAATAATGTCTTTTTGGTACTACAAGAGGCAAATCCACCTAACTGTCCAGAACTTAGGCCTGTGAAAAGCTACTGGGCTCTTGTAAAAAAGGAATTGAAGAACACAGGAAAGGTGTACCAGAATATGTCCGATTTTAGGTATAGATAAACCACCTCCTCCAAAAAGGTAACAGAAGCAACTGTAAAATCTTTAATGGAAGGACTTCCGAAAAAAGTCGATAACTTTTTAAATACGTAATAATAAATTAAGATTTCAATGTTAAATAAATTTATACAATATGCCAACAAATTAAGGTTTTTTAAATAGTTTCTTTAGTGCACGATTTGAGTTTTTTTTAACTTAATGCAACTACAAATTTTTTTCGTTACACTCCTTATGTATGCTATTAAAACTAATCACTCAGAAAAGTCATCCGGCAATATTTAATTGTATATTGTTTTATATTTCTATAGTTTTCTTCAGTGTTTTTCCATATGGAAAAGCTATCGTAACAATAGCTCCTAAGTACGTACGCAAATATTACGTATAAATTATACATTTAACTATGAACGTTAAATATTCAAGTTATGTAAAACACTTAAGAGTGATTTATTCGGCCGTGTCGAATCTGGTAAAATAGGTAAAATAGATAGATTTCAGATTTTATACGCCATTTTTGTATTATTTCCGACGACATCTTTGATTTTGAATTTTTACATAGTTAAATGTATTCCACTTGCTAAGCCCTTTTGTTTGTACCCATATTGATGGGGTTAAAAAAATTCACCATTTTGTTTTAGACGCCATGATGGATTTTACACTTTTTAATAATGCTAATGTTGTGGAGGTTAAGGATGACAAAGCCATACTTCTATATTTGACTCATGTATTCATCATTTAATTTAGAACGACATTTTAATTTTTCATAGTTAAAACTGTATAAAACTTGTTAAGCCATTCTTTATACCCTTCACACAGTGAGAAAGGGTATACATAGGTTTGTCATTCCGTGTGAAATTTCTACAATTTTCATTTCCGACCCCATAAAGTATATATTTTCTGAAAGCTTATGAATAGGGAAGTCGATTAAGCTCTGTCAGTCTATCCGTGTGTATGTTGAAATCAACTTTTTGAAGCCCCCCGACATCACTAGGACCCGGGTGAGGTATTAAAATATCATTAAAATATTCCGGAGTAGATCGGTGTTGAAAATCAGAAACATCGGCACATAAACAACTGACACATGAGCAAAAACCCACGACCACCTCGATTTTTTTTTCACAAAAACAACATTAGAACAACAACATACATACATACAAACGTGTATACTGGTTAAAGAAAACGTGGCATCGAATCCCAGCTGAGCCAAAAATTTTTTTTTTTATTTTTTATTTAATATATTATTTACATTTTTTTTATTTTTTTTTTTAATTTTTTTTTTATTTTTTTTTTGTTTTATATATATTATATATATTTTAATTATTTTTTTTTAAATTTTTTTTTTAATATTTTTTTAAATTTATTTTTTTTATTTTTTTTTTTTAATTTTTTTTTATTTATTTTTTTAACATACATACGTAAATTTATAATTTTACAATGGGATGTTTTTATATATGTATGTTTTTTATATATATGTACGTCTTTCATATGGGATGAATGGTGATACAAACTACTGTTATTGCATGACTACACGTTGTGAAGGGTATATAAGATTCGGCACGGCCGAATATAGCGCTCTTACTTGTTTTATACCCATATTAGCGCTCTCGATGATATAGAAACAAGATAAGAAACGATTTTCGTTTGTAAATTTTAAGAAAACAAAACACCGAAATAGTTAAATTTTGGTGCTTATATCTCAGTTAGTTTCAAATCTTTTTGTTTTTTCAGAAATAATTTTCGAGATAAAGGCCTCCAATTTGGCCGCTCTAAAGTGTTCAAGACTTATTTGAGAGCTTGGAAAATTGTATATATTTAAAAAATAAATATATTTCTCTATATAATTTTTGCCGATTAGTGATCGATTATATGTAAATAGTTACAAGGGTGTCTAAATTATCCTAGGTCTGTACAATTTTAATTTCTGTGGTAAAAATAAGGGGAATAACAGAAACTGTCGTTTATATTTTTTTGTATCTCAGAAGGTAATGGAATGATTGTGCGGTATTAAAAATCAGCACTACTTCTACTAAATATTTTAGATATCTTAATACCACACACGGGACTTGGCAATGTCGGAGGACTTCCAAAAACTAATTCCAACATGCAAACGGACAGACGGACAAATGTCTCCCCACTCATAAGCTTTCAGAAAATATCGGTAATCATTATTGTAGAAAAATTTCACACAGAAAGACAAACCTATATATACCCTTATACTCCCTGTGAAGGGTATAAAAAGCGCAATACAAACAACTATCAAACAAATATTAACGTTAATGCAGTATCATGTAATACTCTATACACATTGATTAATTAATAATCAAACAAAACGTTGATGTATCGCATTCTAGTATTCCATTTTCTGACCACTTATATTATTCCTTTCAAACTGTCCTAAGTTATTGGTCTTGGTAACTTTTGGTAGCATATTTCCAAATAATGCAAATTTGCATTAATTTTTTGCTACAAAGCGTAAATGTATTTTTTTAAATATTGTCTTAAAAATTGTCCCAAGTTATTGGTTTGTTCGCAGAAGCCTTAAGAAAAATTTAAAAGATCTTGACGATAAATTGGTTAAATAATTTCCAGAATAATACATTTAAAAAATATTTTCCTATTTTAGATAATAGTTTGATGTTCTATAAATGTTACATCGCTCTGTTAGAAATTCATAGCTTCAACTAACGTTCGTCGCATTCAAATAATTGCTAATTATGTCTCTAAACCACTCATTTTTGAAGGTAACAATCTTACCGATCTAATTTTTTAAGAAGTCAGAATTGATTTAATCGAACAAAAGACTTTAACAAATAGTGAAAATCTCGCAGAGTTTTCCTACACAAAATATGGTATTTTGCTTTTTATCATGACCATTAGCCAAAAATTAGTTTCGTCATTATACCCGAACTGAAGCCAGCTTTTCGAACCAATTCTCAGGCGTTATTCTAGAGTAAGTATATTCACCAAAAAACAAGTTGAAAGATAAGAGATAAGTCAGATTTGCAAACCATATAAAAGTTCAATTCCTGTCGGAAATTTTTTTAAAACAACCATTATTTTGTTACGTCCATTAAGCAAAAATATTTTTAACACAGATTGATTGAGAGATTGAAATTGTATAAATGCAAATATATTTATAAGGTAGTATTGATTTATCGGCTAATTATTTTGTCTTAACTTAATTTAATTTTAGTTGTCAAAATTTATTAATAAAATCCATTCCCTTTCTTCTCTCATTTATTTCAAATTTCAGTCTTCATATCAAGGCACATTTATTCATCAGGTAGCCTTGTTTCATCAGCTGATTATTTTTTCCCTTATTTATTTTGAAATTTCAGCTGTCAAAGTCTATAGAGAAAAAACAATTTTCTCTTCTCTCTTATTTATTTTAAATGTCAAACTTTATATATAAAAAATCAAGACATATTTATTCATCAGGTATTCTTGTTTCGTCAGCTGATTATTTTTTCATCACTTATTTTAAATTTTAGCTGTCAAAGTCTATAGATAAAAAACAATTTTTTCTCCTCTCTCATTTATTTCAAATGTCAAACTTCATATATAAAAAATGTAAACAAAAAAATTCTCTCCGAACTGCAATTACCTGATGAATTAATATACCTTGATAAAAAATATAAACAAAAAAAATTTTTTCTGAACTGCAATTACCTGATTAGGTAATATGCCTTCGTATAAACTATGTACGTGTATGTACAACATTTTCATATTTCAAAAGAAAACTATTAAACCTTTTAACGCTATTGATGTTAAAGTTAAACCTTTTCTCACTTACGTACATAAGTACGCAAATGATTTAAATAAGTGTTTAATATAAATTTGTTTGGATATGTTTAGTTTAAAGACGTTTTTCTTTTCTTTGTAATTTTTTTATTTTTCCTATTCAATTTTTCTATTTGTAATTATATAATAATCAACATAAAATCAAAGAACAAATCCTTAAAAAAATTAATTAAAATTGATTTGCGTCACTTTATTCCCTGTTTACATTTTACACTCAAAACAATATGGTTAGTTAAAATTATGCAGAAAAACGACTAAATAATTAAAAATAGCCTTATAAATATCTATACATATACTATATCGTCGGTCTCATTGAGAAAGGCCTTAACTCGTACTTTTTACGAAATTGAGTTTTTCAGTGATTTCAATACATTTCACACAAATACACACAAGCGGTTTTACAAAAGAGATTACATTACGGTAATACTGTTTCTGTTACGTTTTTACCTTCTCCTGTAAAATTATAATTATTTGAGTTAGGGCCTTTCTACATGAGACATGATATTTATATATATTTACTGTTGATTAGTTCCCTGAACAACGGAAGTGTAGAAGCAGTTAAAACAAGTTTTAAATTAGACCATGCTAAATGTCCTTCACCATCATATACATATTTATGTCAAAATTCCAATATTGACCTTGTCGTAGCTTAGTCCATGATTCAAAATTAATATTTAACCCCATTCTGTTTCGGACGTAATCTTGGATTTTTGAACTCGATTTACTGTACTCAACTAGTCAAGCCCATATTTTTGATACCCATATTGATTTGGCTAAAAAAAATTGCTTCGGTCATCTTCCATTTGGATTTTTCATTATTAACTGTATTCTACTAATCCAGCCATTTCATTTGATGTAGAGGTTAAAGGGAAATACATTCCGGATTTAAATATTTTCATATTTTATTGCATTCTTCTATGATATTGCATGTTTTAAAGCTTAAAAAAATTATTTTTTGTTGGTAAGTTTTAGAAAAAAAACAAAAGATGTTGTGTTTTGGTGATTTTATCTAAGAGCTTCAAACCGATTAACCAGTTTTTTTCTAGAATAATTTTTCATACTACGACTTGCAACTTGGTATCATGATAATGTCCAAGAATTAAATAGGAGCTTTAGGACCTTGATACATTTTGAAAAGCACATATTTTTATATAAAGCACTTTGTTATTTATAAATTTTAAATACATATAAAAAATTTTAAGTTATGTTTATTTTGTGTTAAATTTATTTGATTTTTTTTTTGAATTTTTTTTAGCTTGTTGTTTTAATTAGAAATTTTTTAATAGGCAACCCTTACTGTGGGCCAAAAGCGTCATAAAACGGAAAATCATGTGCATGTCATAAACTGTATTTCTATCATTCTTGCTTGATACCTCGAGCACTGTATTTGTTTAAGAAACTAAAGCAAACATTAAGCAACTTAAATAGCACTGTGTTAAAGAATGCAACCCTATAGGTTTGCTGCCTAAATGAAAGCCTACGAAATTAAACTAACCGCCATTAAAACAGTTATCATCAAAAGCAAACAAATGTTAACGGCCTTATGGAAATTAAAATTATAATTTGTATTCAAAGTTTTTTTTATGAATAATTAAACTATTGTTAGGTAAACGTACTTCGTAAAAAAAAACTTTATATGCACTTATTAATTAACGGCTTAATATAAAAACAGCATATCTCGATTTTTAACGTAATCGCATTTTTGACGTCCAAAAACAAACACATCACCCATAAAAAATTGGGTAAATAAAAATGTCCTGCTTCATTTTATTCTTTTAAATTTTATTTAGTTTTTTCCTTTTCGTGTAAAATATCAAAAATTTAATTTCGTCCTAATTATATTAAGCCATCGATATGTAGTTTTTAAACTTTACTTGTCAAATTGAAAACCCCGTTAGAAGTATTGATTACCCAGCAAAAAAAATTAGAAGTAGCGCAAAGCGAATTACATTTTCAAGACTTCTAAATCAATTATGTAGAAGCATTTATTCTAAATGTCTTCCTAACTGCAAAATAATTTTTCATATATGATGGGCTTAAAACGAATGCAACATCAGGCAAAATATCTTAAAGAATTCATGTAAACAAACAAATTTAACACATGAAATATCCGATACTTGTCACCAAATATGCATGAGTTCTGTGCACTTGTTAAAATCGAGTGCAGTTCATTAAAATATTCATGTAAACATATGATCTCCAATGACACGCTAATGTTAAAATCATTAGTGTTTTCACCTTAATTTAATCACTTCGTCACCAGTCGAACCCCTGCAAATTCACTTCTTTGTCATAGATTTTTTTGCTGGATAATATCGAGTACCCAAATGAAAAGTATTTAGTAATATTGAATAGTGACAAGTAGTATAATTTTCCAGCACTAAATAACATATTTCAATAATTTACTAAGTCTTGGTAGTCTAGGCTATTTCTTAACTAACATTTCTACAAAATTTTCACGTGAGATTAAAAAGCCAACATTTTTTAAGTTTGAAAACTTTTACAAAAAAAGTTAACTTTTAGTTTTCTTTCACTTTTCACTAGAGATAATTTAAAAGAATCTCACAACATTGCACTTGACATTGATTTCAATCATCAGTGAATTGTTTTCTTTGTATTGGAGTTTGTGTGTAGGAAGTTTGTACGTATGTACATTTATTAGTTGGCCTGGTAGCGTACTCCCACGCACAGTTTTAATACATTCGAAAAAGAAAAGTTAAGATAGTGCTAGTGTATGTATGTAAAATTTTTAGCTCAATTGGTTCCCGTTAGTTTTTGTTGGTTGGCAAAACAAAACAACAACAGCAACAAAAAAGCAACAAATATTTAAGCTGCATGCCACACACTTATTGCTCGTTGTCGATGTTATGTAAACAAACTTGTTGAAAGTGATTTACAACGTGAGATGAAAACTTTTGGTGAACGAGTGTACAACAAGGAATGGAAATATGTAATAGTGTTGCCAGCACGTTTAAAGACACACACGTATAAAAGTTTGTAATAAAATTGAAAACTGAATGTTACACAAATTGTAAACCATAAAAATTGCAAACAAATCAATTTTTTATTTACTATTTAATATTATATACATGTATCATCTATATATATATAAAAATCAATCAAACGAAATGTTTAGGCTTTAGGTTTACGGGTAAAAAGGGTAAAATCAATAACTCAGTATCTCCGGGCTTAATAAAGATATCACAAAAATTCAGAAAGGACGAAAGAGCTTGTTAAAAATAATTGGACAGGTGTCTGGTACTTTTTGGAAATCTTGAGCTTAAAGGGATAAAACGGGTAAAAACTGCATTTTGGTACTTTTTTGAACAGCATTTATCTTTGAGAGAGATTGGAATAGGAAAAAAGTAAAAACGTAGTTTAACTCTTCTTAAATCAGTATATAATGAATTTTTGTACTTTTTTTTAAATTTTGGAATTTAGGGAAAGTTTGAAAATAGCTAGCAATTAATAAAAAATATTTTTTAATAAATGAAGTTTATTCACTTGATACGTAGCGAAGCACGTACCGGGCGGCTAGTCTTATATATAAATTATCTAAAGAGTTTAGGAATTTTTAAATCCTTTTCTGCTTTGTACTTGCTATTCGTAATCTATTTTTAATATGAACACCAACTACTTATAAAAAGTAAAAGGCTTGAAATTATGCTTAGATCAACTCCCTAATATGTGTATATTCTGATTTGAGACATCGGGTGTTAAAACTTAAAGTCAAAGTGCATAGAGACAATTTGTTAAGCAATTGTTTTGAGCTGTTTGCAATTTTTTAATGTGATATTTCTTTAATATATCTAATTTCTAAAGCTCCTATTTCAATTTTGAACACGCTAATGACACCAAATTACAAACCCTAGTCTCAAAGATTTTTGCTGAAAAAAAAAAACTGATAAATCGTCTTAAAATTAGCGGAGATATAAACACAGCTGCTTAGTAGTTTTTCCTAAAATTTAAAAACGAAAATCGATTTTTTGAGCTTCCACATAACCGAGAGGATCGATATGAATATCGAATGTCTAGTAGAATACAATACATTATAAACAAAGTATAAATCCATGACGGCCGCCACTTCAAAATGGCGTATAATAATACTATATATGAGTCAATTCTCGTAATTAAAAATGTACCGCCTTGAACCCCCTTAATATTGGTATCAAGTGAAACGGCTTGAGCAATAAAATACAGTAAGCTATCAAAATATTCAAATCCAAGATGGCTTCCTAAATAAAATTGAGGTTAATTTTTGCTTAACAGTAAATCAATGTGAGTATCAAATGAATCAAAATGATATAGGGTCGTAGAGTAAAATTTATGGGTGACATACTACGACATAGTTGGGTGGGCAAATGGAGACCAACATCTGTGTCATAGCATCGTCAGTTCGGTATGTAAAGTGTAAGAATGTATGTTGACCTGACGAGTTCACTGGCTACTATTGAAATCTCAGGAGGTCCCAACCCTTACGTCAGATCCGCACAGTAACGTTAAAAAAACAAGGGGTACTCAACAAACATTCTTACACTTTACATACCGGACTGACGATGCTATGAGACAGATGTTGGTTTCCATTTGCCCACCCAACCATGTCATAGTATGTTACCCATAAATTTTACTCTACGACCCTATATCCGCACAACACAACTACCACTTACCTATCCGTCGTTATCATTCATATCGCTTTACTATTAGAGAACAGATAACAAGTTAAAACTCAAAATCAAAGATGTCGTAGGAGATAAATAAGCAAAATGGCGTATAATATTAAATCTGAATGTACATGATGGTGAAGGGCTTTATCAGATTTGGCATGCCTAACTTGTTTAGTCCTTTTTTTCAAATAAATGAATTCATTATTATATTTGCCTTACAGTTTATTATTTTGGGGGAAAAATACAAAAGAGAACATACGGGAAAATATATTTAATTCCTATCTACGGGCCAATTTGGATATAATTTTAAATAAGAGTTCTCCAGAAATAACAAAATTCTATATGTTAGGAAAATTAGTAACACATATTTACACATTCAAGGAAGTGTTTATGGGTGGTAAAAAATAAGTTATAATTTTTAGCTACTAGCACTTGGCCGATTTTTCTGAAATTTTGCACACATATTGAACTGTCATGACTATACAATTTCGTGATTAAGAAAGTGGGCAGTGTCACGCCCATAAGAAAGGTTATCATTTTCAGCTACTTAAACTTCACCGATTTTTCTGAAACTTTGCACACATATTGATCTGTCATGACTATACTGTTTCGTGATTAGAAAAGTGCACTTGATATTCAAAAATTTATAATTATTTTTTTTTTCATTAAGGGGCGTAGAAACGCGGACTGGGCTTTACTAGTGTACAGATAAAACGGTAGATTATTAAATCAATGGAGGTAAATAATAAAACAAAAAGGAATAAATAGTGTTCTGCTTTGTCCTCACTGTACCTTTCTAAATAAAATTAATTAAAGAAATCAGTTTTTATAGATTTAACGAAAAATTATTTTGCTTTTGAATAAAAAAGAAGTAAGGGTGCTATATTTGGCCGTGCCGAATCTTATATACCCTTCACAACGTGTAGTCATGCAATAACAATTGTTTGTAGCACCCTTCATCTCATATAAAACACGTACATACATTCATATAAAAAACATCCCATTGAAAAATTATAAATTGAGTTTATGTATGTACATATGTTTAAAAAATAATAATAATAAATTAATAATAAAAAATAAAAACAAATTAAATTATATATATAAAAAAATATATAAAAAAAAATTAAAAACATTTTTTTTTTTGCTCAGCTGGGATTTGATGCCACGTTCACTCTGACCAGTATACCACGCTTGTATGTATTTGTTGTATGTTGTTGTTTTAAAAAAACAAGGTGGTCGTGGTTTTTTCCCCATATCTTAGTTATTTATGTACCGATTTTTCTGATTTTTGAATACCTATCTGCTCCCGAATATTCTGATATTTTTATACCTCAAGCGGGTCAGGGGGCTTCTAAAAGTTGATTTCAACACACAGACAGACAGACTGACAGAGCTTAATCGACTCCCCTATTCATAAGATTTTAGAAAATATATACTTTAGGGGGTCGGAAATGAAAGTTGTAGAAATTTCACACGGACTGACAAACCTATATATACCCTTTTTCACTTTTGTGTTAAGGCTATAAAAATAATTTGAGTATCGAATAAATATTTAGTAAGAACTGCGCTGACGAAGAACCTAATAAAGTGATAGTAAAAAAACAGTGTTTCAAAATTAAAATGGCGGGAGTCTTAGTTAATGCAAAGGCTTTTCTCTGAAAGAAAAAGTGGAGTAAGTCGGAAAAAAACTACTTTCTTTTTTTAAAAATATATTTATTAAAAAAACTTTTTTCTTAAATATTTCTTCCCAAGTCTCTCAGACCCCACTGTTAGTACGAATCCAATCGCGTACATAGGTGACTCTGGAATAAACTCCCGGATAATCGGGCTTAGCACAACCGTAACCCCAAGAAACGACTCCAACCAAAACACCCGATTCATTTACTAAAGGACCGCCAGAATCTCCCTGACAAGCATCTTTGCCACCTTCCATGTAGCCAGCACATATCATACGATCTGTAACGCCACCAAATTTCTTGTATTTATCTGAACATTCATCCTGATTATAAATGGGTACCTCAGCCTGACGTAACCATTCTCGCGATTCGGTCGATGTTTGAGTATTTCCCCAACCGGTTACGAAGCAAGTATCGCCGTCTAAGACATCACCTTTGACATCGGGTAGTTTGACGGGTTTTTTCGTGTCATCGAATTCAATTTCTTTGGAGAGTTGTAGCAGAGAGTAATCGTAATCAACGTTGGTATAGTTGAATTGTTTGTGTTGGACAATTTTGGCCACTTGAATAAGTTCACCACCTTTTGCAGATTCTGAGGAACCAACTCTTACCTTCAACCGATCAGTAGTGCGGCCTCTGTAAAAGAGAAAACATTATGAAAAAAAAATTTAGCTTTTTATTTAGTGGTAGTTTGCTTTCAGAGGCTGCCATTGTTTTAATCAGCTAAACTCAAACTTAATCAAATTCCCTAACATTCATGATTTTTTTAACAATTTAATTTTTCACATTCACCTTAAATTCAACACAATAAAAAATAATAAGGGCTTTGAAAAGTAGACAGCTGGAAAAAATTGAGAGGGAGATGAGTACAATACCAAAACAATACAATAGGGATATTCACGTCACACAAAAATGCAAAACTGTATAAAATTATTTCAGCTGATGTGAAAAAATTTTTAACGAAAGGGTGTTTAATATTTAGAGAAGAAAGTCGATAGCTTATTAGCCTACTTTTTTGAATACTTAAGCTGCCAACAAGTTGATCCCTTACCTCTAGCAGTTTTGTGTGGCTCAAAATTTATGCACTAGGTAAGAGGTAATACAAGAATTAAAGTGCGAATGGGTTTCTTTGACATAAATTAAAACAGAGGTAATTTCTTCCATCTAACAGATTACCATACTGAGATTATGGTAATTACGGCAGGCGTTAAATGGATAAAGGAGACTGATAACAAAGCTCTGATTCGTATCTTTATGAGTAGCTAATAAGTTGAGGCTCTAATAAACGAAAAATTTTAATCTCGAAATGTCCTGAAACACAAGAGTAAGATAAGCTCGCATACAAATTGAGAACATCTAAAGATGATATGTATCCCAGGCCATCACGGCATAATCGGAAACAAAAAAGCCAAAAAGTTTTCCAAAAAGAGGATGCGACTTTGAAACACTACCTTTGTTAATGCCTGCGCTTGGGTGCATTATACATAAGAACTATAGAGTTAACACTATGTCGACCCTGGGATATCTTTTAGTATTTTGGTTGTATTCACAATTAAATAAATTTTTTTTAAATTTCATTCAGCCAACTAAAAACGGAATAAAGGAGTTATTTGACAACATTTTGACAAACAGTATGTTTTGACTCATTTCACTAAAACATGAACAATTCAGTAAAGATCTATGAACATACTGTTCTCTGGTCTCCTTAAACTTACTCGGTGCAATGAGCTGCAGTTAAAATCCATTGGGATGATATAAGAGAACCACCACAAATATGTCCTGAAGTTTGTAACGATATTTGATGGGGAGCATCGGTAATATTGATTTTATAACCTCCCACAATACGACCATCTAAACGTGGTTTACCTACTACCTGAGCCGTTGATCTTCGTTCTCTAGTTTTGGGTATAAGACAGCCTCCTCCTTGCACGTTCATCACTATCATGCCCAGACAAAATATTGCACCAAGTAAAACGTATTTAAACATTTCGAATATTTCACTATTAAATGTTTATTTTTTATTTATTTTTTGTATTCTGAAACAATTAATACAAGTTCACTTGCATTAGTTTAGTGCAAAACTATGCTAGACATTACAAGTTTCATTAGCTTTTTATACTTTGTCTAACTAATGAAGATTTCAAGTTGATTATTGTAAACATTTTTTTCAATTACCAATAAAGTTTTACCGAAATGACCGCCCATTGAGCCGTGTGATACTAAAGTGGTGGTAGTTCTTATCTCTTATTTTCTATTGACTTTAAACTTTAGTTTTAACATTATGTAGGCCAACTATGTATAATGGATAAATAAGAAATGGCATGCAGACTAGACAGTTAGTTGAAATGTGGAGAATATGTTCAGGTAGTATGTACTTGACTCAAATACTATGAATATTTTCCGTTTTCGAAATGGGGGTAAGTAAAAGTGATTTGTTTACTTTAGTTTTTATTAAATATTTTCAATTTGTATTTAAATGTTTAAATTGCAACTGTTTTAACTATTGTTAAAATTACATTTTTCAGTTTTACTTGTTATGGGGGCAAAATAGGAAATACATATGAATGCGATAATTCTTATAATTTGCACAATTTCTTTCTCAGTAAAAAAATAATTTTATTTAATGCTTAACTAAAAATAGTAATAACAGCGTTGATGCCTTCCCATATAATGGAAATCCATTATATGACATGTAAACGGAACAAAAATTAATAGTTTTATACATTTTAAGGCAAGTGCCTAAAGTTAGTATGTTTTGTTTGTAAAAGAAAAATTATTGTATTTTATTTTCAACAAAATTAATATAAAATGCCCCAAAGACCAATAAAACTTTATTTCAAAGAAAAATTCTTAAATAAAACTAAACTAAATGCAAAAGCATATAAGTATTAAGAAAGATTCTGATAATACCCTTCATCGTAATGTACATGGGTATAAACACCATATCGCAGCTGAGCCTAGATCTTGACCGCGTACAGGAGAGGGCGAAGGTGCTTATTAACGACAGTAGGGTAACCAACTCTATTGACTCTCTCGAACACCGTCGCAATGTGGGTTGTGTTTCACTGTTCTATCGATATTACAATGGAATATGCTCCGATGAAATAAGGGAACTTGTTCCTGGGAGCCGCAATTTTGCACGTAATACTCGTTTTTTCAGAAGAGCACACCCATATGTGGTCGATTGGCCAGTGGATCGAACTACACACTACAGGGAAAATTCGTTTCTTTAGACTCCCCGCTGAAGTTTTTCGATCCACTTACAATCTGGAAAAGTTTAAATCAAATGTCCACAAACACTACTCCCTTTCTCCTCCTACCCATAACCTATTTTCCTGATACCAACACAATGCACGCATGAATAGGGGACATCCCCTGAGTGTTGTATATTAAAAAAAAAATATGCCATTTTCTTTATTATTTTCGATGTCATCTTTGATTTTGAATTTTTACATAATAAACCTTTTTTGTACTAGTTAAGCCATAATGCTGGGGTTAAAAAAATTTGTTCCGCCATTTTGTTTCAAACGCCATTTTTGATATAACACTTTTTTAATAGTTTATTACATTGTACTGACTAAGCCCTTTATTTGGAATCAATATTGTGGGAGTTAAAAGGGCAAAGCCGTGACTTCTATATTTGACTCATACATTCGCCATGTATTCTACGACGCCATCTTGCAATTTTTTTTCTCTATACAAACTTTATTTTAATAATCAAGCTCTTACATTTGATATCCGTATAGGCTCTTTCGGTTGTGTAGAAACTGAAAAATTTCGATTTACGTCTGTAAGTTTTAGAGGAAACACCGAAACCGTTGTACTTTGGCGCTTTTATCTCAGTTAATTTCAAACCGATTTATTAGTTTTTCTTAGAAATAATTTTTAATATTTCGGCTTATAATTTGATAAATTAAACTGTTCAAAAACTATTTAGAAATATATAATATAATTTTTGCCTACAACTTTGCCGATTAGAGAACAATTTGTCCTAAATTTTTAATGAATATCTCCAGAGGCATACCAAATCTATAAAAAGTAACAACCGTGCCTATAAATTATCCTAGGGCCGGAAAATTTTAAGTTTTGTGGTAAAAATAATAAGCGAAAAAAGTTGATTTCAACATACACACGGACAGATGGATAATGCTTAAAAGACTTTCCTATTCATATACTTCAAGAAAATATATACTTTATGGGGTCGGAAATAAATTTTGTCGAAATTTCACACGGAATGACAAACCTATATATACCCTAACATTCTCTGTAAAGGTTATAAAAATAATTAGTGTTATTTTAACAATTGGCTCCGCAACCGAAAGAAAAAAAAAGTATCCCATAAGTAGCACTCAATCAGCAAAAATATGCGGTAAGAGAAATTATTTTTATGAAAAATAAAATAATCCATAATTAAAATTTACAAGACACAAAAGAAAATTTATTTTCTTCAAATATAAAATTAAAAAAAGCTTAATTTGTTTACTTCATACAAGTCAAAATCTCATGGTTTGCATAATGAACTTTTATTTCATAAATAAAAAAAAAACAGCAAATAAAGGAATATTAAACAAAAAAGATAAGTGTTTAAATCAAATACTTCAAACTACTCCACCACGTAAATGAAATTGCAACCAATTGGTGTTGATTTACCATTCGCTCCCACCAAGATAACCTGTTGTTTCTCCGTATCTAATACCAAAGAGCCATCAGTTAAGGGAGTTTTATCCTTTTTGTAATCTTGGAACTCAGGCAGCCGACGGGGACCCAAAACAGGATCATTATATCGCCAGATTTGCAATGTTGACAAATCAGCTATAATTAAAAACATATAAGAGTTTTATATATTTACACAGTGTATTACATAATCTGAAATACCTTTGAAACTCAAAATTTTTGCTAATTTTTCACGAAGTGTTTTAACCGTTTCACCTTCGGAGACAACGGTGTTGACTTGAAACAGGCTGGATCTTTCAATAGGATTAGTAAATATAACAGGCACATGAGGAGCCACAGCAAATGCAATGAATGGGTTTCCCGGTCTAATTTCTTCTTTTGTCTTCTCGGGTGCAGAAGGATCGTCTGTGTATTTTATTTCCAAAGTCTCAATATCTAAAGTGTTTTTTAAATATTCCAAGTTATCTACCAAAACTTGGCGTTCGTCGAATTCTAGATTGGTGGCCAGGGCAGACAGACCTTTACCACTCTCCACCTTCTCGCGTATCATTTGTGCGAAAGGCATTACACGTTTCATAAACTTTTTTAATTCTTGCTTTGTTTGAAAAGTGGCGGCAATGATTTTATTGTCTGGAAAAGAGTTGGTGGGTGTGTATAATTCTCTCATAGTATCCAATACACAGCACTGCCAAGGTGGATATGTTTTAGCCACCCACACTAAAGCTCTATTGGGTTTTACCGTAGTAGGATCTACAGCTTTTTCTTTGCCACCTTTACCTTTGACTTGAAGAAGATTCTTTAGATTTAAACGGAAGGAATGAGCAGCTTCCATCAAATATTCTGAGCGCATAATATCAATTTCATTAATGTCACCCACTTCAGGCCATTGGGCGTGTAATATGGACTGCTTGTTACCCAACAGAGCCCAAACATGCTCGGCGACATGAGGGCATATGGGAGATATGAGCAAAGCTTGACGGCGTATAAATTCAAATACCAATTCTTCGTGCATACCATGTGTACCGCAAAGTTCGCGGTACTTATCTCTAGTCAGTTGAAGTTCATAGAAACCTGTACGCAAAGCCTCCTTAAACAACATTTTGTTGTAGTGATCATCAGTCTGTTTGGTTTTCAAATTCATTTCACTAATAAATACTTTGTCGTTAAAGTTATGCTGGGTACCCTTGCGCATTGAAGGACGGGCGGACAACATTTCCTTGACCCACTCAATAAAGGTGTACAATCTCAAAATACCAGCATCAGCGGTACTTTCTACAAAATTGGCATCCTCCACACTATCACCGGCATCGGCCAAACACAAACGCATGCCATCAGCTGAGAATTTGTCTACTGCCTCATGCAGAGTTAGGAAGTTGCCATCGGATTTAGACATTTTAGAGGAATTCAAAAGCAAATGGCCATTTACGCGCATTCCTTTGGGCCATTTAGTTTCATCTTTGGGCCAAATAGCGGCATGATTGTAGATTGAGAATGTTAAATGGTTCTGTATCAAATCCTTGCCTGATACTCTCAAATCCATGGGATACCAATATTCAAATTCCCTCCTCAAAATGTCCAAAGTAGCTTTTGACACCTTTGTTGACTTAGGGTAAGGAGTTTCCTTAAAGAAAATATAATCCCAGACCTCAGAAGTCATGTCTTCCGCTTTAATTCCTAAAGGACTAGGTTTCTCACCACGGAATGAACCCCCCTGGAGCAAATGCACTACTGTGTAAAACGCCATATAGATAGTCGAGTCAGACAATGATTCTATGAGCCATTGCTCATCCCAGGGCAGTTTAGTGCCCAAGCCATATGTACGTGAACAAGCGTACTCATGCAGCCAATTTAAGCAATGTTCGAAATTATTTCTCGCCTCATCGTGGTACGTTTCCATTTGTTTTAAAATTTTAAAGGCATTGGCTTGCCACTCCGGTTCACCGTAGTTCAAATACCACTGATTGCACAAAGCCACTACACATTGGTCTCCCGAACGAGAAACAATGTTCTTCTCAGGTTCGTAGTATATGTCTGCCTCCTTAGAGTCGACCAACTGCTTTTGCAAATCCTTTTTGACATCCTGCACCTTTTTGCCCTTAAATTCACCTACCAACATAACACCATCATAGAAGCCTTTAAGATAGCACAGTTCCTTTGCTTCCATCAATTTGTCCTTGTCATTTTGAGACTGAATTTTGAATAACTCGTATGCATATTTAGCGCACATGTTGCCTAAGGTGGGCACCTCAATAATGGAGATGGGTTCAAATGGCAAAACCATTTCATCAGTAAGACCATACTTCTGTCGGAAAGCCTCTTTCTTCTGTAAGTCCATTAAAGCGGCATAATCGTCAGGCGAATCAGATGGCACAGAAGTTACAACACCCGTTCCCTTATCCTCTTTAATAGACAACATTGGCAAAGTGTAAATAGTTTTGTGACAGGTCAGAGGTGAAGTCAAAGGGGTTCCCAAGAGATCCTGTCCCGTTAGCTCCGTCAACACAACAACTTTACCTTCTTCAGCGGTGAAACCTTGATAGGACATATTACGAGCAGCACGCCTGGTGCTAACCCAAACTTCATTATTGCGCGTGGTTTGCCAAGCAATGTATTTGATATCGGGATGTAACCAACAGTTAGTTTGACCATACATAGTCTCGGGCCTCAAGGTAGCAGCAACCAAATAAACTGGCTGTTTAATGGAGCTAAAAAAAAGTTAATTGAAAATCTAACGACGATAAATAGATGTTCTTCAAATTTTACCTCAATTTGACGGGTTTTTTTAAAACTTTCATTTTTATTAAAGTATACTCCTGCGGTCCTACACCCTCTCCTGTCGAACGATCGTGATCCATACAGGGTTGCCCATCCTTAGGAGAGTATATGGTGTAACGTTTACCATACATTACCTTGCCACGATTTTTTAAATGCATAAATTGCCAACGCACAAAAGAATCATAGAAGGGATTAACGTCGGTGGTTATAAAGGTTCTACGCCAATCCACCTGGAATTTTTATTGAAAAAACATATTGGAAATTATTTGATGGTGTGCGTTTTAAATGAGCTTTTTATTACTTAGACACCTTTATTTTTTTATAGGCTACTATAGCTGATTGTGACTTTGAAAGAATACTATGCAAAATTAGTGTTTCGCACAGTTTCTAGTTACCAATAACGTTGACGATCTTTAACAAAGCGATAAAGTCGCATGTTTGGTCTAAATCAAACAGCTTATTTAACTAAATACAACGGTCAAACCACTGCATAATCACATTATCGTCGCTATTTTGTTGGGTAAGGATTGTCCATGAAAAAATGTACCCTTTTTCGAGTGTGTATTACTTGTCAAACTCATGTTTAATTGATATAAAACTAGTGTCAACAATGTTGTCTATTCCAGAAAATACATAAGAAAAAATTGTGTGCAATGCTTGGAAATCAAAAAAAGTATAAAGAAGTGGCTGGAGAAGTAAACTGTCCATTAAGTGCGAATAAACATAAGATCCGGATAAAATTAAATCATAAGATAGTTCAAAAAATACTGTCGAAATTTAATATCAGTTCTAGATATGGCCATAAAAACGGGAACAACAACATCTGATGTAAATGTGGCATCGAATCCCAGCTGAGCCAAAAAAAAATTATTTTATTTTATTTAATATATTATTTATATTTTATTATTTTTTTTAAATTTTTTTTAAACATTTTTTAAAAAAAAAATTTTTTTAATTTTTGAAAATTTTTTAAATTTTTTTTCAATTTTGTTTTAAATTTTTTTCAAATTTTTTTTTTGTAATTTTTTTTATTATTTTTTTTTTATTTTTAAATATTTTGTTTGTAATTTTTTTTTTGGTATGTTTTTTACATGTATTTATGTATGTATGTTGTTGTTGTAATTGTGTAAAAAAACCAGGTGGTCGTGGTATTTTGCTCATATCTCAGAAAGTTATGGGGCGATTGTGCTGAATTTCAATAGCGATTCATTCCTGGATATTTCCAAGAGATTCATACCATATACAGATCTGAGGAACATATAGTTGCATCTAAAAGTTGATTTCAACCAACACGCAGACAGACGGGCAGACGGACAGGGCTTAATCGACTCCTCTATTCATAGGCTTTCAGAAAATATATACTTTATGGGGTCGGAAATGAAAATTGTAGAAATTACAAACGGAATGACAAAGCTATATATACCCTTGTGAATTACAGGTGAAGGGTATAAAAATATAACCTGAATATTTAAAAAGTGATGAAAGTGCCAGATCGGTCGGCAGAAAAGCATAACATTAGGTTCGTTCGAGAACTCACAAATTTGTACGAATTTGTACAAATTTTTACTGCATTTTACGAAATTGCGTTCGTTTACACAAATTTGTAGTAAATGAGAGCACAAATAGAGAGCGAAAAGTGACAGTTCTTGACTGAGTATTTGCAAATTTTTACTACAGAAATTTCTTGAAGTAAGATTAAGCAAAACCAAAAAACATATGATTCAAAAGGTAAACAAACAAAAGTAAACAAACAAAAAGTATACAATTTGTGAAAAAAATATTAAAAAAAAGGAAAATCCAAACAAAAGTGCAAAATATTATTAAATTTAAATTGTTTGTGAAATAAAGATGAAAGAATGGAACTGCCTGAATCTGGTATACATACTTAAATACATATTTGCACATATGTATGTACATAGTTCCCATTAAACAACACAATATTTATTTGCCATCAGCTGTTGCTTCAATCTTACGAATTTTTACAAATGTCTGTTCGAGTACTTTTTTGGGCAAATTCTCTTTTTGAGAGTAAAATTTTCAATTTACTAAATAATTACTCATTTACTACAAAGTGCTGTAAAAGTACTCGAACGAACCTATTGCCAAACGTAGAGCCAGAAAACTTTATGCACTCTATAACACAAAATACGATTGTGTTGTAATAGACGATAAGACGTATTACTGATTTTAATCAATTGCCTGGCTTAGAATTTCATATTGCTCCTAAAAATGGAGAAGTCTGTGCAAAACATTTAGAAAAAAATATTTAAAGGAAAAGTTGTTCATAAAAAACCTCGTTTCAACTTTAAAAGTTATAAGAGATTTTGAAACAATCACTGAAATGTGTCTTTTAAACAAAAGACCCTCAATGGTTGTTCTGCAAATTTCTTATTATATCAAAATTGGACCTTCTGCATTTTTTGTTAAATGACAGCGTCAGTTCCCTTGTTAATTAATTAAACACTTTGAAGTTAAAGTTTCTATGTATAAGATAAGTTGGATATCTAACATATATATTGTGTATTATTTTCAAGTTTTTATTTTAAATGATTTGCAATTTTTTGTATGCGTTTTAGCAGCCTTTTGGGACCAGATTCGACAACCATGGTTCATAATTGGTCAAATAAACATTTTGTAAATAAGTACCTTTATATTAAGTTTAGATCTTCGGCTAATTGAGGGGTATAAGACACGGCTACACTTAATGGAATTAACATGCTGTTTAAATAAAAGTTTTTTGTCAAGTATAACTCCTAAATATTTAATTTCGTCCTTCAATGGAATAATTGTTCCCCTAGACGATAAATATCTGGTAGGAAAGCGTTGTCGTGATTTGTTGAAGGGAAATATAATTGCTTGGGTTTTATCGTCATTGACTTTTATTTTCCATTTGTCATAGTCTTTACGAATTAATTTAAGATTATTTTCCATTTTCCTAATTATCGCATTCGACACTTTACTGAAACAAATAAAGGCGCTGTCATCCGCGTAAAAAGCTGCATCATGGTCTCTTCTTAGAGTAACATCAGATGTATGTATATATCGAGTATAGTGTAGGGGATAATACTGATCCTTGCGGCAAGCCCGCAGGTATTTGCCTTTCACTAGAAAATTTGTTATTGACAGATACAACAAACGTACGTTTATCTAAAAAGCTTTTGATAAGTTTTTGTAGATAATTTTGAAAATGCAACGTATTTAATATATAGTCTTTTTCCATTAAACGTAAATAATCAGATGCAACTTGTTTACCTTATAAAAGTTTAAAATAGTCTTAAAATTTACAAATTCCATTAAAGAAAATCCAAAAAACTTCAATACAAACGATGATATATAATTATCAAATCTATTAGAGTACATATATGTACATAACCACCCAACTGAATTTTAATATTTTTATCTTTATTATTATAATATTTTTAATAATGAATATCCCATTGCAAAATTATAAATTTAGTTTACGTGTTTCCAAAAAAAAAAATTAGTTAAAATAAAAAAATTTAAAAAAAAATATATAAATAATATATAAAATAAAATTTTTTTTGGCTCAGCTGGGATTAGATGGCACGTTTACTCTAACCAGTATATATGCATGTTGTTATTGTAATTGTGAAAAAAACGAGGAGGTCGTGGTTTTTTCCTCATATCTCAGATAGTTATGGGGCGATTGTGCTGAATTTCAATAGCGATTCATTCTCGAATATTTCCAAAAGATTAATTAATACCATACACAGATCTGAGGAACATACATATATTGATTTCAACCAACACACTGACAGACGGATAGACGGTCAGGGCTTAATCGACTCCTCTATTCATTAGCTTTCAGAAAATATATACTTATGTACATTATGTCGCAAATGAAAATTTTAGAAATTACAAACGGAATGACAAAGCTATTATACCCAAAAAAATTAAAGACAATAAAATTCAGATTTGTTACTTTTATTTATTTGTTAACATTTGAAGTCATGCCTATTCACAATAAAATCGACAAGTTAAAAAATATCTAGCAAAAACTTAAAAATACTCAGTAAAAAAGTGTTCTCTCTATTTTGTGTTCTCGTTTAATGGATTCCGTGTTAACGAAAGAAAGCAATTTAAACTTTAAAAATAAATTGTCATAATTTTTTAAAAAACGAATTAACCGAAGACAATTGCTTGCTATCCGTATACTTTTCATAGAAGAAAAATCTGCCTTAGATGAGGTTTTTTTATTGAACACATTTTTAGTATTTCTCTTGAAAAATTTTTATTAGAAAACAAAAATAAAATAAAAATGTTTTTTTTTATATATATTTACAATTCTACGTGTTTAATGTAATATGTACGTACATATGTATGTACATATATGTAAGAATTAAGCTGGTAATAAATCAAAGTCATCGCTAACAAAAACAATTGGTACATGATCAGTTTCTACAACAATTTGTGAATTAATATCACAAAGTTCATATTTTTTGAGAGCCGTCTCCCAGTCCATTAATTGTACTGCATGTAAGCTCTCTGCTTCATTGTGATGCCGTAGCAACATTGACTCTTTGATTTTTTCCCATTTATCATCGACATCTTGTAGCCAGCTCAAAAGTAGTCGTCCATTAAATCGACAACGAGCATTTTTTTCTTTGTCCTCAAGTTCAGGTGTCATCATATTGTATACCTCTTCGTCCTTAATATAGGTACATACAGAAAAAGGTAGAGACTGATACGACATGCTTCGGGCAGCTTTAGTATGGATGCGAATAATTTCTTGCTCTACATTAAGACAAAGTTTTTCTCTTTCTACCGTATGACGTTGGTAGAGGTCAAATCGTTCTTTCTGTTGTATCAGGAATATATCTCTCATTTGTACCGAAATCGATGATGGTATATCAGGAGAGTTTTTATTTTGTTGTTGATGATATAGCAAATAATTTTTTTTATTTACGAGATACTCATTAAAGCCTTGAGGCGGTCTCGGCTTAACAGAGAAAACATTTTTCCATTTCCTTTCGATTTGCTTGCGTATAGTCATAAACATTTGAAAACAGTTTGTAAAGGGTATATCATGCGGATGGGAATCGGTGCATAAAATTGGATCATTATTTGAGGCGTTATTTGAGCTATTCGATGATTTTACCTCATCATTCTTGGCTTTTATTTTCCTTTTTCTTGGATGAAGCTCAGTAATATTTCCCATCGTTTCTTTTGATGACGAAGTAGATGATGTGGATGGACTAGGCAGGTTTAATATATTATCTGCCTCAAATGACGTACTCGGATGTGTGGGACTGTTGTTCGGATTAGAAAAACCAGTTTTTCCTTCACCCAAATCGTTAGTTGAAGACGAAGCCGGTGATGGAGAATTGCTGGGTATTTGTGGTGAGGAATTATTTGAATTTCTATCGTGGCTAGTTAAACCGATTCGATGAGCACTTCTTAAGACCCGTAAATTTTTCTCTTCACTCATAAGTTTGCAATTTTTATCCTCCGGTGCTGAAGCACAAGAAAGATTAATTTTAATGGGACTATCTCGTGGACTTGTATTTGAAGTAGTTATTTCACGTTCATTTGAATCACTGTTCGAACTTACTACATATGGTAAAGCTGCATTACGTGAAGTATTGATTTTGCCTGTACGTGTGCCGTTGCCATCGGTGTCTATGGCACAACTTTGTTGTGGAATGACAATTTTTAAAGGGGGCACTTTCAGACCACCATTGCAAAGTGGATCACTCTTGGAATCGTCGTCTTCTAAATCGGTTTCATGAAATTTACTTTTCACCTCATCCTTGTCGCCTAAAAACGTGTTTTTATTTGATGAAGTGGTGGCATTTTTCGAGTTAGTCGTTTGTTTAAAATTTTTATCCACTCTACCAGGCACACGTTGATTCGTTTGTTTAGCATCTTTTGCACTATCTATGTCCTTTCTTTTCTTCTTTTTATTATCGTCAACTTCATCACTCTCCTCTTCATCAACATCAGAGAAATGTCTTTTTGAAGAACTATTTGCTGCCTCAGAAGTGTTAACATTTTCAAAGTTAATCTCTTTTTTGTTTCCATCTGCTATAAGCTCATCACTTTTATCCTTGCCATCAACTTTTTCTATAGCACTGGAGTCTTCAAAGTCGTCATCCTTTTTGTATTCTTTGTTTTTTTGTCCTAATCTTGAGTTATCAGATGACGCAGTCATTTGTATTAAAAGTGCCATTTGCTGACGCTCTGACATAGGAGTACTGGGGTTTGGTCTTGCTGGTGCAATTCCAGTGCTACATCCAATACCCCGAGGCCTTGGGGGAGGCATACTCTGTTTTCTCAATATTTTTCGCGCTGATAAAACTTGTGATTTTAATCAAATACAATGCAGTTTTTAGATAATTTTCCACAAAATAAAATTGTGTACATGAGCACTGTTTTCTTCTTACTTTCTGACTATTCACATGTAATGAATAACATTAATTGGTTGGTCGTTTCTACACATACACATGTTATACACATAGCGAAATAAGTTATATATTCGATAATGAATGTCGAAAACGGCTGTCGAAATTTTCGTTGCGTGGTCTTAAAATTTTTCGCAGAAATGTTTGTCGAAATGTCTTAATTTAGATTATTTTTTTTTAATTTTTAATATGTGTTATACAATAAAAATTTATATTAATTCTAATTAGTTTATAAACAAATTTGCAATATTTGTTACTTTAAATTTTACATTTATGGAATCAAATATGTATGCTTTTGGTTTTAAACTTATAGGCAAAAAATTATGTCAGAACTTATTTTAAAAATAAGTGAAAATAATTTATTCTTTTTAGTTGTAATAGTATCAAGTTTAAAATTATAGTACGGATATTGTTAATGTTAAACATTTGCATATAAACTACGTCAGCATATTAAATTGAAAGCAAATTTTGTGCAAAATGCCATCCACAGTAACAATTCTTAAATTTGGAAAGCACAGTTACCAATTACGTCATTAATTCTTTAAATAAATGCAATGGGATTAACCCATATGTTCAGAACCAATTTTCTGTCCGGACAAAATTTTTTTGTTTAGTTTAAAAGTTTTCTTTTCTAGAGAGAGAATTAAGTTTGCTTGAACAACTCTCAACTTGAATCGATTTCATTTTAATTTTTGTCAAAACAAAAAAAAACTTCAGGTATGTTCACCTTAGGCAACTATGTGACGAAATATAAGCATCAAAATACATTATTTTAGATATTTTATAAAATTTTTAATTTAGCGTAAGAAAAATGACATATAATTAAAAAGTTATTTGAAAAAAACTGTAGTCACGATAGTTCAAGCATACATTTGCTTAATGTGAACGTAGCTTTATTTACATACATATGTATATATTTTATATGGTAGCCAAAATTTTTGGAAATTAATAAATTGTGCTACAGGCAACTTTAAATCACATGTTTCTCTTTCCAAACAAATGCCCAAAATCATCTGAAAAATTTTTATTTATCTATAAAATGCTGTTATTTTATTTTATGGTGATAACGTTAAGGTGACATAGGTTAATAAATTTAAACATGACGTGTGACAGGAGTTTATCAACTAATTTTTAAAAATCTTAGTTTTGGGGGAAATATCTTCAAATCTGATTTTGATTCAAAAATCATCAAAAATAATGGTTGCATTAAAATGTTGCAAAGTGTGTACCTACCATGAGAAAGGATTGCGGGTGACACTGAGAAGTCTGATTTTAGGTTTTTTATTTGTTTATATTTGTTTTGTTTGCTTTATTTATTTATTTATTTATTATTATTTTTTTTTTTTTTTTTTTTGAAAGCCGTTGAAATGTTTTTCAAAACGAGATATCAAACTCTTAAATCGGTTATGTATTTCCGAAGATATTTACAAAACACCTATGTTAAAATAATAATCCAATATCAAAATTTTAAAACTTTCGAAACGTTGCATTCCTTGGTTGCATTCAAAAATAATTTAATAATCTTACTAATATAATAAATGTGAATGTTTGGATATTTGTTACTCAATCACGCAAAAACGGCTGAATGGAACTAAATGAAATTCGGCACATAGATAGATAACAACCTAGATAAACACATAGGCTACTTTTTATCATGATAACCAGGCGAAGTCGTTGGCAAACTCATCATCACAGTCTAAACGGGTTGTTTGTTTTGTAAAATTTTTATTTTTGTTTTGACTTTTTTTTATTTTCAAATTCAAATTTTCAAATTCAAATAGGTATAATAAATGTGAATATTTGGATAAATTTGACAAACATATAAATAACAATCTAGGTTAATACTAAATCTTCCTTTTAGCCCTATAACTACGCAGACGAAGTCGCGGGCACAAGCTAGTAATAAATAAATATAATTTCCAATTTGCCTTAAATACATGAGTTTCTTTTTTGATTGTGCCCATAGGTATCTACACTATATCTAAGTTACTCTATAAAAAAAACTTTGATAGGTATTCCATGGTTTTTTATTTAAAGTCCGTAAATTTTGTTAAAAGCTCAATTTAAATCGTGTGGTAATACAACACTAATGTTTGCTTAGCGCCAGCAACGCGGACCGGTTCAGCTAGTTATGTATAAATTCTAATACTTAAAAAAATATAGATATACAAATTTTGTACTTACATGAACACCAATTCTTTTTAAATCATTAACAGCCAAAGGTGGAAAATAACTTAGCCAATGTTCGGCATTAGAAAACTGTTTGATTTCCTCATCTAACAATCCCAAACTTTGCATAATTTGCCATTGATATTTAGCAGGACCGGTCTTGGCAACAGCCTTGCTTTTCTTGCCTTTTGATTTATCCTTAGGAACATCAGAAATTTCTGTCGGAGCATTCTCCTCGGTGTAAGCCGGAAATTGTGGTGGAAAACCATAGTCTTCCATTTCACGTTTTAACTTGTCCGCACAAGCCTTAATTGGCATTCCGGTGCAGTGAAAACCGAAAGGCCATAAAACACGTTTGCCCTTGGATCTCTGATAACGTATAGCAAACTCCGCCTTAGACAGTGAAAATGTATGGCCTAAATGCAAACGTCCATTCATATAAGGATATGGAAAGGTAACAAAGAATTTTTCATCTTGAGATTTTTTAGGCCCCGTTGGTGCATCGATTTCATGTAGATGTTCTTGTTCCCAGCGCTGTTGTACTTCATATTCAATTTTCTGCAAATATTCGACCTTAAAGGTTCCTTTGCGCTCTACATTTGCCTACAAATTAAATGAAATTCAGAAATTTTATTCATAACTATTATTCATTGTAGGCCTTTGAAGTGAATCACAACTCGCACCACATGAAAACTTATAATACTGGACAGAAAACATGAATAAGTTTAACTTTTTTTAATAAATCTTACCATGCCGTTGTAACTGTTAAAATCCTGAATTAATTTTTATAATTTTTTTGGGGAAAATCCAAACAATTTTCTAATAGAAACTGCAACGTGTTGTTCCACCGAGAAAATACAAAAGATTTTGACCACATTTTGACAGCCAATATGCGAATTGAAAAAAATTGTGAGCGCACAGGGGGTCTCATAAAATATAAATATTAAAACAAAAGTTGGTCAATAATAAGGCGAACTTTGTTTTCAGGTGTTGTTATCACCACAGCTTTATATCTAATATATAAAATTCTAGTGTCGTGGTGTATCTGATTAAATTCCGAAATGGCTTGACCGATTTTCATGAAATTGTGTTCGTAAGTCTGAGAATCGGTCACCATTTATTTTTCATACCCCGAAACGCCATGCCTTTTTTCACGCCCCCTCAGGTAGGCCAGACTGCTGGACCGATCTTCTTGAAATTTTCACATAATATGACTAATACTCTTATGTGTTTAATAGGATATTTTTTTACCACGCCTACTTTAACGCCCACTTTTTTAATTATGTATTAACATCGATTTAGTTTTTAGTATTTTTTTTCAAATTGTATACAATTTATAGTCAATTAACGTTTGAGAATCGGTGAACATCTATTTTTCCTACTTCTAAGTATTAATGGTGACCCCAGGAGACAATTTGTGGCTCACCTATATAACGTAACGACTTTGATGAAATTATAAACTAAGATAGATCTGCATACCGTAGAACACATATGGTTTACGTTTTTCCTCGAAATATATTTTCTCGAAATAATTTATATGGCAAAACAACGTTTTCCGGGTCAGATAGTGTATATACATATATAAGTGGGCTTGATCGTCAAAAGTTGCTTACATTTATATTGTTTACTTTTTACTAAACACACAACAACCTTGCATATGGTGTATAAGGTCATTAAATTTCAGAAAACATTTTTTGAAAACAGTTTTTATATAAAGTTTGACAATTTGATATTATGACAGAAGAGAAAAATTTATGAAATTTTGATATTTGGGAAGAAACAGCTGATGATGTGTTGCTTAATTGAAACCAGTCGTGATTCAGCTCTGGTCGGGTCAAGAGCTCGCGCGTCATTGCCATTATCTCTAAAGGGCAATCAGGCCGTACTCTTTATCTGGCATCGAGAGGTTTATGTCTCTCTCTCGCATTGGTTAATCGCGTGGCGTCGGTTAGCGGTACTGAGGTACAGTTATCTGGAGTCTCAATTAACCTTTGCAAATCCTTTAAAAAAGAATATTCGCGTTCAGCTCCGACTTTCTATATGAAGGTGTAGGTCGACTTACGGATACTGAACCTGTGTGGGATACCCTGGCTCTATGGTTTTAAAACCTTGCCATTCAAATTAAAAACAAGTAAGAGTGCTATATTCGGCCATTGCGAATCTTATATACCCTTCACAACGTGTAGTCATGCAATAACAGTTGCTTGTATCACCATTCATCCCATATGAAATACGTACACGTATGTATGTTAAAACAAGTAAAAGCGCTATATTCGGCCGTGCCGAATCTTATATACCCTTCACAACGTGTAGTCATGCAATAACAGTAAATTCACGTATGTATGTTAAAAAAAACAAAAAAAAATAAAAAAAAAATTTAAAAAAAAAAAATTTAAAAAAAAAATTAAAAAAAAAAAATTATTATATACATATATAATATATATAAAACAAAAAAAAAATAAAAAAAAAATTAAAAAAAAAAAATAAAAAAAAATAATAATAAAAATATATATAATATATTAAATAAAAAATAAAAAAATAATAAAAAAAAAATTAAAAAAAAAAATTTTAAAAAAATTTAAAAAAAAATTTTTTTGCCTCAGCTGGGATTCGATGCCACGTTTTCTCTAACCAGTATACACGTTTGTATGTATGTATGTTGTTGTTGTAATGTTGTTTTTATGAAAAGAAAATCGAGGTGGTCGTGGGTTTTTGCTCATATCTCAGTTGTTTATGCACCGATGTTTCTGATTTTCAATACCGATCTACTCCCGAATATTTCTGATATTTTAATACCTTACCCGGGTCCAACCTATGTCGGGGGGCTTCAAAAAGTTGATTTCAACATACACACGGACAGACGGACAGACGGACGGACGGTCAGGGCTTAATCGACTCCTCTATTCATAAGCTTTCAGAAAATATATACTTTATGGGGTCGGAAATGAAAATTGTAGAAATTTCACACGGAATGACAAACCTATATATACCCTTTTTCACTGTGTGAAGGGTATAAAAACGAAAAATAAAAAAAATTTAAAAAAAAAAATTTTTTAAAAATTATTATATATATAATATACATATATAAAACAAACAAAAAAAAAATTTAAAAAAAAATAAAAAAAATTAAAAACAAGTAAGAGCGCTATATTCGGCCGTGCCGAATCTTAAAAACCCTTCACACCGTGTAGTCATGCAATAACAGTAGTATAAAAACCATACATATATAAAAACCATACATATATAAAAACATCCCAATGTAAAATTATAAATTTACGTATGTATGTTAAAAAAAAAAAATAAAAAAAAAATTTAAAAAAAAATTAAAAAAAAAAAAATTTAAAAAAAAAAATAAAAAAAAAAATTAAAAAAAAAAATTAAAAAAAAAAAATTTTAAAAAATAATTAAAATATATACAATAAATATAAAACAAAAAAAAATAAAAAAAAATATTAAAAAAAAAAAATTAAAAAAAAAATAATAATAAAAATATAAATAATATATTAAATAAAAAATAAAAAAAAAAATAAAAAAAAAAATTAAAAAAAAATTTTTAAAAAAATTAAAAAATTTTTTTTGGCTCAGTTGGGATTCAATGCCACGTTTTCTCTAACCAGTATACACGTTTGTATGTATGTATGTTGTTGTTGTAATGTTGTTTTTGTGAAAAAAAATCGAGGTGGTCGTGGGTTTTTGCTCATATCTCAGTTGTTTATGCACCGATGTTTCTGATTTTCAATACCGATCTACTCCCGAATATTTCTGATATTTTAATACCTTACCCGGGTCCAACCTATGTCGGGGGGCTTCAAAAAGTTGATTTCAACATACACACGGACCGACGGTCAGACTGACAGAGCTTAATCGGCTCCCCTATTCATAAGGTTTCAGAAAATATATACTTTATGGGGTCGGAAATGAAAATTGTAGAAATTTCACACGGAATGACAAACCTATATATACCCTTTTTCACTGTGTGAAGGGTATAATAAGCAAAATAAACAACAAACAAGCTTTATTGAAACTAGCGTATTAAATGTACTGCCTGCCTGATTTTGTTGTGTTTGAAACATAGGCTAATTACCGCAACAATTAAAAACATGTAAAATTATTTCGCCTTGGACAATTGGACATGCTGGGTATAGACGATAGCAAGGTATATTAATAGTTAATATACCTTGGATGATAATCAATTTTATACTTTATAAGGTCACTTCGTGTCAAAATTCAAATTTCATATATATTTTATTTATAATTTGACATACGATGAAAGCGAATTAATATACATATATTTTATATATACTTTTACATTGATGGTAGAAAAATGATCAGCTTATGAGTTACGGGTACCTTGTTAAGTGCACACTAGCTAATTGGATACGACAATCCAAGGCGAACTCATAATTAAATTCGCCTTGCGGCAATCTATAATATTGTTTTGTTTTTATTTGTAAAACTTTGACAGTAGCGGCTGTTGTTGATAAACGTTTTCTAGTTATCTAGAAAAATTTAAATAATAAAGTTAGATTTAAAAGAAAAACAAGTTTTGAAATAAACCAGCAGCATGTCTTATATGCTACCACATTTACATAACGGCTGGCAGGTTGATCAAGCCATTCTCTCAGAGGAGGACAGGGTTGTGGTAAGTAATTCGTTCACATCTTGTGTTTAAGTCACTTCAAATCTACTTTGTCTAAGGTTATTCGTTTTGGCCACGATTGGGACCCGGCATGCATGAAAATGGACGAAGTCTTGTATAGCATTGCAGAAAAAGTGAAAAATTTTGCCGTCATTTATTTAGTCGACATCACAGAAGTTCCCGATTTCAATAAAATGTATGAGTTGTATGATCCTTGCACTGTCATGTTTTTCTTCCGTAACAAGCACATTATGATTGATTTGGGCACTGGTAATAATAACAAAATTAATTGGCCTTTGGAGGATAAGCAAGAAATGATTGATATTGTCGAGACAGTTTATAGAGGAGCACGAAAAGGTCGTGGTTTAGTTGTATCACCTAAGGATTATTCAACGAAATATAGATATTAAATAGTATGTAAATATTTTAGTGTTTTAGTCTATAATCTACTTAAGTAATTTTTTAAATTGTATGTATTTATTAATAAGGGTTTCTGAAATTTCTATATATAAATATATTTTGAACCTGGTCCACATTACTTGCACCTAATATTTTTGTATTGTATTAATTTTAAGATAAATTCTGGGGGCAAATTACAACATTCGAACGCGATCGAAATTTTAAAATTCTTATTAGAATCTTTATACCTAAAGAACATCGAACTCGATCGTTTGAGTAAAATTTCGACCGTGATCGAATGCCGTAATTTTCCCCCTGATATCTTTCGTAGGTAAATAATATCTAGTTTATATTGTTGGTGCATTTTTTTGTACATATTGCTCCTACTGCCGAGCCTGTATATGCATTTATTTCTTACCAACCTTTTAGCATTATTTTCTGTTATAAATGAGATAATGTATAGCGATAAAAGTAACCCATATGTAATCCCAGGTATCGAAATTTAAGTACATCCTGCCAGTAGTTTTTTTTTAAGTATATCATAACACAGTTTTGTTACACTATTATTAAAAGTATAGATAGAATAGCTGACCCGTTGTTTTGCGGTATAAAAAATAAAATAAACTAAAAAAATACATAAAAAAAAACGTAAAACATGTGTTCTACGGTATGCAGATCTATCTTAATTTAAAATTTCATCAAAGTCGTTACGTTATATAGGTGAGCCACAAATTGTCTCCTGGGGTCACCATTAATACTTAGAAGTAGGAAAAATAGATGTTGGCCGATTCTCAAACGTTTATTTCGCATTGGCTGGACTATAAATTGTGTACAATTTGAAGAAAAATACAAAAAACTATATCGATGCAAGTACATAATTAAAAAAGTGGGCGTTAAAGCAGGCGTGGTCCTGTTAATCATACCAGAGTCTTAGTAATATTATGTGAAAATTTCAAGTAGATTGTTCTAGCAGTTTTGCCTACCTGTGGGGGCGTGAAAAATGGCGTGACGTTGAGGGGTATAAAAAATAGATGTAAATTGATTCTCAGACCTACCCGATATGCACACAAAATTTCATAAAAATCGGTCGAGCCATTTTGGAGGAGTTTAATCACAAACGATTGAAGAATTTTGTATATTAGATAAAAAAGCAAGCTACGAGATTTTAATAAAACTAAGAATGTGATCTATCTGTGTATGTTTTGTTAATGTAAAGTAAAGTAAAAATTAACTCCATTATTTTGCAACTGCATTGATGCAATACCATTTACAAAAGATTGTAACTAGTGCAATTGTTTTCGTTGTTTTAAATAAAACTATTTTCAATTGATTTTTAATATATATTTTTTCCTTTATTAAATTGTTACTAACATTTACTTTAATAGTTTTTATTTTCTTTTAACTTAAAACGCATTTCTATTATTTTATTTTGCTCTTTTTTTCTTGTTTAATATTTATTTAATAATAATATTGTTCATTGCAATATTTATATCGTTTTTTTTTTCAGTTTTTCATAAATATCATAATTGAATTATGTTTATGAATTTGTTGTTTTTTTTAACTATTTTGTAGTTTTTGTATGTTTGCTTTAAACATTATTTATTTTTTCTTGTTATAAGATAACAAGATTTAATAAAAAAAAAATTAATATAATAATATACTAAATAATTAAATATTAAAATTATAAAATAAATTAAAAAAGAACTATTTAATTAAATTGTTTTTTACTGAGATATAGTACATACATATATATTTTTATTGTATCGTTTTTATTATTGCAATAACAATTTGTTTTTATTTTATTTTTTAAACAATACTAAATGCCTTAACTGATTTTCTTCAATAATGTAGCATACATACGATTTAATTTAAAATTGAATTTTATGTCTTACACCTTGTTTAAATAAATTAGTTGTCTGTACTTTATTTACTTATCTTAAATGTAATAATCACATATCACTCTGTTCGTTCACTATAATAACCGCCCAATATAATTTATATGACTTAGTTTTAAAGATAGGAAAATATTGGGCCAGATAGGTTGGCTCCATTGTTATGATTTTTAACGATTCGTAATATAAAAATCAAGAAATTTCCAACTATGGCAGGACAACGTTCGACTTATATCTTTATATTAAAAGTGCTACTCTGTACTCTACTATCTCTGTAATACCCAGCAAATTCTTTATTTGCAAGTAATATTGGAGATACACATAAACTAGTTATTTTTTTACTAAATTACTAATGATTTTAGTTTAATTTATCTAAAATATACATACTTACAAAAAACAAGTAAATAACTAGTTACAAATCAGCGCACAGATGAGTATTTGGCCTGAAAAGCTGGTTAAAATTATTAAACGTGTTTTTTGAATTAAAAGTTTTAGTTTTTTGATAGTTTTAGGTGTAGTATGATATAAAAAGTCTAGTGGAAGATTTTGAAAAAATTACACTGCGCAACAAAAGTACACTGCGCAACAAAAACATAGAAATAAAAGTATGTGGACTATATTGATTTTGATGCCCTTAATTCAAATCTGTTTTCCGTTTTTCTCTAGTACGTAAGGATTTTCTTTTAATGGCGTGGCATATTTCACCCCTTAAATCGTTGGGTTGCCTTATATATTTTGCAATTACTTGAAAACGGGTTCCCCGATTTTAATAGCAGGAGAATCTGAAGATGCACCTGAAAATTATGCTTAAACTAACCAAAAAGTTTAAATTTTTAAGATTTTTCCAAAAGCCACATTTCTAAGAAATAAAAGACGGTTTAAATAGTAAAACTCAATTAACAAATGTTTATTTTAAAGGTTTAAACTCATTATTGGCAGACTGTATGTACATGCATACATATGATTTACGGTTTATTAAAATGATGGAGAGATATTTTGTTTATCTATAGAAGCAAGGGCCATTTTAAATATTTTAGGCATACAAAATAACAAAAAAAAAAAATTATTACATTTTTTTTTGTAGTGAGCAATAACGAAAAATAAGAATTTTTCCAGCATTATTGCCACCATGATAGTGCATCAGAAAGGTATTTTGTAGCTAACACGATAAGGAGGACTTTTAAAACTTAATACATACATATAAACTTCAATCTGGACCTCTTTATAGAAATTTTTTTTTTTTGCATTCCAACTAGTTTAAATGTTTATCTCTTCTGCATGAGGCATGTACTTATGTGTTGGTCGTTATATTTTGTGACCTGCCCGCGTGTTTGGGGTTGGATTTTAGAGAAGCTAATTACCGACTTTCATAATTTGTTCACTTTACCATAGGCTCGCACCGTCTTTTCTATTTGAGAAATAAAAGCCATTAGAACGTCAAACAGCATAGAATATATTACAATTTTTATTCTGATTTATTGTATTCAAAGTTTTTTTTTGCACTCAGAAAAAGTCGAGCTTTAGTAGTAAAAAGAGAGGGTCAGCGAAAATCGCAAAATATCCCGCTAATAGCTAAAACGTTTTTTGTCTGCTAAACTGGATTTCAAATCGCTATATTTGACGTGAAAACATCCAAATTGTTATCACTGTAATTATGACAAAACAATGTCACATGGGATAAAGCAAAAACAACGGCAGCAAATGGTGTAAGATGAAGATGCTTTGTGAAAGCCATATGCTCCCAAGAGCAGTAATGAAAAACAGTGCTCCCTCTTTCAACAAATTAAAAAAAAACTGCTGTATATGTGCTTCACTGATTTTTTTATTTTCTGTGTATTTTGTAACTGCTGACGATTTTTTCTTTTGTTATATTAACGGCCATTATTACAACTTGCCTTTAGTTAATGGTAGGATTTTGTCTCCCCGATAAATAGCTTTGCATTATTACAGCTTCCATTTTTTATTGTTATTAATATTAATTTAAATAATATTTAATGGATAAAAAATAATAAATTAATGGTTTATAATCCAAAACATCCAAATTGTTATCACTGTAATTATGACAAAACAATGTCACATGGGATAAAGCAAAAACAACGGCAGCAAATGGTGTAAGATGAAGATGCTTTGTGAAAGCCATATGCTCCCAAGAGCAGTAATGAAAAACAGTGCTCCCTCTTTCAACAAATTAAAAAAAAACTGCTGTATATGTGCTTCACTGATTTTTTTATTTTCTGTGTATTTTGTAACTGCTGACGATTTTTTCTTTTGTTATATTAACGGCCATTATTACAACTTGCCTTTAGTTAATGGTAGGATTTTGTCTCCCCGATAAATAGCTTTGCATTATTACAGCTTCCATTTTTTATTGTTATTAATATTAATTTAAATAATATTTAATGGATAAAAAATAATAAATTAATGGTTTATAATCCAAAGCCATTTATCTGTCCGACAAAATCCTACCTTTAGCTAACAGCAAGTTGTAATAATGGACCGAAAAGTTTGATATTGTTGACACAAAATGTAATGACAAAATTTTCTATTAAATTTTTGACAATCAGAATCGTTTTATTTTCTTCTGAAAATTAAATCTGTCTTGAAAAGGAGTAATCAAACATATAAAGTGGACATTAAGTAAATAAGAGTAAGTACATAAATTAAAAAAAGTGTAACTGCCGTATTCATAAGAAATATTTTAGATTTATTATGAATTGTTTTCTTATGGTTTATTTGACAGATGTTGTATAGAAATTTGTCAAAAAAGACTTCAAAACCTAAAATTTTTTTTATGAATGCGGCAGTAAATGTTTAACAAGGAGTAAGATTTTCTTAAATCGGCGTTAGCCGATCAGTGTTTATCTCTCTTAAATTAAAAACTTTATGTTTGTAATAAATTTTCAAATTAATACAAGATTTATAAAATTAATTTCTTTATTACTGCATTTATAAGTGCAGCTTATTTGCAAATAAAAATATTTTAAATTAAAAAGTTTGAAACTATAAAATAGCGAATTTTAAATTTAAATTAAAAGTTTAAAAGTTTTAATTGTAACTAAACCAAAAATAAAATAGTTGTTTTTTTCTCAGCTCTTATTTTGTATCAAATAATAAAAACAATAATTCAATTATTTTGAAATTCGTTTGTATTTGTAAATAGCCGGCATATAAACGTAGTATGTATTTATATGAAAACGTCGTTTTATAAACCTTTGATTAATTAAAACATTCTTACGAATGTTGGAATTAATTATCAGTTTTGATTTATTTATCAATAGCAGTTTTTATAAATTCATTTTATTTTTGAAATATTTACGGCTGTATTCATAAAAAATATTTATTATTTGATACATTTCTATAAAACATCTGTCAAGTAATTAATAAACCTAAAATATTTTTTATAAATACGCAAGTTAATGTTTTATGATACTTGTTTTCTGTTTTCACATTTTGACTTAAATTCTATATAATTTATAATTATTTTTATATTAATTTTATTTTTTTTATTAAACAATTTGTTCCACTACTTTATTATTATTTTTTCAGTTTATTTGTGTTTTTTTTTTCAATAAATAACCTTTTTATGTTTTGGGTTTTGTTGTTGTTTTTTATTTTTTATTTTTAGATTCTAATCATTGAACAATTCTTAAATATGGGACTACAATATTTTAAGGTATTGTTTCATATTTAATATTAATTTATAATTTATTTCATAAATAACTAATAATTATTTTTACGATCTTCATTCAGCTTGTTTATTTATTTAATAAATAATAAATAACAAAATTAATTTTTAATTAATTAATACGTACTTATTATCTTACATATTTATTTTTTTAATATAAAGTTTTATACAGAATTGTGCTTAAAGTTTTCTGGTACTTTTGAGAAGAAAGCTTTTTATTAAAGTTTCATGAAAAAGTTAAAAAAGTTTTATAACGAAAAATATAATTTAATTAAAATAGTTTTAAATTTACTTCCATTTAAAAAAAAAAAAGAAATATTTTTTTGAGAAGAGTATTGTAGCTAAAATTTTATTTTTCTGTTTTATTAATATTCTTATAATTTAGTACAAAATTTTTTTTATTTTTCAAATTATTTTTTCCTTGTTTTGAATTTAGTTTTATTTTATATACTTAAAATAATTTTCTGTTTTTTTTTTATTTGGATTTGAGATTCTTTGATATTCTTTTGTGTTAAGTAGAAAAATAGATGCTTGATAGGTGGGATGATATTAGGAAAGTTATTCTTTTTTTTTTGTTGTTGTTGTGTTTTATTGTTGTTTATAATCGTACTACTCATTTTTGGCTCTTAGTTTCTAAAAATATTTCTATTGTATATGAAGTGGTATGAAAATATTATAATTTTTATGTTTACATTTCTACATCAATTTTATTTTATTATTATTTTTTTTTTTTTGATATTATTGGTACATTTTTGTTAGTTTGTATTAAATTCTCAAGTGTTTTAAAGTGTTTCCATTTTTGTTGATTTAATCAGGTATATGAGTTGCAGTAGAATTGAAATGTTGCATAAGTATGCATCGACATAGCTCAATTCACAATCTAGTTTATTCGCCATTGCAAATTTGCACAATTGCAAATATGTGCTGTTTGTATATACTTTGTTGGTGTGAAGTAAATATATACTCTACTATTTTGCAAATGCACTGATGACCTTTTGCGCAAGATTGTGAATTAAGTCATAATTATTATATGTGTATATATTATCTTTTATTTTTAATGAAAAATTTCGTTTGAACCTAAAGTGTGGCAAACAATTAGAAAATTGTAATAAAATCGTCTAAATGCTAGATACCGAAAGACAGGCATCTTGAAACAATTTTGTGTCACTTAACTTTACGTCTATGTATATTACCCATATAGAGGTAATAAATTAAAAAAGGCAACAATAATAACTCAGTGGTCGGTCCAACTCGAGCATGTTATAGTCAATATATTTAATAAATAAACTTGGTAAAGGGGTTTAATTATCAGCATGTTCCAATAGAAACAATATTCGTTATTCGATGTCTTATTCAATGACTATTCATAAGCTTATATTGCCAAGAAACATCATCTATATTTAAAGCCAGCATTAACTGTCAAAACATAAAAAAAAATAATAAAACGAATTTAAATTCGAATTAAAAAAAGGAAAATTAAATAAAAAATAATATAAATGGAATTGTGATATTATTGGACGCTTAGAAATGATAATAAAGACGAAATTGTTTTCAGACGGTCTGTTGGATATATAGAGGAAACACTTGCATTTTGTAAAAATATTTCTTTATATATATATACTGATACCATACTCAGATCTGAGGAACATATACATAGTTGCTTCTAAAAGTTGATTTCCACAACAAACGGAATGACAAAACTATATATACCCTTTTGCACCTCAGGTGAAGGGTATAAAAAACAAACTCACTTACAATAAAAGTTGTGCTCGATTTAAATTTTGGAAATCAAATCAATTTCGGAGTAGTGACAATGAAAAACAAGTAATAGTGCTATTTTCGTGCCGAATCTTTTATACCCTTCACAACATGTAGTCACGCAATAACAATAGTTTGTATCAACATTCATCGCATATGAAATACGTACATATGTACATATAAAAAACATCCCACCGTATAATTATAAATTTACGTATGTGTGTTAAAAAAAAAATATAAAAAAAAAATTTAAATATTTATTTGGTTGTTGGGTTTAAGCTGGTTTATATGCATTTCATTGGTGCTTATGCCAGATCATCAGTAAACCTTTTACCGAAATTCTTGAAAAAGTTTAAAATGTTATGTTAGAAAAATAAAATAAGTTAAAATTGAAAAATTGTAGGTTGGGTTTTTAAAAAAGGTTTTTATATTTTTTTGTTTTTCTTTTTTTAATTCTCATTTTGCTAATAAGAATTTGAAAATATAACTTATAACATTTTAAACTTTTTCAAGAATTTGGGTAAAAGGTTTACTGATGATCTGGTATAAGCACCAGTGAAATGCATATAAACCAGCTTAAACCCAACAACCAAATAAATATTGAAAAATTATGGGACCATATCCTGAATAATCTTGTAAATTCAAAAAAATTAAAAAAAAAAAAAAATAATAAAAAAAAAATAAAACAGGTATAAAAAAATTAAAAAATAAAAAAAAATTAAAAGAAACATTAAAAAAAAATAAAAATAAAAATTTAAAAGAAAAAATTAAAAATATAAATAATATAAAGGGTCCGCCATCTAACGTTTTTTTTTCAACTAGTGCTTATTTCGTGTATGGTAATACTTAGCTCATGTCTGATTTGACAGATAATTAGTTTTATCCTTCCGCTGAACGAATATGGTTGTGTATACGCTTGAACAACGCTGGGAAATATTGCGATATTACTTTGGCCGATTTTGCCAAAAAAATCATCTTTTCAGATGAAGCTCATTTTGATCTTGGCGGGTATGTAAACAAGCAAAATTGTCGCATTTGGGGCACAGAAAACCCGCATACATTGAAAAGCCGATACACCCAAAACGAGTCACTGTTTGGTGCGGCTTTTTGGTTCAGAAGCGAAATTGGGACATTTTTCTTCGAAAATGAGCAAGGAGTGGCCGTTACAGTCAATGGCGATCGTTATCAGGCCATGTTGAACGAATTTTTGTTCACAAAAATTGAAGAGAAGGATATTGGTAACATTTGGTTTGAACAGGACGGCGCTACGTGCCACACAGCCGAAGCTACACTTTTTTATAGCATTAAAAAAAAAGTTATTTGGCAAACCCTTTACATATAAAATAAAAAATTTTTTTGGGCTTAGCTGGGGTTCGATGCCACGTTTACTCTAACCAGTATACTACGTTTGTATGTATGTTGTTGTATGTTGTTTGGTGGCCGTGGGTTTTTGCTCATATCTCAGTTGTTTATGTACCGATGTTTCTGATTTTCAATACCGATCTACTCCCGAATATTTCTGATATTTTAATATCTCACCCGGATCTAGGCGATGTCGGGGGCTTCAAAAAGTTGATTTCAACATACACACGGACTTAATTGACTCCTCTATTCATAAGCTTTTAGAAAATATATTCTTTATGGGATCGGAAATGAAAATTGTAGAAATTTCACACGGAATGACAAACCTATATATACCCTTTTTCACTGTGTGAAGGGTATAACAAGTAACAGTGTTATATTCGGCAGTTGCAAATCTTATATACCCTTCACAACGTGTAGTAATGCAATAACAATTGTATTACAATTCATCTCATTAATATGAAATACGAACATACATACATATATGTTTCATTATCTTTATAATGACTTTATCTGCTTAAAAACATCCCATTGTAAAATTATAAATTAAGTTAATGCATGTATGTATTAAACAAAACATTGTTTGTCTTAACTGGGATTTGAACCTACGTTCATCCAGTTTATATTGGTGTAAAAAGACGAGGTGGTCTAGGTTTTTTCATTATATCTCAGTTATTTAGAAAGCGATTTTTCTGTTTTTCGGGTCTTGGAAATGTCTGGGTTCTTCAAAAAGTTTCAACGTATACACGGACAGACTGACAGACGGATAATCCTTAATTGGTTTCCCTATTCATAACTGTATGTCAACGTGTTTGTTTTACGGTGTCTGTGCTAATTTACTACTGTGACGTAGCTGCGCATAAAGAAAACATTTTTAAAACTTGAATTTGGTTTCTTGTATTTGATTATTTCATGGATTTTAATCATTTATAAGAGACACCTATCTTAATATGTATCTATTTCTGATGATTAATTTTTTAATTAGTCTTTAATTAAGAGTGATAAACACAAGGTTACTCATTGCGCATTTTTGTTGTAATTCTGCTCTCTCATGCGTGACGTCACACTAGCAAACAAGTGATTGATATTACAAGTAAAAATTGTAAAAAAGTGAACAAAGTCCATTAATAAATAATTAATAAATAATAAAAATAAATATTAATAAAAAGTAATAAATAACAAATAAATAAAATCGAAATAAGCGATAATTTTTTTTAATTAATTTAAAGACGGTAAATTACCATATAAGCAGTAGTATGTTCAATAATGTACTTGTAGTGCCACCCCTGAACTATTTAACAAACCCTGAACTATTAACATAATAAGGGCAGTCTTGTGTAGTTTGATTGAACAAAAGCGCGACATACTTTTAAATAAACTATATTGCTTTTAATCTTCTATAATTTATAAAAATCTCTATGCGTATATATTGTTGTTGTTAAGTGCGAGGCTGATGTGACGTACATGCGCAGAACTAAAACATATTTTGATTTTTTTATTATTCTTAGTCTTGGTCTGCACAGCAATTTAGACGATCTTTAACTAAAATTTTCTATTGTCCAACTAAGAAACCGTATAAAGAGAAACCTTAGAGTAAAGACACATAAAGTATGTTTGTATGTTTATGAAATCAAAACATAAAAATATATGTATGTATATAATACGAGTAATTAGATTGTATCTAACACAGAGTAACAAACAGTCTCTTGACTAATATATTCTTTTATTAATTTTAACTTTATATTATATGCGATAAGGTCATACCAAACAAATATTTGACGAACTTATCCCAAACTCAAGTACTTGTTAAATTATTATACTTGAACTGGCAAAGATTTCACTAAAATTAAATTTTAATTTACCTTAATATATGCATGTTTCTTTAATATGACCTTGACGTTTTGTAACGAAACCAAAAAATTAATCTAGAACTTTTTGCATGGCAAAATAACGTTATAACAACACCAAATTTTGTCTTTCAATAATTTTTTTCTTTTCGAGTTTTTAACTACTAATGGTTTTTATTAAAATCTATATGTTTTTTTATTTATTTATTTCATTCAGAAAGGACTTTTTGTTGTATTAAAATACTAAATGATTTAACTGCATTCAATTCTTCAATTTCACTAATTGCTAATTAATAGACTAATTAATGGTTATAATAATATTTATTAATAATAAAAATTAACAAGCTCCATATTGTTTTACATATAAAATTGTTTAGATTGTTTTTTTTCATTCTCATTATATAAATTCCTTTTTAAATTGCGCAGGATATATGTATGTACTTATGTATGAAAAGTTTAAGTGACTTTGTAAAGTAACTTTATACCGCCATATTTGTTTTTCTTTTTTAATATTTTCTTGCAACGTAAGTGTGAAGGTAAAGAATTTCGAATGCAGTGAGGGCGAACTCAAAACTATACGAACTAATAATGGTAGAACTAATAGCTAGAATAATGTTTCTTTCGACCATTTACGTGAAGAACCCGGCAAACTAGGATCACTTGGTTGATCCATTTTACAGCTATGGCTGTGCTCGTCCACGAGGCCCCGATTGCGTTCGGATGTTTGGGAGTTCTCGGACGAACTATCTTCCGTTGGTAGTCGTATGAGCGGCAATTCTAACATTACCGATGGACAGGGACTGTAAGTTTCGCATGCTAGATAATCATCAGGAGTTCGGGGTGTAGAGTCTGAGTAGGTAAGATTTGTGACACTGCGGCTTATTGTTGTGGATGTAACAGTGTGTTGTTGTGGTTGTTGTTGTATTACTGTAGGGGGCTTATGTTGTAGTATCAGGCTTTTAAGAGAAGAAGGCATTTTTATTAAAGGTTCCCTAGTTGTTGTTTGTATAAAAGAATCAGAAATAGAAGAGGCACAAGGATCATATTGGGTTGATGCTGAAATTGGCAGTTTTTGCTGAGGATGCTGATGAGGATGTTGTTGTTGCTGTTGGTAGTGAAGCTGATTCTGATGTTGCTGTAAGTCATGATAATGTAGATGATATACAGGGAAATGGTTTAGTGGAATATCTGTCGTACTTACATGCTGTGAATCACCAAAATGACTCGAGCGACCAAAACTTACAACCGTATTTAAGCTACTGTGTTGTGTGAGGCTGGTGGAACCTCTTAGTGTACTGCTAGTCATGGCCACAGTTTCAGTGCTGCAACCAGTTGCCGTTTCACGTATATCAGCTGCAGTTTCAAGAATCGCTCCTCCCACTTCCGTGTTAAGAGTAGAACAAGTATCATCTTCTGTGGTGTTTGTGGTGGTAGTAGTAGTGGTTGGGAGACTTTGTGGATCACTATACTGTTGAAGTAGTTGAGCTCGTCTGGGATGTGTTGGCGGGCTGTTTGTACAAATTATGGCACCAAAATGTGTTTCCAGCGGCGTCTGTTGTTTAGTGTCTACTGACATTTGTAATGTTGACGAGGGAAATTCTTTAAGCGGCTGAGCTAATAAAGCTACATGATCACTGGAAGATACACTTATAGTACGATGGCGTTGTAACACTGATCTTCGCACACGTGCACTGGCAGTTAGGGCTATATCACCAGCAATTGCTGCTTTAGTCGGCGAGCCTGCGGTTATTGAAGTAGTGGTTATGGTGGTGGTGGCATTGGGAACATCTAAACTGAAACGTTTCTCCAGCGGATATCTAGATACAATTTGACAAGGTGTTTTTGGAACTCCGATAGTTTGTTGAATACTTGTAGGCACCAGGTTCTTTGTAAGTTGAACATTTGGATCTTCTGGAAAACTGGCTTCTTCACTGTCACTGCTTAACTGTTGCATATCTTCATCAGTATCTGCAACACTATCTAAGAACACAGAATCTTCTTCCATAGATCTTAGTTCGGAATCTTGATATTCCAGAGAGGAAATTTTGAAGGAACTTAATGATGCCAAAGGTGCTCTTTTTTCGCCATTAAATAATGCTTTGGCTGATATAGTGCCCAAACTATCACTGCCATTTAGCTTGTCAATACTCAATGGCGTACTATCGATACTTATGCTACTAGAATTGGCGACATTGGCTGCAGCTTTGGCAGCCGCAGAATTTGAATATGGAAAACTATTGTTGTTTTCAAATGTCAAGGCCGCTAAGCTAGGCGGCGTTTCCTGTTCTGGATATGGTATGCGTGGTAGCTCCATTACCGCAATTTTTCGTTTGACACTCAGACGTAAGTCTTCAGTGGGAGAATCCGAAAAGCAAAAGCCCTGGTGTACAGCTACCGGAGGCGCAGATTGGGCTAGTTTTGAAGCTTCGTACTTACCTCTTTCAGTCAGGGGTTGATTATAGGGATAAACATCTACAGTATCTGCACTTATGGAGTGTATTTGTTGTTTTCGTCCAGACTGTGCACTTTCCGGGTCATAAAATGCTATGCTATGCTTACGTACAAACTGATTAGATGATGTGGGCATAATGGCGGTAAATTTAGACGATGCCAATTTATGGGTGTCTGTTGTCGCCGCTGTAGAAACTGTTGTTAGAGATGTAATGGGTTTTGAGGCTAGTTTACTGGCTGTTGTAATGGTGGCCAGGCCACGCAAATTTGTCTCCATTGATATAGCAGGTGTAGTCGTTGTTTTTAAGTTGGCCTGAGTTTGCTGCATTGGTGTTTGTATCCTTAACTGTTCGTAAATGCTGCGTTCGGATGGGCAAGGAGATGCTTTGGGCGTTGGCTGTATAACCTGTATATCGGGATAATAATAATCCCATAAATCGGTACTCGATGCTCGTGAGGCTGTTGAACATTTTCGCTGTAATGAAGGCGGCAGATTTGACATACCCAACGTAAAGGCAGAAGAACGTCTTTCTAAATAAGAACTGTCAGTGCTGCAGCATGTCATTGCACTGCTGCGTCGTGAGTCTTGACCCTATTAAAGTAAAAAAATAAACCAATAACAATTTTAAAGTGAATATTTAAAGGGATTTTTTTTAATTAACGTGTAATATACTAATAAAACTACCATGACTTTTAAAACTATTCCCAAATATCCAAGTGGTCAATGATTTGTGATGGGTGATGAGCTTTTCTAACACTTTTAGCTTGGCTTGCTTTTTACTAGTTTCTTTAAGAATAATGGTTACATCATCTTAAAAATTATAGGATTTTGCATTGTTTTTGAGTTTAGAAAAAATTCGTATCCTTTGAAAAAATGCACGGAAGAAAGAGAAAGAGAGAGATATAGTAAGAAAGAGTAAGTTAAAAGAGTAGTAGGTAAGAGAAATAAATAGAAAGAGAGTTTATAAAGATAACGAAATTTGTATTTAAATTGTACACAACAAAGTTTAAAAATAAAAGGTATAGTCTAAAACCGTAGTCGGCAAGACATAGATTTGCATTTGCAATTGTATAGGTGAGTTGTATTCTCTCCCTCTCACAGCATACTGTAAAAAATTAAACACATATTTTGTAGAGTAATTTACACTTAGAATGATAGAAATAAAGATTTCACGTGAGACGGCGAAGTTAGTTTACAATCATAATACTTTATTTCTATTATTCTTGCATTTAATAATTACAGTTTGTGACGTCATTTGCGCGGTATAGTGTAATATTTATTTCTGTTTGTTTATTTTCAGTTAATGCATGTAAGATTAAAGGAACAAATTTGTTCAGAGCCCTGTTTTGCCGATCACGGATCTAAAACTCTTTCAAGTGTCTGCGAGAATAACTTCTAAGTTCAGATAAGAAAAATATAAAGACAACCAACTCAAAGAACGAAAACTATAATTTATGATTATGAATGAAAAATAAAAAAATGTCTGGAAAAATCTCAAAGTTGCATGTTTCACATAAATAAAGTTCATTCATTATAATCTAAATGTTTTCGTAAAACCAAGTAAATTATTGTAAAAACGTTTTGTATTTTTATAAGATTCAATAATTCAGATTAATACACTTTGGGATTTTATGCAGACTCAATCGATTTCCCGCCCATTTGGGAATATACTACTTAAACGTTTCTTACCGGTAACGGAACTTCAAGAAGCCCCTGTTTACTTTTTACCGAGTCTGTACGGTCACAACGTTTTCTTGTGTCTTCCATATGCACGCTTGCTTCTTGCTGCTGATAATCACCATTTTCCAGTTCATCGTCCGTTTCGACAAAGTAATCATCAGTACCAAAACTACTACCCATAGGGTAATTACTAAATATTCGTGATGTTTCGGAACCGCTACGTCGACGACTACCAGCATAACTGCCGCCACCTATGCTTAATGCACCAGAAGCGGCAGAAAAGGAAAATCTTCTTGGTGGTTCTAGTAGACTACTGTAACCACCACCTACCGAAGAGAAGCGAAAGCCTCTGTTGAGCATAGGAGGTGCACTGACATTGCCCAGGGAAAGCATTCTTTGGCGTCTGTATAATATAGTATCATATTCATCTGGATATATGGACATACCGGTGGCCACCATGGCCTCCTGTATTTCACGTTCCTCTTCTTCTTGCATACAGACTGCAGCAACCGCAGCCATCTTAGGATCCTAGAAAAAAAAAACAAATTTTATAGACATATTAATTTATATATGTAAGTATGTAAGTTAGTTGTTTTATTTTTTACTTTTAAAACTTTTAAAGTTTCATTAGAACTGCTGCGACTTTTCCACACTATCAAGAACACCATAAGACCAAAGAAACCGCCCAAAGTAGCGGCTATCCGTACACCGGTCATAACATCATAAGTCTCAAAGAATTCTCTACGTATGCGATCACGCTCTTGTTGATATAACTGCTCTTGTATAGTTTTATTATATTGTTCAGGAGGCAGGGGTGAGGCAGTATACGGCATATTTTTATCAGGTCTAAAAAAAGTGAAGCAACAAATATTCAAAGATTTTTAATTTTTATTTTTATACCCTTCACATAGTGAAAAAGGGTATACATAGGGTTGTCATTCCGTGTGAAATTTCTACAATTTTCATTTCCGACCCCATAAAGTATATATTTTCTGAAAGCTTATGAATAGGGGAGTCGATTAAGCTCTGTCAGTCTGTCCGTGTGTTTGTTGAAATCAACGGGTGAGGTATTAAAATATCAGAAATATTCGGGAGTAGATCGGTATTGAAAATCAGAAACATCGGTACATAAACAACTGAGATATGAGCAAAAAACCACGACCACCTCGATTTTTTTTTCACAAAAACAACATTACAACAACAACATACATACATACAAACATGTATACTGCTTAAAGTAAGCATAGCATCGAATCCCAGCTGAGCCAACAGTTTTTTTTTTAATTTTTTGTTTTTTTATATTTTTTTTCTAATTTTTTTTTTTTATTTATTTTATATATTATTTATATTTGTATTATTATTTGTTTTTAATTTTTTTTTGTTTTTAAATTTTTTTTGTTTTATATTTATTATTTATATTAATTATTTTTTTTTTAATTTTTTTTCTTAAATTTTTTTTTAAATTTTCTTTTAAAATTTTTTTTTTTAACATACATACATACTTACGTAAATTTATAATTTTACAATGGGATGTTTTTATATATGTATGTACGTATTTCATATGAGGTGAATGGTGATACAAACTACTGGTATTGCATGACTACACGTTGTGAAGGGTATAAAAGATTCGGCACGGCCGAATATAGCGCTCTTACTTGTTTGTTTCTTTACTAAAAGACCTACCCAGTCGTTGTTGTATAGGCATACACACTATTGTGTGTTGTTGTGAACTGTGTGCCGTCATTTCCCAATGGATATGGCGTAGCAGTAACTGTAGCAGAGGCACTCGCATAACCACCCAAAGGATTATCAATAAAATGTGTTGCACCCGAGGGCACTGATCTCGTCGATTTACCATCATTTTTAATACTATTTACATTTATACGCCCTTCGGATGTTACGGCCTGATTTGATGTCGAATGAAGGGCGGGCGTTATAGACGACAATGAAGAACTTGTTTGTGTTGATGAGCTGGAGGCAGAAATGGAGGATGGCAATGTTTTTGCAGCAGTATTTGATGACGACGAGGCAACAGCACGTCGTGAAATTTTTGCCATTTCTATAGGAACATCTTCTGGAAATAAATTTAAATAAAAATTTGAGTTTTATTAAATTGTTAAAAACATTAAACGGTACTAAAGAAATAAACCTATTTAAGTCGTTTTATAATTTTACTTTTTTTAAATAAATCAATCTTTTGAAGACAGACCGCCTAAAGCTTTGGACTACTTCCATGAAATGCTACCAATTAAAATATATTCTTTAAAAAACATAAATACATGTCATAGATCGGAACTAAGAAATGATGTTGGTGATCACTATAAGATCTGAAGCAATTTATTTCAATATCTTCCTGTATTCGAATGTGCAGTTCGTTTAACGTATGAAGAACAAATATTTTAATTCTACACCTAAAGGAACTATTGATAAGTTAATTAGTAATTGATCATGATGTTTTATATTTCATTATCCTTTATAGCGCTATCATTTATATGAATATCAGAGTTATTTAAACTAAGCTTTTAAAATTTGTCCCTTCTACATACAGTTATCAAAAAAAAAATATATATATTGTTACTTTGTATAGGAGATGGCTTGTCTACAATTTTAGTCACTACCATTTTTTGAATATGGGAGGTAGACGTTAAAGTGGGCGTGCCACCTTCATTTTCCGGCATAACGATTACATTGACTAGAAAAAAATATGTACGAAATTTCAACATTATACCTTTAATTTTATCGGTTTTATGAACTTTTAAATTTCATTAACAGTGCCTATTCGTTATGACGTACCTGTAACCGGTATGCAGAAACTAAAACGAAATTCACATATTTTTACTCTTGATTTCTAAGGGTCTAGACTCTAGACGTATCTTTTTATAGTTAAATACTTTTTATAAATAGTTGTGTTCCTTTAAATATTTAGAGAAAAAATAATAAATCCTAAGTTAGTTATTCGAAATATAGTTTTAGTAAAAAATATCGTGCATATGATTTACTGCAACTAAATATTTTATCACAATGTTTTTCAAAACAAAAAAAAAAAAAAATAAAAATTGCGAAATTTTTAATAGTTAAAAAATATGTTGAAAAATCCTATATAAATAGAGATCAATTAATGCAAAAACATGATTGTTCAATGGGACATAAAGTTAGATCATTTAGAAATTTTTTCATACATGGAAAATTTTTAAGCATCTTTTTTAAATATTTTTATTGGCGTTTCTTGAAAAGTCATTTCATAACTTACGTATTAATAGCGCCCACTGTAGTTCAATCACTTTCAAACATATTTTTATACAAGTAATCAATCAAAGTGTGCTTAACAATTTGATGTAAGAACTTGCATACATACAAATATGTATATCCTTGCTCATGTAATAAAATAAATCTCTCATTTTTTATTTTTTTATTTTTTTTTGTAAATATATACCTTTTATTTTTTAAGATTTTAACCCCATCCTTTATATACATATGTGTATGTATGTATATATAAATGTAAATATGTGAGTATTTTGTGGATACTTAAACACAAGTAAAATATAAAAAATTTTTTTTTTGGTAATATTGTTGTTGTTATACATATACATTTTTGTGACAGGGATAAATAAGATTAAAAACTATTGCAGAGTTTATTGTGTCGAAATAATTTTGTTACTAAATTCGATTTATTGATTAGAATTTAAAAAATTTTAAATAAAGTTCTAATATTAAACGGAAAAATGATGGTATTTTTTACTCTTGTTTCACTTTTAAATTCAATTTATTTATCAATACGTATCTTCGAATACTTAAAATTGATATTCTAGGTATTCGCATTCGACGTGTATTACTACATTAATATATTGGTAATATTTCTCGATATTTGCCATGTCATATTTTTGATCGAAATCAACTTGAGATGATTAATATTCATCATTTTCGAAATAACCTTATTTTACTATATACATATGTTTATTTTTGTATAATTAATATTTTTTTTCAACCATGAAGATATTTGCAGCCCTGAGAAGCAACAAAATCAAATTAAAAAAAAGTTAAAAATATTAAATAAAATATCCCTAAAGTGCTAACATATAAAAAAGCGAAATCATTTTCACTGTCATATAGACAGTGATGGTGTTTTTTTTTGATACTAATATTGTGGGTGTTAAAGGGAACAAAGTCGTAACAACTAAATTTGATTCATATATTCGCCATTTGATCTAGGACGCCATATTGAATTTTTTTCTTTTCATATTTAAATACTCAAGCTGTTTTATTTGATCCTCATATTCGCTATCTTGCTTGTAAGTTTTAGGAAAAACACCGAAGCAGTTGTACTTTGGTGCTTATATCTCAGTTGGTATCGAACTGATTTGTTAGTTTTTCTAAGAAATAATATCTAAAATTACGGCTTATAATTTCGTATTTTAAGCGTGTTTAGAAATTATTGAGGAGTTAAAAAAATTTTTTGATATATTTAAAAAATACATATTTTTGCCTATAACTTTGCGGATTTGTCTAAAATTTTTCATTAGTATTTCCAGGGGTATACCAAATTTATAAATAGTAACAATCGTATCTATAAATTATCCTAGGGCTCGAAATTTTAATTTTTGTGGTAAAAATAAGCGAAAAAACAGAGGCTGTTGTGTTTATTTGCTCATATCTCAGATAGTTATTAGGCGCTTATTCTGATTTCCAATACCAATTTGCTGCCGAATATATCTGATATTTTGATTTTAACATACACACGGAAAAAAAGGCAGACAGACGGATAATGCTTAATCGACTCCCCTATTTATAAGCTTTTAGAAAATATATCTTTATGGGGTCGCAAATGTATTGTATTATATTGTAGAAATTTTACACGGAATGACAAACCTATATATACCCTTTTACACTGCCGTGTGAAGGGTATAACAAATGATATATCTGCGGCTTGGAGCTAAAAGGGCCAATATCACTTTTTTGCTCTTTTGAGTTAATCATTGCATTAGATTTGTGTTCTTGCTCTATTTCATTATGGTAAAACAGCTAAAGTCATACTTAACCCAGAACAGCTTCATAAATAAAATGCTGGTCAATGTCACTATGAAAGCATCTATAAAAGTTAAAGTTCAATTCCCATTTTCTCAAAAGTAAATATTTTGACATTGGCCCTTTTAGCGCCAAGCCACAGATATTTTGGAAAGTAAGAGAATATAACTAAGATCAGAAATTGCAATAAATACAAAAGACGACAAAGACAATACTTAGCTACACTATGGCAATATTTTAGTTTGTGATATTGTTGTCCACCTTAACAAAATTGTGATATAAAATAAGTTTTGTGTTGTGGACCCTACAAGAAATGAATGACTGAAACCAACATATACAAACTGTTTTTACTAACACATTTGCAACAATTTTTTATTAAATTGCTGCTACCGGGAAAAAGACTTTCAAACAATTATTTATTTATGTACTATATGCACATTTTCATAGTTATCAATTTTTTAGTAATCCAAGCGTAATACAAAGGACGCCTTTACAATGCACAAGGATTTCAATGAGCCGTCCGGAATCATCGACGATAAAATAATATAAATACGAAATATAAAATATAATAATTAATTTAAAAAAATTAAAATTGTGTTTTATTAAAATATGTATTCCCGTCAGCTTTGACCAGTATATTCATCAAGTATGATTTGTCAACTGTGACTGGTATAAATATCAGGTATGATTAGTCAAGTGTGACTGATATTTATATCATTGCTGATTAGCAAAGAGCAGTGGAGTGAGCAGTTCAAATATATGTCTAATAGTCGATATAACTCATAAGTTAAAGGGAGATGCAAAATCACACGTACACAAAAGTTTCCATCAAATTTTTCATTTTGCCCTTAATAACTTGATAGAAACTTTTGACCCATATATCCATCCTAGTGCCAGTCATATGACCGGTCAAATGACTGTCACCGTTCTTGTAGGGGAGTCTAGATTTACAAATGTGACAGCGCATAGAGAAAGGGACCTAAGGGTAAAAAAAACAAATATCACTTTTTTTTTATGTGGACAACATCTGAGCATCGAATGAGACCGATCCCATGCCCCAAAAATGTTCCCTCCCAGAGATATGAGCGTTTTAAAAAAGTGAATTCGATGATTCTAAGCGCAAATAGAAAGGGACCTAACGGTAAAATTTATTTATTTTCATTTTTTTCCCTACTAAACTAACAAAATAACGAAACTACAAAAAATTTATTTTTTTCCTTGTGAACAATTTAAAAAAATAGAAAAATCTTTTAATCTTAAAATGGCTCTCCTGAACAAAACCTGTTTTTACCCTTAGGTCCTTTTCTCTATGCGCTGTCACATATGTATGTAGCTGTGATATTATTTTAAGAATAATGTTAATGTATGTAACTTAAAGGTTAAATGTAAGTTAAGTTTTATTATTAATATTAGGTTCGTTCGAGAACTCACAAATTTGTACGAATTTGTACAAATTTTTACTGCATTTTACGAAATTGCGTTCGTTTACACAAACTTGTAGTAAATGAGTGCACAAATAGAGAGCGAAAAGTGAAAGTTCTTGACTGAGTATTTGCAAATTTTTACTACAGAAATTTCTTACAGTAAGATATAGCAAAACCAAAAAACATATGATTCAAAAGGTAAACAACAAAAGTAAGCAAACAAAAAGTATACAATTTGTGAAAAAAATATTAAAAAAAAGGAAAATCCAAACAAAAGTGCAAAATGTTATTAAATTTAAATTGTTTGTGAAATAAAGTTAGTTAACAATGTCTACGGATGAAATAATGGAACTGCCTGAATCTGGCGCAGGTGTACATACTTAAATACATATTTGCACATATGTATGTACATAGTTCCCATTAAACAACACAATAGGTTCGTTCGAGTACTTTTACTGCACTTTGTAGTAAATGAGTAATTATTTAGTAAATTAAAAATTTTACTCTCAAAAACAGAATTTGTCCAAAAAAGTACTCTAACAGACATTCGTAAAAATTCGTAAGATTGAAGCAACAGCTGATGGAAAATAAATATTGTGTTATTTAATGGGAACTATGTACATACATATGTGAAAATATGTATGTAAGTATGTATACTTGCGTCATCAACGTTGAAAAACTACCATAAACATGCAAAAAGTATTTTTTTTGGTCGCCCACAATATTTTCAGTCTCATTTCGTATCAATAGTCACTACATAGTCACTACATATACATATATAACAACCTATACCTCAATTAAAATTGAGGGAAAACTAAATAGTTTGGTACTTCTATATTATATAAGTCATTTAACCAAATTTACCTAATGCTTATGTATGTTTTCCGGATTAATATCTAACCACTATAGAAAACCCTAAATAATCTTAATTAATTGCCTATTCTTTCTCATTTATACAATCAAACTTAATCAAATCAAGTTAAATTATAAGAAGTAGCAGTGCTATATTCGGCCGTGCCGAATCTTATATACCCTTCACAACGTGTAGTCATGCAATAACAATTGTTTGTATCACCCTTCATCTCATATAAAATACATACGTACATATGTATATATTGGTTAATATAAATGTGACATCGAATCCCAGCTGAGCCAAAAAAAATTTATTTTATTTAATATATTATTTATATATTTTTTTATTTTTTTATTTTAATTTTTTTAAACATTTTTTTTAAATTTTTTTTAAATTTTTTTTTAATTTTTTTCTGTAATTTTTTTTATTTTTTTTATTTTTAATATATTTTTTTTTTTGTAATTTTTTTTTTGGTATGTTTTTTACATGTATTTATGTATGTATGTTGTTGTTGTAATTGTGTAAAAAAACGAGGTGGTCGTGGTTTTTTGCTTATATCTCAGAAAGTTATGGGGCGATTGTTCTGAATTTCAATAGCGATTCATTCCTGGAGATTGATACCATATGCAGATCTGAGGAACATATAGTTGCTTCTAAAAGTTGATTTCAACCAACACACGGACAGACGGGCAGACGGTAAGAGCTGAATCGACTCCTCTATTCATAAGCTTTCAGAAAATATATACTTTATGGGGTCGGAAATGAAAATTGTAGAAATTACAAACGGAATGACAAAGCTATATATACCCTTGTGCACCACAGGTGAAGGGTATACAAAAAAAAAAAAAACACAGAACTTTAAAGTTTAAACTAATATCAGAGTGAGCATACATCGAAAACCAATAACAAAAACAGCAAAATTCTTTTACACACATTTACCTACATACATACACAAATTTTCATAAAAAGCTTTCAAAAATCGTACCTACTTATAGTCGGTCGCTTAATTAAAAAAAAAATAACAACAACAGCGAATAATATTATTATCATCTGTCGAAAAAATAAGAGAAATTGATTTTGTAAATAAAATAATATTTAATTTTTTGATGTTTTTAATATGCAATTTGAAACGTAATATCTTTTTGCATTCTAAAAAAACAGGCTGCAAACAAAGCTCAATATGTACGTAGATCAGTAGTTTTTTTATATAAACAAGTTTAGAGCAATTTGAATGTGGGACTCCGTGGCGCAACGGTAGCGCGTCTGACTCCAGATCAGAAGGTTGCGTGTTCAAATCACGTCGGGGTCAATCTTTAGAATTATTGTTTTTATTAAATTAATTTTTTTGTTAATTATTATAATAATACAGTAAAAAATCTATTTCAATTTTGAGTTGCATTGTTTTATAACAATATGCATTTAATTGTGCACATTTAGGTGCAAATTTAATTATTTAATAATATTTGATTTTTAAGCTAAATTGAATTGAAATTCTGGAAAAACCTTTAAGAAAATTACTGTATAATAATTGCTATAACGATGTAGAGCTATGTACGTAGCAGAGTATTGCATATTTAGAGATTATTTTTTTTTCTTTCAGTAAATTAAACAAAAACACCCAGTTTAACAATACGAACAGTCGACTGAGCGAAATTCGAACACATTTATGAATAAAAATTTTACGAATATTTATCTAAAATATAGTTTTTAATAACATTTTTATTAGAAAAATGTTTTAACTTTAACTAAAAATAAATTCTTCCAATAATTAAAAAAAACTAAATTAAACCAACAAAGCTATCAAGTTATGCAAAAATTAAAACAAAAATCTACTGTTTTTGGTCCGATTGGTATAAAGAAAAAAACATAAGTAACATTTACAACTAGATTACGGTCGAATGGGTTGATCGCAGAACGTGACAGTATAAGTAAAATAATTGATTTTTAAAATGATATAAATACACGTACTTTCTTGACAAACATTTGCTTAGACGTGACAACTATACACAGTCATATATATTTACACAAATTAAAAAAATGTTTGAATGTTGAGAAATAAAACAAAATGTTTGAGCTGTTTGAATAAATTTTTAAATGAAATCTACTCAATTATAATCCTTAAAATTTACAGTTTATGCTAGTTAAAATTTTTTAAATAAAAACTTAGCGGCTGTTGACTAAAATTACAATTGAAGTCTACGCCTTATCTTTCAAAATTATTTACACACTTATTTTGTCTGTCAAAGTATTTACACTAAAAAAAACAAAAATAATTAGTAGCCAGTTAAATTTCCTTTAGCATCTATGACAGCTTGTAGTGTAGCTGGAATAGATACAATTAAATTGCGTACAAACTCGATTTCTAACCTGTTCCAGATATTTATTATTTCATCAATAGTTTTCTCTCCTTTTCGTTTGTTCATACATTCTCTATTATGTTTAGATCTGGACTCTGGGTGGCCATGGAAGAACATATTGTCCAACTCGTTTTTAAAACGTTGTTGGTAACCATGCTTTGTGGCATTGATCATTATCATAAAATAATGATCCATAATCTCTGAGCCGCAGTAAAAGTATGCTCATTCAAAATATCTAGATATCCTGCCTGGCTTAAAGTGTTTTGTATTGGTACTAGATCTCCAAATCCATTGTATGAGACACATTCCCAAAACATTACTGAACCCCCGCCGAAACGATTAAAAGGTTGTACTGCTTTATGCTTCGATCCTTTGGAAAGGTGCATATACGTTTTTCCAAATGACCCTTCAAATTGAAAAGGGAACTCATCCGTCCATAATAAATTATGCCAGATCTCCACTGGCTTATCGATATACTCCATGGTAAACTCTAGACGCTTTTTTTTGTTTTTTTTTAAGATATATGTATTACTTTTCTCACGACATAGGTCTTTATATCATACGTGCTTAATCTTCTCCGAATTGTGGATTCACTTACAGGGTTTCCAATGAAGTTTTCTGCCTCTGCAGCAACTGCGTATATTTCAAGAATAAAACGATCTTCTAGCTTGTTTGTCACATATTTTCGACCAGTTCTGACCCTATTTTGTAGGCTTCCATAGGTTTCTTTCTTCTTTACTAAGTTGTATACTGTTTTCAAACATATTCCATACTCTTTTCCCAAGCCTGATGCCGAGGAACCCATTCCAAACTTCGTTGCGAAGTTAACTCGCGTTTCGACGGGAATTTCCTTTATTTTCACCATTTTAAATGTTTTTTTTAGCGACTTTTATATAAATACTAATTTTTATACAGTAAAAATTTGCTAACTATAAGGTTTTTTTTAAAGATTGCAGCGTTTTTAACTTAATTTCACGAATGTGTAAATACTTTTGACGGACAAAATAAGTGTGTAAATAATTTTGAAAGATAAGGCGTAGACGTCATTTGTAATTTAAATCAAATTTAAAAAATTTTAACTACCATAAACTGTACATTTTAAGGATTACAATTGAGTAAATTTCATTTGAAAATTTATTCGAAAAGCTCAAACATTTTGTTTTATTTCTAAACATACAAACATTTTTTTAATTTGTGTAAATTAATATGACTATGTCTGTATATTTTTTAATTGTACGGAGTCATTTAAATAAAATTTGTATTCAATTGTTGACTAGATTCTAATACTGGGGCCGAATTACGGCATTCGAACGTGATCGAAATTTGAAAATTCTCATTAGAATCGCTATACCTAAAGCACAGCGAACTCGATCGTTCGAGTAAAATTTCGATTGTAATCGTACATGACGGTGATGGGTGTTGTCAGATTCGGCACGGCCGAATGTAGCACACTTTTTTTATTTCCGAGCCCGTCTTTGAATTTGAACTTTTACATAAGATTAAAAAATTAATTAAAAATTACTCATTTTGATGGGTATAATGGATTATAGGTATTTTGTTTCGGACGCCATCTGGGATTTCAACGCTTTGATGGTTTACTGTATTCTATTGGTCAAGCTCATGCTAATATTAAGGGGGTTGAAGTGGGAATAATTTTTATTAAATTTATTGTACGCCGTTTTGTAGTTGCAGCTATCTTAGATTTTAAATATTTTATAGTGCATTAACTTCCGCTTATCAAGCTCAGTTTTGTTCAGCAGTAATTTTAAGCCCTACAGATTGATTGTACCGATGGTTATGGGACAATTGTGTTGGATTTCAATACCGATTCATTCGCCTATATTTCCAAAAAATTGATAACACAGAAAGATGTCTGCAACATTAACACACGGATCATAAGCTTTCAGAGGATTTTAAAAATAAATATTGTAGAAATTACAAAGGGAATGACAAAGATATGAATATCTTTGGCACCACAGTTATTGCGTATAGAAAGTTATATTTACGAACTTTGAGTATTGTACATCTATTTTGTCGATTTTATGACATTTTAAATTTTAAGTAAGCATTGTGCGTTGTAAATTTTCATACAATTTGTTCTGTAACTCCTTTCGCGACATACGGACTTGAACAACCAGGACATTAAATACCCTTTGGGGTCTAAAATAAATATTTCGATGTGTTACAAACGGAATGCTAAAACAAATATAAGCCCAACAAATTTTTTTAATGCTGTGCATGAAAAGTTTTAAATTTTCCAACTAAAGATTGTTCTGCATTAAAATCATAATTTGTTTTTCGAAATGGCTACGTAATTTCCCATTGTTCTCCTCTACAATGTTATGCGCTTACATAGATTTATATTTATATAATGAACTCTTTTGTTATAATCAGTCTATCTATCTAATACTATATGTTTACAAATTTAAAACTGACTCGAATTTAGATTAAATATCGCTGTGCAACATTTTAATAAATTTTTAGTTATTCTTAGACAAACAAAAACTTTCCTTGGTGAATAAACAGAAAATATATTCACTTGCACATTTTCTGCCAACATATGTTATAAAGCAGTACTACAACGACACTATTATTATTTTTTTTTAAGCATACATACTTATGTTACGGCAAAATTCATTAAATGTTTGCGCAAACAAAAGTTTATTGTTTAAAGCGTTTGTTGTCATACACTGGCTTAAAAAGGTCCTAACAATGTAACACGTTATATTTGTATTTGTATGAAAAAAAAGATAATAATAAAACTAAAGCGAAACTTTCAAACCACATGTTATTGTTTGAACATGATGATGTAGTCATTTCTAAAAGTTCCGACAATACACACACTTTCTCATGAATGCATCCTAAATTACTTGCATACACGTGCATATTTACATAAAACATAAATAGTTAAAGCATCCAACTATGAGTGTACTTTCCTTTCACATGCAAACACTAACTCTTTCTTTTATTCTTTTGTATTTTAATATTTTTATAATATTATTTTCTAACAAAATGCAGTTTTATGTTTGAAGATAAGAATGGTCCTTCAAAAAGGGGACTTTTATTGTAGTGTTATAACCAGTTTTTGCCTTTTCATATTCTGCAAAACTGTACAATTCACATTTCACTATATGGACAAACTTTCTGTGGGTGTGCGTGTGTGAGTGTAAATAGAACTCGTAGTAAGCACGCTCCGCTAGAGCACACATGTATAGGTGAATTCACCCATTTGTTCTGAACAAAATTTTTTCCGGAGAATAACATTTTTTACTGAGAGTTTTCTGCAGAACGATTCACCCATTTAAGAAAATTTGTCCGAAAAAACAAAGCTGCCATATAATATAAAAATGCAAACAGTTGTACAAAGTGGCAGCACAGCTAGCAAACTATGTAAATAAATACAAATGTAAAGTATTTAATTAAAATATATGTGAAGAAAATGTCGGATAGAAGAAAACTAAAATTATTATTTTTAATTGAAGTGCATAAAGTCAATTTGTTTGCAAAAGAAATTTATAAAAAAAAAATCGAAAATAAAAAGAGTCGCTCCTATTTCATTCCATAAACCCTGTTTTAAATAATTATTTTTGCATGCACTATTGCTCATGTCATACAAACATTCTCTTCCTGTTTTTTTTAATTCTTCTGAACAAAAAAATCTCTTTCTCTCTCAAAAGTAAAACATCAAACTCAATATAAAAAAAAATTTGTTCTGAACTAAAATTTTATGGGTGAATCCAGCTTATGTGTTTACATAGCCATCTAAAAAACTTATTTTTGCTTTATTTGCAGAGAGTATTTATTAATAAAAGAATACCGTTTAAATGTGACAGCGCACAGAGAAGTATTTGACCTAAAAAACTGGCTAAAAAGGCAAAACTATTTTACATTATATTGTAAATTTTGAAGACTTTTAGTTGCGATTTGTAGCTCTGAGACCCTGCTAAAGTGAAAAGCGAAGAAAATTATATGAGATTTAAATGTTTTTTTCGGTTTTTGGATGTTTATATGATATTTTTTTGCGGCTAAATGAATAAAGGTTTAACAATGATTTTTTTTCGTAGAAAGGTTTGATCAAATCTTATTTAAAAAAGAAAAATAATTTTAAATATGTAGAATATTCATGTCGAAACAATTCGTTCAAAAGCTAAAAAAAAAATTATACACTTTTTTTGCAAAAAAAGAAAAAGAAGAGGTTTTTGAAAGTGCGGTTAGCATCTCTACGAATTATGTTTGATACCAAAATAAAATCTTGAATCTCTAATCTTAGAAACAAAACAAAAAGTGTGCGCAGGTTTGCGCCATTATTTTTGACGATTTTTTAAAATTTTTTACATTTCTTCTATTTTTGCTCATCAGGTACTTTTTCTAATACATTTATATCGTCATAAACTTTAATATATTTTGAATTATTATTGATTTCAACTGTTATTCACATCACTTTTAACACTTCACAATGTTAATACCTGCCTGTAATTATAAATTTGAAAAATTCTTTATTATCGATAATAGTTATAAGGGAGTATCCCACACATCCCCATAAGGGTTATTTTTATATACCTGCTCTACAAAACATTATATGTTAAAAAAATAAATATTCATACCTTATAAGAATAATTATTAAAAGCATTAATCACAAAAATAAGTTTACAAAAAATAAATACAGGTACATAAAAAATCCGGGCACCCAGGTATCAGGCTACCATCCAATTATCAGAAGAAGCTGTCGAGGCCAGAACTAAGCGCTTAGGTTGAAAAGGAGGGGTATAAAAGCCCAAACCCATGACAGGTATGCACTTATGCCCAATTGGCATGACTAAGCGCTTACGATAATATCGCAGAAGCGATACAAATCGAGATGTCTTCTATAGGTTATATCTGAGCAGTGACTCTTATATAATCTGCAGTACGTAAAGAGAACGGATTAATAAAAAATCTTTTTCATCAGAAACCATCACATTTCTTCTTCCTAATTCCATAATAATTATTAAAGAATTTTTATTAGTTTAACTTTTCCGTATATTAAGTATAAAATAATAAAAAAAAATGCTGTTTCATAAGAGCCTTACAATTTTAAAATTTTTTGTTTTAATTATTATTTATAATTATAATTATAATATTTATACCGACTTTTATTCCTGAGGAATGTGGCTTTTGGAAAAATCTTAAAAATTTAAACTTTTTGGTTCTTTAATTTTTTTATTGAATTTTTAAAACAAAAAACGTCGACGAATTTTGCAGGAAAAATTTTGTTTTTCGACATTAAATTTTTAATAACTCCGAAATAGTAATAGATAGAAAAGAAATGTGTTTAAGCATAATTTTCCGGTGCATCTTCCAATCCTCCTCCTATTGAAATCGGAGAATCCGTTTTCAAGTTATGACAAAATATATTAGGCACCCCAACGATTTAGGGGGTGAAATAAGCCACGCCTTTAAAAGAAAACCCTTACGTACTAGAGAAAAACGGAAAACAGATTTGAATTAAGGACATCAAAATCCATATGGTCCACATACTTTTATTTCTAGGAGATGAAAAAAAATTTTTTTTTTGCGCAGTGTACTTTCGTTGCGCAGTGTAATTTTTTCAAAATCTGCCACTAGATTTCTTACGTCATACTACACCTAAAACTATCAAAAAACTAGAACTTTGAATTCAAAAAACACGTTTAATAATTTTGGCCAGCTTTTCAGCGCAAATACTCCTCTGTGCAGCGTTCGTGATTGATGTTTACCAAAATTAATTTGGTCACACAATGAAAATAAAAGAAGCCATTTATTCCGCAAAAGGTACACAAACGTGCGTTGAATTTCTACGTGTGTGGACAAACCAGGGAACGAAAATGGCTTTTATGATTTTGTACCAAGTTAAAAAACAAAATGTACTTGTTACGCCATGACGGTACCATTTTTTTTTTATATTTCATTAAGAAATATACTTAACAAAAAAATATAAACTAAACAAAAATGTTTATAAAAATTCAGAAGTATATAAGAAAAAAACAGAAACTAAACAAAAATGTGTATAAAAATCCAGTATACAATAAAAAATATTAAATATTACATTCATAGGTACATACATACGTAGAGATTTTTTATTTAACAAATTTTATTTATTAAATACTTTTCGATAATAAATTTTCTGTTATTTTAAAATTAAAGCAACAAGAATTTGTTGACTTCAATAAATCTTTGGTTGGCATCAAATTTGAAACAGTAGAAACGTGTAGTCTATTTCTTTCCTTTGTTTTAATTAGGATTTGGAAAGAAAAAACTCGACGTTCGACGTTGGCCGAGGAATGCGGAATAGACAGAATTCCTCTTACAATTCTTGAAATATCTGGGAACATTTAATTAATTTTTCATCTGTGATATTTTCGACCAAATATAGGAAATATTTGAATCTTTGTGCGATCTAAGTCCAATGAAATTGGCTAGTGCTCTGTACTGATTATTTATTGCTTCAATATTTGTTTGTTTGTGTAGAAACATTTTCACCAGAAGAGGTACTATTGAATTAGTTTCTCCCATAATAACTTTTTCTGGAGTAAACTTATCGAACCAATTTAGTACTTCATTATTAAAGTCTCTCTTACATGCCTACGAATCATAAGTAAAATAAAATACATGTAACAACAGCCAAGGCGAATTCATGTACCAGGTGGTGCCAAATTAACAGGTGATTTTTGTAAGAAGTTTGCAATAAAGTACTAGGCAGATTTTGTTGTTGCAGACTTGACACCACCTGGTATATGAATTCGCTTTGACAACAGCATTGCAATAAAAACAGAGAAGCTGACAGTATAAAATAAAACACACACAAACAAATTAAAGAGAACATGGACAAATTTTTTAATTGTACCAAGTATCTCGCGGTAGTACCACGGTACCAACAACGTCAAAAATGTACCATAAAAAGTACAATTGTACCATGATTTCCATTCCTGGTACAAACAAGAAAAGAAATAGCTTTACGAACAAAACCATTATGATCTGGACTGAACCCTGCACCACCACAACGACTGTTGTTTTTGTTTGATGAATATAACTGGCATTAATCGAAAAAAATTGAGCCAAAATGGTTATCCTTCTATATGGTAGTCACATAGACGAGTTGTTAGTCCTTGTTAGTCCCAAAATATCACTTGAACCTCAAGCTGGTACTTAACGCAAGGAGTTTATGTGAACTAAAAGTGCCAAACCAATTCAACCAAGATGATTAAACTGGCCTTGTCAGAGATCTGGGTCAAAGGATGCTTCAGAAATTTTGACTAGATGCTAAAACTAAGAAACTTAGTAACAAAAGAAACTTAAATTTCTTATTAACGCACAAGAGAACAAAATTTCCTCAAATAGTTACAGGACAACAGAAAGTGACAAACCCGACTTTAGCATCATTGGACTTTAAAAATCAGTGAAAATCTATACGTCATTAGTTGCTTATGAACTGCTTTGGCAAAACATTATTACTTATACTCTAAGTGTCTTAAACTTAATGAGAATTATAAAAAGTTATGTATTTAAATGGCTTCTGGCAAATTTCGCAACAAGAAATTGTATTCTGCGTGTATCTAAGCAAATGTCTGAAAATAAGTACCTACGTATCACGTTATAAATTAAGTCATTACTAAAATATTTCTTAGTAAGACAGACGATTTGTAATAGTCATTGAAAAGTTTGTTGTTTAGTAAGATCAAGTCCTTACCTAGTTTTTGCTGGGTACATACTTATATTTATATATATACATAACTGCAATCAACAATAATGGCTGATTATTTTTGTATATTTTGTTTTATTAAAATGCAATTATAAATTATATTAAGAGTATAAGTATTAAAGAAACAGAAAAGGGAAAGTACACAATTTTAATTTAGCTCTAATAGTACAGGGTGGGCTAAAAGTCACTATGGAGCTTAAATATTTAATGGCTTTTTCGTTTTATATACATATATATATTTTTTTTTTCTATAATTATATTAATAAAACCTGGAAAATAAATAATGGAGAGATTCACAACTGAACAAAGAACCACAAAAATAAATTTTTTTTATTTAAGTAAAAAATTTTTTAAAGCAAAAAGCATATCGTCGACATTTTTAAGTCAAAATTGCGCCCACTGAATCAATGATTCATTGCTTAGTTCAACGTCATTGCTTAGTTCAACATGGCACTGTAAGAGATTTGTCTCGAACCGGTAGACGACATTTAATTTGCACTAAAGAAAACACTTAACGCATGTAGCAAAGTATTAATTCCACGCTTGGTGAAAAAATATTAACGTTTTTAATCTGAAAAAAATAAAAAATTACATACATATGTAATCAAATAAGTTATTGAATTTTTAAATTCTATAGTGACTTTTGGCCCACCCTATAGCATTTGCTTATAATGATTTTTGATAAGACGTCCGTTTTTATTTTCAATACATTGTAATTATTAATGTTATCGCTGGCTTTGATGATGCTGCACCTACAGACAGTATTTGCTATTAATTAGTTAATTTAGATGAAACACTCATGATTTTGATTAGTGTGTCAATAATGATTATGTGCTTATAATACAAAAAAGCTCATACATATTTAGTAACAAGAAAGAGTGCTATATTCGGCCGTGCCGAATCTGATAATACCCTTCACCATCATGTACATAGTTATAATCCCACATCGTAGTGTAACCTATATTTCATGTTATACGCCATTTTTTTATTATTTCCGACGCCATCATCGATTTTGAATTGTTACGTAGTTATCTGTATTCTACTAGTCAAGCCCTTTCATTTGATATCCATATTGATGGGCTTAAAAAAATTTGTTCCGCCATTTTGTTTTAGACGCCATCTTGCATTTTATATTTTTTATTAATTTACTGTATTCTACTAGTCAAGCCCTTTCATTTGACACCAACATTGAGGGTGTTCAAGAACTTACATTTTAAAACACCAGATTTGACCCATATATAAATTTATGGTCCGCCATTTTGTAGTTGCGGCCAACATGAATTTTAATTTTTTTATATTGCTTATATTGCGGTAGTCAAGTCCTTTCAGATGACATGAATATTGACTTTTTCGGTTGTATAGAAGCTAAAAAAATTTGATTTTCGTTTGTAAATTTTTGGAATATATAATTTTCAAAAAAATTTTTGCCTATAACTTTACCGATTAGTGCCCGATTTATCTAAAATTTTTCATGAATATCTCTAAAGGCATATTATATTTACAAATAGTAACAAAGGTACCTATAAATTATTCTATGGCTGAAAAATTTTAATTTTGGTGGTACAAATATGGGAAAAAGCAGAGGCAGTCGTGTTTATTTGCTCATATCTCAGAAATTTGTGGGGAGGTTATACTCGATTTCAGTATTTTTTAATTTTCGGATATTTTCAAAAGATTGATACCACAGGCAGTTCTGTGGGAGCTTATAAAAGTTGATTGCAACCAACACACGGATGGACGGACAGATGGACAGTACTTAATCGACTCCTCTAGTCATATGCTTTCAGAAAATGTCTACTTTATTTTGTAGAAATTGATATTGTAGAAATTTAAAACGGAATGACAAAGCTATATAATCCCTTACCTCTACAGGTGAAGGGTATAACAATAATTTATGTATTTCTTTAACTTTTAAGCGACTCCATTTTTAGAAATAGGTGTATAAAAAAGGTGAATCTGAGATTTCAAATTTTATAATTACACTGCTCAGCAGCAAAATCCTCCATTAAATAAAACTATGTGGACTATATGGAGTTTAATGCGCTGAACTCAAATCCATTGTCGGTTTTTTTCCATCAGATCGGGATTTTTCTTATGGGCGTAGCAAATTTTTTTCCCTAAATTTGTCAGGTACGGAGAAATATTTCATCCTAACTTGAAAACCAGTCAGTTGACAATAAAATCTATATTTTTTAACCGATTTTTATGATTTAAAAAAAATTTTTATCTTCATTAATTTCTGAATAATTCCAAAACGATAAGGGATAGAGAAAAATTCTATTCGATTAAAATAAATTCAATTTTATTAAACATTTTCTGGTGTTTTATTTTTGCAAATCGGATGACGAGTTCTCGAGTTGGGATGAAATATGTTTCCGTACCTGACTAATTTAGGGGAAAAAATTTGCCTCGCCCAAAAAAAAAAATCCCGATCTGATGGAAAAAAAAACCGACAACGGATTTGAGTTCAGTGCATCAAAATCCATATAGTCCACATAGTTTTAATTAACGGGAAGACAAAATATGATTTTTTGTCAAGCAGTGTTATTGCATAGTTTACACTACTAAAGTCGGAGAACACTGGCGTAAGGCTTAACGACAGTATCTCTTTAACTGATAACATTAAAAAAAGTTCAATGCATCCAGCATAAGCAAAATATCTTTTGTTTGTTATGATCTAATCTTTTTTAGAATCACTATAAAAGCTGAGCTAACTTAAAGCATCACTAGTCAGTTTCGAACGAAAGTTTTACTACACAAAATGTCGTCGATCGGATACAAATTTTGTCTAAATATATTAATTTTTTTTATATTCGGTAGCAGCTATACAAGGCAGTTGTCGAATCGAGTTTCCGCATGATTTTTCTGTAAAACCAATATTATATAAAAATGTTGGTTCACATAAATTAAGAATAAATCTTAAAACTGACCGATACAATTTAAAATTGTATGAAAACCAAGAAATCGAGGCTTTCTGTAACGTAAAATTTGAACAGTAAGAGAATATATTTTTTAAATTTTGTATATTATTTAAAATCCTTTAGCAAATTTATTTAAAATTTATCTACAAATAAAAAGTTAATAGATTTTTAACTATTTTCTTAACATTTTCTTATTTTAAGGCCTGAAATATTAAATAATCGACTCTCCATAAAATGTTTAAATAATCAAATACACACAAAGTCATATGATTTCCAATCTTATGAATATATATATTCAAATGCTATTGATTTGAAATGTTCATACAAAAAATGGAACTTGTATCAAGCAGTGTTCAACTTTGAATGGTGTCAATTTAATAAGACGTCATATGCCATGATCAGAAAAAATCATTTGAATCCTGGTTATGATTACTTGGCTGGTATTTGTTATGACATTTATAATGATTCTTTTTCATCGGTTTACTATACACTGGCTCCTAAATATTCTGAATATGCGGTAAATATTAAACTACTTTTATTGTTTTTTTTCTTAAATATTTCCTTATAATTTTATTTCAGGAACCATTTGCTGTGACAAACTTTCCGGATCCAGGTATTGAAATAATGGACGTAGAGGAGACATTTACTCTTAATAAGTACATATAATATATTTTGAGAATACGAGGAGCCCTTTTTACAATGTAACTATCATATTTTAGCTTTACTGGAAATGATTTTCATAATCAGCAATTTCAAAACTGGATTAACAATTTGAATTTTAAGTTCGGTTCAGTAATACAGCATCCCATTCTTAATTCAACATTTAATACACAATTTTCATCTCTTCTCCAATTTGCATGGTGGCCTAATTTACTCCTATATAATTGGAAACGATACGTGGCAGCTTTGGAGATTCACGTTGAAAGTGAAAATCAAGCATACGACATATTAGCAGGTGTATCTGGTGCCATAAAAGTGCCAATTATAGAGAACTGTCAATCCAATTACACTTTAAAGGAAGTGGTCGATAATACAAATCGTAAAATACCATTGTACGTTTGGAACTATTTACAGGCCAGGGACAATAGCACCAATGCTATAGTTGTTATTGGTTTTAATTCGCCATTTTATGAGGTAAATGATTTCGAAAAGTTTCACTGAATGCATTTATTTAAATTTATTTGCTTGAACTTTTTTTTTTAGTTTTACTCGATAGATGAAGTTATATTTTGTCCAGACAAATGTACACAAATTCCTTGGCTGAAGAAGGCTAGTTCTTCTTTTCGTTACAGCGTAATGGGTATTGTATTTTGTTGTAGCATTGAAGATGCAAGATCGTCTAAACGTCTACAAGGCTTTCCCGGAAATGATATATCATGGCATAATTATTTGGTAAATTTTGAACCACCAGTCTTTGAAGATAATGAAAGTCAAGAAGTCGAGGAATAGGTTTTTACTTAAATAAACAACAAATAAATTAGCGGCATACGTTTTTAATTATATGAATGTATGTACTTTACTTTAAAATAAAAAATTCGTACACATGAATACATAAATAAAATATAGCACTTACAAAAAACACACCCATATATACTCTCATGCATAGACATAAGTGTTCATCACTGACGCCTGCTTTTTTGGTGTTGCTTTTTAAATAATATTTTTTAATAAAAACAGAGGCAAACGTGGTTTTTTGGTTATATCTCAACTGCTAGTTAGTCAACTATGAAATTCTCGAAAGCATGAAAGCAATGAGGTAATATTTTGGATTATTGATTTTCTTATTAGATAAAAAATTAACCGCTCTTTATTTATAAGTCGTAAATCGTCAACTTCAATATAACAGTATATCTTGAAAACTAGAAAAAATTAAAAATCAACTGCAGATTTCAATTGAGCGTCATAAATCACAGTAAAAACGCAATCTAGAGTTTTTCCTATTTAAAAGCTTACCCAAATTTTTAAACTAATGCTATTAAAAATATTACAAAACACTAGAATTTGGCCAAGAAACTTGTAAGGAGTTGTAATTAAATATGTAAAGTTAGTAATTATTATATTGTTTTTATCTGTTCAAAAAAGCTGTTGGTTGAAATCAACTATTAGAAGCAACCATATCTTCCATAGATTTCTGTATGTTATCAATCTTTTGGAAATATCCGGGAATGAATTGCTATTGAAATTCAGCACAATCGCCTTATAACTTTCTGAGATATGAGCAAATAAACACGACTGTCCCTGTTTTATCCCATATTTTTTCCACCAAAATTAAAACTGTTCAGCCATAGAATAATTTATAGGTACCTTTGCTACTATTGGTAGATATAATATTCCTCTAGAGATATTCGTGAAAAATTTTGGATAAGGCGTGCTCTAATCGGTAAAGTTATAGGCAAAATTTTTTTGAAAAATATATACTCCAAAAATTTGCAAACTAAAATTAATTTTTTCAGCTTCTAAACAACCGAAAGTTTCAATATTAGTATTATCTGAAGCAACTTGACTAGCGCAATGTAAGCACTATAAAAAATTAAAATTCATGTTGGCCGCCACTACAAAATGGCGGACAATTAATTTATATATGGGTCAAATCTGGTATTTTAAAATGTAACTTCTTGAACCCCCTCAATATTGGTATCAAATGAAAGGGCTTAACCAGTTGAATACAGTAAATTATCAAAAAAATATAAAATCCAAGATAGCGTTTAAAACGAAATGGCAGAACACATTTTTTTAATCCCATCAATATGGGTATAAAATGAAAAGGTTTGACTAGTAGAATACAGATAACTACGTAAAAATTTAAAATCGAGGATGGCGTCGGAAATAATAAGGAAAAAATGGCGTAAAACAGGAAATATAGGTTAAGCTATGATCTGGGATTATACCTATGGACATGATGGGTACTCTTACTTGTTTCTTAAATTGCCTCTCCTGAGCACATTTATGAGTGGAAAATCTAGGGAGACTTATAAAATATTACAAACAAAATAATTCATAAAAAAAAATAAAAGAAAAAAAATAATATAAATCAATAATTTGCTTATTCTGAAATAAAATTGTAAATTTCGTACGATGCTGGATATAGGGTGCACATTCAAAATGTCTTAAAATTATATTTAAAAGAATTTCCGAGGCATTTTCTTTAGGCGTAAAGAACAAAATGTATTAGTTTATTAACAAAATTTTAGAAAATATAAAAAAGAATGGTTACCCTTGTTTTTGCAAAAAATGAACTTAAGCCAGTTTTAAAATACAATGTAGTCTATTAAAAAAATTCTATTTTATCTTCTATTAATCAGACAATCCAAAACTAATTTAAATTTTTTTTTCGAAATATGTACGTGAAAGTAGAAACTATGGGAGGAAAAACAGAAAAATAAAGCATAAAACTTAAAAAGAAAAAAATTTCAAAGTCAATTTATTAAAAAACCCCTGAGTGTCGCAAAATGCAACAATTAAAAAGATTTGGTATTCTGCAACAAGCTACAGTTTGTTTTATTAAATTCGAATAATTAGCTTAGAAGTTATACAGCATTTATTGCCATTTTCATTCAAAAGGAACTACTGTGCCACGGTTTAATCTTTGCAAATTCGGTAGAAGAAATTGTGATGCGTGTCATTTAACCTATTTCTCTACACTTAAATCTCCTTTTTCTATTAAATTCTTAAATAATGTCAACACGAATCAAAGTCTGTAAATGTGTTTAACGGGAAACAGTCGATAAAAACTGTCTTCTCACAAACATTGTGAGTTAATCCAACCAAATAAAAGCTAAGAGTACGTAAATTAACTGTAATATTGTTACTGTTATCTTTGTGTCATTTTTGAAAAGTACTTTTGAACAATAAATCTATTTAAATTCTACTTCAACAAACAGCCCAATAAAAGCTAATCATCCAACATAAACTTTCTAAATTCACGCAGCGAAGAGAAAATAAGAGTAGAAAAGGTGGAAGATACGAATGGAGGATAACAAACGATTAAGCTGGTAAAATTTCTGTTACTCCCAACAAAAACATTATGACATTTAATTTGAGCCTTCAGCAATAAAAATGTAATCGCTAAACATTTTTCGTTTTGTTTATTTTTTTATTTTTATACCCTTCACACAGTGAAAAAGGGTATATATAGGTTTGTCATTCCGTGTGAAATTTCTACAATTTTCATTTCCGACCCCATAAAGTATATATTTTCTGAAAGCTTATGAATAGGGGAGTCGATTAAGCTCTGTCAGTCTGTCCGTCTGTCTGTCCGTCTGACCGTCTGTCCGTGTGTATGTTGAAATCAACTTTTTGAAGACCCCCGACATCGCTCAGACCCGGGTGAGGTATTAAAATATCAGAAATATTCGGGAGTAGAACGGTATTGAAAATCAGAAACAATGGTACATAAACAACTGAGATATAAGCGAAAACCCACGACCACCTCGATTTTTTTTCACAAAAACAACATTACAACAACAACATACATACATACAAACGTGTATACTGGTTAGAGAAAACGTGGCATCGAATCCCAGCTGAGCCAAAAAAAAAATTTTTTTTTAATTTTTTTAAAATTTTTTTTTTTTATTTTTTTTTATTTTTTATTTTTTATTTAATACTAGCTAATACCCGGTGTGCTTTGCCACCCCAAATTTTAGTATTTAATTCATATGGCAGGTGCCACGCCCACTATTGTTAATGCAACCATTTTTTCCATAAATGTTTATTTGAATATCAAAGTTTCTTTTGCAAAATTTTAGTACTCTAATCGATATCGTTTTCCAGATATACGAATTTTAGTATTTAATTCATATGGTAGGTGCCACGCCCACTATTGTTAATTCACCCATTTTTCCATAAATGTTTATTTGAATATCAAAGTTGCTTTTGCAAAATTTTACTCTCTAATCGATATCATTTTCCAAATATACGAATTTTAGTATTTAATTCATATGGTAGGTGCCACGCCCACTATTGTTAATTCACCCATTTTTTCCATAAATGTTTATTTGAATATCAAAGTTGCTTTTGCAAAATTTTACTACTCTAATCGATATCGTTTTCCAAATATACGAATTTTAGTATTTAATTCATGTGGCCACGCCTACTATCGCAAGTCCGCCCATTTTTTACCCAAATGTTCTTGTGGATGTCAAAGTTTACCGTACTTAATTTGAAGACTCTAGCTGCATTTACTTTCGTGATATATAATATTTAATACTTATTCTTTAATAGGGCGTGGCACCCCGCCCACTTACAATTTCAAATCAAGGTATAGCCTATAGTTCCTTCCAGACATACAGGACGATTCTGTGAAAATTTCAAGGAAATCGGTCCAGCCGTTTAACCGTCTATAAAGCACAAACAAACATACAAACATATAAACATACAAACATACAAACACACATTGATTTTTATATATATATAGATTTCTTGTATTTAATTCATATGAAATGTGCCACGCCCACTATCACTAAAGCATTCGTTTCTTAACAAAATAGTCATATAGATGTCAAAGCTTTTCGTGCAAAAATTTGGGTACTCTAACTATTATCGCTTCCCGAATATACGAATTTTAGTATTCAATTGCTATGAGAGCTGCCACGCCCACTATTTCTAATGTACCCATTTTTTCCAAAAATGTTTATTTGGATGTCAAAGTTGCCCTTGCAAAATTTTAGTACTCTAATCGATATCGTTTTCCAGATATACGAATTTTAGTATTTAATTCATATGGTGGGTGCCACGCCCACTACTGATAATACACCCATTTTTTCCAAAAATGTTTATTTGGATGTCAAAATTACTTTTGCAAAATTTTAGTACTCTAATCGATATCGTTTTCCAGATATAAAAATTTTAGTATTTAATTCATATGGCAGGTGCCACGCCCACTATATCTAATGTACCCTTTTTTTCCAAAAATGTTCATTTGGGTGTCAAAGTTGCTCTTGTAGAATATTGGTACTCTAATCGATATCGTTTTCCAGATATACAAATTTTAGTATTTAATTCATATGGCAGGTGCCACGCCCACTATTGCCAATGTACCCATTTTTTCCAGAAATGTTTATTTGGATGTCAAAGTTCCTCTTGCAAAAGTTTAGTACTCTAATCGATATCGTTTTCCAGATATACAAATTTTAGTATTTAATTCATATGGCAGGTGCCACGCCCACTATTGCCAATGTACCCATTTTTTCCAGAAATGTTTATTTGGATGTCAAAGTTGCTCTTGTGAAATTTTACTACTCTAATCGATTTCGTTTTCCAAATATACGAATTTTAGTATTCAATTCATGTGGCCACGCCTACTATTCCAAGTCCGCCCATTTTTTACCCAAATGTTCGTGTGGATGTCAAAGCTTACCGTACTTAATTTGAAGACTCTACCTGCATTAACTTTCGTGATATATAATATTTAATACTTATTCTTTAATAGGGCGTGGCACCCCGCCCACTTACAATTTCAAACGAAAGTATAGCCTATAGTTCCTTCCAGACATACAGAAAGATTCTGTGAAAATTTCAAGGAAATCGGTCCAGCCGTTTAGCCGTCTATAAAGCACAAACAAACATACAAACATACAAACATACAAACACACATTGATTTTTATATATATATATATTATTTATATTTTTATTATAATTTTTTTTTTTAAATTTTTTTTTATTTATTTTTTTTGTTTTATATATATTATATATATAATAATTTTTTTTTAAATTTTTTTTTTAAATTTTTTTTAAATTTTTTTTAAATTTTTTTTTTTTGTTTTTTTAACATACATACGAGAATTTATAATTTTACAATGGGATGTTTTTATATATGTATGTACGTATTTCATATGGGATGAATGGTGACACAAACTACTGTTATTGCATGACTACACGTTGTGAAGGGTATATAAGATTCGGCACGGCCGAATATAGCACTTTTACTTGTTTTACTTTAGGTTGTTATTTATGTTGTGGAGTGCACATAGACTCTATACAATTCACTAACATACAGTTAAGTAGTACACATTTAGATATTCCTAGCAGGTTTTACAAATCAACTTGCATTGGCTTAATTCGTAAGAAAGATTTCTTGTGTATGTGTGAGGTTATATACATTGTTTTTTATGCTCAGACATAAAAACTTAGTAATAAAACCATCTTTTAACATTTCACCTTAATAAATATCATAATAAGGCTTGTTAGTTCTTGGAAAATTTTCCTCACAAGTACCTAGGTGTTTACGACAAACATGATACATGATAACAACTGCCGCCTTTGATCTTTTATAGGTTTTTAAAAATGAAAACTTAAATTTTTAGAAATTTCTTTTTCCACAATTTACTTTATATGTCTCATACAGTTGAGCAAATTAAAAAACAATGTAAGTAGAGATTAAAGGCAGTTTTATTTCAAATTTCACAGTTTTTCGTTTGACAAAATTGAACAAACAGTTCTAGAATTATGCTAACATATGTTATGCAATGTCCTCTATTTTATATATTACGGTATATTACGGCAGACAATAATAGCAGGAAGATTTCAAAATAGTTAAGAATATTTTATATATATACATTTTTATACAATTTTAATGTTAATATAGAATTACTAATTTTTTTGACATAACGGTATATCTCGAAAACCAGATCCAACGTTTGAAAAACGGCTTTTGATTCAAGAGCAGCAAAATGGGTGTAGATCTAAGATATTATTATTAATAATATATTTCTTAAACATTATGGGCCGTATTCATAAAAAATATTTTAGGTTTATTGAAGGCTTATTTGGCAAATTTCTTTACAACATCTGTCAAATAAGCCTTTAGTAAACCTAAAATATTTTTTATGAATACGGCCCTATTTCTTCAAAGCCATATTTATCTGATACAATTTTAATTTATTATTTTTTTTTTTAATTTATAAATTTATACATCCCAGGAAAATTTTTTCTAAATTATCATTCTTACAATTAATAATATGAAACCTATGCTGGCAATCGCGAAGTATAACATAGTTATTTTTAACGCCATCTTGGATTTCGTATTTTACAAGCCAAACCATTTTATTTAAAACCATTACTTAGGTAGTTGAAGGGGGTAAATTTCAAAATTACTAGTGTTTATCCGCATAAAAAATTTTATTTTGTGCACAGAAAAAAATAAATATGAATTTCAATTACGAAATTAATACTATTAATTAAAATATTATTTGATTTTGCTCCAATCATCAAAATGATACTTTTAATTAAATGAAAATTAATATTTTTAATTGAAAATATGTTGGGAAAAATATCAATTAAAACAGTGTTAAAAATTTATTAAAATTTCTAGAATTTTGAAAAATAATTGTAATTAATTTAATCACGCATATCATTGAAATTTGGGATTAATTTAAATAAAGTATTTATTGTATCAATAATATAAATCATTGAACCTGTTTTAAATAAAAGAACACGGAATAAAATAAACATATTTTCTATATATTTATTTGGTACATATGTATGTATATCAATAAAAAGATACATACATTTTTTATTACACTTTAAATATTAAAAGTAAACGAAAAATACAAAGCATATGAATATATACCGTATAACACATTAAGGAACTGATGGCATAACCAAACGTCATATTTCCAAAAGTAACGGGGTTACATCTTAGACCTAGGCACAAAAAAATTTTACCCATACAAAAATTTATCAAACGAATGGAAGGAATTCAAAAAATACTTACATATTAATTAGATTTCAACAGAATGTATCGGGCTGTCTGCAGTCCCATATGTAATAAAGTTCTAGCTCTCTGTGATATTTTTTAGGAACAAAGTCTGTATTTTAGCATTGTTAATATGTACTTGCTAGAATTTGATAATTGACAATTTTTTTTAAATACAAACCTTTTATCTAATCAAAATGTTATTAAGTCTTTCATTCAAAATGAATTCTTGACAAAAAAATATATACATTTTTTCAATATAATTTTTTTTTAACTAACAGAAATCTCTAGTTTTTTAAAAAAAATTTTATATCAATTAAAAAAATTATTTAAATTAATTAAAAATATAATTCAATTTTAAGAATAAACCAATTAGTTAATTAATGAAAACAAATTTAAACAGTAATTTTTTCTTGAATTTTAAACTTTTTTTAAATGCACAGTATTTTACTAGTCATGGTCTTTCAATTGTTATCAGTATTGAAACCGTGAGTTTTTTTAGGAGACAGTTGCATTTTATGTTTATATCTCATTTAGTTTGGAAACGTTTTTTCAATTTTTTCTTGAGAGTACGGCTGTCATTTTGGTATTACTATCACGTTAACGATGAAGGGTATACGTTTACATAACAACTACAGACAGGATTTACTAAGTATTCGGTTATTCGGCTTCTAAATTTAAAAGAAAAGTTCCAGCTGTGGAAAAATCGATTTCACTTTCGTAGGTATTCGCAATCAACAATTTGATTGACCAATTTAAAACCTCAAAAGAAAGAAAAACTTTCCTTTTTTTAATCAAGAAAAGCACATAATTCGCTTGAATGTTATTTGCCGGATTAAAATTGTACACAAAAAAATATATAAAAAGTTTTTAGGTCAGGAATATTTATTTATAAATAATCCTTAAATAAGCTTATATCGTTTGGTTAAAGTCAACCACAACAGGTTGAAAAAAGTTCTAAAAGCTATTTTTACCATTAGTTGTTAATTTCACGTACTGCGTGTGAGCAGTCACTTTTAGATTTCAGATTTTTCATTTGTGTTTTTCTGAAATTTAAAAATTTGTTTTTATTTAAATTCTGTAAATGGAGTATATAAATATTTAAGTGCTGCGTAGAATGTTCTAAATGTAATGTATTATATTTCAATTTTATATTCTCAATCTGTATGTTTATGTTTATATTTATGTTCTATATTTTAGTGTAAATGTAAATAACAAAACAAATATAATAAAACACATCAATCGTCACTTGAAGGGGTCTTCTAAACCCTGTAGATAATCCTCAGCTTTGTTAATATTTATAAAGCAGAATACATTAAAACAGCATTACCAAATAATTACATTTAGGACAGTTGAAAGGGAAATAATTTTTTTATTACATGTGAACTCACTACACAAGATTATAAGTTAAAGTCTTTGTATTTGTATTTGGCTGAAATAAATAAATAAATAAAAAACAATCAAACATGTTTTGAAAGTTTTATTTCAATTTGAATGTTCTACTTCATCTTTGTTCTAATTCAGCTCCTTTTGTGCTAATTTTTTTCCATTTTTAAATTTTTTGATCGTAAAGCAAAACACATGTTTTCGGAAATGTGTATAAGAGATTGCTTGTAAGCCATTTTAATTATTCTTATGCCACTTTTTAATATATAACGTTAAAGTAAGGTAAAAAGATCTTCAGTCAGAAACTGACGTTTTCGTTTAGTAGCAAATAAAATATGTTTTTTTTTTCTGAATTACTGTTTTGCTAAACCTATTGATACCAAACAAAAAACAAGTAAAAGTTCTATATTGGAATGTGTCGAATCTTACAGACTTACAGATAGGAACATCTGCAACTGTGACCAAACCTTCTTAATGTAATCGATGATTTAAACTTTTAATTGATCTATTTTTCCAACAACTTTTTTCTTTGATATCTTTGTCGGTAATTGTTTAGCGATTTATAAGTGGACTATAATTAAACGCACTGGTGGAACTAGATGGTTTTATAATTAATTCATTTATTATGTTATCAAAGTAGAGTATTAAGGATACATGTTCTTTTGCGTTGTAGACAACTGACTTTTACTTTTAGAATACAAACTCAAGCCTCGGTGTGTTACAAGATGACTGCCTTGTTAATCAAGGATGACACAAAAAGTATAATTGCAGTGTTGCAAAAAACAAGTAAAAAAGGAAAATAAATTAATGGTACAACATATTTCTCTAAAATTAATAAAATAAACAATTCAGTATTAAAACAAAAAAAAAAAAAAAAAAAACATAAAAAAAAAATATAATTTCACTTATCGATCTGATCCGCAATAGTAATTGACCCATTGAAGTAAGATTTTCCAAGAAGAAACTTAAGCTGCAATGTTTTTACCTTAAACCTTCTATCCTAACATCAACGACATAATACTGTAATATACCTATATCCTGCTAGAAAATGATCTCAACATTTTCTTAGATATGATAAGATGTCCATTTCCATTAATATTATACTTTCTTTAATTCCATTTTTTCTTCTTCTACAAATACATACGCATGTATGTATGTCAGTACGTTTAAAAAACGTTAGTATAATATTGTTTGTCTAGTGTCTTTATATATTTTTTCTATTTGTTTTTCTTATATTTCCCATTAAGTTGAACGGTTCATTCATCTCTGTTCTATTGTTATCTAAATTGTTCATTCTATGTCTAAATACACGCAGGGAAAAAACATGGTTGTGGTAATCATAATTAGGATGTACCATGGTATGATTGAATAGTATGATTGTGGTTAAATGGTTGCTAGTTTTGTATCATTATTGTGTTTAATTGAAGTACCATCAACTATCATATTACATTCCAGCAAAAAAAAATTTTGTACTAGTTCAATGTGAATAACATTTTTCATGACTTCTAATTAATATGAGGCATAAAGATTGCTTTTTCCAATTATTATTATTATAAAATAAAATTAATTATAAAATAGTTACCATTTATTGATGTGCTTCAAAATACAAGCAAATGCATGCAAAATATATTAAACAATTCATGTAAACGAACTTTATTAATTCATGAAACATGGGTTTCTTTTCATCTACAATGTATGCGTTCTATAAACATTTTAGAATGAAGTGTAGTTTCTTAATATATTTATATAAACATATGACCTTCAATGACACGTTAAATGTTAAAATCCTGCATGTTTAACCTAAACTGAACCACGTCATCATGGGTTGAACTCATGCATTCACTATTTCTTTTGCATGTTGTTTTTTTGCTGGGATATGACTAAAAATAAAATTAGCAACTTTACTTTCTTTTCTAAAGTAAATTATTGTGTTTTGCTATTAGTTATATCCCTAAAGAAGAAAGAGTAGCAATTGCCTAAAAGCTACTAGTATAATTACTAGAACAGCAAGCACTAGTGCAAATGGGGTTAGAGTTTTTATAAAAAAATAAAAGTACTTAAAGTAGTGCAAGGGCACCTCTGGCAGATTGATAGAATATTTTTGTAACAAAACAATGATTCAGGTATTTGAGTTGTAATACTGCTTTTGTAATTAATATTTTTGAATTATAATCTTTAGAACCCAATCCGGTCCAAATGTACTAGTAGTACTGGCATATGCCTATAGCCAATGGACTAATGCTTTTCTATCAGACTCAATGTTAATTGGCAAATTAAAATAGTATAAACAAGTAAGAGTGCTATATTCGGCCGTGCCGAATCTTATATACCCTTTACAACGTGTAGTCATGAAATAACAATTGTTTGTATCATTATTCATCTCATATGGAATACGTACATCCGTACAAACCATCCTATTGCAGAATTATAAATTGAGTTTACGTATGTATGTTTCAAAAAAAATAAAAAAATAAATAAATGTATTAAAAACAATAAAAAATTACAAAAAAAAATTTAAAAAAAATTAAATAAAATTTAAAAAAAAAATATAAAAAAATAATAAATATATATATAATGTATTAAACAAAAAAATAAAAAAAAAAATTTTTTAGCTCAGCTGGGATTCGAAGCCACGTTTACTCTAACCAGTATATATGTATGTATGTTGTTGTAATTGTGAAAAAAAACGAGGTGGTTGTGGTTTTTTGCTCATATCTCAGAAAGTTATGGGGCGATTGTGCTGAATTTCAAAAGCGATTCATTCCCGGATATTTCAAAAAGACTGATACTATACTCAGATCAGAGGAACATATAGTTGCTTCTAAAACATGATTTCAACCAACATACGGACAGACGAACAGACGGACGGACAGACGGTCAAGGCTTAATTGACTCCTCTATTCATAAGCTTTAAAAAAATATATACTTTATGGGGTCGGAAATGAAAATTGTAGAAATTACAAACGAAATGACAAAGCTATATATATACACCCTTGTGCACCACAGGTTAATTTCACAGTTGAGAACTAGCACTATTGATTTTTATACTAGTACAATACTAGTTAGACACTAGTTCCATTTTCTATAGGGAATGTTTGTATCTACCTTTTTGGTTAAAGTTGTTTTATTCCAAAATTTCTTTGCCTTTTATCGTTTATTTTTATTAGTTCCTTAAATTTAAAAATTTTTTTTGTTTATTTACATGTTAAACATGAAAACAAATAATTATTAAAAGAAGTCAAAACTAGACTGATTTGTAATTTAGTATTCTTTTGAAAACCATATTTTTTTACGAAGGTTTCATACCTTTTTATTATAATACTGTTACGTTTATACCTTTTATAAACGTTGAAATATTTCCTTTAAATAAACCTTTTGAGTTCTTTTATTGCAATTAAAAACACTTTAAATTCGTTATAAAATTAAGAGCACTTTATTTACTTAAACACACTCAAAGATTGCTTTAATATCACTTTACTTGTTTCACTTTTATTATCAAACTCACTTTGATACGCACTTTACAAGCTCTATTGTAATACTGATCATGTTAGCTGTGTCGTTCGGCTATTTATATTAACATAGTGGTGTTCGGTAGCATTCGACAAAGTTCTCGTATGTACATTCTAGTACATTCGAAAACCGTTAAATTTAAATTAAGACGTTAAGTAATATGCACGAATAATAGAAGTGCCTAAAAGTATGCTACACATAATAACAAACAACATTTTCGAACAACCAGCAAAATAAACTAATACAAATACAACTACAGTAACTTAAACTACTACAACTAAAATAAATTATAATGTAAATTAAGCTACTTAAAAATAAGTCTGTAACAATACGTTGCTTTTGAAAATTTCCAACTGTTTTTAGTATTGGAAAAAAGTGCTTGTGTGGGAAATGTAATTTTAGTGTATATTGCTTTTGTGGTGTTGCAAACTTAAGAATATAAACTAGACTTGCAAGATCTGCAACGAAGGGTAAGTTCCCTTATAATAATTTTTTAAATTATACTATTTTTAAAGTTACTATCAAATGTATTACGAATATAGAAGAATATGAACATGTTGAATTATGAATTGTCATTTGATAGGTGAAATAAAATATTCAACAAAATATGAAAATTAATACTAAGATTCACTAATTCAAATTTCATTCAATTGTAACATAAATAGGAATTTTAAGTTACATAGTAGTATACCGATAAAGAGTGCTGATGATGAAATCGTAGCTGATTTCGAAAATGCATTCCACTCGGCTAATATCGGAAATAATTTTTAGAAAAAATATTCCTAAAATGGTTACAATTTAATTTAATTTGAATTATAAAATTAAATAAAGAAACAAATGAACTTAAGCCAAAATAAAAAATGGTTCACATTAAAATTTAAGTTACTATCAAAGTTTTAATGAAAAGCGAACATAAGATTATCAATTTTGTAACGAAATAAATGATATAACTAAATAAAAATAAAATAATAATTAACAATAAAAAAAATGTTCTATTTTTCGATAAACTAATATTGTTATATAGAATATAATGTGAACGTTATGAACATGACCATGATTTTTCTTTGCGTGTTTTCATGTGTCCAGTTTACCTGTTAGTTCGTTTTTCTTACTGCCATTCAATAGGTTTTCTTATTTCGTGGCAGTCATTTTATCCCCTTTAAGTTATTATATCTTTATTTGATTGTCTTTTTTTTGTATTTTTAACGTTATAATCAGTTGTTCAAGTTGTTAAAAAGAACTGAGATGCTAGAGAAAACAAAGGGGCATATTCATAGTCATCAAAAAAGTCGACTTTTACAGTACTTAAGTCAATTTCTTAAAAAAGTCTACTCTAAGTCATTCATAGACAACTTAAAGTTGGTTTTTGACATTAAAGTCGGCTCTAAATTTAAAACCAGCTGAACCTGTTGTTAACTCTATTTACAATAACATCAGCTGTTCATTGTAAAGTTAAAAGATTTATTGAAAATTAAAAAAATGCCAAGCTTTCAAGATATTTAAAGAGATTTTTCAATAACTGGTGGTTGTGAGGATGATTTTTGTGTAAGGAAGCCTAAAAATTACAAAAATAGATTTAATCCCTTCGACCTAAGCGATGAGGATTTTTATTCCCGCTACAGATTTGACAAAATTACAACTCGTAAGATGAAAGCATCGTTTCCCTTATAGCTTTTCACGAATTTTTTTTTTCTGTATTAATGAAATATCATTTCCTCTGTTTTCTACCACATCCAAGTGTGCGTCTACACACTCCCGGAGGCATTCTTTCTCAGAAGCACTCCAATTTGCATCTCTTGGCTTCTTCAGTTTCTGAAAGTAGAACATTTATTAAATGCCAAACTAAAACTATATCACACATATGTACATGTGTATGTACATACATAAGTATGTTATTGAAACTTACCATTTCTGTTTTCTCCACTATTTTAATAAATTTTGATTTTATACATAGATGTAAAACGTTTTAAAATTTTTATTTTTTATTGTTTGCTTCAACAAAAGTAAACAGAAGAAAAGCAGCTGATCAAGTTGCCACTTTTTATTTTTTAAAAAGAAATTGTATGCCAGAGTTAAGCAAATAAGAGTTGACACCCATTTAAAGCCAGCTCAACTTAAATTATACTTTTTTTTTGACTATGAATACCAAAAAGATAGTAAAAGCTTTTAACTTAAAGATTAACTTTAGTAAGAGCCGACTTTAGTTTGCGACTATGAATACAAGCCAAAGTGTCTGTAATATAAATAAAATCGTATAATGTGTATGTTTGTGTATAAAAAGCTAAAACAATTCTCTTTTGTTATTTTTTTTATGTTGATTTTTTATGTCTATTATCTGGTATGTATTTCAATAAAATTATTTGCACTTGCGAAGCGATAAAAACAAATAAAAGTAAAAAATCTTTGAAAATACAATACACAAACAAATTGCTATATTAGTTTTTGTTTTTTTTATACCCTTCACACAGTGAAAAAGGGTATATATAGGTTTGTCATTCCGTGTGAAATTTCTACAATTTTCATTTCCGACCCCATAAAGTATATATTTTCTGAAAGCTTATGAATTGGGGAGTCGATTAAGCTCTGTCAGTCTGTCCGTCTGTCCGTCTGTCCGTGTGTATGTTGAAATCAACTTTTTGAAGCCCCCCGACATCGCTTGGACCCGGGTGAGGTATTAAAATATCAGAAATATTCGGGAGTAGATCGCTATTGAAAATCAGAAATATCGGTACATAAACAACTGAGATATGAACAAAAACCCACGACCACCTCGATTTTTTATTCACAAAAACAACATTACAACAACAACATACATACATACAAACGTGTATACTGGTTAGAGAAAACGTGGCATCGAATCCCAGCTGAGCCAAAAAAAATTTTTTTTTATTTTTTATTTAATATATTATTTATATTTTTATTATTATTTTTTTTTTGTTTTATATTTATTATATATATATTAATTATTTTTTTTTAATTTTTTTTTTTAATATTTTTTAAAATTTTTTTTTATTTTTTTTGTTTTTTTAACATACATACGTAAATTTATAATTTTACAATGGGATGTTTTTATATATGTATGTTTTTTATATGTATGTACGTATTTCATATCGGATAAATGGTGATACAAACTACTGTTATTGCATGACTACACGTTGTAAAGGGTGTATAAGATTCGGCACGGCCGAATATAGCGCTCTTACTTGTTCATTATTCTGATATCAAGAAGACCAACAATTGATTTAACGTTTCTGAATTCTTTGAATTTTTTCGAAGTTAGATTTATATTCTAATCACATTTCTTTCGACATTTTTAAACTTACACATTAAAGCACAATGAACGTATATATTTCACGCAGTAAAAGGCAATCAGCATATTGTTGTCCTGAAGTTGTTAAAGGTATTGCAATGTAGTCACAACATTTAAGTGATAATACCAAATGATCGTCTTCCGACTTTTGCTATCATTATGACAACAACACAATATTAACACTATTGGATTAATATATAAGGCGTAAATGTAAGTGATATAGGTTTACTGTAAATACAATTGCATTATTCTCAAGCTATCTTGAACATGTTGAAGAAAAAATTTACCGCCCTTAATTCATCCATTCGTCATTTTATATATATATATGTAAAATTGTGAATTGGGCAAATATTGTGGCAAAATTGTATATAATTAGGTTTAGAATGTTGTATTGGTGTAGGTTTTTTTTAATGCAACACTAAAAATTAAGCTTATGTTTTTGTATCTAAAGTCTTATGATGACACACAATTTTATGAAGAGTCGAATTATATACCCTTCACACATTTTGTACCATCATAAAGGGTCCGCCAAATAACTATTTTTCTTTAGAAATTGCTATAAAAAAATAAAGTGTAGCTTCGGCTGTGTGGCACGTAGCGCCATCCTATTGAAACCAAATGTTGCCAATATCCTCCTTTTCAATTTTTGTGAACAACAATTCGTTCAACATGGCCCGATAACGTTCGCCATTGACTACGGACACTCCTTGCTCATTTTCGAAGAAAATTGGCCCAATTATGCCTCTGGACCAAAATCCGCACCAAACAGCGGATGTAAAAACGTTAGATGGCGGACCCTTTATAATTACCAAAACATATAATTATATTGTGCACCTGTAGCCAAAACTTATTTAGGAAAATTTAAACATTTTTTCAAAGAACTTTTTCGCCAATAAAAGATAATGTACCCATTGAATCAAGATTTTCTGTATATGTTACCAATGGTACACGTAACAAACGTTGCAAAAGTTCTTCTGGAGCTGCAAATTCTGTTTTGAATTCGGCAAAAAACAGATCCAATCGTGTTCTTTCGCTTAAATCTTGGCTCGTAATGGAACCACATAACTTATTTCCAACAACAGCTAAATTCACGAAAGCATATCTAAAAAAATTAATACCATGCAAAAGTCTAGGGTAAAGTACGTGGGGGCTGCAAAAAGTTGATTTCAACATTCATACAGACATTGTTAAATCCGATCCTTTATAAGGATTTTGAATATATGCATATACTTTATAAGGTCTTAATTACAAAATTTAGAAATTACAAATCGAATAACAAACTTATATACCTTTTCACGTTCTCGTGCGAAGGGTATTATAACTAGTGCTGCAAATGAATGACAAACCAGGTAAGAATGCTATATTCGGCCATGCCGAATCCGATAATATCCTTCACAATTTTGTACATGGATTTAGTGACCACAGCGTAGCTTAGTCTCGATTTTAGATTTACTGTCATACTCCATTTTGCTTTATTATTTTCCACGCCATATTTTATTGTGACTTTTTAAATAGCTAATTTTGGATTTCAACTTTTTCATAGTTTTCTGTATTCTACTGGTCAAGCCCTTTAATTTGAAATTCGTACACAATTTCCTTTTCATTAATATAAAATACGCATATAAGTTTATTATTAATTATAATGAATTTATCCGCTTTAAAATATGTTAAAATTATACAAGGATAAATGTATATGTATATCAACCAATAAATAAAAACATAAAAAATTGTTTTCGCCTCAGCTGGGATTTGAAACCAGGTTCGCTCTAACCACTATACCACGTCTGTATGATTGTGGAAAAACGAATTGGTCTTGGTTTTTCTAATATTTCAGTTGTTCATAGACCGATATTTTTGATTTTTAATATCGATAAAAATTTTCACATACACACGGACAGGCAGACAGACAGACGGACAATCAATCGACTTCCCAAGACATAAGCTTTTACTAAATATATACTTACTAGAAAAGCCCGGCGTGCGTTGCTACGCCCCTTAATGAATAAAAATGCATTCTGAATTTAAATTGAATATCAAGTGCAAAAAGCTAAAAATTATAACTTTTTTAATGGGCGTGGCACTGACAACTTTTCTAATCACGAAACTGTATAGTCATGACAACTCAATATGTGTGCAAAGTTTTAGAAAAATTGGTCCATGGCAAGTACGTCAAAATTATAATTTTTTTATGGGCGTGGCTCCGCCCACTTTTTTAATCACGAAATTATATAGTTAGGACAGCTCAATATGTGTGCAAAGTTTCAGGAAAATCGGTCAAGTGCACGTAGCTAAAAATTATAACTACTACCAACTTTTTACCACCTATAAACACTCCCTGGAATGTGTACAACAACTTGCCAAAGTTTGAGTCCGATCGGTTTTACAGTTTCGGAGTCTATAGCTAACACACACACACAGAGTTTCACTTTTATATATATAGATGGGGTCGCAAATAAATATTGTAGAAATTTCAAATGAAATGACAAACCTGTATATATCCTTACACTCTTTGGGAAGGATATCGTCGCTGCTCTCACGTAATCGGTTATGTGACAATTTTAAAATTTTTTTATTGCTCTATTTTAAAGGTTTATTGGTCCTACATCTATCCTCCAAACCGTTTAAGGATATCTTGATTGGTTCAAAAATAAACAATTGTCAATAAGCGTTAGTTTAATAATGTAAAGTAACAAAATAAAATGCTTTTCTTGATCTTCTGAAAACCCAGTAAAAAACACATAACTGAATTTGTTAGGGCAACGACGATATGATAAACCAAATCAAAATTGTGATAATTAGCATTTGCTTGAATTAAAAATATTATTTACAATAGTAAATAATTTTTGTAAGCAAAATTTTAACTATTTTAAAGAAATAAAAAATAATAGAAAAAAATAATAAGAATAAAATAAACTTTAAGCTTTTTATATTACAGTACCAAAATGGTTCAAAATATCTCATCGTTTTTCATATTAAAGTCATTTAATTTCGTACAACATTTTGTGTCAAGCAGCTATTATTCGCTCTTATATTCAAGAAGTCCTTCAATATAACTGTTGTTGGTTTTAAGAAATGTCAACCCAAATGAACATGAGTAGAAGTTATAATAAAATTTGTAGAGCTTTTAAGAAACTAGAATTATAAGGACAAAACACATAAAGGATATTTAACATGACATATGTATACGTACGTATATGTAGTAATTAAAAGGGTTTATTTCATAAGCCTAGACAGACAAAATTGTTTTAATGGGAAAATATAAGCGAGTTTTATTATGTCCGAGCTCCATTTGTAATTTTTGTTTAGGAAAAAAAAAACCAACATAGACTAAATGTATCAACTGTTTGTTCTTGGCATATGAGAAGCAATGCAGAAGTTTACGTACCGTAGTTGTTACGTACCAATCTGTATAAAGTAGAATTTCTTTACGTTGTTGCGTGACATTTGTAAGTCAGTGATGGGCTGCGTGTTTGTTATACGATTTGAGGGTATGTTTGCTCTTTTTTATTGGTACTTTTTTATAATATCCGTGGAGTTTTGCCAAAACAACATAAAATAATACACACATATGTATATAAATTGTATCCTACTAATGTAATAAATGTGAATGTTTGTATTTTTTTGTTTGTTTGAACTAAATGAAAAGTGGCCCACAGATAAACAATATTCAATCGAATTCGCGGATATATTTGAACATTTTTTTATGCCCTTTACACGGCAGTGTAAAAGGGCATAATAGATTTGTCATTCAGTGTGAAATTTCTACAATATTTATTTACGATCTTATAATGTATTTATTTTCTGAAAGCTTATGAATATGTGAGTTGATTAAGCACGTCTGTCCGTGTGTATGTTAAAAATTTATGAAGCCCCCCACATCGCCAAGACCAGCGTAAGCTATCAAAATATCATATGTATTTGGGAGCTGATATGTATTAGAAATCAGCATAATTGCACCATAACTTTATGAGATTAAAGCAGATAAACGCAACTGCCTCTGTTTTTTCGTTTATTTCTTTTTTTTTTAATTAAAAATTTTCAGCTCTAGGATAATTTATAGACACGGTTGCTTTGATTTATAGATAGAATATGCCTCTGGAGATATTCATGAAAAATTTTAGACAAATTGGTCACTAATTGGCCAAGTTATAGGCAAAAAATATTTTATGAAAAATATATAATTTTAAATATAACAACTATCACGATACCAGATTATAAGCCTTAATCTTGGAATTTATTTTTAAGAAAAACTAACAAATCGCTTTGAAACCAACTGAGATATAAGCATTAACGTACAACAGCTTCAGTGTTTTTCCTAAAATTTACAAACGGAAATCGATATTTTACAGTTTCTATACAACCGAGAGGGATAAAATAAAAAGGCTTGAGTATTAAAATAAAGTAAGCAATAAAAAGAAAAAAATCCAAGATGGCGTTAAATGGCGAATATATGAGTCAAATATAGCAGTTAAAGCTTTGTCGCAATATTGGTAACACAATATTGGTAACAAATAAAAGGGCTTGGCCAGTACAATGTAGAAAACTATTAAAAAAAGTGTAAAATCCAAGATGGCGTCTGAAACAAAATGGTGGAAAAAAATGTTTATAGCCACAACAATATGGGTATCAAATGAAAGAGCTTGACTAGTAGAATACAGTTAACTATTTTAAAGATGAAAAATTAAAGATAGCGTCGGAAATAATAGAGAAAATGGCGTATAACATGAAACTTTAAATCTTCGCTTAGTTACGACGTTGTGTTTTCAAAACATGAAATGTTAAGTTATACTTATTTATAACATACACAATACACAAAATATTGTTCTGATACCATTGGGTCCTTTTGCTTCAAAAGAGTCACCATTTAAACAATTTTATTTCCATCACTGTGTTGTAAACAGCTGTTTCTGCAGAAAAACAAGGCAAACAAAGTGTAATGAACTTAATATTTTAAAAACAGTTCTAAAACCATTGAACTTTAAATTAATTAAACAAAAAAACAAAGATTGCTGAAAAATATCTTTAAATTGTTATATGTACTTGTACTAATGCTGTTTTGTTTATGTATTTAAAAACCAATGGATTTAAAAGGTTTAATAACTGCACCAACGTGCTTACAGTGCGCTACATTACAGTACGGATGCCGCAACGTTCGGTTAACGAGGTCTTAATACGTGAGCATAATGTCATCTGCCTTAGAGTGATGAGAAAATTAATGTCTCATATAATTTTTTATGTTTAAACAGAAAATCGTACTCGTATGTATGTAGTTAAAATGGATAGCATTTTCTTTATAGCTTTTCTTGTGTTGTTATTGTAATTAGATTTTATAGTTGTACAGTTATCCTTATTTAAAGAAATTATATTTAAGTTGTACCATTAAACATATATCAGAACAGAATTTCGTTAACATTATATAAGTTTGGAAAACACTCACGTTTCTCCGACAGAAACACGTTTACGACATTAAATATTCGCACACAAAATTCTGTTAAACAAGGTGGTATCCACAAAAATATTTTTTTTATAAGCAAATCTGACAATACCAAATTGCATGATTGATTGGTCTATAATTAATCATCACTCTCTTATTGATATTCGTATAATGTTCGACATGAAAAAATTTTATGATAGTTTTCGACTATGAATGGCAGTTTTTATAAAAGTTTTAATGTTATTGAAATTGCGTGTGTAAAAAAATGAAACTTGGTTTGGATTTTTTATGTTTCGTAAAAAAATAAAATAAATTAACAAATATTCTTTAAATATACTCACAATATTTTTTAGAAAACAAAACTTTAAATCATAATTAGAATTTTAATAATAACTAGAACTAAGTTTAATTGTTGTTTAAGAAGTAATATTCCAAATGCCTAACTTTTTCTCAAGAGATGTTCCAAGTTTAAAATAAAAGTGGCCAGGAGTTTGGCAGTCATATAATTATAACAATGTGCTTGTAATTGTTCATACCGTATACAAAACAAGTTTTTGTAAAGAGTGCTTTATGTGCATGTTTAAAAGCTAAATGTTGTTTATTTTTTTTTAATTTTATGTACACAGTTTATTGGATTTACTTTTCTAAATTGAGTATTTTTATCCCCGATCCAGCGATTTTTAGGAATAACATAAAACTTTGTGGGACCTGCATAGCGGTCCAGCTTCAGCTCATTGTTTATAAATGATTATTTCATGGCATATCTTTTGAATAATAAATTAATTTATTGTTTGTTTATTTATAAAACAAATATGGAAACAATTACCTTAATCAATGCTAATTTAAAAATTCTTTTTGTTTTTAAAAACCAAAACTTTATTCTCATCTTAGTGCCACTCATTTGTTTAAAATCTTAAAGATATATTCTAAAACTCCAATTCCAAAGGAACGACAGAATATTCTTCGTGGTAAATATCCTTATTTGAAGGTCATACTATGTTGTAAATTTGTTTATGTAGTTGTTGTATCTTTTATATACTTTTCAGTTTGTCTGTATCAGTTGCTTTCACTATAAGGCTGTATAGACTCCCACTCAAAAAGCGAAAATACATACATACATACATACAAACATACATACATACATACTTATGTATATAAATACACACACAAGTCAGGTATTTTTCAATGGATATTTGACATGATGAGTGTATGCGTTCCAAGTCACTTCATCGACGTCGTAAGACTTAAGTTTTGTTCACATCAAGCAAATGTTTGCCGAAATAAACTTAACCACTTAAGCCAAATCTTAATTAAATGTTATACAATTTTTACACAGAATGTTGTCAAAACAAATAACAATTTGAATAAACATTTAAAATACTATTTTATTTCCCGTTATGGCAGGTGGTACATGACACGGAAATATAAGGGAACAATGGTAGCCATTGAATGCCGCTAGCTGCGAGACTGAATGTTGGTTCTTATTCTACTTATCATTAGAATCATATACAAAAATAATTTGTTATAGACTTCCTCAAAAACAAACACTGATCGATTATTTACAAAAATTTGCAAAGGTGACATAATTCAATAGATTTAAACGACTTACCAAAATGTTCATATTAATTTTATTTCAATGTGTTGGCGGAGGAATCGTCTCAAAATCCTTTCTGCCTTTTGATCCTAGAAGACGATTTTTATATGAGAATCCGAATTTCTTTAACACTTACTTTCATTACCACGTAACAAAATATTTTCAAATAAAACTTTAAAGTTAAACAATTCAATTAATAATTTTGTTAAGGGTTATGCCCTAATGGGGTTGTAAGTACTCTGAAAATTCAGTTCCATCATCAAGAATAAATAGCTGTGATCGTGTTTCAGTGCTGTTTGGTGCCATTTCTATCCCATTGGAAACCAGATTTTCAAGCAGTACGATTCAAGAAATGCTCTCCAGGTTTAAATCTTCTAGAAAATCTTAGGGGTCTAGTAGTTTGTAAGGTTTACACTTGATTAACAATTTAACAAATAAGAGTGCAACGCTAATAATACCCTTCACCATTATTAAACTATATATTATACACCATTTTGCTTTATTATTTCTGACGCCCACTTTGATTTTGAATTTTTAAATAGATAACTGTGTTCTACTAGTCGAACCATTGCATTTGATACCCACATTGATTAAGTTAAGAAAAAAAATTATCTGCTATTTTGTTTTAGACGTCATTTTGAATTTTAAATTCATAGTTTACTGTATTCTACAGATTAAGCGCTTTATCCACGATTTTATTAAGAGAGCAATATTGGATTTAAACTTTTTCATAGTTTACTGTATTCTAGTGCTCCAGCACCTTTTATTTGTTACCAATATTGAGGGGGTTTACAGGGTTAACTTTTTAATTACTAGATTGACCCATATACATATGAATTTATTGAATTCGTCTAAGCAACATCTTAAAACACTTAAATACCTGGCTAACTCTTAATTCTGAAAAAGGTGAATATTGATTATTTTAAATTAAATGAAATAAAAAAAATTTCTAACCCTCTCTTATTTTTTGTTCCCCATTCCCTACAATTATAATAACTCTCTAAGTTATTAAAATTTTAGTTAGATAATTATTAAAATTATTTAAATTTTATTTGTGCCCGATATGCACAGAAAATACAGAAGCCACAGCAGAGTATGCTTATAACATGACTTTCAGTTAACGTATTCTGATAACGAATTTGATTTGTCAAGTTCTAGAAAATATGCGCTTAACACGAAAAAAAAAATTATCTTCTAAAAAAGTACCAAAAATAGTTGGTCATTTATAAATTAAACACATTGGAAGACATCAAGCTACCGACCACAGTCCGTTAAAATTAAAATGAACACGTTTATATGAAAACGCCTATAAAGATGTTTTCGTATTTACACGCCCACCGACATCTCTGTAACCGACTTACTCCATGTTTTGTTTACGTAGGCGACAATAAACAGATCTCGTGCTGTCAATATATTAATAATTATGAATTAAATGTGAGTGAAAAAATATTACATTTAATATCTATATATATAAAAATCAATGTGTGTTTGTATGTTTGTTTGTGTTTTATAGACAGTTAAACGGCTGGACCGATTTCCTTGAAATTTTCACAGAATCTTCCTGTATGTCTGGAAGGAACTATAGGCTATACTTTGGTTTGAAATTGTAAGTGGGCGGGGTGCCACGCCCTATTAAAGAATAAGTATTAAATAATATGTATTTATCACGAAAGTTAATGCAGCTAGAGTCTTCAAATTAAGTACTGTAAACTTTGACATCCACACAAACATTTGGGTAAAAAATGGGCGGAATGCAATAGTAGGCGTGGCCACATGAATTAAATACTAAAATTCGTATATTTGGAAGACGATATCGATTAAAGTAGTAAAATTTTGCAAGAGCAACTTTGACACCCAAATGAACATTTAGGCAAGAAATGGATGCATTATCAATAGTGGGCGTGGCACCTGCCATATGAATTAAATATTAAAATTCGTATATTTGGAAAACGATATCGATTAGAGTAGTAAAATTTTGCAAAAGCAACTTTGATATTCAAATAAACATTTATGGAAAAAATTGGTGCATTAACAATAGTGGGCGTGGCACCTGCCATATGAATTAAATACTAAAATTTGGGGTGGCGAAGCACACCGGGTATTGGCTAGTATTTAATAAAAGGAACATAAAATATTAAAACGTTTTAAATACTTCAACAAAAAAGTATTAAAAATTTTATATTTTTTTTTGTTTTTACGTGCTAATTTATTTTGTATTAAAGATTTGCCTAATGCGAACATTCTTTTACGTATATTAATGTGTTTTCATATAGAAGTACTCTTATAGATAGATTCTGTCGAGATAGAATTTTAAAAGTAATAAGATCTAATAATAAATAATTGTTTGACTGTAAGCAAGCAGAGAGTTACCGAACATACAGTCAGGTGCAAAAATGAGTACATGTTTGTATATTGTGCACTTTTTCCTTAAAAATTTAAATAGTAGAGCAAATCAAATTTTTCTTTCTTAATTTATTTTACGTGTTATTACTTCACAAAATAGTTAGACAATCAAATCGAAATGGCGACCCTAAGCATACGACCAAAATCGTAAAATAATGGCTCAACACTAAATATTTCTGATTGATGCAGTGGCCAGCTAAAAGTCCTGACCTCAATCCGATTAAGAACTTGTGACCAATCGTGAAGAGACGGTTGGGACAATACCAATCACACCAATCAACTTCAACGAGCTTTGACAACGGATTTTTTGTGAATGGAAAGTATTCCAAAAGAAGTAATTCAAAAATTGATTTAAAGTGTGCCAAAACGTGTAGATAATGTTTTAAGCAACAAAGGATAATGTACTAAATACTAAAAATACTGTTCAAATTCTTCAAAGAGGAATTAATTTTACACAGGTGCAAGATTAATAGTACTTGCAAAATGTTGTGGTTAAGTTTGTTTTTCTTTAAGAATTTAATACTTTTAGTTTTGTTTGTTTAACTACATATTTTAAATTAATAAAGACAAAATCGGGTTTTCTTTGCTATTTAAATTTTTATGGAAAAAAAGTGCACAATGTACAAACATGTATTCATTTTTGCCCCATACTGTAGATATATAAATATACATATATTTATACATTTATTTGTATTACGTTAGCTCTGTAGTTTTAAAATTCAGTTCAGTGTGATAAAGAATAAATTTTCACTATTTACTTACATATCGATAGTCACAAGTAAAAAGGCCCTAAATCGTGTTTTGCATGTAATTGAGTTTTCAGTGATTCCAATATATATATATTGCATTATTGTTTTACAAGCAATTTTACAAAAGAAATTACATTATGTTAATACAGTTTATATAACGATTTTGCCTTCTCCTGTAAAGTTGAAATTATTTGAGTTAGGGCCTTTCTACCTGTGACCAACAATATGTAAGTATCTAAAGGTGCAAATGGATTAAACATTTTAAATTAACAATTTAATTTTATGTATGAATATATTTGTGAAAAAATAAAAATTGTTGTGGTCATGTGTCAAATGTCATTGACTTATTTAAGGTGAGACAATGGCATTATACCTTTTCAACATTATAAGTGTAGATAAACTTCAAACTGCTGGGCTATTATACACGCCTAACTTACGGAATATAATATACTTATAATATATTATGTGCAACAAAAAGATGGATACATGACGCGGGACGGTTAGTCATGTGCAAATATTTTTACATCGGTGAGTACACTTCTCTGTTTTTATTGTTATTTTTTTTTTAATCTATCTCTACAACTAATCATTTTTAACTTACGAGTAGATTTATTCTGACAACTACATAAATTTTGACTGCCGTATGCAAACAAAATTATCAAAGGGTTGTTAAAGACTTACAAGTCAAATTTCCATAGAAAATCATTTAAGTAAATCCTCCATAAACATTCTATAATTTGTATGCATACGGCAATAAGTTTTAAACAAACAAAAAAAAAAATAAACCCTTACTACACCATTTTTCATTTAAATTGAAAACATTCCAAATAAATAAAAAAAAAATTCAATTGAATTTGGGATCTTTGATTTAAGATTGTGAAAATTCTAACTAAAATTTCAGTTTAAAATTGAGAATATTAAAAAAAACATTTTGTAATTCCATGATTGAAAGCAATTTTTTTATACGAAGTTTGACAAATGGATATATTGAGAGAAGAGAAAAAATGTATAAAATTTTGATATCTGGGAAGGAATAACTGATGATTAGCTGCTTAATTGAAACCACCTTATTAGGTCTGGAGCCAAATTACGGCATTCAAACGTGATAGAAATTTGAACATTCTTATTATAATGACTATACCTAAAGCACAGCGTTCTCGATCGTTCGAGTAAAATTTCGATTGTAATCGAACGCCGTAATTTGGCCCCTGATTAATAATATTTATTTGAAAATGAAATAAAAAAATTCCAAATTAAAATTGAGAAAATTTAATTATATAATTTTTATATAATGACCTATTCACATTACATTCATGCATGCCATATATGAAAAGAAGTACAGTTACATATAAAGTTAGTTTCCATGACCAACAGGCATTTCATAAAAGCACCACTACAGTCTCCAGTGGTTATACACGTCTTCGGAGCATTAATATCCCCTTCTAAAAAGGCAAGCTTTTGCTCTCCTACATTGGGAGGTCAAACGTTTGGTATATTCTTCTTTGCCTTTACATTATATTTAGTTGATTTTAGACGAAATGATATCAATTTGATTAAACATTGCTGAGTAGGGACTCAATCGCAAAATTGCGGCTGGAGATTTTTCGAAAATATTTTGTAGGCAACTGTTTAAGGGAGATCTAGTAATTCATTCACTAACTCTTCCCATCTATTAAGCATCTCTTTGTTTCACTCATTTGCTTTGTCAGCTACCAACGAACCTCTACGACTATCCATATAGCCTGATGTACCAATTGCGATAATCTATTGTTGTTAGGACACGAGATATAGATAATATAACGAGACCTACGCGAGACCAACCTTGTTTCCTACGAAAAAACAAGTTAAAGTTGGTCACGCTCTGGAAAAATAATTTATTTTGCGTACATACGCTGCTCGTTTTTTTTTATTGAGTTAAGTGTTCATGGATATTGCTGAAAGCGTATGATTAGGGTAGTCGATTGAGTCAGGTCTGTCTACCTGTGTGTTGGTTGAAATCAAATTTAAAAAGCCCTACATGTTACTCAGATCTGTATATGGTGTCTATCTTTTGCAAATAACCGGGAATGAATCGCTATTAAAATCCAGTACGACTGCTTCATAACTTTCTTCTGTTTATTCCAATATTTTTTCCACTTAAATTAAAAATTTTCAGCCCCAGTTTAATTAATAGAGACACTTGGTACTATGATATGCCTCTAGGGATATAATTAAAAAATTTTGGATAAATCGGATACTAACGGACAGAGTTATATTTTTGTATATTCTTTTTTAATTTGCAATTTGTAATTTTTTTTTGTATTTTTTTTTTTAATTTATAAAGTTTTCTTATACAAAATGGTATTGTTATTAACAATTTTTTTAGGAAAAAATATATAACTGAAATTTTGCTAGTAATTTAAAATCTATCCCATATCCGTTTAGCACGCACTACAACGTGCTTTTCGCTTTCAGTTTAAATTATTTTTTTGTATTTTATCCCTTTTGGCTTAAAGTTGAATGCTTAAGTTTTTTTCACTTAAAAAGATTTTTTAATTTTTCGACTTGTTTCTTGGAATTGAATGGAATTTACCATCGTTTTATGGTTTCAAAATATTTACAAGTGTTAAGGGATATAAAATGTTTTGTTTTTGTGCTTAAGTTTGTTTGTGTGTGTACTTGGTTCCCTCTTTAAAGTACATACATACATATTTAAATTAAGTTTTTTTTTTATTTCATTAAATATTTATGTACGTTCGGATTTAAGGAGAATACAAATATGAAATTATTAAGAAGATTAAGTAGAGTGTATGTGAGCCTAAATGTTTCGAAAATAAGTGAATGATTTAAAAAAATTTTATTACAATTGCGGTTATATTTATTAAGCACAACTTCCTTATATCGCCTACTCAAAAAAATAGTTGTTAGTACTTTAAAAAGGACGTAAAGCACCTAATTGTGTAAATTTTCATGAAGTAAAATTAAATTGTTTTATCTTTGATATTATAGCCACTTTTCGCTTAAGCACTTCATTTGAACCAATATTGCGAGTCTTTTTTATACTAAGAAAAATTTGTTTTCCTATTATAACAAAGCAACTAACATTGGCATACTCTTAAGAGATTCCAAATAATGTTTGGGCATTGCGTTTTACTTGCTAAAAAAAACAAAGTTCTTCCTTAAGGTATTGAAGGTTAAAAAATTAAAATAAATAAGGAGTGCGAGAAACTTGAAAGAAATATTTTGACTACTACAGGGTTTTGATTCATTTTTAATTTTACTAAACACGAATTAAAAGCAAGAATTATCTGCAGTATTAACCTCAAAGTTAGCAAAAAAAAATGTTTCCACTTTTTTGCTCCCTTTTTCTTAATCGAATTTTGTTGATGAAAAATTAAGTACCAAAACAAAGGTACTTTATTTCTAAGTGTATTGTTATACAGAAAAAATTGTCCTAATATTACACCTGGCATATTTATCAATAATCAGTCCATTGAAATAGTTAATTCTGCCAAAAATTTAATAAAATAATAATAAAATAAAACTCCGACTTGGTCAGACCACATTAATTACGCTTGCGGAAGTACTTTTTCTATACTGAGAGTTTTTTGGCCAACTTAGTTTTAAAGACCTTTTAAAATTAGAATCCTCCTTGCAAGACCGTACCTTCTTCCTACTTTTTTATATGGATGGAAGAAAACTGAATGTTACCATTAACAGTATACTTAATTCGGTATGTGTACGGTAGATAGACGCTCTAGAGTATAAATGTTTTTTTTACAGTTGTATGGAATCTCTCTCGATAACCTTCTAAATCTGAAGGTATTAGTTTTTATGCTCAAAATAATTTATACTCAACAGCCTGATCATCTGTTCAGATTGAGATCGATAGCATATAAAAGACTTATATAAACGAGGCATTTCTATATATTCTATATATGTCCCTCTGGAATCCAATTCCATATAGCCTTCAAACATTAAATAAAATCAGACATGTGTTCTTGTGTGTGGAACAGTACAAAATAAATAAATAAATAAATAAATAAATAATTAAATAATAACGACTAAGGAAAATTAAAATCTCTAAACACCGACAGGATTTAAATTCCTAAAACGTTAGCATTTTTTCATTAAATGTGCTACAAACTAGTTACTTCAACATATTTTTAAAATATTTTCAATTAAGTACCAAATTTGACTACTGAAAATAATCACTATTTTAAGAACTAAACATGCACACATGATAAAAAAAAAAAAAAAATATTTAGCAGAAAAGAAGACGGCTTAAAATATATTTAAGAAAATACTAAAGGTAAACAATCACTTGATTATTGAAATAACTCTTTATTTATTTATAATTGTAGGAAATATAATATGTAATATGTTACATAGAGTTTTATTGAACACAATTATATTTCTTATACAAACATCTAACTTCAGATTTGAAATTACGAAAGATAGCAAAAACCAAATTTCATGTACATGCAAGTATCAACCCAATTATTGTTCCTTCATCTTGCTTTCTCACACAATTAGAAAGAAAAGGAAAACTAGAAAACTTTTTCAATGTAAACGTAGACTGAGCATTGTAATTTTTTCTTGAACAGTTCCCGATAAGTTTGTCGAATTAAACAATGACTATAACTAAAAAAAAAAATAATAAAAACAATTTTTTAACGTTGCCCTGGTCTAAGTCTATTCAAGATAAATTGCAAAACCTAACCCCAATTTAAGGTCCTCCGGCGCTTCAAAACTCTTAACTTAGTAAGTCCATTTCTGTAAGTATGTATTGATATTTGATGGACTAAATTTGTAAGAGTTTGAAAAAAGAATTTTTTATTTTCATTATAAATTTTTTATGGGCGTGGCCCTGCCCACTTTTCTAATCTCAAAATTGTATAATCATAAGACCTCAATATGTGTGTGAAAAGTTTTAGAAAAATTGGTGAAGTTTAAGTAGCTGAAAAAGATAAATTTTTTATGGGCATGGCACTGCACACTTTTCTAATCACGAAATAGTAAAGTCATGACAGTTCAATATGTGTGCAAAGTTTTAGAAAAATCGGTCTAGTGCAAGTACCTCAAAATTATTGCCCCTATTTCGGTTCTCCACTTTTGTAACAGTTTGGTTGTCTTTGGCAAATTGACATTTCTATTCTCAACTCAACTGACGGTTGACTATTCAGTTGTGCATCTATTTTTTCGTGGTATTACCGTTTTCAACTTTGAACAAATTTAATCGACAAAAACGTTGAATACACACAACTGCTTAAGAGAAGTTGTGTTATTTATTGGCAATTAAGGTTGATTTTTTTTAAAGCGGAAAAAATGGAAAACAAAATGGAGAGATCATAAGGATATGTACATTTTTATAATAATTTTTCATTTCATTGCATTTTTGATAGCTACTGTCAGCAAAAAATCTAAGAGCAGCACATAACTTTAATATAGGAGGAATAGCCACCACGCGACCAGGTGTTTTTAGGTGATCTTTAATTTCATCCAGCAAATAACAAAACGCTTCTTTGCTTAGTCGGAAATAACTTATAAGTCTATAAATATAAAATAATTATTTAGTTTCGTTACTCATTAAAAATATAAGTATGGCCGACTTCCTAAACGCAAGTTGCAATTTATAATTTAAAAAAATGTGTATGCAATCCTAAACATGTCTTAAGTGCAACCTTGCGTTGCAGAAATTTTTTTTTGCATTTTATCGGCATTTAGGAATGCTCATGGATCTACTTTTTGTCTCTGCAATATAAAGTGTTTAATTATTTAAATTAATAATCTGTGATTTAAATAAACTCTAGCAATTATAAATAATTATTTAAATTTATCAAATGTTTGCATACAAAATAAAAATGATGCGCGATTTTGACAGCTGATACGTAGTAAAATGAGTTGCCAAACGATTAGGAACATTGGACATTGCTAAAAAGTTTACATATGCGTTTACGAAGTGTATGCATTGTAATAATGCATTGCAACTTGCGTTTAGGAAGTCGGCCTATACTTGGCACTGGGCAGCTCAATATGGTTTGAATCAATACGAATTTTTCTTCTTGTATGTAGCACATCTACACAAGAGTTTTTATTTTCATCATAACATAAATAGACACTTAATCCATTATAAATACTTTTTAATTCGGCACAGCAGTTAGAAACAATTTTAAGAAAAATTTTTTTTTATTCTCATTTGCCAAACGTAATATTTAAAGTTAGCAGATCGATACTTTAAGTTGGCAACTTCATAGCAAACTCAACTAAAAACAGTTGAGTATCACAATACCTAAAATGAGTTTGGTTGTGCATAAGTTGGGTTGACTCTCACACAACCAAACTGAGTTGAGTGGTGAACCGCAATAGGGGTAATAACTTTTTTTATAGGCGTGGCACTGCCCACTTTTCTAATCACGAAATTGTAAAGTCATGACAGCTCAATATGGGTGCAAAGTTTCAGAAAAATTGGTAAAGTGCAAGTACTTTAAAATTAAAACTTTTTAATGGGCGTGGTCCCGCCCACTTTTTGCCACCCATTAACACTCCCTGGTATGTGTACAACAACTTGCCAAAGTTTACAGTTTCGGAGTCTATAGCTAACACACACACACACAGGGTTTCACTTTTATATATATAGATAGATATATAGATAGATAGATAGATAGATAGATAGATAGATAGATAGGTAGATAGATAGGCATACTGATTTTTAAGCCTTTAGTCTTTTTTGTTAACTGGCTTTGAACTTCATGTATCAAGATCTTTGCATAAATTTAAAAAATCTCTCTGAAATGATTCAACATAATACGTCAATGTAACAGATATCTATTTGAAAAATTCAAACTTAAGCCGCTAAAAAATTTTTTTAAAATTTTTGTTTTTGTTTGTTTGTTGTTTTGTTTATTTTTAGTTTTAATGGCAAGGTTTTAAAACCATAGAGCCAGGGTATCCCACACAGGTTCTGTATCCGTAAGTCGACCTATACCTTCATATGGGAAGTCGGAGCTGAATGCGAATATTCTTTTTTTAAAAGTATTGCGAAGGTTAATTGAGACTTCGGGTAACTGTACCTCAGTACCGCTAACCGACGCCACGCAATTAACCAATGCGAGAGTGAGACGCATAACTTTCGAAGCCAGATAAAAAGGACGGCCTGATTGGCCTTAAGAGATAATAGCAATAATGCGCGAGCCTTGACCCGACCAGAGCTGAATCACGACAGTGTTGTTTTTGTGCTGAGTTATCAGCTGATAATTTTTTTCTAATCTTCTTTTAAACTTTAGCTCTCAAACTTCAGAAATAAAAAAACAATTCTCTTTTCTTTCTTATTTTAAATACCAAACCTCATATACAAAATATGAAACACAAACTCTTTTTGAATAGCAATTACCTGTATTTCTTAAACGCGTTTTTTGTTATCATTAATATAGGTATATGGTTTTAAAAAGATTGTAACTTGTTTGCAAGTGAATATTTGTATATTTGTTTTTTTTTTATTTTAAGAATTACACTTGAGAGAATATATATGTATAAAAGTTTAACCCAAAGAACTAAGATTGTGTTTCTCCTCCCCAAAGTCGTTCTATAATTAATACCAAACATTCATACAGAAGATTTTAAGATGGCTACCAAGATCACCAAATTTGACTGCACCATATCTATTTTTGTAGGGCTATCTCAAAGACAAAACCTTTTAGCAACTAAAAGAAGATTGAAAGGAATTGGTTTTATAACACAAGAAACACTCATCAAATTTATGGAAAATGTTCATAAAAAAACAATACATTTTTGCGTTAGAGAAAACGGTTTTCATACAACTGACTTAACTTTTTATAATTAATGTAAAAAATGACATAAACTAAATTTAATATTTATTAATAAATTTTTTGTTTTTTTTATTACATTTAATATTTGTTTAGAAAACAATTTTATTAGGTACTTGAGCCGCACCCTGTACTTTTAAAATACCTAAAGAAATTAATGCTCTCATAAAAACCTTAACCCGAAAACCTCTGTAATTAAAGCATTCTATTTTGATATTTTATGTGCAAAATATTTCGACTGTGCGCCACTGTGCCAATAAAACGACTTTAATAGTGTATTCCCAAACGTTATCATAAATCCACTTATTTAAGGAAGTTTTACATATATTTTTAATTTGAATGAAAAATTAATTTCTTGCCTTTGTTTTAAGCATAATTATGGCGTTCTCCAAAACTACTAAGAATTCTTTTTCAAACCTACAGCTGTCACTTGCAACATACACCACAAATATCTCTATCTAAAGCATTAGAACAATGATATTTAACAGCAGAAGTATCAGAAAGTAATGAGGCAAGTAAGGAAAGAAACATACATAAACTGGCAAAAAAAAAGAAACGAAATGTAATTAAGAAAGTTTTTAAGGGACTTAAATCAAGTTTTTTTATGTACAATATACATTAACTCTAACAGATGCAGATACATAAATACTTACTTAAGTAATTGGTAAAGGTGAATAAATATGTACGACTTTAACAATTTATTTGTATTTACAATGAGATATTTCAAAGGAGAAGTATTAAAAAGCATAAACAGAGAGAAAGAGGGAGAAAAAACAAGTAAGAAATCTATATTCGGCCGTGCCGTAGAAATCTTTAGTAGAATCGTATATACCCTACACAACGTGTAGTCATGCAATAACAGTAGTTTGTATCACCATTCATCTAATATGAAATACGTACATAAATACATATAAAAACTTCCCGTTGTAAAGTTATAAATTTACGTATGTATGTAAAAAAATAAAAAAAAAAAATTTAAAAAAAATATAAAAAAAAATTTAAAAAAAAATAATAAAAATATTAATATAAAATAAAATAAAAAATAAAAAAAATTTAAAAAAAATAAAAAAAAATTTAAAAAAAATTAAAAAAAAAATAAAAAAATTATAATAATATAAATAATATACAAAATAAAAAAAAAATTGTTTGGCTTAGCTGGGATTCGATGCCACATATACTCTAACCAGTATACCACGTTTGTATGTATGTATGTTGTTGTTGTGAAGAAAAAAAAAACGAGGTGGTCGTGGTTTTTTGCCCTGATTTTTAATGCCGATCTACTCCTGAATATTTCTAATTCAGGGTTCAGGCGATGTCGGGGGGCTTCAAAAAGTTAATTTCAATATACACACGGACATACGGACAGACAGACATACTTACAGAGCTTAATCGACTCCCCTATTCATAAGCTTTCAGAAAATATATACTTTATGGGGTCGGAAATGAAAATTGTAGAAATTTCACACGGAATGACAAATCTATATAAGTATACCCTTTTTCACTGTGTGAAGGGTATAATAAGGTTTAACTGAGTTTAACATAAAGTAGTTTATAACAAATTCTATCAAGTTATAAGAATTTATTGTGCGCAACAAAGTGTTGTAATTATTTATGTCTTGCCATGAACATTTTAACTTCTTTTGCATTAGTACTACAATTAGTATTTTATTTTCTTTAATTCTAATCCATTCCTTTTAACGAGTATTTGCAGAGTAAAATAGTAAGACAGACAGATTTATTTAAAGTATTTAAAATAATGATTTAAAATTGATTTTTAAATTAAAGCAAGTAAATTAAATTTTTTTTTTTTCTTAATGTTATACCTTAACACAAATGCTTTTATTATTTTTCTTATATATCGCTACTTAGTTGCCAAGAAGTTAATTGAAAATACCCTTTACCATCATGCACATAGGTATAATGACCTCATCATAGCATAGCCTAGATTTCAGATTTAATCTTAAACGACATTTTGCTTTATTTTTTCCAACTTCATTTTTGATTTTGAAGATTAAAATAGTAAACTGTATTCTGAAATTCAAGCCCTTTTACTTAATACCCGTATTGACTATCTCGGTTGCTGAAAAATTATTTTACGTTTGTAATTTGTGTTTTAATTTTTATGCCTATATCTCAGTTTTAAAGTGATTAGTTAGATATTCTCATATGTAAACTCTCATGCAAGTTGTAAGCGAGAAGCCGAAAAATTATTTAAAATCGTATTATTTTTAAATACCTTGGAAAATCCTAAGCCCTTTAAAGGGTTTAAAATGAGCTTAAATTTGGGGCAAAAAATACTGCTGTTGGTCAGGTGACAAACATACTATGGGCAGACGCAAATCTTGTGATATCGGAGCAGATTCTAAAATTGAGTAGACCAACAAGAACTGGTCACACGGAGCAGAGAACTCATCTAGCTCGCATGAAACTATCTTATGAAACGACATGTAGAGAATATCAAGAAGAGGATAAGTTACACTAACTTTGCCAATGTCGAGCGTTTGGGCGTATTAAACGAGAGAACTTTAATATGGACACTATGCAGAAATTGGAATATTTAGGAACTTAAATTGGAATTCTCTAAGGAACTTCAAAGAAGGGACTGTTATTTATAGAATTGGGATTTTGGTTTATTAGGAGAATTTCGTTTCGCTAGAGCTCAAAATATGCCAATTGGGCATATGGGTTTTGGCTTTTTAATGCCCCTCTTTTTATACCTGCCACTGAAATGGTAGAGGTATATTCATTTTATTATTCTGTTTGTAACAGTATTTCAGTATTTCAACTAGTCTGAATGCTTGTGGCTTTTATTTATTTTGCTGGCATTTATTTTTTAAGGCTACCTGTGGGTAATGTGTCTTTGTTTTAATTTCGGTGACCGATGAAGTTTTATTTTCGCCTTTGTATTTTAATTTTTATTGAAATTTCTTTGTTAAAGGTTGCATGGCATTTATATCACGAGGCGCATATTCCCTATTTTAGAGCTATAAAGTAATGTAGATCTAATACTAGAATTGAATATTATTTTGAAATGACAAGAGAGAGGCAGAAAGAGAGTTAAAGATATAAATAATTGTTCAGTTTACTATTGGTTTTTTTTTTAACTTTTTGTATTCGATTGCCAATATCTGCACCGGAGCCATCAGTTGTCCTTCAAAAAATATAACAGAATCAATCAGTGTCCTTAATAATCTTATTACCTATTTTTAACATACTTTTTTACATTTTTACATTAAAATTTTTTTTCTGATTTAATATCTATGAAGTTTTAGTTGCAATAACAAAAAGTAGAGCTTTTCTTAGAGGCCGCACTTTCAAGTTTTGCATTTCAAGGGACAATACACTCAATTACAATTTTGCATTAAAGTCAAGCCATGTAAAACGGTTGATAAGAGTTATTTTTGTAATAAATTGATGTTTTTTCACGTGTCTGTTTGTACAAGTATTTCACCGCAAATAAGGAATTTTCGCTGCGAATATTCGTCGTCAAAAATTAAACACAATTTGTTTGCGACAGTCTTAGGGCTCGTAGCCGGTCAAAATAGGTAAAGTGTTGAAACCAAATGTTGCCAATATCCTCCTCTTCAATTTTTGTGAACAAAAATTCGTTCAACATGGCCCGATAACGATAGCCATTGACTACCGCCACTCCTTGCTCATTTTCGAAGAAAAATGGCCCAATTTTGCCTCTGGACCAAAATCCGTACCAAACAGTGACTCATTTTGGGTGTATCGGCTTTTCAATGTATGCGTGCGGGTTTTCTGTGCGCCAAAATGCGACAATTTTGCTTGTTTACATACCCGCCAAGATCAAAATGAGCTTCATCTAAACAGATGATTTTTTTTGACAAAATCGGCCAAAGTAATGTCGTAATATTTTCCAGCGTCGTTCAAGCGTAAACACAACCATATTCATTCAGCGGAAGGATAAAACGAATTATCTGTCAAATCAGACATTAGCTAAGTGTTACCATTCACGAAATAAGCACTAGTTGAAAAAAAAACGTTAGATGGCGGACCCTTTATATGAATGGTTAAGACATTACAGTGAACATATTGCATAGAAGTATTTTCTTAGGACAACTTTTGATGAAAAGGCAACAACAATATTTGTTAACCATTGTTAAATCTTTATGGAATACAAATAAGAATTAAAAACAAAACTTAATTAATTTTTTTTTTGTTTTAGTAATGTTATTTCGTATACATATATCGTTTATACGAAGAACTAACGAAAAACTTATCTATAAGTTGCATAAGATCATTAATTATTAATGAACAAAAAGAAGTTAAAATAATCCTTTTTTATTTTAGCAGTTAGAACTGGATATCTAAATGATTTAACCTTTAAAAAGTTTTATTTTAAAAATATTTTCTACTATTTTTTACCTTAGAATCAAATTATTTTATTTTTACCAAATGTTCATTAAAGCATCAAATACACGGCATGTTTTTTAACATCTGACTAGTCAAATTCCATACTGCTAAATACGAACATGTCTTGTGTTATCTTTAAAGCATTACTTCTGTCAAAACATGCCGTTGGCAGTAATCTCTGCTGCTAGAAAGAAGTCAGCGGCGGTTTTCTGTAAAAGTACAATTTTGACAGACATGCAGATTTTCATATGTCTCACAAATTTTAAAATCAGATGTAAAAAACATGCCCGGCATTAAATGTTTAATTAGTAAATGTTGAATTATGTGTGTTTGTATTCCACATAAATAATATTAAAATAATTATTTAAAAAAAGTTTTACATGTATTTTAGCATCTTTAATTACATTTGATTTGAAATTTTTTAAACCTGACATTAAAAATTTGTGGATTTGTCATTAAACACACATTATGTTGCAACAATGCTTTTATTTAAAGCTAAATTAAAATTAGAAACAAAAATTCATAATTGTCTTGTTAAATTACATTCAGTTTTCATCATTTAGATTTTATACCATAATTCTGTCATTAATTTTAATTTTTATTATTCTTAAAGAAGAACAAGAACACAAACACATACATACAAACATTTAAAAAAATTCACACAGGGCCATCAACACTAAAATAAACGTACCCCTTTTCAGTTATTCTTCTACGGCTTATTATCTTTTTCTCGCCATATTATCTACAACTACAACAACAATTTTTTCTTTCCTCGACATTGTATTTTTTGGTTAAATTTAAGGTGTGAATTTATTTAGCATAAAGATAAAATATATAAAAAACAGGAATGGATAACAAGTTTTTTTAAGCATCCAACCGAGACGTTTTTGTTTAAAATTGACAGACCTTAACTTAAATTGTGTAAAAATATACAACTTTTTCTCAAACTTCTTCAAAGAATTTAGCAATATTTTTTTTTTATAATTTATCGGGATTTATTTTTTTAAAAGCATATTAAACAAGTAAGAGCACTATATTCGGCTGTGCCGAATCTTTTATACCCACCACCAATTTTGTGTACATTTAAAGCACAATATTTATTATTTTGTTAATCGCTATGGAATAATCTCTTTATAATAAAATATGTATCACTTTCTTTGTAGAGGGTGATTAAATTTTAATGGCCCATGTTAAAGGTAAACTACATCTAGTCTTTAAATTTGTTTTCTGCATTTCATTTGACATTTCTCAATCTCAAACTTACTCAATTTGATCCGTGGAAAGATACGCAAATGAACAACGCTTTAAAGTTATTCAGGTTTTTTATAAAAATGGGCGTTTAAATCAAAATGCATTTTGTGCACTTCGTAATTCTTTTGATCAACATAATCGTTCAAATTCGTCCACAATCGGGAGAATTGTAAAAATATTTAAATTTCTGCAAAACAGGTCTGTATAAAATGTTAGAAAATCTATGAATGCCTTCTTAGTTCGTTGAATGGGAACCATTGCTGTTTTTGCGATAGTGTGGCAAAAGAGCAGTCAACCTCGACTCATCATCATGCCCAACAGTTGAGCATCAACATTGTCATTGAAAATTTGGACCATCAGATAGAGGAGTGGCGCCAAGGATGGAGGGGCCATTTGACTGATATTTTGTTAAATATATAATTGAACCATACAAATATTATCATTATAAAAAGAAATGATAATAATTTTTTAAATAATTTGCGTTTTATTTAAAATCAACAACAATCAAAATGTAACCACCCTTAATAACTTCAATATGATAGTAAAATATTTTTGTAAATTTAGTCTTTTAGTGAAAGTGGTTGTTAAAGTAGGCGTGTCAATAAAGTTTCTGCTAATAAATAAAACTTAGATATTTCAATATAGTCCTTTATTTTCCCAAAAACTTTGTCAATAGAGAAATTACATGAATTTAAGATAAACCGTTATATGGGAGGTAGGCGTTAAAGTGGGCGTGTCACCTAAACATTTTGGCACAACAATTACATCGATTAGAAGGATATATGTAGCAAATTTCATCATCATACCTCAAATTTTGGCGGTTTTATGAGCTTTTAAATTTCATTAACGGTAGATAACGTGAAAAGTGGGCGTTATAGTAGGCGTGTCAAAGTTGTTTTTGCGAATGAGTACAACTTAGGTGTTTCAATGTAGCCCTTTATTATTCCAAAATCTTTATTAATAGAGAAATTATATGAATTTTGGGTAAAACGTTATATTGGAGGTGGGCGTAAAAGTAAGCGTGGCACAATGATTTTCCGTTACAAAAAAGCGTCTCACCAGAAAGCAAAGTGTGCAAAATTTCAGAGTCGTACATCCAATTTTGTTCCTGTTATGGCGTTTTTGTTTTTATATACCGAAAAATACACTGTGCGGTATAAATTTTCGTACATTTTGACCGATAACTCCTCTCCTAATGTATAGATTTAGACAATTTTCGGGGAAAAATATTGTCTTTACCCAGGAAATATATATTCGAAAATTTCATGAGTCTACGTTAAGGCGTTTGGACACAATTTTATTTTATTCGATGTTCGAAGGACACCTACTCTTGCTTTTCGAGCTATAACTCTCTTCCTAATATTCCGATTTAGCCCATTTTCAATACCAAACAAACCTTGTCTATAAGAAAGATTCTGGCAAAATTTGAGCCCCCTAGCTTTTTCGGTGCGACCTCTATCGTGCTTTCAACAGACGGACAGACGGACGGACATAGCTAGATCGTCATAAAATCAAACCACGATTTAGAATATATATACTTTATGGGGTCTAAAATGGATATTTCGATGTGTTACAAACGGAATGACAAAATGAATATACCCCCACCATTTTTTTGGTGGCGGGTATAAAAAAAATAGGAATTCAAATGTAAATAAAATTTCTATAAACTTGACTAATAAAATTTAAATCTAATAAAAAATAATTATGTCAAAATATCTTTACATACATACATATGTATGTATGTATGTATGTGTATGTAAGTATATATACCAAAAAAATCCATATAAGTCAACTTGTACATCCCTGCATATTGTAGGTGCAGAAAAACAGATTTAGATACTGTGTTTTGAGTTGAGTGAACAAATGTGAGGTCGGATGGGTTTCAGGAGCTTTTTGGCGCTTATATTATTTCTTCTTCTTCTTAAACATATTTTATTTCATTTTCATTTTGTAATTTTTCATCAAGTACAGCAAGCTTCATATTGCCTTTAGGCCTGCACTAAAAGAAGGACAGCATCACAACAAATTTTACAGAAACAGAAACATTATAATAATGTAAATGTTCTTGTTGTTTTTGACATATTTTGTTACTGGTTGAACCCGGGGCGCCTTGCTGGTCCCAACAATATTTTCGTATTGTATTAAAAAAAATAATTGTGATATTGTTATAAATGCAAATGAATAGTCTAGAAACGTTAGTGCAAATGAATAATCTATTGGTGTTAGTGTAATTGCTTTCGTACTCCTCTTTCTTTCATGTCCGCATATGCATATATTTCATGGCAATCTTCTAGTATCATTTCAATAATAGCGGTGCAATGCCCCATAAAATAGTTATTGATAAAGAATTAAAAAAATAAAAACTATTTATATTTAATATTTATATTAAAAATGGTTAGCTACGGCAATGGTATCAAAATATTCAATAACAAATTTTATCACAGTCATCAAAAAATTTTTTAGATAGACGAGTTCAAGATGACAGTCAGAAAGACAGACAGACAGAAAAAATTCTAAATAGTAGTGTTTTGTATTTTAGATCATTGACTATGTGCACCGCTATCAAAATTTTAAAAAAATATTTCGCATGCATACACAGTTCTTTTACAATCTTATTATATAAGTGTAGATTTAGTGCTGTTTCCCCCTCGAGCAGTTATTTGAAAATGTACTGATATGAACGAGTGTTGAAAAGCAAAAAATGTTTTAAACATTTTTTCTTCAGTCTTGTCTGATTGGCTGATGTTTTCACAGAGCCACAGACAGACAGACAGACAGTCATCGTACAAAAACGGCCGCATAAAATGACTGCATTAAAAATAATCAGAGTGGACACAAAGAGTGTAAGAAAATATGTATGATGGAATGGACAATTGGTATGAATGTTTATTTGCCCTGCTAAAATAAAATTTTATTTAGCATTCTTTTCTTTTTTGGGCTTTCATTCATGTTCTAACAATTCACATGAATGTATATTCAATGTTAAAGGATTTTCGTTGAATTTTCGATGTCTGGGTAAAGACTTAATTTATTTAACTTGAATTTTTGGTAGTAATAATATTGGTATAGAAAAAATAAGCTGGTTCAATACAAACAAAAAATTTAACTTATGAAAAATTTAAGAACAAATCAACTAAAAATATTTTAATAATTATTGCAAAATTTATGTCACCAGAATACCTTCTGTAACTAAAAAATTTATTTTTATATTTAATTATCCAAGCCTAAGGTCATACGTAACAGTTTTTATTTTTTTTATATAAAAAGCAACACAAATTAAACAATGTTTTATTTTGTTTCTCAATATTTCGCTACTCCTTCGAGTAGAATCTTCAGAAAAATTAATTAACAAATTAACAAAAACTTAAAAATTTTTTTTTTTTATACTAATAATAAAAATGTTTGAAACAAAAAAAAAATTTTTATATTTTTAATTGTGTGTATGAAATTTCATATAATCATGACGTGGGGCAAAATAGATAAAAACCTGTTAAACGAAAACAAAAATTTAAATATTGTAGAAAGTACCGAGCACTTCCCCCGCAAACGTAAAAGTAAAAATAAAAAGATTTTTACTACAATAGAATTAATATTTATTATTTTTAGCAATTTTAGAAAAATCTAATTTCTTTAAATTTTATTTTGTAATCTTACTTTCTTTGCACAAACAATAATTAATTTAATTGTTCAAGATTATTTGAAGTTCTTCCCAGTTGTGTTGCTAGCATTATCATTAAGCTGCTTCCGCCAGCATAGTTCAAAGTCAAACATTAAACTCATATTGTGGATCTCCATATTGACAACTTCTTTTACTAGAGTAAAGGCTTCATTAGTCTTTACTTTCTGTTGTCGTTCTGTGACGTGCCGTTCTGTTGTTTAATTTTTGTGGTTACTTCTTTTGTAAAAAATCATCTGCCTTAATTTACAAGGTAATCTTACAAACACAAGCTTATTATATTTTTTGTTTATTTTTCTCGTCAAAGTCCGTACATAAAAAAAAATTGTTGTGTCAGATTTCATCTATAAGCAAACAGAGTCCCTATGTTGCAGCCACCTTTAAAATATAGGCACCTAAATATCAGCTGTTTCTCTCTCAATGGCCGTCACTTAACGTTGAATTCTATTTTCTACAGGTTCGTTCGCAACGGCACGGAAGGTAGGTAGGTAGGTAGGTAGGTAAGGCTGGTGCAAAGTTACCCTCACACCTTCACTCGGAGACCATTACGGTCCATTGTGACGCCTTAATAGAGAGAAGAATAGAAATATTTAGGATAGAAGAGAAGGAGAAGCAGACCATTCCAGAGTCTCCGGCGGGAAACGAACCCGCAACCCCCAAACAACTGACTTGTCCTGTACTGACTAGTCCACAGGGGGTGTGAAGTTACCTTCACCCGGAGACCATTACGGTCCATTGTGACGCCATGCCAGAGTCTCCGGCGGGATACGAACCCGCAACCCCCAAACAACTGACTGGTCCTGTACTGACTAGTCCACAGGGGGTGCAAAGTTACCCTCACACCTTCACCCGGAAACCATTACGGTCCATTGTGACGCCTTAATAGAGAGAGGAGTAGAATAAGAATAGAAATATTTAGAATAGAAGAGAAAGAGAAGCAGACAATTCCAGAGTCTCCGGCGGGAATCGAACCCGCAACCCCCAAACAACTGACTTGTCCTTTACTGACTAGTCCACAGGGGCACCCTAACGGCACGGAAAGTAACAGAACAATCAACGACTTGTACACATTTTCTATTTAACAGAATGAAGTCAGCTGATTCGGAACGGAACAGAAAGTAAAGACTAATTATGCCTTAAGTATGCAAGCCTCTTTATACCCTTCACACGACAGTGTAAAAGGGTATATATAGGTTTGTCATTCCGTGTGAAATTTCTACAATATTTATCTCCGACCCCATAAAGTATATATTTTCTGAAAGCATATGAATAGGGAAGTTGTTTGAGAATTATCCGTCAGTCCGTCTTTCTGTCCATCTGTCCGCGTGTATGTTAAAATCAACTTTTTGAAGGCCCTCGACACCGCCAAGACCCACGTAAGATATCAAAATATTCGGGTGCAGATTGGTATTGGAAATCAGCATAATCGTAACATAACTACCTTACATATGTTAAATATAAGAAGTGTAAAATATAAGATGACGTCTGAAATAAAATTGCGGAGCGGATTTTTTTTAACTCCAACAACTATGTAAAAATTCAAAATCAAAGATGGCGAAAAAATTTAAAACTAAGGCAAAGCTACGATGTGGTCATTACACCTATCTTTATGTTGGTGAAGGGTATTATCAGATTCGAGACGGCCGAATATAGCGCTGTTACTAGTTTTTTTCATACTTTAACTAAAAATATTATGTTCATGTTTATAAAATTTTTTAAATCGTTTAAAAAAGACTTACATGAGGTAATTTAATTGCGTTGAATTTCGAATGTGAATATGTCTAATGTATGATCTAGCTACTAACATAAGTTACACCCAGCAATGTCAACTATTTATAACCAAAAGCCGCTAGGCTTTAACTCAAATCGCACTAGAAAGCGCTAAAATTTTATTTCGGTTTTATTTTCGTAAATATTTTAGAAAACGCTATTATTTTTTAAATAACTTTAGAGATAATTTTGTAACTTTAGCACGGGTAAATATTTTTTTCGTTATATTTTCAAAAGTTAACAAAGCAGAAATTAAAGTACAATACTAATATGTAAGATGTAAGATAAATAAAGGGTGTCCAAATGTGAAGTATCATATTCGTTTAATTTAAATGTTTTTTTGAGATTTAAAAAATATTTTATTTTAGTTTATTACAAAAAGGTTCTTGCTAAAAATTAAAAAAAAAATTTAATTGGTCTAGTGAACCTCCCGACACTGCCTCGGCAGACTTACAATCTTTTACCGAAATTCTCAATCACTGTTGTCAAAACATGATATCTGCTCGATAATGCTATTTTAAAGCTCTTGAACTGTTGAATAATTATTGCTGTATACTTCTGAAATGAAAAAACTCCACCAAAAATGGTCTAAAGGTGCCAAAACACACGATCTTATTAGTCAATTCACTTGTCCTCCACGAGATATAATGCGATATTCGAAACTTTTTTAGAAAAGCTCCATTGTTTCTCTTGATATGTGGCAAGTAGTGACGCCATCTTTTTAAAAACCACAAAACTATTCTCCATGACAAAATAATCAATTTTTGTCAGTGAAAGCTTCAGATCATCTCCCTGTAGCGATTTCCATTGACCATTTCTACTTCAAATTTGTACGCTCTTTGCAATGTGTAAATGAAATCTATGAATATTTATATATTACTGAAGTAATATATGAATGAAGTTCATATCGTTAACATTTTGAAAATTTTACAGAAAAAGCAAAAAACTGTTTTAAACTAATGGCATAGTTTCGATCAGAATGATTTTCACCAGTATTATAAACAAAGCTGTAGGATATTGAATTCTTGCTAAATAAAATAAGATTTTAAAATATTTAATAAGCCTTGTTAGTAACATCCATTGGTACTCTTATGAAACCAAAGGCCCTATCTATACATTAATACAAAGTAGATTAATTGTATTTCTTTATTATTTATTAGAAAAACGCTGCTTAATGAATTTAATTATATGTACACTCTTTTTATTTATTTTTAATTAACATTAATATTATGTGTAAATTAATTTTGCTATTGCAAAGAGTTAAAAGAATTGGAATAAAGAAGAGTGAGTTTAGAAAGTATTAACTAATTTTTAAAGGGTATGCTATCATAGAAATAATGACAATCTTTAGGAAGTACAAAGTAGTGCAGCTACTTCTTTTTAAAAACTTTTAATCTTTCTTTTTCTTTCTTTTCAACTCAGATAAAATCGTTCTTAAGGCCGTGCCGAATCTTATATACCCTTCACAACGTGTAGTCATGCAATAACAGTAGTTTGTATCACCATTCATCCCATTTAAAATACGTACATACATATAAAAAACATACATATATAAAACATCTCATTGTAAAATTATAAATTTACGTATGTATGTTTAAAAAAAAAATAAAAAAAAAATATAAAAAAAAATTTAAAAAAAAAATTAAAAAGAAAATTAAAAAAAAAATTAAAAAAAAAATTTAAAAAAAATAATTAAAATAAAAAAAACAATAAATATAAAACAAACAAAAAAATAAAAAAAAAATTTAAAAAAAAAATAATAAAAATATAAATAGAATATTAAATAAAAAAAAAAAAAAAAAAAATAAAAAAAAAATTTAAAAAAAAATATAAAAAAATTTTTTTTGGCTCAGCTGGGATTCGATGCCACGTTTTCTCTAACCAGTATACACGTTTGTATGTATGTATGTTGTTGTTGTAATGTTGTTTTTGTGAATAAAAAATCGAGGTGGTCGTGGGTTTTTGTTCATATCTCAGTTGTTTATGTACCGATGTTTCTAATTTTCGATACCGTTCTATTCCCGAATATTTCTGATATTTTAATACCTCACCCGGGTCCAAGCAATATCAGGGGGCTTCAAAAAGTTGATTTCAACATACACACGGACAGACGGACAGACTGACAGAGATTAATCGACTCCCCTATTCATAAGCTTTCAGAAAATATATACTTTATGGGGTCGGAAATGAAAATTGTAGAAATTTCACACGGAATGACAAACCTATATATACCCATTTTCACTGTGTGAAGGGTAATAAAATTGCATTAAGCCGTTACAAATTTGTTTGTCTATAATAAATAAATTGTTCAACAGTCAAATCTATCAATTTTTTTGTCAACTTTCAATGTTGTCTATACAAACAATCAGTTAAGTAGATAGGGCCGTTTGTTTTTCGTTAATAAAAGTGGTAATTTTGGTCAAATAAGTCCAAATTTTTTTGCAGATGTGTATTTCGATGCTATGAATCAGAATCAACAAAAAATTCGATTTTGGATTTTTTATTAGTTAGGGCCGTTTGCGTTTCAGCTAACGATATGTAACTTTTGTAGTCTTATAAGTTTTTCTCATTTGAATACAATTTTTTAGAAGTCTTAGCAGAATTATTCATTTAAATTTAGAGTTTTTGGTAATATTGGTTTGGTTTCAGGTACAACGTTTATTATCAGATAAATGGGGATCTTTGATTTGTTCCGAGCATTATGTTGAGTTGTTACTTAAAATTTTCACGAAATAAGTCACAAGTTTTATGGTACGAATTGAACAAAAAGCACAATTGTAGTAAATAATTTTATAATTATTATTTTGAAAATTTTGTTTTTGGTGGTAATTGCACTAATTTTACCTATGTCAGTGCTAGCAATTTTAAGCTGATAATTTTATATTTTTAATTGTTACCTTATGGCAACACTGCTAATAACTCTAAACAATTTATGATTTTCATACGTACATAATAGTCAACGTAAACGTTCTAACCGCCCACTATTAAGTGTCATAAAATCACTTTGTCTTTCTTACTTAACATTACATTAGATATCAAACTTTTTTTTTTTTTTGTTTTAGTTTTTCTTAAGAAAACACTTACTAAGCAAAAGCACACACACAAACGAAATAGGATTACCCAGAAGGTTTTTTCAGCATAATATTTTTTCGATTTATTATTTGATCATCTATTTCTTCTTTTATAATTTATGCAATTGACAAGTTTGAAAAATCTGGGGCTGTTTAAAATATCAACTTTTGATTAAAATTAAATACTTTAATGTACTTATTTCTGGTAGAGGGTAGTCATTTAGAATAAACTGTATTTTTCTGATTAAATTTATATGGAAATTTTAAATTTAAAATATCAAAAAGGTTCATTGCTTTCAATCTTTGTTAAAGTGATATTTGTAGAGCTTGTTAATTGATAATTCAGTTCCACTGTTCAGAGCTGCAGGGGGATTTGAAAAACAATTTCAATTTCGTTATTGAACGTGTGTGTTTTGTAACGAGAATTTTATAAATGACTGACAAGAACAGACAAACGAACATAATCCTATTGTAGCTGGTGTAATTTCTTTTAAATTGTTTTAACAATTAATCATTTGATTCGGAGGGGAATTGTTGGGTATTTCTTGTTCTCTTTGATATTTAAATGATTTTTTTTTTGTTTTAATATAAACAATTAACGATGTTAAATAGATTTTTCTGACAGAATACAAATTTTTACCAGCTCAAGTACTTTCCAAAAATTATTTTTAAAATGTGTAATTTAAGAATAAAATAATTTAACTAGACAATGTTGGATTAGTTCAGGAATTGATGAAATAACACATGTGGAAAAAAGTAAAAGAAATACAAACGTCATTAACTACAGTGGCTTAAAGTGTGCACAGTATGTTTGTTATTTTGCGAATACATTCTTTAAGCTCTGAATGACATACACTTTATCTTTGTATTTTTTTTTTATTTGTTTAAGCGCCCTTTACCGTCATTAATATTAACATACATAAATAAAATATTGAACACACGTCAATATGTTCACTTAATAAATTTCTGCGGCTAAAAAAAGTTCATATAAAATATAGTTTTTTGCTACACTTTTACACTACAGTAGGAGACATATCGACCCTTGTGCGCGAAATTAACGTATGTGACGTTTTTTTTTAGAAATCGACTTTTTATACAAATTGGTTCAACATCCATTATTTCACACAGAGAAAATAGTATCGGTTGTGAGTACCATAATTATTGCCAATCGCAAAGTTTACCATGTGCTAGTAGATTTTTACGGTTTTGTCTAAAGAATTTCGTCTCGTCAGCACTAAGAATTTATTATTCTTGCAATAGAATCTTTATAACCACAAAAGAAAAGTTTAATTGCAAGAACTGAAACATTTGATTGGAAATGAATTTGATTACATACTTCTTTCCTAAGTGCATCTGCTGATAAAATATTATAGCGTTAACTGTTTTAGTTATGGAGATAACACTGTGTACATTTAATCGTATGTAGCAGTGTTATTTACGTTTTTATTTATTTAAAAGTAATAAAAATGCTCTCCTGCAAAATTTTGTTTTTGTAACATACGATACTTTCGCGCACAGGGGTCGATAAAATGAGTATCCAAATTTATGGTATGATTTTCATTTGAATAAGAGATGTTTGAATTAGAGATATTAAAAAAAGTTTTATTTCGGTTTTATTAAAAATAGGTTCCGGTTAAAAATAAAAACCATGTCAGTCAAGTGAACCTCCCTACTGCTTTGACTGGCTACCAAATACCAATACTTTCAAACTGTTGTCAATGGTTGATCTGTACGATAATGTTGTATTTAAGCTGTTGAGTTGAGTTGTTGAGAGTTGTGGACTTATTGCTATAAACTTACGATTTGAAAACAGCCCACAAAAAATTGTCTTAGAGTGTAAAATTTAACGATCCTAGTGGTCAATTCAATTGTCCTCTACAAGACAAACCGCGATTTTTGAACTTTTCTTCCAAAAGGAGCATTTTCTCTTGATGTGTGGCAAGTGGCACAATCCTGGTAAAACCACATATTCTCTATGTCTGAATCATAAATTTTTCGCCCCAAAAAGCAACAGATAATCTACCTGTAGCTATTTCCATTGACCAAATACTTCAAGTTCGGACACCTAAAATAAGAAACTGAAAAATACAAACTTGTTTGTATGTGCATTTTTTCTGAATTTAATTGATTTATTTATTAATTTGATAAATTTGGTGTTTGAAAATAAAATATTTTTTTAAATTTTTTTTCTCTTTAAAAGTGTTCTTATATCCATTACCTACTGTACTTATGGTTCCTTAAGAAAGTAGTTGCTGCCTGAACAACGTGAATTATTTATGGAAAAGTAGTAGCTGCATTAATAACAACTGCAACACTGCCTTCAGTTATTTATTGAATATTTAAGTAAGCAACTGCATGTACAAATATTATTTCAATATTTCAATTCAATACTGGATATGCAATCAATGTGTGTATTTTTAATAAATTGCCACTACAGTTACTTACTTCAACAGAAAATAAGAAAAGAAAAATATTTAAGCTCAAATAAAAATGTATTTCTGTATGTTCGAATGGAAGAGTTGTATGTTTTTAATTTGTTTTTTTTTAAAAAATTTTGCTTTTTAAAACTGAGATTTAACAATATTTAAATTTGTCTTTGTATAAATTTTATTTAAAACACAACTGATTTAAAATTGGAGACAATTAAAGAAAGTGAAATTTCATGACATCCACCCCCTAAAAGAAATCTATTGAATCTGCAATGCTGCAAAAGCTTAACATATTTAAACATTCTTTGAAATGCTAAGTTTTTTTCTATCTCATAAAATAAACGATAAAATTTAATTTTAACTGTTTTTCTTGATAAAAAAAAAAATAAAAACTAAATCCTTTGCTTTAGATAAAATGCATACATTCTGGACTCTTGAGCAATTAAAATTTTATTCAATAGCTTCAATATAATACTAATTTTTTATTAATTCGTTGTCAATTAAGTAGCAAAAATTGAACACACTTTTACGGTTCTGGAGAGTTAACGATGTGTCATGAACTCAAAAACTTTAAACTAAAAACCAGGGAAAATTTATTCATCAGATTGGCTTGATTCGTCAGCTGATTTTTTCTCACTTATTTTAAAGTTCAGCTGTCAAAGTCCATAGATAAAAATGAATCTCTCTTCTCTTTTTTATTGTAAATGTCGAACCACATATAAAAAAAATATCAACAAAATTGGCTTGATTCGTCAGCTGATTTTTTCTCACTTATTTTAAAGTTCAGCTGTCAAAGTCCATAGATAAAAATGAATCTCTCTTCTCTTTTTTATTGTAAATGTCGAACCACATATAAAAAAAATATCAACAAAAAAGTCTCTGCTAACTGCGATTGATTACCTATTGAATAAATATGCCTTGATAAAAACATAAACACTACCGCTGTATTGAAGAACTTGTAATCGCATTACTTTTATATTAACCTTTTTCTAAACCAAAAGCTAAGCCTATTGAGCACCTGAAACGGTTAAAAGTGGCCCAAAGGCTACATCACACGATCATAGCGAAAGGAACCTGTTCTGCTTTTCAGATCTGGGAGAATATGTGCTTATATGCCAGGTGGATATACTGGGATTTCTGCAAGCATTAGATTAACTGCTGGAAGACCGAGTACAAGGGAAAAGGATTAACATTTCACTTGATAACCAGCCTGTGTTTAAAGGCGTGAAGCGTGTGGATGTGGACTCGAAATTTGTGATTGAATGTGTTTTGAAGCTCAAGAAGTGTGCCTCTGTAAATGAAATGATGCTAATGAGGGTAAAGCATTGACATGAATGAGGAGGCGGACACGCTTGTGAAAAGGGGAGCTCTTGCAGCAGTCTGCGAACCGAAACCTAGAGTCGCTGTAGGGTCAGTGATGGTTCGGGCAAAGGTCTTAACTAAAAAGGTGAATGGAGACAACCACATGTGAGTGCTATAGTGAAAATTAATCTGGGGCGGATACTAGCGATTACCATACACACTGTGATGAAGATTATTTTTTATACCTGCTACCAAAAAAATGGTGGGGGTATATTCATTTTGTCATTCCGTTTGTAACACATCGAAATATCCATTTTAGACCTCATAAAGTATATATATTCTGAAAATGGGTTAAATCAGAATATAAGGAAGAGAGTAATGCCAAAAACTCCACGTCCTTCCAACATCGAATAAAATCCAATTGTGTCCAAACGCATTAACAAGCCATGAAATTTCGAAAGTATATTTCCTGAGTCAAAAAATATTTTCCCCCGAAAATTGCTTTAGTCTATGAGTTATTTTACGGCTTCAATACTTTATGGTTTCCGTTTTCGTCGCCAAAATCTAAGTGTAATACCACGAAAAGAATGATGACAAAAAATCAGAACAGAGATGTAAACGTTGTCAAAGATCAAGTTAATTTTTCTGCAAAAAATGCAATGTTGCAATTGTTGAGTCATATCGTAAAAAAATATAAATGTAGATTTTAAATTAAAACAAATGAGTTTTTAAATATATGTAGTTTTGATGTAGTAATAAAACTTGCTCTTCTATCTCTACATTCTATAGGATTAATAAAAAAATACTAAATTGTGCCCAGTGTTCTTAATCAAACACCATTTTTTTTAATAACAAAAAATCTGATCTGTTTTTAAATCTTTAGTTACCTCAACTACCAAGTCTAATAAAGTTTTTCCAAAAAAAATAAAATTGTCTGGGACGAATGGGTTAATAAACATTGGCAACACTATACAAGCAAGATGCAGCCATAACTAAATAAAAGCGTAAAGTGATGAAGTTTAGCAGGTGTTTTGTTAATGTAGCAAACGTATTATTAAAATTGTTATCGTAACAAATTTAGTTAGTTGTTGTGTATATTTTAATCTTTAAAGTTAACCATTTACGGCTCCTGTCACAAAGTATAATTACCCTAATTTAACAAGAACATTAACAAGCCGCCAGTATCATTAACAAGAACTATTAAACTTCTCGGTTGATGTTTTGCTTTTCACCATTTTACGGCTACTTAGCCAAAACATTTTGAACAATTTATTAAGAAAATTTTTAAAGAGTTTAATTGATAAAAATTTATAAAATTTATTTTTAAGTAAAAAAGTTTAAATACATTCGAATTTGTTATCTTTGTAGCGTTAAAATTTATTATATATATATTGTTAAATCTAACAGCAACTTATTAACTAAAGTGCTTTCCAATGCATATTTATTCAAAGGGTAATCTTAGTTCGTTTGTTAATTATTTTCTTTTTAAATAATTTTTAATTTTAGCAGTATTTTATCGTTCGCATATTTATTTAAAATCTCAAACTTCATATTTTAAAATATAAGCAAAAAACTTGCCTTGATACTAAACGTCTTTTGTGACATTAAATTTGCCTAACTTACAGCTAAGCTCATGTTAAATTATAATCGTATAATATACGATTATATTATAGCGAAATGGGTCGTTAATATGTTTTTATCGTAATGAGTTAATTTCACGCATGCGTTTACGAGTTTTAATATAAAATTCATAGCAATTTGAAAAGTAATCATGTCATATTAAGCAATGTTGAATTTAATAATTCTCTTCACTTTTATGTGCGTAGATTTATTGAGGGATGGTCAAGATTATAAAATTAATGTTTATTTATTTATTTAATTACAGTTTAATTGTCCCTCAAAAGAACATTAAGAATGCAATTCTTTTATTGCTCAAGAGGAAACATTATAAGCATTTTACAATACTACCTTACACGCCATCTTTTATTTGAAACTTTCAAATTGTTAACTGTATTTTACTAGTCAAGCTCCTTCATTTAATAACTATATAGTTATGGTTAAGAAAAATATATTTTTCAATATGTTTCCGAATTTCATTTGTTTATAGTCTTCTAATTAATCCCTCTTATTTAATACCAATATTGTTAGGGTTGAAGGAGACAAAGCCGTAAGTACTATATTTGATCCATATATCCGCCATTTCCTTTAGGACACCATCTTGAATTTCAGCTTTTTCATATTGTACTGCAATTTATTAGCCCAGCTCTATCATTTTATACCCATATTGACTCAGTTAGTTAAACATAGATTTGTTGGGTTTTCCCAGGAATAACTTTCAAGACCTCAGCTTACAATACGGTGTCTCAAATGTCTTTAAAAAAATTGGTAACTTAATTTATTTGCAAAAATATACATTTTAATCAGGCTTGAGTTCATATTAACATTCTTATTGTTACAAATAATTTTTTTTAATTGTGATAATATTTTTACCGACACTATACATTTTTTACTTTGACGACGATTTAGCCATAGTTTTTAAGGAAGAGCTCTAAAAGCATACAATATTTATATACAGTTAGAAATGTCTATTTAAGTTATAAGGCGTTTGTAATGGACATTAATAATGACTTATTTCCAAATATTTTCACTATATTGATACCGCATACAGGACTGCGCAACATTTGTTTGCTTTTAAAAGTTACTTTCAACCATCACACGGACAGACGGGGTAATTCTCATTCAACTCGACTAGTCATAAACTTTTAGAAATTTTATCTTTTTTTGGGTCGGAAATGAATGTTGTTGAAACAACAAACGCAATGACAAAGCTATAAATACCTTTGGAATCACAGATTAAGGGTACAGTTCATTAAACGCACTATAAGGAAAACTTTAAATTCATGATGGCTGCCACAACAAAATGGCGTAAAATCAATTTATATATAAGTCAATTCTAGTAATTAAAATGTGGCAAGCTCAACCCTCTTATTTTTGGTATTAAACGACAGCGCTTGAACCTTAAAATACAGTAAACAATAAAGAAGTCAAAGATGGCGTTAGATAAAAAGTGGCGAAAGTTTTTTCTCAACTCTATCAAATTCGATATCAAATGAAAGGGCTTGATTAGCAAATAAAAGCTAACTATATACAAATACAAATAATAATAAGCAATAATAAAGCAAAGTGAGTTGAATCTTAAATCTAGGCTTAGCTACGATGTCATCACTATATCTGATGCGGCACTACCGGATATAAAGGGTGTTTTTTTAAGCCCGATAGAACTTGAAATTGTAAAAAATAACACAAAAAATTAAATTGTAATCAAAATTTTTTTTTTATTCGAAAGATCAATACGTGACATTAACATTTGAAAATGATTTCGGGCATATGGGCACCGCGGCTGTTCTTGACGAAGCGCATTCTGGACGTCCAATTTTGGGCCACTTTTTCGAGCACTGCTGGCCGTATGTCACGAATAACACGAACAATGCTGGCCTCCAAGGCGTCAATTGTTGCTGGTTTATCAGCATAAACCATTGACTTCACGTAGCCCCACAGGAAATAATCGAGAGGTGTCAAATCGCACGACCTTGGAGGCCAATTGACAGGTCCATTTCTCGAAATCAATTTATCGCCAAATTTTGATTTCAATAAGTCGATGGTTGCGTTCGCCGTATGGCACGTAGCGCCATCCTGTTGAAACCACATCTCCTCCGGATCAATGTCATCCATATTTTCAAACAAAAAATCATTAATCATGGTGCGGTAACGATCTCCATTGACCGTAACGCGAGCTCCGGCCTCATTTTTGAAGAAATAAGGTCCGATGATGCCACCAGCGTGAAAACCGCACCAAACGGTGCATATTTCTGGATGTAATGGAGTCTGTAGGGTCTCTTGTGGATTGGTCTCGCTCCATATGCGGCAATTTTGCTTATTAACAAACCCGTTAAGCCAAAAATGCGCCTCATCGCTGAACACAATTTTGCGATAAAATTGGACGTCCAGAATGCGCTTCGTCAAGTACAGCCGCGGTGCCCTTATGCCCGAAATCATTTTCAAATGTTAATGTCACGTATTGATCTTTCGAATAAAAAAAAAATTTGATTACAATTTAATTTTTTGTGTTATTTTTTACAATTTCAAGTTCTATCGGGCTTAAAAAAACACCCTTTATTAGTCATTCATGTTCTTTTTTTAAATCCTGGTAATACATTTCATAATAATTCTGTTAATAATATACATAATACTGTAAGTGGAATAGTTTAACAAATAACAAAAAATAAATCCTACATAGTCTTTAATACAGGGTGATGAATTAGAGAGGTTCTAATTATCAATAATTTTAGTACAACAAGTACCAACTTCATTACCTATTTATAATATGTAATAATCACCCGTGACAGTAACCTTGATGAAATCAAAATACCTGAGGAAAGAGACGTGCTATAAATATGACTCTCCGGATTGACAAAGCCTAAAATTCGAAAACTTTTCGGTTGACCAAGTGATCTTTTATGCTTGGTTCTCATTTTCAGGCTTAAATTAACCAAATTTTCTATTAAAGAATTACAAAAGCACACAAAAAGGGAAAATAATTGACTTTAAACTTACAAATTATAGATTATAAAAAGTTCTTCCTTTTTTCGTTACCCTGTGTTAACATTGGAAAGCAGATTTCTACGAAGCGCTTTTTTTTCCAAAGAAAGTATAAAAAAAAGAGAACAAATTTTAATTTTAGACAAATTTTTTCTTGTGAAATTTAAAAATTCGAGTAAAAAGCTTTTCCTAGAAAAATATTGTTTTTTTTTTTTTTTTTTTTTTTTTTGTATAAAAACAAGTTTCCCTTTCTCTCAAAACAAACTTAACTCTACTTCATTACACTCATGAAGTAAGTTCGTACGTTAGTTTTCTCTCTTTATTATTTAGTTCACGTAATACAAATTTTCATTCAACTTTATACATTATTTCATACGTATGTATGTGTGTACATAAATTTATTGTGTTTTTACACTATTATAACAAATTTGATTATTATTGTTATTACGAGCATTATTACTGCCATACGGCCATGTCTATACGACTCTGACTCGTTCTCGTAATACAGAGATGAAGTTGAAAAAATTAACATCATCAGTATGATTGTTGAGAAACTAAATTGCAATTGTAGCCAAAAAGTACAAGCAACTTTAAGGAGAAAGAATAAAAGGTTTTGGCATGAATATTTCCGGGCCAAAAACTGAGTTAGTGTATCCATACAAATAACAAGCAGAAACACAAACGGATACAGACACAAATATATTTAAGCAACAACCATAACTGACAATGAGCAGCAATATTGAAAGTTTCGGTAGTTTTCCTTTAGTTTTAGTTGTGTTGTTTGCCAAATATTTTTATGTACATATTTTTAAAATCACAGTTCACTTTAAGGCATAAAAGAAATGTTCAGATTTAAATATTTTAAATTTTGCACAAATTTTTATTGTTTCAAATAATTTAGAGATTGAAAATTAAAATAAAAACTTACAATAAATTTGTTCTTGGTGATTTTATTCAGAAAGCTTTTAAAATGTGTTTTTTTCTTTATGAATTAAAATTAAAATAAAATTGTGTTAGTATTTAAATAAAAATAAATAATTATTATAAATAGAGTAAGCACGGAAAACACAAAAAAATCAAGAATGGGTTTCAACAAACTTGAGAAGAATCAAGAAATTAGGACAATCATTAACAAATTTAAAATAACTAGACATAATATTATTGTAGTGTATTAACATGAGTTCAAAACGAAACTAAACTTTTTATTAATTCATTTTTCTTTTGTTATTTACACTTTTGCTTATTTTACATTAATGGTGGAGATGCCAGATTTTGATATTAAGTTTAATATCCAAAATACCAGAATATCAATATCTAATTATCAAGATAAAATTACCAATGACTTTTTTAATTAACATTAGATTACCAATTAAACAAAGAATGTAATAAAATAATGAAATTTTCTATGTAAAATTTTTTCAAAATTATTTTTTGATACAATAACATTATAATAATTAAAACAATAATTGATTTCATAACGATGCTACACAAAGGAGTAGTGAAATAAGGAGAATATAGAAATATTAAATAACACTCTTTTTATACCCACCACCAAAAAAATAGTGGGGGTATATTCATTTTGTCATTCTGTTCGCAACATATCGAATTTTCCATTTTAGACCCGTTTGTCCGCCTGTTGAAAGATCGATAGAGCTCGAACCGAAAAAGTTATGGAGCTCAAATTTTGTCAGTATATTTCTTCCACAGAAAGTTGATTGAAAATGAGATGAATCGGTAAATAAGGAAGATAGTTAAACCTCGTAATTCAAGATAATTTAAAAAAAAACCATGTCCTTTCAACCTCAAATAGAATGCAATTGTGTCTAAACGTATTGACGTAGAGTGATAAAATTTCACAAGTAATTAAAATATTTTTCTCAAAAAATTTCTCAAATTTATATAGTACGAAAGGAGTTATAGATCAAAATGTACGAAAATTTATACCGCACAGTGTGTTTTGCATTCTACTTAAAATTTAAAACGTTATAAAACTGACAAAATTAAATGTATGAGTTTGAAATTTTGTAAACATTTTTGCATTTTGACCGAAAGACTTGCAATAACGCAAAACAAGCTGACACGCCTACTTAAGTCAATGTTCGCAAAATTTCAAATCAAATTTCGACAGTCTTATTACATTTTAAATTTTAAGTAGACCGAAAAATACACTGTGCGGTATAAATTTTCGCACATTTTAAACTATAACTAATTCCTTTCAAAATGCATAGATTTAAGCAATTTTCAGGGAAAATAATATTTTTTATTCAGAAAAAAACATTAGAAATTTTATGGCTCTACGTTTATGCGTTTGAACACAATTGCATTTTATTCGATGTTGAAAGGACATGGTTATTGTCCTACTATTGCACTACGAGCTATAACTAGTATAAGAAATATTCTGGCAAAATTTAAGACCTCTAGCTTTTGCAGTCCGACCTCTATCGTGCTTTCAACAGACGAACGGACAGACAGATGGACATAGCTAGATCGTCACAAAATGAAACCCAGACTCAGAAAATATATATTTGATGGAGTCTTAAATGTTACAAACGGAACGACAAAATTAATATACCCCCACCATTTTTTTTGGTAGCGGGTATATAGATTCGATATATACTTCTTAATTTTTAATAATTAATTAATTAATTTTTAATAATTTAATTTTTTAATAATTAATAAATTTCTCTTAAGAATTTTTGCAGAAAATTTCACTAAATTTGTATATCAGTCACTTGTTTTTCAAATTCAAATAATATTTTAAGAATATAGTTGACATTACTTGTTTTTGTGAAAAATTCTCAATATTGTTTTTTACTTTTTTACAAACTAAAAATTTTAAAAAAGTTTTAAATTTCATAAGTTTTAGCTGTACAGGTATGTGTATATAACACTTATAATTTTTTATTAAATTTTTATTTGCCCAAAAACTATTAAAATACTTTCCATTGTATTCATAAAAGATGTTTTGGGTTTCTTGAAGGCTTTTTTGACATATTTCTGTTGAACGTCTCTCAAAAAAGCCTTTAATAAAACTAAAATATTTTGGTAGAGATTTTTGTTTGGCTTTAGGTCATAAAAACTCAATTTTGTTGTTTTATTTTTAAAGAAAAGATTTTAAATTTGTTTATTTATTTTATTCGAATATTTCGGCCTACTTTGTAGATTATCATTAGGGATATTTAAAAATATTTTAGATATAATTTTATATCGAGTTGGAAAACAATCTTATTTATTTATAAGTTAATTAACAACTCAACTAAACTAAAATATTTCTTTATGGACACGGTAGTTTATCTATTTAGAAATTTTTAAATAAAATTTCTGCATTTAAAAAGTGTACGAAAATATTATTTTTTCTCCATAGAAAAGTCTGTTATAATTTATATATATTAATATTTTTTTCTTTTTATAGAAAATTATAATAAATTTTCCGTATATACTAAATTTTTGGACAAAAATTAATCTTTCTAGAATATGTTTAAATTAACTTTAATTTGTACAAAAAACCTTTTTCAAAATATTCTTTTACTTTGCTAAGTTTTTTAATTTTCGTCTAGCATAATACTAATAAACTTTAATATATTTAATATTTTTTTTTTTGGCAAATTTTTGATGAGTTTTTCCATAACCCTCTTAATAAAAATGCGAAACTTATTGTATCAAAGTTGTAAACAGAATAATTTAGTAAAGTTTTCGATGTTAATGCCAAAAACGTACCCACATTTAACTAATTGAAACTCGATATAATTTGTATTTAGTTGTTTCCATTATTTTCTCATTTTATGAACATGCCAGAGAGTATGATGATGTTATTGTCAGTCTACCCATACGTATGAGTATTGAATAATTGAAGTTTCTGTGCTTAATACGTACTGGTGTACTCACGTTTTATGAGAACAATTAGCATTGTCAACTTAAAGATTTCAAAAAGCACCAAAACCTTTAAAAGATCCTATAATTTTTAAAAAATACACAATATTTACAATTTCTATATTTTATTTCTATTTGATTTATAATTTTATACATTTTCAAAATAAAAAAATCCAAGTAATTTTCGTTTATTAGATGTCTATGACAAAAAAGTGAATTTGCAGGGGTTCAACTGGTGACGAACTGATTAAATTTATGTACAAACACTAATGATTTTGATATTAGCGTGTCATTGGAGATCATGTGTTTACATGAATATTTTAACAATTGCACAGCATCCGCTGTTACATGAGTTAATTTTGTTTAGATGAATTCCCAGCCTGCACAAAAGTACGACAATGTCTGAATCAGACAAGTCTTACAAATATCTGACTTTTTTTACGACATGTCTGTCAGAATTCGTGTCAACCACTTCATATGTTTGGCGGTCAGAAGTTTGACAGAATTCTAAAGAATTCTTACTTGTTTACCGACATTTCTTACAGACATCTAACAGATGTCGTACAATTTTGCAGGCTGGGTTGTATAAGATCTTTTGCATGATGTTGCATTCATTTTTAAGCACATCATTTATGACAAATTTCTTCGCATTTAGGGAGTTATTTATAATTATTGCTCTTACACAAATAATTAAGAAGTATTTAAAATGTAATTTGCTTTGCACTACTTCCAATTTTTTTTGCTGGGTAATTGAGTAATTTTACCAATAAATTTGTAAACTCGAATTTTAGTAACAGCTGCAGATTTTCTTCATTCATAAACAATCCCAACATTAGGTGTAAAGGTTGATAGTACCCCAGGTCTTTTAAGCGAAACAAATTTTTTAAATTTTCGCTTTTATTAGGGGCATAAGGAAGGCCTCAAATAAATGTCCATAAAATTTTGTTTTAAATAATAAATTTTGAAACAAAATGTCGCTTTCACTTTACAGTATCCAATATAATAACTATTTTACAAGAAAAAAAAAATACAGCTTTAAGTTGCCTGTTGACCTTTGTTATACCTTTTTTACTCAACTGCTAATGGAATTGAGGTTAAGTTGCTATCGATAATCGACATATAAGCTTATAAATATTTTATAATTTATATCATCTGGCCATAAAGTACTTGGAAGTTCGTTGGGTGTCCGTTATCGCTCAGCGAAATTGTGAAATGAAAATTTTTTGGTTATCAATTTAATTTTCTTGAGTTTCTCTTATTTTTAATGCTTTTCTATACAAACTGAAAAGTACGTTAAATATTCCAATTTGATTTTTTTTTATATCCACGATGTCCGATTAACTTTAAACTTAGCTTACATATTAAGTCGGTTCTCGGAACAATATAAGTTTATAAAAAGCCAGTTTTTTATGTCTCATATTATTATTGAAATCTAAAAAAGTATATTGTTACAGATTTATTTTAAATAGCTTCATTTACATTCTAATTTTATTTTTCTTATATTTACAGTAGTTTAAGTTACAGTAGTTTCCTTTGTATTAGTTTATGCACATTTAACATTTCGTTTGGTTCGCTGGTTGTTCGAACATGATGTTAAGTTATATGCAGTCGAGGTGAGTTATTATGTGCAGCATACTCTTAGGCACTTTTATTATTCCTGTATATTACTTAACACTAACATTAAGTCTTAATTTAAATGTAACGGCTTTCGAGTAATTTACAGAATGAACTAGTGTGTACATACGAGAACTTTGTCGAATCTTACAGACCACCACTTTATTACTTTATTACAGAAGAGCTTGTAAAGTGCGTATCAAAGTGAGTTTGATATTAAAAATGTATAACCATAAGTGAAATAAATAAAGAGACATAAAAACATTATCTGAGTGTGTTTAAAAAAACAAAGTGGTCTTTATTTTATAACTAGTTTCAACTGTTTTTATTTGCAATACGGGAAGTACTCAAGGGTTATTTAAAGGAAATAAGCCACCGTTTATAAAAGGTATAAACGAAACAATATTTAAATTACAATAAATTGTAAAAAAATATACATATAACTTACTCATAATTATTTCTTTAAATAGTTGCTGGTTAAAAGCATTAATAAGCTGAATACCTGTCATAACAGAATCGCTGTTAATTAAATATTTCGCCTTATCATTTTCCTTATTTATAGTCTTAAATTTTTTTTCTATACCTTCAACTCCATAACATTATAAAGGGTGTTCCATACACAATGTTTATTGTGAGTTACACTTTAATGTCAACTGTTTTTGATAAAGTTTATCTGACATTTCTTTGTTTTAGTGTAGGGAAAATTAAAACATGGAGAGATACACATTGCGTTAAGATTGTTGATTCCTTTTACAAACGCGAGCGTTCAAATCAAAATATATTTAATGCTTTAAAAAATTGCCTTCATCTACGAGACTCATTTTCACTACAGTGAATTCGTTAACATGCTGAAATGCCGCTTTTAGGTAAATGAGAATCCACTAGTTATTATTGAAAGGAGGATGCATCCACAAAGACTTATTGTTTGGTGTGGTTTATTTTCTTTCGGCGTAATCGAGTCGGCGTAATCGAGTCGTACTTCTTTGAAAATTAGGACGGCTAAGCAGCTACCATTAATGGTGTTCGCTATTTCGAGATGATAATGGACTTTTTGTGGCCAGAAATTGTGGATATGGACCTGGAAGATATGTGGTTCCAAAAAGATCGTGGCACTAGAAACAAATAGTACAACGAAGCAATTGATCTTTTGCGCGAGAAATATAATGGCAGTATAATCTCACGTCTTGGCGATGTTTATTGCCCGTAAAGAATAGGGGAATTAAGAGAAAAGGTGTACGCTAATAAGCCAAGAATAATTAAAGAGCTGAGATGTATGAAATAAATAATTAATTTTCAACTCAGCTGTTTAACACAACATATACAAAATCATATACTACTTGATGGACAGAGCTACAGATTATTCACATATTCAATCGCAATATATGACAACAAATTGTGTTCTCTAGTAGAAAACGCAGTGTAATTTAAAAAATGTTACTTAATTTTAAACCGTTTATAATATGTTTGACTTTTGAGAAAATGGTCTTTAGTAAAAACTATGGTATGTTGGGACAACTTGTGAATACAGTTATTAAAATAAAATTACCTTTGTAATAATATTGTTTATAATTTTTTTTTTTTTCAAGTCAATAAAGAATTTTAAACTTAAGGATTTTTTCCTTAAAATTACGCACTCTACGCGTTTCTTCTAAAAGATTTAAGATGTCATCGCTGATAAAAAAAAACATTTAATGTTCATTTAATGCTCAGAGCAACTTGTTCTTCTTATTTATACAAATATTCAGCGCATACATACATTTTTCAATCTTGGTATATTTAAATACGTATTGTTTTCATTTTTTTCATTTTTTTTTTTTTTTTTTTGATTATTGTATTCTAATAATAATCCTCTTTAATACTTAAGTTAATTAACTTTTTTGCGTTCTCTAATATGACTACACGTATGTATGTATATGTATGTGCTTTAAGACAGTGAGTAAAAAAACTACAAAAAAAAATTGTAAAAAGAACAGAATTTAAAGCACATTGGATATAGGGTAGGATTTTTTTCCCGGGAGTTCCCGTTATTTAATCCTCCCACTTTCCCGTGATTATTTTTCGGGATCCCGAGAAATGAAAAAAGTGGCTACGACTCGAAAGCATATGTTTTTATTATGACATTTCTTTTTCATAAAAATATTTTCTTCATTTTTTTTTTTTTAACTTTATGTTTAGAAATATATTTACAAATAATTTGATATACTTTTTAAGGTAATGTGTTAATTTTATAAACTTTTTTTTTAATATTAAAAAAAACGAAACTGTTTTAGATGGACAGCTCAAAAATATGGTTTTTGAAAAGAAGGCTAATGACACTGCTGCTCGTTATGTGCAAAAATAATTTAATGTAAAGGCCGAATCACATGCGGATTATGCATCATTTGAGATCATTGCACAAAGCAATCTGGGAGAAAAAGTTAGCTGATATGAAAAATCAGAAAGAACTGCCGTCAAAAATAAAAAAAAAAACTCAGCTCACGTTTCGAATACTTCAAAGTTGCCATAAAGAAAGAGTTAAAATTTGTTAAGGGAAGTGGTCGAAAAACTTGAAGTATTATATATGTATTTGTTAAATACATTTGTAACTATTCGTCCAACATCGCTAGAAAGTGAAGGAGTGTTTTCTGTAACAGAGCAATTTGTTAATAAAATCAGAAATTGACTTTCTAACCAGTCAATGAACGCTTTGAGCGTATTTAAAGATTATTTTTTATGTCGTTAAAAATTTTTATATTTTTTTCATTGTACCTTGTATTTACATGTTTTTGAAATTGAGTTCTAATGATTTTATTTTTGATCTCATAGCTGAAGTACCAGTATTTTTCTTTTTGTGCTCATATATGATCTCGTATCTAGAAAATAATATTTTTTTCAATTAGAAATATTTTTACTCAATTTCTTTATTAATTTTTATAGTGTTTCTTTTACTAATATTCAAATATTAATCAGGCTCGAGTTCATATTAACATTCTTAAAGTAAAAGGGTTGCTGTTGGGCAAAAATTTCAATCTAACTCATTGTGGTAAAAATATATGAAAAAGGAAAACTAAAGTAGTTGCCGAATTCAATTAACTTAAGTCCCGTGAGTTAAATAGATGATATTTACAACCAACATGCACCTACCGATCAAAGAGTGCTGATGATGAAATCGTAGCTGGTTTCGAAAATGCATTCCACTCGGCTAGTGTCGGTAAAAATATAATTTTTCAGATTATTCTTTCATTTATCACAAATAAAAAAAAATAAAAAAAAAATTCTTTGTAACAATAAGAATGTTAATATGAACTCGAGCCTGATTAAAATTTGAATATTAGTTTAAACAGAAAAGTTCGATAAAATTAAAAAGTGTTTCTTTTACATTATAGACTATTTTATGCTTTTTAGTAAAAAGTTTTTTTACTTCTTATTTATTTTGCTGCGGGATCCCGGGACATTAAAAAATAAATCTTGCATTCCAAGAAACAAAAATTTCAGAAAAAAAACCCTAATTTTAAGTTACCAAAATAAATAAATTGGATATTGGAAGATTTGTATATAACGAATTCTCAAAACACATTTAGTAAAATTCCGTTTTTCCGTTTAATAGTAAATGTTAACAATTTTCAAGTGCTGTTTTAAAACATTGATTAAGAAGTTTATACAAATTATTTCAAATGATAAATTTGTTAAAAATTATGCATAAGAACAAAGACTTAAAAAACTTATTTAAATGTATTTTTTTAAGATGCAGTAGCTTTACTGTTGCTCACTGTTTATGTGTTTATGTCATTACAAGTGACTGTGTCAGTGTATTTTTTATGTGTTTTTGTTTATGCTTATGTGTATTTTTATACAAATTTTTAATTATAAAACTTTCTACTTTATTCCAGTTGACTGGAGTAAAGACAAACACACATACGTACATACACTTACACGCACAAACAGCGTGTTTGCAAAAGACTGAAATATTTTGCAATTTATTTATTTTTTCCTTTTTCTGTATATTTTTTTTTACAAACTTTAGACATTAACATATTGCAAAGCAAGTTAATATAATCATTTGCATATTTTCGGTTTTAAAGACAAAACTTTCTGTTCGTTTTTAAACAATATTTACAACGTTATAAAAATAAAAAAAATAGAAAAATAGAAAAAAATAACACTACCAAAAATGTTAATGGAACAGCATTTGTTTCTGCTGATGCTGCTTGTAGCTGGCATTTTTTAAAAACTTTTGCAAACCTATTAATTTTATGTGAATAATTGAATAAATAAAAATTAAATATTCATTACTAAAACTACTACAACATCTTCAATTACATATTAATTTTTTTCAGCTACAAGTTAAATAAAAAAATTAAAAAAAAAACTTTGACTATTAAAAAAAAATTTGTAATAAATTAATACATTTTTTTAACAGGAAGTGTAGGAACTAAAGAAATAAATATAAAACACATGTAAAAAAACACTACTCAAAGCCTTTATTAGCTAGTTTGAAAAGAACAAGATTAAGGGGAAGGCATATCATCAACAAAAATTAATTATGCCATTAAAAGTTATCAATTACTAATAAATATTAAACAATTTCAATTGAAGTTTAACACTTTTTTGCGAAATTGCTAGGGGCCAAATAATAATTGTTTATGTATTTTTCAATGGTAAATTGTTTGGATTTATACGATAAAAGCATTAAAAATAGTAAAATTATATTGAAAAAATACAGTGAAAATTGTTGTATAACTTTTCAATTTTACAAAGTTTTATTTAAGGTTGTTGTTTACCATCATAAAGATTATTAACATTTTTAAATGGTACAAATACTTTTCAAGGAACTTCTTTTTTTATTAATACATTAAATAGGTTTTTGCAAAATTAAAAAGATTGAGGCCGTATTCCTAAAAAATATTTTAGTTTTATTGAAGGCTTATTTGACAAATTTCTCTACAACATCTGTCAAATAAGCCTTTAATAAACCTAAGATATTTTTTATGAATACGGCCCTAATAATTTTATAACATACCAGACTTATTTCTGCGTTATAGCTATAGCAGTTCTTACAAGTTATATAATACTCATGATCTTTTTTTAATAAAAGAAGTAATTTTTCGTTAATTTTATTTCGAAAAACGAAAAGTACTGAGAGGACATAACGGAGTGTCACTAATTTAGTTTAAAGAACCTATGCCCACATACATAGAAAACACATAATGTACCAAAATGTGAAAAGTACTATTTTTGTTGTCGATAATATAATCAGTCGTACCACGGACTTAAATTCCCTAGTTTAAAACTTTTAGCTTTAAAAAAAATAAGAAATACAAAAATTACCTTAAAAATCCGAAAAAGTAACTTTTTGGTTGCCTGATTTTGTTTCAGTATCATCTGGGATCGATAGTCTCTGAATTTAATAATATAGATTTATATAAGTAGAAAATATAAAAGGTACGATAAAAATACGAAAAAATAGCTTTTTGGTTGCCCACAATATTTTCAACCTTATCTCCGATCAATAGTCACTTATCTCAAAATTCTAGGTTTACAAACATTATTCAAAAGTTAATATTAACAAAAAACACCACAAACGTAGAAAAAATACCTTTTTTGTCGCTCAAAATATTTCCAATCCCAACTCGTATTAAAAGTCCCTAAATTAAAAATTCTTAGGAAATACAAAAACTTGGAAAAAGTACCTTTGCTGATTTCCATATCAATGTACAGATTCCAGGTGTAAAATGTTTTGATATTTATTTAACAATATAATCACCAATTTTGCCCGTTTTCCCATTTTATAACCATTAAAGGTTCGAATTTTGTAAAAGATATTTCTAAGTGGATCTATACATCAGACTATATACTATCGATTTTATGTATCAAACTTTTAGCGTTTAGTCTTTCAGTCAGTCACGTTACTCTTTTATATATAACTAGCTGACCCAGCAAATATTGTTTTGTTATATAAATAATTTTTAGGAAATATTTTTTTAGTTCAATAAAAATAACTAACTTTTCCTGAGTACAATGAGTACGGTACAATGTACAATGTAGTACAATGTTCTACGGTACGCAGATCTATCTTAGTTATTTAGGTGAGGCACAAATTGTCTCTTGGGGTGAGTAACCCCAAATATTTAGGAGTATGAAAAAAATGTTGACAGATTTTCAAACGTTTATTTCTATTTTGGATGGACTATAAGTCTTAGGTATATTATGTAAAATCTTAATATGATCGGTGCAGCAGTCTGACCTACCTGGGGGGCGTAAAAAAGGAGTGGCATTGAGGGGAATAAAAAATAGATTTTGACTGATTCTCAGACCTACCCGATATGCACACAAAATTTCATGACAATCGGTCAAGCAATTTCGGAGGACTTTAATTATAAACACCACGACACGAGAATTTTATATATTAGATTGGTGTCCCCAAAATTAACGCACGACTTAAATTGACATGGGAATAAATAAAAAAAAATATTTAATAAATATTATTGACCTCGTGATAAAGGATAAAAAATTCAAACTAAATAGTTGTATTATTGTTAACAATATAGCAGCAAGTATATCGGTGATATGCTACTGATTATACTTTTAAATTTAATGGAAACTATAAACGCATACACTTGACTGCCTAAAACATAAGCTGATATTTTCATCAACTTTATTTAAGTTCTATTATTATTTATTATGTTCAGTTTTTCATAGATTTATTTAATTCTTACATTTAAAGAATAATCTTTCATAACAGAAACTTAATTAATATATCAAAAATATATGTAAAACTTTTTAATGCTTAATAAAAAAAAATGCGATAATATTAAATAAGTAGATACCACTATATATATAAGTATGTATATCAGTTTTAAACTTTACTTACCAATTTCCCAATATTTATTTAAAGTTTAACCCACCTGAAAAGAAACAAGAAAATTTTAAATATATAAATTTGTTTAAATAAAATTAATTACGTTTATTGTTAATCATTTGCATTCTGGCTAAAGTGCCTTTTTCTATTAATAGACTTCCTTAAATATTTTAGAAATAATTAAATTTAATAATACTGAAAAACTATTCCGATATTAGCCAAGTGAAATAAATTTTCGAAACTAGCTACGGTTTTATCATCAGCATTCTTAATCTTTATATACTTAGAAAACATACAAAATGTATAAAGAGTACGAGAAAACATAAACAAATTTTTATTTTATAGAAAAGAAAAAAAATTGGGAAGTAAATGATATGCTTCCCATATTCTAATTTCATTAAGTTATAACATAAACAATAGTTTCCAATTTTGATTTTAAATTCAAAGCAAACTCTATAGCTAAATATTTTTTATGTCATTCAGATTTGAATAAGTCTAACACCACCACAGTGACGCTAGCTTATTAATAATTTTATTATGTCCATCCGAAATGTGGTTTTCTAACACTACCGAGTGGATATATATCCATCCGAGCTTAAAACTTCAATACGTAGCCATCTCGTTTAGAGATACCCGGCATTCGGTAAACCATAAAGGCCTGCAACTGTTGCACTATACAACATAGCAACATGTGTCACATAATGCAACTGCTAGTTCATGCAATGCCGAAAATGCATGTTTGACAAAGACATATAAAGGCAGTGTATAATTAGTTTAATTAAATCTGTACATAGTTCTAACAGTGATATTGCATACATGAGCATAGAAAATGAGAAAGTCAACACATGCGACACGTGTGACATATGCAGCACATGTTTTTTATAGTGCATTTTAATCATTTCAATAGAACATTATATGCAATAAAATCAGAAATTTATTTAATATAATTGTTGTTACATACTTTAAGGAAATTTCTTTTAAGGATTTATTTAGAAAATATTTAAATAAAGTCAATTTGTTTAGTGTCGGGTTTGGCTGTTTTTTTTTTGGGTTTTGGGTTTGCCTTTATTTTCTGCAAAATATAACGCTCGTCCTGCTCATTAAATATTTTATTCGGTGCCTTCCTGCCTTTTTTATGAACCCGATTTTCATGTGTGAAACGCTCAATTATTTTTTTGGATCGTAGAAGAATTCATGTTAACCATTTCAGCTATTTTTCGCTGTGTGTGGCCATTTTTGAAATGGTTTAAAACCAATTCTCTTTGCTCTAAAGTAGTACGCGGACTCATTTGAATTTTTGTAAATTGACACTCCAAGGAACGAATCTAAACTAACAATTCAACAAAAAACATTGCTAGAATTAAAAATATGAAAAACGAAACCAAGAACAAAGCTGCATTGAAGTACCGTTACAGTAAAGAAAGACATGGTATTAAACACAACAGCGTACAACAGCTTGCCTAAGTTGCAATGACATGCTAAGACAGTATGTTTGAGTTGGCATAACATGTTATAACACCTTGATTAAATTCGCATGGCATACCAAAGCATGAAATCTTTGAAAATTACATTTTTACAGAAAATGTTGAATTGTGCAGGAGTCTAGTAAAAAAATGGATGTTGTATAGGCATCTGCTAGCGATTAGATTGCAACCTGATTATTATTAAAAATTTAGATACGGCATAGTCTACTACTACAAATCTGTGGCTTAGAGCTAAAAGGGCAAATGTCAAAATATTTACTTTTGTGAAAATTGGAATTAACTTTTATAGATGCTTTCATAGTGACATTGGCAAGCATTTTATCTATGAAGCTGTTCTGGGTTAGGTATGACTTTAGCTGTTTTACCATAATGAAATAGAGCAAGAAAACAAATCTAATGCAATCACTAACTCAAAAGAGCAAAAAAGTGACATTGGCCCTTATAGCTCCAAGCCACAGATATATACTACATATTCCGTAGTATCTCAACCAGTTAACTTACCTTTCAACCTTCAATGATTCAGTAAGATGGTGGTATAAAATATTCCTTTCTGTTAAAAAGGGGGTTAAAAAAAACCAACACCGACCCGTTTCTCTGATTTCCATCTGTCAGTATATACCTTCAGATGGCCGCTCACTTCATCATGTTATTTCAGTAATTTGTACAGAGAATCTCCTTTCAAAAAAGGAAGTTCGGGTGCAATAGTCTATAATACTAGGGCTGTGCTTTGCAGGACAATTTTGAACAACTTTCTGAATATGACACGATTGACTGCATTCCACCAATATAAGAGCTCCGTTTATAACAACTGGTTTAACAACCATGTCTAATGTAGAAGGATATTTTGGTAACAAAAAACTTTGCTGAAGATTTTATTTTAAAAAACCTTAAAACAATTGAGTTGAAGTTAAAACACTATCAAAGTTTTGATTGAAAAAATAATATTTCGGATAAAATATAGTTTTAAGCTTTGTGTTGCTTATTTGCCCTTGTATTCAGATTAAATTTTTAAATTCGTTAATGGATTGAAAAGCATGTTTATTACAAAAATAATTTTCTTTATTTAATTTAAACTTTTAAGGTATCTCAAACCTAAAAGTATATTTCTGAATAGACTCGAGTTTTATTTGTGACTGATTTGTGCCTTTCACAGTCAATAACATATTCGGCTCTGCCGAATCTTTTTTATACTTCACACAGTTTGTACCATCATGTACATACATATATACTCACTTAAGTATATAATAACGACCGTTAGCTTTTGTTGTTACTTTAGCTAAATGGTAACCTGAAATTTAAATAAAAATTTTTTTTATAAAATTTTTTTCGCCAATATCCTTGTCGTTATTAAATCCATTGATCCAAGGTTTTCTGCAAATGTTGTCAAATGTACATGCGTTTCATTAGGTTTCATGGAAACTGCAAAATCTGACTTTATTTGGGTAAAAAACAGAGGTAATCGTAATCTTTAGCTTATATCTCGGCTCGTAATTTGCCCAAATAACTGATTTTCAATGGAAAAATTCTCGAAAGCTCGAATCACATGCTTCAGAAGCATATGTGAAGCAAAAAAAGTTTAATTTAACATACTCATGGACACACGGACTTTGCTAAATCAATTCCTCTATGCATATATGTGATCTTCTCCGAAAAAAGGGACCAACTTAGTGTGTGAAAATGAAGTTTTGAGAACAACGCATTTAAAGTTTCATAACGCATTATCACAGTGAATACAACTTCAGTTTGGAGATGCGATTTGATATGGTTAGTTATGATTGGGTGCCGACTTTGGTGACGTCATGCCCATGTGGTGACGTATTTTTTTCGCTTTTAGTGTGACAATACCTTTGCTATTGTCGCTGCTCGGTTTTTATGATCTCGATACTTGATTCTTAAGCCGCAACCAGTGACAAACAGAATGATAGACTTATATGTACCGTTTTACACTCTCGTGTAAGGGATATAAAAAAAGATTTCTTGTAGGACACGACATGCACACACATCATAAAAGTGGTTGCTCATAAAATTTTTACGAGTTAAACAATTCCATAAAAACTAAGTTTGTATTGTGGATACATTTATAGTCATTTGCAAATTTAAGTATAGGCAAAGGGTGTTTTCTTAAAAACTGAAAACACGAAACAAAAAAATCTAATGGCATCAAACCGCAGGAACAAGTTAGCCAGATAGCGTTTTTGGCATTTGGTGCCGTTTCTATGAAACCTACAATCTTTTAAGCGCACCAGACGGTAAATTTCTCTAGATGTAACGGTGATTCATCATATATAATTATTGTCATGGATATTTAAGCTAAACTTTTATTATCATTTAACAGAATTTGTTTCTTTATATTTATGATTTACCTCATTATACTAACCTTAAAACAATAAAAAACACTCCCAATTGACCTGTAGTTCGGTATTGTTGCTTTTAAAATTCTACACTTCTTATAAAAACACCCTTCATTAGCATTGTCGCAGACATCATAAACCTTTAAAATATTCAAATATAACAAGTCGCAAAATTTTTAATTCAGAATTTTCCTAAGACGTGTGACATGTATTGCCATCGTATTTTTATGAGAATTCCAGCATTAAAAGAAAAACGTATGTCTCTTAGAAGGCACATACGAATGAAAAGATTTTTGATTACCTTGCAAATTTTTTGTTTTTGGATTGAAAAGTGATATAATTTAGTTACTTGTGAAATTTATTTATGTTTTTTACTTAGAATCTTAAATTATATTATGTGTTATATGCATTATGTTGTGTGACGAAATTATTATCATTAAACTTGTATTTTATTTAATATTTAACTTCTAAAAATGTTATAAAGAAAACAAAGCGAGGCATTGAGAAGTTGTTTAATAAAGTATACTCTAGCAAATGTTAATGTAAAATAGATTTGGATTCCTTTGAGCTATGTGTATGAATTTAAAAGCAAAAATTGAATTTTAGATAAAATATGCTAAAAATAATATCCACAGACTTAAATAGGATACAATTTTAGTCTCCCTAAATAAATCAACTTTCTAAAAACACCGCAATAAGACAGCATCTGATTTTTAAACAATAGCATCCCGCAGCTTTATTCTGCAAGTCGCTAAAGCTAAATCTCTATCGCCTAGGACTCTAAAAAATTTATTAAAATTTTTTTTTGCCTGAGACCAATGCTCGTCGCACAATCAATCAATAAATCAACTTTCTAAAAACACCGCAATAAGACAGCATCTGATTTTAAAACTACGGCATCCTGCAGCTTTATTCTGTAACTCGCTAAAGCTAAATCTCTATCGCCTAGGACTCTAAAAAATATATTAAAATTTTTTTTTTGCCTGAGACTAATGCTCGGCGCACAATCGGGACGAACGACGAATTTCGCCCAACACGACGAGTTCGTCGGAAAAAAATTCGCTCTGCAAATTCGTTGTGTGAAGCACAATAACGACGAAAAAGTAACACCTTTTATAGATGATAAAATTGTTTGCTGTTTATGCAAAGCAAGAACAAAAATAATCAATGAATTTAAATTTTTGTGAAACGCAACAAAATTATTTATTATTTATTAATTTCTGTCATAGTAAAAACTTATTTACGTATAAGTATATATTTATAAAAAATGTGCTGTGTACGTGCAGTAAACAATAATAAAATTTGTGTTTTTGTATAACAGCTAATAGTGTGACCATATGAAAAAAATATCACTTAATCAACTTAGACATTTGCAAAAACACAAATAAAAACCAAATTTTTTTAGTTAACTTTTTTATATTTAATTTAAATGTTTTCAAATAAAAAATAAAACAAATATTAAAGTAAAAACTAACTTTATTTTCATAAAAAATTAAAAAGTTAAACCAAATATAAAAAAATGGTCACCTTGTACAAATATGTTCGTCGTTCGCCGGCGTAAGAAATAAAAATAAATCTATTGCAGATTTCGCCGCGTATAGCGAATTTCGACTGACGCCACAATTGTATACATTTTCATATACACAAATGTGTTTTATTTTTGATGACGAATATTCGCGACGAAAAATTCGTCGTTCGTCCCTATTGTGCGCCTAGCATAAGGCTACAGAGCAAACGGCCCTGAGTTTGAGTTTGATATACAAGGTGTATAAAATGTATAACAAATGAAGTGTTACATAAGTAAATTCGAGTGTGTTTAAACCAGAGTACGAAAACAAACAAAAGGAAACGTTTCCAATAGTTTTGTTTCGATCATTTCAGAGAGGGAAAACAAAACGAAACAAAACCCAGGATAACGGTACATGCATTTTGTTTTGTATTGTTTTGTACTATGAGTGCAAACAAAACCAGAATCGAAAAGTTCTCAGCTTCAATATGTAACATGCAAAACAATATAGTACAATACTTTCTGCAAACGTTTTAAAACGTTTGCTGATTGATTTGCTCTTTACGTGAAAAAATCTACATACATGTTTATTGCTGCTTGTTGTTGGGAATTTTTTAACATTTTACCTACCTACATTAATTTTACGATCCTAATAACGATATGAAGTCACTGACTATAGTTTGCGAATTGGTAATGGTGCATTGTTATTATGATTGTTATAATCTTTTTGTTCTGCAAACGTTTGCAAACGTTTCATTCTTGTTTCGTACTCAAACGAAACATACTGTCAAAGCAAAGCCTAAGCACAAAACCCGAATTGTTTTGTTTTTGATCTTTTGCATTGAAAAGTTTGTGGTTTTGTTTTGCTCGCAAACAAAACGATTCATGAAAATTGAAAAGTTTCTGACTTTGATGATTTGTACTGTGTTTTGTTTCGTTTCTTTTCGTTTCTTTTCGTTCACTGGTTTAAACACACAATTTAATGACAAATTTCAAGTGTTATTATTTGCAATATAAAAAATCCCCAGAACATTTATAGAAAATAAGCCAACATTTATAAAAGTATAAACGTAATAATATTTTTTTTTCAATTAAAACGACAAAGAATTGAATTTAGCAAATTACAGAAAAAGACTGCTGATGAATTAGACATTTAAGAGTTTACAATGTTACATTCGTAGAGATGTATGACCATCTGTCACACTAAATTCTAGCCCGATTCTGCTGTACAGAAAATAAGGCGAAGCGATGCATTTTGCAGGATCTCTTTTACAAACTGAGAAATGATCTTGATGAACTATAGGTTGATTCTAATATAGTAAAATCGATTGTCTTTATGTAAAGTGTTGGATGATAAATTTCGGGAATAGGTGCAATATTAGTGGAAGGCTAGTCAACGGTTGTCGGCAAGGAGGAATTTATAACCTTTGTTGTGGATTATAACCGTAGATAGCGTCATCAGAGGTTTTGGCAAAAGGACATACATAAGATAGGTTAAGCAGATGATGTGGCAATTAAGTTTATGGAGATCATTTTGAGTTGCATAAGACAGGCACTCGAGGTAACCAGGGAATGGTATTTTGAACAAGAACTAACTATTCATACTGACAATTCAAATCAAATGATCCTCACACGGGGAAGAAAGGTATACAAATGGGTTATCTAAGTTTTTTGGAACAGAATTCAATAGAAAGTTGAAATATCTAGGTGTAATTCTGGATGCGAAACTAACCTGTTATGTTCATGTTGCAACAAGAAGACAAAAGGCAAAAAGGATTTTACATTAGTGAAAATGTGTTTGTGGCGAAAAGTGAGAAATCTTGCCTAAAACTATTGAATTAACACGGTGACGGTGAGACCGAAAATCTCTTATGCATCTGTTGTCTGGTGGCCGAGGGTTTCTCAGGAAACGTAGGTAGGCAAAACTGATAATGAAGAAGCTAACGAACTTTTAAAGTGCGGCTACATTCTGTGGACTAGTACCCGAAATTCCCTCGGTTGATAGGTTGGAACAGGAAAAGGTCTTTCAATGGCTAAACTCGATAAAGCTGCAAGGGCGGAAGAAGGTAACCACTTGTAAACAAGATTCTTTGGTGCTCGAAGAACTAAAGGGGTGAAGTAAAGGTACTACGATTTAAAACAAATACGATGAGCTGGGAACTGCGTTGGTTACAGGACATGAAAACCTTAAATATTATCTGTAGAAAATGCAGATCGAGGATGATATTTATAAAATGTGTCTGGAGGATGATAAGCCAGCAGGGAATGTTATTTGTAAATGACCAGCATTGGCACGCGGTAGATTGAAGAGCACTGGCAGAAAACCCATTGTATGACAAATTTCAGGAATAATAAATGTTGGAGTTTTCATATTTTAATAAAAATTTTGCTACTCATTCAAGTAATGGTATAAAATCAAGTGAAGGGCGTAATATCCTCCATATAGAGAAAATATATATAATGACGTATCGACAGAATTAAAATTGTAAAAGGCTTTAAATTCTGCGCAAATGTTTTCGATAACAGTTTACTTTTTCGAACAAAAAGCCGATGGGAGCAGAACGGGGGACTTGATACCCCCACACAAAAGAAAACCATTTAATGTCATTTAAGAAAAACAAGAATCTTCATTTTCTTATTAAATCTAAAAATGGCAATAATCGAGAATAATAACCTCATACTAATGAAATACTATTTCAGAAAATTGTTGCATACAAATAGGGGCAGATATGATTTAAATCTATCTCGTAGTGAATATAATAGAATTAATGGTATCAAAAAAATTATTTAGGTTCTGGTAGTTTAAAATAAAGGTTGCTCTATTGGAAAATCCATCTTTATTTCATGTGATTTTAAAGCATCGCAATGAAATTGTTTTAGCAAACGTTCACTTGTTATTTCAAATGCGAAGGCAATTATATCTCGGTTTAAAACTTTTAAGTCATAAATCAGATGGTATTTAAGATATTTATCTTGCTTGTGCTCACAAATATATAATGATAAATCAAGTTTCCTTATGCACCTTAATTGTTTATCAGGAATTGTATTGTATTAGCATTTAATTAAACATTCTCATTTTGTATGGCTTAAACAGCTTTTGGTTTGTCTTTACAAATTTGTTGTTTTATTTTCCACTTTATCTTAAATATTTCACTGATGGTTTTTTAATTTTAAATGCACAAAAGAAACATCCATCTCTTGGGAAAAAAAGTCAACGAAACTTAGAGACGTTTTTAACACGTTATTGATTTGTTACAAACACGTCAATGACAATACCAGAAATTTCAAATGCAATACATATAAAAAATAAAAAATTAGAAACAAATCGAAAGTAAAAGCACTTAAAACAAAAAGTAAAATACACATTTTTTAATGTTTGAATTCACAAACAAAAAATCATATATCAAATTATATTGATAAAACAAAAGCAAGAAATAGAAAATAAAGTAGAATTGCAAGAGAAAATAAAAAAGCAAAAATCACATTAAGTCACCTTGATTTGTGTTTATACTCTTATTTGCTAAATTGTCAAGAATAAATGCCTGGCAGCATTAAAAATAACAACAATATCATCATGTGTATGTGTGTATAGAAGAAATGCTATAAATGGCACAACAAGTGGTATCCTTGATTTAACAAATTATCAAAATAAATACATCCAACACATTTAAATCAATATAAACTCAATAAAATTATTTATATTGAAATAAAATTACACATTCACATACTCAGAATTGTTTAAGTATTTATATACAAAATACTTATATTTTTGATGACAGACTTATAAATACGTTAAGAATTATTTACAAGAGTATTTATAAAAAAGAAAATTATTTTTTTTTAGCAAATATTTATGTAATTGGAGAGACAAAGAGTTGATGGATCATAATAATCAAATATTTCTTCACAATAAGATATACATTGTTCTTCCAACAGAAATTCATCGAATATGTTATATCCTTAATTTAACAAACAACAGACACAAAGTCCTTAGATTAAAGGATTTTATTATTCGTTTAAGAAAACTGAATATAAAACTGAAATTTTGATTTATGTGTAGCACTAAGTTTATCTGCCAGATTTAGAAACACCAAGTTAGTTAGAACGTTAGAACGTAACCTTAATGATTCACTTTGAACATTATTTAGTTAACCTGAAGCCCTATGAATCAAATCACATTTTTGAAATAAAATTAACGTAATCAAATACAAAAACGTTGATAACTTCCCTAAATGAGTGCACTTACCTCACACATATACATTTTACACAGCCATTTTAAGCATCAAGTGCTATGAAATGTTTCTTGTCTCAGCGGGGATTTAAACCGGAGCAAGTTGGTTTTGAAATTTCATGCTATAATCACTGCACCAAAACATTATCAAGGTTATCCGATATTAACAAGATTTATGTTTGACAAACAAAGTAATCTTCAATCTTGCGATGATGGGGTTGTTTATTTTTAGTCAATGCTACTACAGTCTCGTTGCAACTAGTTATATGACTGGTTCGAAACGTTACTAGTTAAAAATTTAGCTAATGGGTTGTTCAGTATATTGATATACAAAATTAAATTAACAATACTGCATGGTGAAAGAACATAATTTATACGTTATTAGCATCAATGTATGTTGAAGTATACACAGAAAAAAATAAATATGAATTTCAATTACGAAAGTTTGCAATGTTCGTTATTCTAAAGTATTTTAAGGTTGCCATTATCAAACAAGAATTTCTTAACGGTGAACAGATAAATGCCTATCATTTACTATTAAAAAATTGCTTGTTTTAAATGTGGCTCATGGCTACACCGTATGTATTGTGAAACTTTGCACACATATTGACTGACTTGACTTTATAATTTTGTGATCAGAAAAGTGGGCAGGGCCACGCCCACAAAAAAAAGTTATCATTTAGAGGTACTTGCACGGACCGATTTTTCTGATACTTTGCACACATATTGAACTGTCATGACTTTACAATTTAGTGATAAGAAAAATGGGCAGTGCCACGCCCATAAAAAAAGTTATAATTTTCAGCTACTTGAACTTTACCTATTTTTCTAAAGCTTTGCACACATATCGAGCTGTCATGACTAAATAATTTCGTGATTAGAAAAGTGGGAAGTGCCACGCCCATTAAAAAAGTTATAATTTTGAGCTTTTGGCACTTGATATTCCATCTAAATTCAGAATACAAGTTTATTCATTAAGGGGCGTAGCAACGTGCGACGGGCTTTTCTAGTCAAGTATATTTCTTAAATTTGTGTACGTTGTCTATTGTCTTTAAAGTATGAAATTTTCTTAATATTCAGCAATATTCTCCTCGATATGCACTATTCTAACACGGGTTGGTGGATTTATATCAAATAAGGAGAAACTATTTGGGTTGCAATAGTTTGAATACTCATATCGTGTTGGGTAAATCATTTTTAGCGACCATAAAATAGACATAATTTACGAAACACATTTCTCACACAGCACTTATTTGGATAACAGAACTTAACGATTTTATTCGCTTGTTAGTCTATCCATGGTAATATGGCAAACCTTACTGAGCATTTGGAACATTTAAACAATTTGGTTATTTTGTTAAAAAGTCACACAAAACATTTTCATATAAGGCCGAGAGATCGATTATTCAACGTCGTTATGTTTTCTCTGAAAAATTATTATAATTTTTTAAAAAATTCGGTTTCAAAAAATAATCGATTAATTTTAAATTTATAGTAATGAAAAGACTATTTGAGTAAAAATAATACACTGGACAATAGCTTAAAGAATAAATTAGGAAATATTTAATTATTGAATTTAAAATTGTATCGGAGACGGTTGGTAACAATCAAAAGAAGTCAATTCAGGATTCTATGCACTATTTGTTGTTTTTATGACAATGGGTTTAGACATGGGTATATTTAGAACATAATGAAGAGAAAAGTACAAAAGTAATACATGTTTAAAAAAATGTTTTTTTCGATATTTCAAAAATTGACACATTAAAGAAACCAGCATCAGCCGAACTAAATAAACCGATTAAATCCAGTTGAATGAAAAACGTTTGAATTCTCTACTATTTAGTACAGCCAGTGGAAATTAAGGTCTAAAAAATTTAGTAAAGGATGTTTTGTATAGTGGTAGAAAATTTTAAATTAAAATGTTGTATTCATTAGCAAAATATATGTTTTTAGTTTGTAAATATGATTTTAGGCATACCTATATGGTCGATCGATTTCTGGTTTTTCGACAAGGTCCTGCGATTAAACATATCCGTGGAGCGTAAAAGAACATGAATTAGGTTAAAAGGTTAATTTCTAGAAAAAATCATTTGTCAAAGGTTTCTTCAATTAAATTTATTATAACGCGCGCTATGTATCATTTGCTAAAACCGTATTCTGCAAATCTTATGCTTTCAAATTGAGGCACGAAAAAGTATATAAGAATTTCTAGTTATCGCTCACCGTTGACTGAAGCGTTCTAACCATATTTATTTGTGAAGACATGTGGACCAATTTCCACGGCTAGTCAAGCGCACAAATCAATTAATTTTTCTAGATTTACTAGCGTTATTAAATATGTTGAGGATTGTAATCGCTCCGAATAGGAAAATTCACTTTGAATTAAACATTTAACCTAAAGCATGTTTTATCTAACGAGCGATTAGTTTATCAAACTTGATAATTAACCAAACCTAGCAAACATCAAAAAAAAACTGGCAAATATGCCGCCACCAAAAATAGTGCTGCCAATATAAAGTTCACAAATTTTTTACTTACATTTCAACCTTAATTTAAATTTTTTAATAAAATATTAATACGATCCTTATATGCACAAAAATGTCATACATTAATAAAATCCTCTTAAAAATGTTTGTTACCAATTAAGCCCGAATAAAAAAGTTTAAATATTTTGTCTTAAGTTGAAAACTTTACGTGCCACCACTGGTGGTGGTAGTAATGCATCAATAAACATTACTGCTGCGTCCTTAAACTACAGTTTATACCCTTTTTCATTACTTTATAAGACTTAAACATTAAGTGCAGCAAATGCAGTAGCAATAACATTCAATAAATTTTTCATTGCATTTTGAAGGTATACATGTATAGAAGAGTGAAATCAGATTTTGTAGAGAAGGAAAAAATCCAAACTCACAAAATGACCTTATAAATGGATTTGATTTTTAATGTCATTTGATTGTGAAGGACATAAACTCAATTCAATATAAAATCATGCACACGCACTCACATACCAACAAACACTCAAAGGCATATAAAGTAGACTTTATTTATTATATCCCCTCTACTGAACCTTTATTTTATACGGATGCGGGTAATATGAGAATATATGTTTACACACGTGCATATGTATTAGTATGTTCTTATTGTATGTATTTTATAGCTTAAAAGGCACACACATACATTTGAGTACTACAAAACATAAATATATATTTTTTTTTCTAAATCATTGGTTTTACTCATGCAAACATATGTATGTAGTGTGTACGAGTGTGTCTTATATCGATTTTTGAATTATTTTATTTCATTTTATTTTATTTTTCTTTTAAATCCATCATTTTGTGGAAAACATTTGTTTCAAAAGTCCATACGGGCATAAAGATTTAAAATCAATTTGAATGTTGTAAAGAAGATTTGGCAAATTGGGAAGCTGTGGTTGAAACAATGCTTATGGTTTTAATTGAATGACTTTAGGAAAACGTATTTTCTTTAAAATAGATATAAAAAGAAAGGCTCTTTTTTTGCAAAACCCTTTTTTGTCCATGTTATTTTTCCAATATTAAATTATTAAGATACACGGAAAAAACATATGAATTTCAATTACAAAGTTAATATTATTAATTAAAATTTTATTAAATTGTGCTCCAATCTACAAAATGATACTATAAATCAAATGGAAATTAATAGTTTTAACTTAAAAAAAATTGGAAAATATAACAATTTAAAAATTTATAAAAATTATTTAAAACTTATATAATTTTAAAAAATTAATTTTAATTAATTTACAATTTTTTTTAATTAAAATTTTCATTTCCGACCCCATAAAGTATATATTTTCTGAAAGCTTATCAATATAGTCAATTAAGGTATGTCCGTCTGTCTGCGTGTATGTTGAAATCAACTTTTTGAAGCCCCCCGACATCGCGTGTACCCGCGTAAGGTTTTGAAATATCAGAAATATTAGGGGGCAGATCGGTATTGAAAATCAAGAAATTCGGTACATAAACAACTGTGATAGGAGGAAAAACCACGACCACCTCGTTTTTTTCACAACAACAACTCATACATACAAACGTGGTATACTGGTCAGAGTGAACGTGGCATCGAATCCCAGCCAAGCCAAAACAACTTTTTTGCTTTATACTTTTATTTTTTTTTATTTCTTTTATTCTTTTTTTATTATCGTTTTTTTTTTTAATAAATATATAGCACTCTTACTTGTTCTTCAATATAAATATTTTATTTTCAACTGTCAAAAAATTTCTTGATCTTTTAAAAATTATAATATCGAATTATCAAATAACGATCCGACAACTAGATTAAATATTAAAAATATTAATTTAGTTAGTGATATTTTTTGATATTTTTAAAACAATATACAAAATAGTTAAACAAAGCAAAATTTCGAAGCATTAATTTTTTCTGTGTATGAACTAATTTGAATTAAAAAACACAATACAAAGTATAATTTTATATTAAAATTATTTTTATCCAGCGCTCAGGGTATGACCCCTATTTATGTTATCGTTATCAGGAAAATATATTACAGACAGAAAAGATAAATTTGATTTAAATATATTTAACATCAAAGGTTAAAGAAAGATTTTTCCACACACAAACAGTATAACTAAAGAATAATTTTTGTTTAGTAAAGACTACGGGTCAGACAATCGCTTACTATTTCCAATAAAATAATTGAAAGAACCCTCGTAGACATGTAGTAAAAAAAAAGTTACCATAGTTTTAAAAAATAAACAACACATAAAATTATTCCGACTTCAACTATTTATTTTAGAAGAATTAAAAAAAAATTAATTATATTGAGAAAAAATATTTGTAATTAATATCAAAACTACTAGATGTATTATAATAAAAAAAAAACAAAGTACAATATTAAAATACGCTGTTAAGTACCACACCTGTTTCAACGGGTGAGCATTAAAGCACAAAGCTTTCAGTGCTTTTTATTTATTAATACGTACATAAGAACATGCTATTAGTAAGCACAAATTAAGAATCATAAACCTGCGCACCGCTAAGATACCTGAGTAAGATGGATACAAAAACTCATATATTGCGATTCCCAGGAAAAATTTTTGTGAATCATTTAACTAATTAATTTTTTTATTTTATATATAGGACCCGATTAAGTATATGTTTTCTGAAAGCTGATGACTAGGGAAGAAGATTGAGCAACGTGCGTCTGTCCGTCCGTCGGTCTGTGTGTATGTTGAAATAAGATTTTTCCAACATCGCTCAAATCCACGTGTAAAATCAAAATATCACAAATATTGTTCATTATGAGTAGATATTTAAACTCAAAAATTTGTCAGTTGATCACGATGACAATGTCTGTTAGAACTTACCAAAACGCAGATGCCTACAAGATTATATCAATTCCGGTCATTTATGAAAGGCTGGACACTTATTTTAAAGATTCTTATATGACACCAATGAAAAATTGGCATCTGTCATTTATGATTTAACATTGTCATCGTTTACGCATGATGTTCGCCACCGGAACACTAAAAAAAAAATAAGAAGACTGTATGAAGCAAGTCATAAATCTATTAATCAATAAACCGTGAATCAATGTCTTCTAACTTGTGTTGGTCACTTTCATATTATTACAGGGTGGTTAAATTTTAAGGGCCGATGTTTAATGTGAACTACACCTAAACGTCAAGTTTTTTTCTGCATTTTCTTTGACATTCCTCAATTTCAGACTAGGTAGGTAGGTAGGAAAGGGGGATGCAGAAAGCAGTATCTGCCTCCTACACCCACACTCGGAGACCAATAAGGTCCATTGCGTTACCCTTTCATGTATTAAGGATAGAAGGGAGAGAGAGAGAAAGTTTCGAAAGATATAGTACAAGATAAAATAATAAAAATAAAAAAGAGTTAGTAGGAAATAAAATAGAAGAAAGAAAAACATATTCTCTACGAGCCCCATTGCATGTTCACTAGCCACCCGATCCCCATGACGAATCCGATAATATTCACCAGCTTGCACTTTGAAACATCACCCAACTCATCGTGGAATCGTTTACCTAACCACTTTAGCCTGTGATTATGTAGCCTTGGGCAGTGACAGACAATGTGTTCCACAGTTTTCAACTCCTCCTCATCCTCACACATCCTACAATAATCCGGAGTGTCGCGACCCCATTTACTAATCCTAGCCCTCACAGGACAGTGCCCTGTTAAAACCCCAATAGTGGCCCTCAGACATACCCTACCCAGGCCCAGAAGAACCGTAGAGTCCGCTGAGTTTAACTCGGGCCATAAAGCCCTTGACACCCTGCAGTCTCTTCTGGCCCTCCACGCCATATCGGTCTTGTCAGATACCCACGCCCTGATACGCCCAAAATAGTATCCTAACGGAGGTCTCACCATCTCCTCTTCGCTCGTCGAAACCAATGCCGATCCACCGCGCGCAAGTTCGGTTTTCCATTGTGCCCTGGTACCCAACACAGTCTGACACCGAAGAGGTTCCTGATCCTATTGAGTGCCCTCCTACACTTCTCAACCAACCTAGACTTGACATAATGTCCCTTCAAGGCCTTGAGCGCCGCCTGACTGTCAACGTATAGAGTAACCTCCCGTTGCTTTATAGATAGCCAGTATCTCCGCTTGGAACACACTACAGTTATCAGAAGGTTTGTAAGACCTCCTGATGTTCTCTCCCATAATATAGACACCTGCCCCTGTGCCTATATCCATCTTCGATCCATCCGTAAAGACTGCACACCCCTCAAACAGTCTGTCGGATCCTACCCAACAATCCCTATCCGGAATTATCAGCGGGGGTGTCCTAACAAAACTGATCTCTGTGACCCTGTAGTCCGTCAAATTACCCTGACATCGCACACAATCCTGGATACCAGTTTCCCATAAAATTCTAGTGTGGCCTATGTTAAGTATCCTATCCAACCCTGACTCACCTAGCCTTAACAAGCTCCTTGCCGCCATTCCCTTCACCCATACCTCTATAGGCATAGTGCCGAGAATGGTGTCCAAAGACCCCTGAGGTGTGCTTCTCATAGCACCAGTGATGCCAAGTGAAGCACACCTTTGGACCTTTGTGAGGAGCTTCCTATAACAACCCTTTTCTAATACCTCCCACCATACAGTACATCCATATGTTAGATTGGGTCTTACCACCGTCGTGTAAATCCAATTCACCACCCTTGGTTGTAGGCCCCAACTCTTCAGACTAACTCAATTTGAACTATGGAAAGATACACAATCGAGCAAATTATTAAAGCTGTTCAGGATTATTATGAAAACGTGGGTTCATTTCGTGCACTTCGTGATTCCTTTGGTCAATATAATCGTTCCAATTCTGTGAATAAATTTTAAGCTCATTGAACGGAAAACATTGCTGTTTTTCAAAATCAGCATTGTTATTAAAAATTTGGACCATCGGATGGAGGTGAGGTCGCGGCGGCCATTAGATCGATATTTTGTTACATACATAATTAAACCATACCAATATTATGAGAATTATTTCCTAAATAATTTGTGTTTTATTAGAAATCAACATCGGCCCTTAAAATTTAACCACCCTTTAGTTGTATTATCTAAAGTATCATAACTTTGTTTTGATTATTTCATATATATGTAGGCATATTAGGAAACATATTTTAAAAGGTCTTTTTCTTCGTAATTGTTTAACGGTGAATAAAATGAACTGGTATGAGATGCAAATTAACTCCAATTTATTATTTGAAGTGGAAAACACTTTGATAAATACAACGAAAAATTTTAGGATTTCTATTTTAATTTTATTGGCACAGACACCATTCGACACATCTTACACATGTTACAACAGTTGACCTTTTCCTCTTACCTTCGACTTTTAAAAAAATTATCGTAGTCGAATTTATCTTTTCATTTTCCTTAAACTCAAAGCAAACAATTTCAACAAAAAAACAGAATTTCACGTTGCCACTTGAGCAATGCACAAACACATTCATTTATTTCCTTTTCGTAACGTACAATACTTACTTGAAAATGTGAAAGGAAAGAATAGTACTGTCACAACGTGGAAAACCAAGCCGGTAAGGTGAGGTGAGTTTTGTACACATAATATTTCAACGTTTTTTTTAAGCTTTAGTTTTATAACAATGTATTAGCTAAGTAAAAATAAAAACATTTTTATCAGCAGTGTCAATATTCGTCTGACTTGCTTTTTCGTCTTACAACATTGTTTTTACTACCCATTCGTTTTACGAAATAAAATATACCACCAGATTTAAATGTTTTGCTGTTGAATGTTTCAAGAATATTCCATTGTAATGTAATGTCGCCCTTCACCTGACACACACACATACTTAGAAACAATGTTATCCGTAATGCGAACACAATTTGTATACAAAGTATACTAATAGTCACTACTGACCTTCTTAAGTATTTTTTCTTTACAGCCATTACTTCCATAGTTTTTCTGAAATACAACACCAACAATAGCAAAAAAAGAGGACGGAAACTGACAGGATATTTTTGACATTTAATGTGTCATATATCATAATGAGACTACAAAAAAAATCATTTTCTTACTTTTATTTGTTAACGTTTTTCATACTTCTTTCACATCTCAAATACACATATAGGGATACAAACATATTTGTCCTTTTTTTATGCTTATAGTTATTTTTAAATCACATACCAGCATACATACATATCTACACAATTTGTAAGACAATTTGCAAACTTTAAATGATATCTTTATATGTGTGTATGTATGTCGTTGTGTTTGTATGGGAATTTATTTCAGTGTGAATATGTGAAAAGCTGTCTAAATTTACAGTTAAGTAACACAATGTTACAGTAAAAAACTTTTATCTTTAACTTTTTGTTTTGATATTTTCTATTACAAAAAAAATTGTAAAAGACATCCTTCACAAAAGAACAAAAATCTTTTATTTTCTTAAAACAAAACAAAAGAGAATTAAGAAAAAATACAAGTTTCTTATATGTATGTATGTATGTATGTATGTATGTATGTATGGAAGCCTGCATGTATACTATACTTTAGATAATATCTTTTTTAAATTTCTAATAACAACATACACAGCAACAAATTTGGTAATTTGTAATATAAATGTGAACTGTAAAAGATTTTGAATAAAAAATACATTTTCAACGAATAGAGCTGTGTTTGTTTTGTTGCTAACTGCTGATGCTACAACAAAGCAAATTCTTTCTAGATTTTTTCTGTCTAGGAAAATTCCTATGCCCTTTGATAAACTACTGCTACTTATTATTTACTAAATTATTGTTTTAATATATTTAACTTAAAAAGGATATATGTTTGTGAGATCCATAATAAAGAACAAAAAAAAAATATAAATAAAAGTTGTCCTTTTAGAAAAAATTTTAATAAATAAAAATAAATTTTTTAATATCAAAAATAAAAATATAACTTAGAATCCCTGCACAAAAATGTAAAATAGTGTCGAATTCAACAACTTTTGACATTATGCTTGCGACAAGACCAGCTAATCACAACACAAAAAAAAACGGGTAAACACGTCCCTCCAATAAATAACAAGTAAGAGTGCTATATTCGGCCGTGCCGAATCTTATATACCCTTCACAACGTGTAGTCATGCAATAACAGTAGTTTGTATCACCATTCATCCCATATGAAATACGTACATACATATATAAAAAACATACATACATAAAAACATCCCATTGTAAAATTAAAAATTTACGTTGCATATTAAAAAAAAAAATTAAAAAAAAAAATTAAAAAAAAAAAATAAAAAAAAAATTGTTTTAAAAGAATAATTAAAATAAATATAAAACAAAAAAAATAAAAAAAAAAATTAAAAAAAATCAAAAAAAAATGATAAAAAAAAATAATAATAAAAATCCAAATAATATATTAAATAAAAAATAAAAAAAATATTAAAAAAAAAAAATTTCTTTTTGGCTCAGCTAAGATTCGATGCCACGTTTACTCTAACCAGTATAGACGTTTGTATGTATGTGTGTTGTTGTTGTAATGTTGTTTTTGTGAAAAAAAATCGAGGTGGTCGTGGATTTTTGCTCATATCTCAGCTGTTTATGTACCGATCTTTCTGATTTTCAATACCGATTTACTCCCAAATATTTCTGATATTTTAGTACATCACCCGCATCCAAGCGATGTCGGGGGACTTCAAAAAGTTGATTTCAACATACACACGGTCAGGCGGACAAACAGACAGACTGACAGAGCTTAATCGACTCCCCTATTTATATGCTTTCAGAAAATATATACTTTATGGAGTCGGAAATGAAAATTGTAGAAATTTCACACGGAACGACACACCTATATATACCCTTTTTCACTGTGTGAAAGGTATAAGAACAAAAACAACATTCAATTGTTTTTGAATTAAACGCTAAACTATCATATCATATAAATCTATTTCTTTATAATACGTCAGGGATGGAAACTTATATTTTTTTTTTGTATCAAAATATGTTCTAAATATTTATTTAACATTGCTAAAAAATTATTTCATCAATAAAAATTTTTAAAAATGTATATTTATGAGCTGATTCTGAGTACTCCCTTTACTTTAAAATATCAAATACTATTTATTAAAGTACGATCGAATTAACTTTTCCATCTCTGTATTAACTATTTTTGATAATTTCTACTTTTCCATAGCATCTCACAAAAAATTATATATTTTATTGTTCGTTTACAAATTTAACACAATATATTTTTTTTTTTCATTTTAAAAAACTAACTCGGTTTTTGTGCAATATTTCAAGATTTTTGTTATGTTTTTTTTTTTTTTTAAATAGCTGATAATAAGCTATGCTAGTTATTCTTCCTGGGTTTCTTATGCCATGGGCGAGACTACATAGTGAATGTGCCTTGATACACAGAAAATGCTTTTTTCATGAAAAAACTTTAAACACAAATTTAAAAAATTTAAAACTAATAAATTCTATTATAACTGAAAAAAAATTTTTTACATTGGGTTTGTTCAAAGTAAATTCGGGTAGTGTGTCGTAAAATTAAAATAAACAAAAATTGTCTTACATAATAAATATGTTCCGAAATTTCTGAAACACAAAAACGACATTTCAAGCCTGAATTACCGTCAATATATAACAAAACAGTTCTTTATAGAGGCCTAAGTTCATCGGGGTTAGCAATCCGAAAAATTTTGTCCGAAAGGGCTGCCACCGAATGTCTTCACTTGTCATTAAATGCTTACTTTAGCAATAAGTTTTTAGAAAAACTCGCGATCAAAATAAACATATCCTGTTTTATACCCTTCACACAAGAGTGTTAAACGGTATACACATATAAGATTGTCATTCCGTTTGTAATTTTTTAAGTATTTATTTGTGACCCTATAAAGTATATCAGTCTACTTAAATCCTTATAGATAGAGAAGTCTATTTAGATTTGTCCATCTGTCCGTTCGTGTGCGCGTTGAAATCATCTCTTTCAGGCCTCCATATCTATCTCGGACTGGTATTTTGTATAAATTAATTACAGGTACTTTCGAAAAAATTGGTATTGAAGTCCAGCACAATCACCCCATAAATTTTCAAGATATAGGCAAATAAACGGGACTGTTTCTGTTTTTCACATATAAAAAAAGTCTAAATAAATTTGTTGCTACTTGTAAATAAATTGTAAAAAGTAACAAATTTGTTAATAGTTTTGTACAAATCGGTCACTAATCATAGGTCACAAAAATAGTTTGTAAAAGTATACGTGTTTTTAAATAAAGTTTCTCAAGCTCCTAAACAAATTTTAGACTCGAAAAAGACACTAACTTACAAGCCATAGTCTCAAAATATATTTCTGAAAGAAACTTATTTATCGGTTTAAACATAATTACGTCGAATAAACTTAATAAATTTATAAATTGCTTTAAATTAAATCATAAAAAACGTTTTAAGTTCTATTTTTATAATATTGTACAAAACGTAAGAAAACTAAAATTTTACAAAACTAAAATTAACACTCCCAAATGTAATCTTAACCTAATTCCTAGGATCTAATTTGGATTCGCTCTTGAAAATTATTCAACATAAAAGTTTTTTTCCTAATAGCATACACAGATTTTTGTAATACCGGTCCTACATTATGACTATTTTTTAGTTCCACACTATAAATTTTTTTGCGCTCAGTGTACTTACAAGTAAAAGTTTAGTAGAATGTACAACTTGTGGCTGTTTTGTGGTAGTAACTGTCTACATATTTGTGAATTTCTTATTCTTGTAGAAAACAAAATAAAAACACAAATATCCTTTCAGCCTTACATGTATAAATACATCTGAATGTAATTGTATAAAACCACGTATGTTTGTATGTATGTGTGTTACATTTTTCCTTTTGTTAGTAGGTGATGTGATATTTATTTTTTTTTCTTTATTTTCATCTAGATTTTTGGTTTGTGTTCTCAGTTCAGTTTGAGTATTTTATTTTTGGTAGTACACTATATCGGTGAGCAAATTCTTATAATTACTTAAATCGACTTAAGCTAAAATTTTTTAGTATCTTGTGGCATTGCAAAACAGCGAATTTTATTCAAAAGGCCGAAAGCTAGAGACATGAAATTTGAGCAATGGATACCTTTTTCGATGTATAGCTCCTCCACTAAGAAAGGATTTTATAAATTCAAACTTAAAATTGAAAAAAAATTATAAAAACTGGTAAAATCGGTAACTTTATATCTGCTAAACTAAAAATGATTCAGATTAATTTGTATATATATACAAATACAGATTAATTTTAATATATTATAAACTACAAAAAAAAAAATTAACTGACAGATGTCTGGTCTTTCTTTGTATGTTCAACTATTAATACTACATTTACACCTGAGCGAAATCTAGTAGATTTGATTTAAAATCTTTATTAAAATCTGTACTGTTTACACCACTGTTTTTTGACATTTTGCAAGATTTCTTTTTCAAATTATTTACAAGGTGGTCTGAGAGGCTCTCTATGTTCTTCTTCTCCGCAACTCAAACTCCATATATTAAAAAAAAATGTAAATAATAAAGTACTTGTGCAACTGAAACCACCTTATATATCATGATTGAATTTTTCTTTATGCAGCTTAAGGAGCTAATACACGGCATGTTTTTTACATCTGACTTGACAAATTCCACACTGATAAATACGAACATGTCGTGTGTTACCTTTAAAACATTACTTCTGTAAAAAAACATGTGTTGAGACATCTGACAAAATTTTAATTAGAGTGCGCTCTATTTTCTTCTGTCAAAACATGTGACATCAGCCGTTGGCAGAAATCTCTGCTGCTGCAAAGCAGTCAGCGTAAAAGTACAATTTTGACAGACATGTAGATTTACATATGTCTCACAAATTTTAAAGTCAGATGTAAAAAACATGCCGTGTATTATAGCCTTTAGTATTTTCTATTACATTGTAATAAAAACCACAGTTGTTGCATCACGAAGTAGTACTCAATTTTGAGTAGATTCTGCAAAAATCTAGTGGCGAAGTAGATTTTGTTTTGTATGGGAAATCTAGTAGAAATAAACAAGATTTCGCTCAAAATCCCTTAAGTACTAAATTTCGTGTAGGTGTAAATGTAGTATAAGGAGAAAAAAACGGGTAAAAACTATAATTTAGCACTTGTTTGGTACCTTATGTTACTTTCAAGCACAAACGGCTAGGAAAGACATTTAAATTGTATTAGTTTATAAGCAAAAAAGATATTAATATAATTTCGGCTTTTTTTTCGAATTCGCATGTAAAAGGGGTAAAAGAAGGGACCATATTTTTGGTACTTTTTTTTAAATTCTTACATTATTCAATAGGACATAATTTGGTAATTATTACTAGATTAGACTTAAAATTTTATGGGCGACCAAAAAGGTACTTTTCCGAAGCTTTATAGTACTTCTTGGATTTTCTACGTTGTGAAATAAGGGACTATTGATTTCAGGTGACATTGAAATGTTATAGGAGACTTAAAAGATACTTTTTTGTATTTTTATGAAACGTTTTGGATTTTCAATGTTTCTAAAGCTAGAATTTAAAAATTAGTGCCTATTGATATGAGAGACTATTGAGCTGAGACTTAAAATTTTATGAAGGACCTAAAAGATACTTTTTCGCATTTTTAGAGTACGTTTTGCTTTCTCTACATTTATAAAGCCAGAATTATATATTAAGGAACTATTGATTTCAGGTAAGACTAAAAATTTTAAGGGCAGCCAAGGGGGTACTTTTTTGTATTTTTTTTTTTTTTGTACTTTTTGTTTTTTCAACATTAATAAAGCTAGAATTTCGAAATTGAAATTGATCCCAGGGAAGACGTATATTACTATGGGTGACCACAAAGGTAATTTTTATATACGTTTGGATTTTCAATGTTAATGGAGCTAGAATTTCAAAATTAATGAATATTGATACGAGGTGAGACTGAAAATTTTATGATCGACCAAAAAGGTACCTTTTCGCATTTTTATAGTCCGTTTTGTTTTTTATACATTTATAAAGCCAGAATTATGAATCAATGGACTATTGATTCCTGGTAGGACTAACAATTGTATGGGCATCCAAAAAGGAACTTTTTTGGATTTTTATGGTACTTTTTGTTTTTTTTTAACATAATTTATTAATAAGAAGTGAGACTGAAAATGTTATGGGCGACCAAAAAGGTATATTTTTAAATTTTAATATACTTTTTGTATTTTCTACGTTTATGAAGCTAGAATTGTAAAAGAAGCGACCCTTGTTTTAAGGTGAGATTGACAATATATTGGGATACAGAAAAAGGACCGTTTTGCATTTATATTTTACTTTTGTAAAATAAAATTTGTGATTTACCCGATGACAGACTTAAAATTTTATGAGTCACCAAAAAAAAAATTTTTCCATTTTTATGCTTTTTTTTGCCATACATAGAGATTAGGTACTTATAAACCAAGTTGACTTTGAATATTACAGGAATGGACTAAATGTTATATTTGTTATTTTTATAGTCATCTAAAGTCACTCTAAAGCATTGATCGTGACTGGGATAGAAGACATGTCCTCGATATATCCTTATAATACTTTTTTTTTAATAAAATTAATAAGAGAAACAAGTTATTATAAATAAATGGAAAAATTATTTAGTAATTAAAGGAAGAACTTGTGTATTCAATAAATGGTAAGAACTGTTATATCGGTAGCAGCGGATATTTGGCTTGTATTAATTATTTTGTATGAAAGTTACCAACAGCAACTTGAAGCATGCATAGAATAATATGAAATATCATTAATAACACTGATATGCAGCCTCTTTGAATTGAGCTTAAATATGATGTTTACTTTGTATGATAGGCTCCACAGCGACAATTTAAGAACTTGTCCTGGATAAAAGCATGTATCTTAGGAAATAATAAGAGATTCGGTCCGGCCGTTATCAACGAACTTACATTTTTTACATACACATTTACATACATAATTAATTCTGTATGAGCTTAGAACTCTCAGTAAATTTAATGTTTAAAAAAATAAGGGACTATATTTTTGGTGTCTGCAGCAAGAAATAAATAATCCATAACAAGCAATTAAATTTTGTAGTCCTTGACTCATTTAATCCCCCTAACGTTAAGCCTAGTTGTGATGTAGGGCATCAGTGGTACAAGCAATTTCTTCATATTTGCCGGTGGTTTGTAATCATTTCCAGCGTACTTGTGTGTGTGTATGATACTGCAGTTTAGGTATTTTTGTATAAATGTGGTTTGAGGTTTTACTTGCAGCACAGTCTCTAATGATTTGTAGGATTTTGATTTTTTTTGTTTTCTTTGGCATAAAAAGATTTTTCCTTTTGCTATTTCTATACAGTTACACATGGTATTAGCTTTCCTCTTAATTCAACGCCTTCTACACCAAGCTCTTTGTTTCTCAACCCTCTTAGCACCATGTACATCAGCATCTACTGTGGCCAACTGAGCCATGATATTTTTGTTAGTTGAAATGAGCGTATTGTGGTAAATGTTACTTAACTTGTTGCCACATCATGATGTGTCTTTCCACAGATTTTATAGTTCCTCTGTAGTTGTTAGTGCTGTTCATGTTGCTGCAGCAGCAGTTTTAAACTTTTTTACTATTTTTTATAATAAAGTTTTTGTTATTTATTTTTTCTTTACTACAAAAATATATATAAATAAAATTTAATTTATTTTTGTGATTTTCCTTAGTTATTTTAACTTTAAAATTAGAAATTTGTATATAGAGCATTTGCCTTAAAATTTTCCCATTGTTGGTGTTTTTAATTAAAAATATTTCTAACCATTGAATTTTGTGTGTTTTTACATTTCTATTGAACAAATACATATACACACACATTTTAAATTTGAAGATATTGAAACCACAACTAAAATAATTATTTCAAAGTCATTACAAAACAAACAAACAAATAAATACAGGATGTTTAAAATTGAATTGGAATTTTTTGGTTCTTATTTCTTCCATTTAAAACTCAACAAATTGTCTATTATAAAAACAATAAATATTGAATTTCAACAGATAAACAACAAATTACACAATGTTTAAAAACAGAAGAATTGTAAATAAACGGTTGTTTATCTCAAAAAGAAAAACAAACTATTTTTAGCAGAGTCTTTAGAAAATTAAACAACTTTAATATTTTTTTAGCAAACGGAACAAAAATTAATTTAAAAAATATTTTAAAATATAATTTTCAAAGGTAGATTAGATTTCAGATAGAATTAAGACGGGAAATACCACTAAAAAAAAGTTATTTTAAAGGGAAAAGTAAAGACAAAGAAACAACCATAGTTATGATAACACTGCTCAGCAGCAAAATCTCCCATTAAATAAAATTATGTGGACTGTATGGATTTTGACGCCCATAAAAAAAATCCCGATCTGATGGCAAAAAACCGACAACGGATTTGAGTTCAGCGCATCAAAATCCATCTAGTCCACATAGTTTTAATTAACGGGAAGACAAAAAATGATTTTTTGTAGAGCAGTGTAATCATAACCTAGGAGCAACATTCTACGATGAAATCTTGTGCTTGTAGTTAAAAAAATGTAATAATTGCGAAAAATCACTTTATTAAAATGTTATAACACTGCAAACCAACTTTTAAGGTGATGTTTTCTGTCAAGGCCTTTTTGTATATCAGGGATGAAAAATTCATGTTTAATTTAATAAAATTTTATTTAAAAAATTTCATTATAAATGGTGCAAGAACAACATATCGACGCCTGTGCGCGACATTATCAGATGTTACGAAAATAAAATTTTTCGGGAGAGCGTTTTTATTACTTTTAAATAAATAAAATCGTAAATAACACTGCAACATACGACAAAATGTACACAGTGTTATCTCCATAACTAAAACAGTTATCGATATAATATTTTATCAGCAGATGGATTAATGGATGTCGAACAAATTTGCATAAAAAAGTCGATTTCTAAAAAAACGTAACATACGATAATTTCGCGTACAGGGGTCGATATATACATACATACATACATTTATTATAAAACAAATTTTAACCTTTTATTTATGATATTAGTCTGCATTTAATTAACTCTACTTTGACCATATCTGCATTTCCATCAGCTTGGAAAATTTCTCGTATTGTTCCTATTCCTAAGTCTAAGGTAGTTCATAGTCCTGATGATCTAAGACCTATTTCTATACTTCCTGTAATTTCTAAAGTTGTTGAACATATTTAAAAAAAATAAAATTATTACCTCTGTGTCTGACATGATCTCTGAGTCTCAATATGCCTTTCGTAATGGCTTAAACACTACCTGCCTTCTTTTGAGTCTTACTGTCTCAATAAGGAAAAATAGCAATCAAGATAAATTGAGTGTTTTAATATCTATGGATTTGTCTAAGGCATTTAATTCTATTAACTTTTGTTAAATGATTTATTTCTAAACTTCCGAGCGAATATAAATTTTCTAGAACTGCTTGTCGACTTATTATGTCTTACTTATCTAGCAGATCTCAGTTTGTGGTCATTGATAATGTATGTCTGAAAGACTTAACCTCCACTCTGGGATTTCTCAGGGATCCGTCTTAGGTCCACTTTTGTTTATTTTATATATAAATGATCTCTCTATCACTGTAAATTCTTTTCCTTGTACCCCTTTCCTTTTCGCTGATGATGTTTTTCTTCTATTTAAAGGAAGTAGAAGATATAATTAAATATTTGAGAGCAACATAGAAGTTTGTAGCCGATTATGACCTAGAGGCTAGGTTACCAAGCTTTAAATAAATAAATAAATATATAAAATAAATAAACTCATGTGTAGAACGCATTAGGCTGTGAACTATAGAAAATTTTTTGCCATTTGATATTTGGACCTACTTCTCGTTTGTATACAGCTTTAGATATTTTTCTTGGTGATGATGTGGTTCAATTTGGTGATCACCACAAATGTTTAGGGATTGTGATAGATAACAAACTGCCTTTTAGTAATCATATTGATTTATTGTATGGTAGAGTTTGGGGCTTGCTACGTTAAATCTACTGTTCTAATATTCTTTTGACTCTATTAGCGAGGAAAAGATTAGCATATGCAGTTTTAATGTCTAAAATTTTTTATGGTTTTGAAGTTATATCCAGAGCTGTTGGTTTCCTTCTTGCTAGACTTAAATGTTTGATTAATGCTATTGTTAGATTTGTCTATAATGTTCGCGGACGGGAACATATTTCTGGCTTTGTTAACGAGATTTTAGGATGTTCTTTCAATAAATTTGTATGCTTTCGTAATTTGTACCTGTTTATAAAATTATAAAATATGGTAAACCTTTATGACTAGATAATGCGTTTTCTTTTTCTCCTCGTCGTAGGAATCTGCACCTAATTTTTCCTAAAATTCTTAGATCTATATACGCTAAGACCTTTCTTGTTTGAATTATAAAGAACTGGAATTGCTTGACATGGAATTACTAATTTTTACTCATTCTAATAACGTTTTAAAATTAAAACTTATGAGACATTTTGCTGCTGTCTAAATTCTTTATTTTAAACTGTGGTGATGACTCTCCCTAACTGGACTATTTTTTTTTAAATTACTCTTTATATTATTACCAGGGCAAGTCAAAAAAAGCTCAAAAAAACATTTAAAAAAGCAAGCAAAATAGCACAAAATTTCTCAAAAAAAGCACACAAAAAGGCACACAAAAAATACTAAATATGAATAATTTTTAACTTTTATTGTAGCAAATTTTTGTTACAGTGTACAATCATATGTTTTCTTAAGTTCTCAAATTGAAAAGATCTTCGATTATCGCATAAGACTGTAGAATACATTGAAAATATTCGTTCTACATCAGTCGAAGTTAAAGACGCTATTTAAAAACCAATAGTTCACTTAGGGATAGGGCATCAATATATTCATCATTCGCAACCAAACGTTGTTCACAGTCAGTTGTTTCATCCTATGATACCCAAATTTTTTTGTTTGCCGCTTTACTCTGAAGCTGTTCATATTCATAAAGTGAATTCATGTATTTTCTTCGTAAAGTCGTTTCAGAAGGTAAAAAATGATTTGTAAATTTTTTGGAAAATAATATAATGCCAGTATCATTAACTTTATACAATCTAATATTTGCAGTCACAGTATGTTTTATGTTTTGATGTTCCAAAATGTTGTTGAACGTCATACTTTTTCACGCCGCTAATAAGACATTCGCAGACCACACAAAACAAAATTTAATTATCGGCTTTATATATTTCTGGTTATTCTTTTGCCATACGGTCATTAAATTCTTTTTTTGTTTCTTTTGGCATTTCTTTTCAGTTGAAATCAGTTTTTTTTTCAATATAAAACACTCGAAACTTTGGCAGTTAAAAGACAGTTAAATTTTGCATAAACAAATTTCAACTCGAACTCGAAAAATAGCAAGTTTAAGCATGGTGTACTGAAAAAAGCATTTTTAATGAAAAACATAAAAAAACAAGCAAAAAAAGTTTTTAAAGCAAAATGCTATAATACTTGCCCTGATTATTACCTTAATATATGACCTAACTTTTTTATGCAAGGGGAGCAAATAAATGAGATTGTTTTGTTATTGAAATTGCAAATAATGTATATAATGTATAGTACATTATATTTTTATGCCTCTCCATCAGCTGGACTGATAATTTCACCTCTATGAATTCGCCTTCATTTTGGTTTTAACTTAACCACAAACTCGCCGTGCAGTCACCTACATTAATACGACTTGCATTTTACCCAGGAAAAAAATAATCAATTCAGTGTTGCTTATAATGCAGTATAAACAACTTTAATTGCTTATAACTTCTAAAAAAACTAACCAATTTGTAGGATAATCCTACTTCAATAGTATATTTTTATTAAATCTGATTAAATAATGTCAGCGTTAAATGCGAAATAAAAAAGACTTGACTATTAAAATATAAAAGAATATGTTTTAAGTATATTTTGTGAGGGGAAAAGTACATACACTTAAATATTTATTCCAAACATAAGTCATACTTATTTGGGCAATGATTAAACCATATTTAAACATCTAAGCCTTAAGACTGGAAGGATTTATGAATACCACAACGGCCTCTGTTTACTCAATATATCATTTCACGTCATATCTGTTATGCGCCACAATTACTTAAAATGTAAAATATTACACACCTGTTTCAGTAAAACAACAACAAAAATCATAAGAATTCAAACGAGAGCGAAAAAAGCAAATAAATAATATTTAATTACATTTTAATTACGGGCTGAAATAAAACTACAAAGATAAGAAACGAAAATAAAATAAAAATTAAATAAACAATACGCAGCAATATTTAAATGAAATTAAAATTCTGTGTATTGTATATAACTGCTGTGTATTGCTGTTCCTTAGTCAGTCAGACATTTAGTCAGTCATTCAAATGATTTAATGTGTTTACAATAAAGTACAGACAATGAAAATTTTATTAACTCAACACCTTTATTCATGAGCTTTTCATTTCTTAATTTCTATTTATTTTTTCTTTATTTCAATTGGAATTGAATTTTTATTTTAATTTATAAACAACATTTCAATACACCTGGTCAGTATCATTTTGGAGGAAGAAAAAAACAACAACTCACAGTGATATATTTAATTGTGCCGAATCTTTTATACCCTTTATACAAGACATGCAAAAGAAATAGTGAATGCATGGTTCAACTCAATTTAGGTGAGACATGCATGATTTAAACATTAATTAATGTCATTAAAGAGCTTGTGTTTGTATTAATATATGTATGAAATTCACTTGATTCAAATAAGTAGAAAGAGCACATTCATATTAGGTGAAAAGAATCCCCGGTTTCATGAGTTAATAATATTTGTTTACATGCATTGATTAACATATTTTGCATTTGCAAGTATTTTGAAGCGCATCAATTATGGCAACCTGTTTTGTATTTGAGTCGTTAAAAATGCACTCTCTTTAAGAAGTCATGAAAAATGTCATTCACTTTGAACTAGTGCCAAATTATTTTACTAATCTGAATGATAAACTTATGTATATGTATTGTATGCTTTTTTAGGGTCATAGATCTTTCCATTAAGAATAAACCATCAAATAATTTTATGGTGTCACAAAAGTTTTGACTTTATTATTTAACAAGTTTCATGACAAATGAGGAATAACAAAATCATTTGCCTGTAGCGTTCGCCATTCACGGTATTGATGGCATAGGTTTTTGATTTAAAGACAAATGGGTCGATGACGACTTCGGCATGAAAATGCCAACAAACAGTGATTTTTTGGGGATATAATGAAGTCGCGTGAAGATTTCTCTCTCTCTCTCTCTCTCTAGAAATGACTATTCTGCTTCTTCAGTCAGATATAAGCTACATCGCTTATTTACAAAATAAATCTGGTTCGAATTCCAATCAAATCTTACCCCATTCGCCGAATACACGACGTACGGGAAGATCTGGTGAGTTTAATTGTTGAACCAGTTGGATTTTATTGAGATATTGGCCAGTATCTTTTCTCAAAATGTTTCAAATAATGGACGTGCTTAAAACGGTATCGGGTCGATAAATTTAGGTCCTCCGTCACACTCGTGTCAGCGTTGGCTTCCTCTCTACGCGGTACGCATGGTATGAGCTTCATTTAAATGAATAATACTTAAATGAGTTTATGTGGTCATGAATCGATCCATAGTATTACGTTTAACCCGCTCAGAAAAACGATTATGCTCACCATAAACTTGACAAAGTGTTCTAAAAGTTTGGCAAACAGAACAAAATTTTTGTAAATAAATTTCCATGATTTGCAAATGATATCTGGTGTACGTTTTTTAAATGGTGATTTGTCAAAGCATACTGAAGAAAAGTCAAACACACTTCGTAAGTATGACACCTAGTTTTAGCGTTAGCCCTATTGGAAGTAGTAGACATCTAAAAAAACGACCTACATATACTATAACTCGCATATTTCTCCATCATTTATGACAGAAATTAAGTTTATAAAAAAATTAAACCGGCACATATGCACAATGAAAAAATCATTATCAAAATATGTTCAAACAAACCAAGGCATATCCTTGAAACAAACGTTTCCTTCAAATTAATTTTATTTTTGGTAAATATTTTTATTGTTGTAGCAAATGTTTTATTTGAATATTTTTTTAAATCAAATTAAATTTAAAAATTAACTGATTTTTTCTAACTTTTTTTTATTTATTTATTTACTTAAAGTTTTGGTAACCTAGCCTCCAGGCCATAATCGGTCACAAACTTCTACTAAAAAAAAATCGACAATGCTTTTTAATTAAAATATAAAAATGTAATGCAATCATTTTTAATATAAATACAAAAGAATTAAAAATATAATGAATGAATTTACAATTTTAGTGATGAGTTCTAATTCAAATAAAATTTAATTTGGTTCTGTAAATTTTGCTATTAAATCTGAAATTTAATTTTTTCTGAGCAGGAAAAACGTTTTTCTTTAGACTTTCCAGCAGACCACTTTCTAAGCGTTTGACGCTTCGAAAGTTTGAATTTGAATGAAAATAATTGCTGAATTCTTAAAATTTCCTACATGGCTTAATGTTATAATTTTTGAGTTTTAAAATGTATAAAAATTTTACAACAAATAATACAATATTTTTCAATAATTTTACAATTAAAAAAAATTATAGTATTATGACAAAACATACTATAAGATATAACTTGTTATGAATTCACCAAACGCTTCTCTATATTTTTGTAGTTTAAAAATTGTGTGAGAAATTTTTCTAGGTTAACCAGAGGCTAAGCAAAATGGACTTTAGTGAAAAAATTAATGTATGAGACAATTTTGATGATTTATCATACTTACACAGAAAAAACTTAGTATAAATTTCAATTAGGAAATTTATATTATTAATTAAAAAATTGTATATTGATATATTATTCGAACTTTTCTTTATATTAAATTTTAATGTGGGGCTAATATGGGAAACAATTTTAGAAAGAATATTCCTAAAAATGATTGCAATTTAATTTAATTAAAAAATTGTTTAAATTTGCTGCAATCAACAAAATAATACTATTAATAAAATGAACATTAATAATTTTAATAAAAAAAATATTGAAAAATGTATCAATTTAAACAATATTAAAAAAGTATTTAACATTTCCATAATTTTTAAAAATTATTTTAATTAATTTAATCATGTCTATAATTGAAATTTGGTATTTATGTATTAAAAGCATTTATTATTTTAATAATATAAATTATTTAACCTGTTTGGAAAAAAATTCAAAAAAAATATTTTTTTGATATATGATACATATAAATCTATATTTTAAATTACATTTTGTTACTTATATAACAAAAATTTAGTATAAGAAGTAGGGTTCCACCAGTACACATATCGAAGGCCGAAGATTCAAAAATAATTGGTAGCGTCAACGATCTATGTATAAAGACAGGGCGAATTCATTATCAGGTGAAGTTATTAAAGCAGCTGTTTATCAGCTGAGCACTCTTCTTAATATTGAAATGTTAAATTTTGTTTGTGTTTTTATGTGTGCTTTTTCTTTTTTATTGTTTACATTTGAGGGCACCATTAGTTGAAAAATTTTTAAAATTGTGCAAATTCTCTTAAGAATTTTAAAAAAAGAGATAAAAAAATTGTGAATTGTGAAAAATTTAATAAAACGTTAAAAAAATTAAATTAAATAAAACAGAATATTTTTTTTTGTGAATAATGCGTGTGTGATCTTTGTGGAAAAATAAATATTTGAAGGGCAATAGAACTTTGTTCTATGTGCCCAGAGATCAAGCCTTGTATTAATTACCAATGTATTAATCCATGCATAGGTAAATGTGGTTCCGGAGCCGAATGTGAGCCAAAAGCTCATTTGGCTGTCTGCAAGTGTCCTCACGGAACATCAGATGATGCTCTAGTTTCTTGCCGTCAATCTCGTACTTATCCTGTTGTCAAGTATCATGGTTCATCATCTGGTTCTTGTAATTTTTATTTAATTGCACCTTTTTAATATTTTATTTTATACAAATTATTATGTATATGTAAAACGTGTTTTTTATTTTTGATTTCGTAAACAACTTTTTGACAGTTTAAGTTAGTTTACACTAACAAAATACACGTTGTATTTTTTCACTTTGTAGTTGTTTTAGCGAAGAGTTCACCTTATTGAATTCGCCTTGGTATAAAGAGATATTTGCCGGTAAATATTCTTAATTAGAAACAGTGAAGAAATTCAACTAACTTACCTAATGAAATTTGAATGAAACTGAAACCATATATTATATTTAAGACCGAACATATTTTAATATATACACATACATATGTATGTATGTCCACTTATCAGCACTTTCTCTTGCAGATTGTCCAGTATTTTTGATTTTTCTTCTCCTTGAGTATAATTATATAATATTTATTTTATTTATTTTGTATTCACAAGTCGTGCTATTTACTATGTCGTGTTGTCTTATTTCCATAATTTTTTAAACTTTTAAAAGATGTATAAATTGCGACTTATTATCTTATGTATATCACCGTTAATCATGGTGAAGGGTATAAGATTAAAATTTGTATACGTTGTTTTCAATTTTTGCGAAGAAAATTTTATTTTTAAAATTGTTCCCCCTAGCAGAGTCAAAACTTAACGTGTGTTTTCCTTGACTGACGTCAACTGATGAGAATTTATGGAATTTTCTTTTGATTTAAAAGTCAAATGTATAGCATTTATTATTCTCATGGCTTATTTGTTCAATATCAAGGCATATTTATTCATCAGGTAATTGCAGTTCGGAGAGAATTTTTTGTTTATATTTTTTATATATGAAGTTTGACATTTGAAATAAATTAGAAAAGAGAAAATTGTTTTTTATTTATGCATTTGGACAGCTGAAATTTAAAAAAAGTGTTGAAAAAAATAATCAGCTGGCGAATCAAGAGTACCTGATGAATAAATATGCCTTGGTTCAATATTATGAATGAATAATACAAAATTATTAATAAAAATGATCATTTAATCGTTCATATGCATGTGCAGTATGCAAGTTGATTTATATTTAAAAAGAATAATGGGTTATGGAAACTCATATCTGTTTCGGCAAAAGTAAAAAACAACATGAATAGCTATAAAGTAATTGATTTAAATATTATTCTCAGTTTAAATCGAGCCAAACTGTGTCTGCATAAAATAAATTGAAATGTTTAAAAGACCACGAAATTTTTATAGAAATATGGTAACATTGTTGAGCGAATTAGTATCCTAAAATAAGGACATTATAATATACCCTCTGATAATAAAATAGTTTTCCTTTCTTAATTCTACTATATACATATTTAAGATATCAATTTTTACGGAAAATGACGTTTCAACACTTGAATGTTTGGAATCATATTTTTTTATTCTTTAATAAACCCGGTTCTAATTATCTTTTTCTATATACTTACAGAAATAAAAATTAAATGACGTTTGTTAGTAGTTACATCATTAAAAAACGGCTATTTTAGATAACTTCTTAAATGCTAACCATAATCCAACTTAAGGTTTTACACAAAGAAAAATTTACCACGCCCACTTTTTTTAATCTATCTGTGATCAAACAACGGTAGGAGTGATTTATTTAAATAATCTTTGAAGCTCAATAATGTTTCTAATAAACATTCTTTCTTAAAATTTGACGTAGGTTTGGTACTCACCTCACAAAAAAAATCAGATATTTTTGCCGCATATTCAGAATATTGTAAAATTTAAAGTATTAAAAATTTGTGTTGGGAATTATAATAAGAACTCGCATAGTTGAAGTTAAAATAAGCTGAAAAACAGCAATGGGCGCAGTACCTTTAATACAAAGAATATACATTTTATAAGAAATTTAGAAAAAGTTTGTAGATATAAATCTTAAAACTAAGTTTGTTTTAATTTGTCTCATTTGCCTTTTTATTTTAATCGAAATTCGATATGATCGAAGCAGGAGAAGAGATAACGCCTATACAAAAAAAATATTTTATGGTTTATTTTATAGGGCCCATACACAACACCATAATAATTGTACAATCAAGTGACTGTGCCAGCTGATTGCCCGTGTATGGGGTTGTGGTGTGATTGTACCAACTGATGGTGCTTTATCAAAATTAGTTTGATATTTTTTTGATTGTACCAGCATGGTTTAGTCGTGTGTGGCAAAATAAGCTCATAAAAGTTAATTCGTCAATGCATAAACATAAAAAAATACATAATTTTAAATATAAATGCAAATTCTTTGCTATTTCTTCATCCAAACACGTTTTTTTTTTTTTGCTCCTTATTCGTTTTCGTTTTAGGATAATAGTAATAATAAGTGCAGCACAAATTTTTTCGTTATTCATTACAAACTTTTCCACACAATTTTTGGGTAAAAAATGAATTTTGTACCACCATACTGGTATAGTGTGTGCTTAAAGCCTTATTGCACAAACACTTGATTGCACAATTTTATGGTGTTGTGTATGGGCCCTATTAGGAACAATAAATGTTAGAGTTTTCAATCCTGGTATAAAGCATTTGAATCAAAAATTTTACAATTCGTTTCAATAGTAGCTCCGATACAAAGAAAATATATTTAATCTGCATAACTATGTACATGTTATATAGGCTTTAAATTCTGTGTGCAACATAAAATGATTGTAAGTTATCATTATTATGGTTAACTAAAGTATAATGCAATAATCATATATATGACTACAGTTTTAATCGACAATCTCTGTTTTTTTCTACGGCAAAATATTATCTTTTGCTGTTAGTAAGAAATATTGATGTTCTTTTTATTTATTTATTTATTTTCCTTTTATTTATTTATTTTTTTTTTCTTACCTTTATAATTTAAATTTTTATACCAATATTTTTTTACACTTTCTGGTTTATTTTTTTTTTAATTCTTGTTTATATTTTTGACATTTTTTAGAACAGTCGAAATCAAATTATTTTTAAAAAAAATCATAGCTTAATTGATTTGTAATCATACTGTTGTCTCACCTATAATTCAATGATTATTTGTATTTTTAATGCTTTTGAATAAAATGTTATTTTTTGTCGAATTATATTTTTTAAATCATACTATTTTTAAACGGCAATCATATCGAAATTTATATGAAAAGAAAACATGAATAATGGAAGTCAAAAAACCCTTGCTTATCGTGACAAAACCTATGATGAATAAAATAAATTAAACTATTTCTTGTTTTCGACAATCAAATAGTGTTATAGAGAATATAATATGACCTTCGTGATCATGTCGTAATTATGATATTTATTTGCGTGTAATTGGCTGGGTTATTAGTTTACCTTTTTAGGCTCAAATTTGATACGGTTGCTAATTTTACCAAAGACTTGTTAAACAAAATATTTTTAAAAAGTTTATCTTATAAACATTTGATAAATTAAAACTATAAATTATCAGTACGACGGTAAGTGTCAGAAATGCCTTTAAGCAAATCGGAATGTACATTAATTTTATCCTCTTTGAATCTGTAACACCTGGCAACACTGTTGTTGAACGGTAAACACATTTTTATACGTTGTGATTATACTCAAAGCCACTTAATTCTAATAATGCAATATTTCAGTTGCTTGTTCTTTGTTTTGAACAAATTTCATAAATAAAAAACCAGAGGAATATTTCAAACAACATAAAATTGCAATAAATGCATTTGAATTGTAAACATTTTTTTGTATTCAAAGTAAATTGAATTTAATTACATTTACGCATGAATGAAATTAATTCAAAAATGTATCATTAAATTGATACAAATCGATTTAAAAGCAATAAATCATATTTTATTATTTTGTACAACATAAGCACATATTCATTAAACACAATTCATATTATACTTTTAAATAATAATAATTTTTTATTTTGCAACAAAAATACAGTTATTATCAGTAAAAGGCATTTATCGTACTGTACATTTTTTTCTGCTTTCAATTGATACTTACATATACATATGTACATAATATATAACTATTTTGCACATTATTTTACTTAAAAACATAAATATAAGAATGTATTTATGTATGTATACTACGACTAAATATTTTTAAATTATCAAACTATAAGTCGTTATTAAATATCTTTAATTGTTGGTTCTGTAAACGATCAAATCAAAACTTTTTAGTAACAAGTAAGAGCACTATATTCGGCTGTGCCGAATCTTTTATACCCACCACCAATTTTGTGTACATTTAAAGCACAATATTTATTATTTTGTTAATCGCTATGGAATAATCTCTTTATAATAAAATATGTATCACTTTCTTTGTATAGGGTGGTTAAATTTTAAGGGCCCATGTTGAAGGTAAACTACACCTAGTCTTTAAATTTGTTTGCTGCATTTCACTTGACATTTCTCAATCTCAAACTTACTCAATTTGATCCGTGGAAAGATACGCAAATGAGCAACGCTTTAAAGTTATTCAGGTTTTTTATAAAAATGGGCGTTCAAATCAAAATGCATTTTGTGAACTTCGTAATTCTGTTGATCAACATAATCATTCAAATTCGTCCACAATCGGGAGAATTGTAACAAATATTTAAATTTCTGTAAAACAGGTCTGGAAAAAATGTTAGAAAATCTGCGAATGCCTTCTTAGTGCGTTGAATGGAAACCACTGGTGGTTTTTGCGATAGTGTGGCAAAAGAGCAGTCAACCTCGACTCATCATCATGCTCAACCATTGAGCGTCAACATTGTCATTGAAAATTTGGACCATCAGATAGAGGAGTGGTACCAAGGATTGGGGGGGGGGGGGGGGGGTCATTTGGCCGATATTTTGTTAAATACATAATTGAACCATACAAATATTATCATTACAAAAAGAAATGATAATAGTTTCCTAAATAATTTGTGTTTTATTTAAAATCAACATCGGCCCTTAAAATTTAACCACCCTTTATAACTTCGATATGCTACTAAAATGCTTTTGTAAATGTAGTCTTTTAGTAAAAGTGGGCGTTAAAGTAGGAGTGTCAATAAAATTTCTGCTAATAAATACAACTTAGATATTTAAATATAGTCCTTTATTTTCCCAAAAACTTTGTCAATAGAGAAATTACATGAATTTAAGATAAACCGTTATTTGGGACGTAGGCGTTAAAGTGGGCGTGTCACCTTAACTTTTTGGCACAACAATTACATTGATTAGAAGGATATATGTACCAAATTTGATCATCATACCTCTAATTTTGGGGGATTTATGAGCTTTTAAAATTTTATTAACGGTAGATAACGTGAAAAGTGGGCGTTATAGTAGGCGTGTCAAAGTTGTTTTTGCGAATGAGTACAACTTAGGTGTTTCAATTTAGCCCTTTATTATTCCAAAATCTTTATTAATAGAGAAATTATATGAATTTTAGGTAAAACGTTATATGCGAGGTGGGCGTAAAAGTGGGCGTGGCACCTACATTTTCTGGCACTGTAATGACACTGCCTAGGGGGATATACGTAGCAAATTTTATCATCATACCTCTAATTTTGGCGGTTTTATGAGCTTTTAAATTTCATTAACGGTAGATAACGTGAAAAGTGGGCGTTATAGTAGGTGTGTCAAAGTTATTTTTGCGAATGAGTACAACTTAGGTGTTTCAATATAGTCCTTTATTATTCCAAAATCTTTATTAATAGAGAAATTATATGAATTTTAGTTAAAACGTTATATGGGAGGTGGGCGTAAAAGTGGGCGTGGCACCTTAATTTTCTGGCACAGTAATGAAATTGCCTGGGGGGATATACGTAGCAAATTTGGTCATCATAGCTCTAATTTTGGCGGTTTTATGAGCTTTTAAATTTCATTAACGGTAGATAACGTGAAAAGTGGGCGTTATAGTAGGCGTGTCAAACTTATTTTTGCGAATGAGTACAGCTTAGGTGTTTCAATATAGCCCTTTATTATTCCAAAATCTTTATTAATAGAGAAATTATATGAGTTTTTATTAAAACGTTATATGGGAGGTGGGCGTAAAAGTGGGCGTGGCACATTGATTTTCCGTTACAAAAAAGCCACTCACCAAAAAGCAGTGTGTGCAAAATTTCAGAGTCGTACATCTAATTTTGTTGCTTTTATGACGTTTTTGTTTTTAAATATACCGAAAAATACACTGTGCGGTATAAATTTTCGTACATTTTGATCGATAACTCCTCTCCTAATGCATAGATTTAGACAATTTTCGGGGAAAAATATTGTTTTTACTCAGGAAATATATATTCGAAGTTTCATGAGTCTACGTTAATGCGTTTGGACACAATTCCATTTTATTCGATGTTCGAAGGACACGGTTTTTTCGACCTACTCTTGCTTTTTGAGCTATAACTCTCTTCCTAATATTCCGATTTAGCCCGTTTTCAATACCAAACAAACCTTGTCTATAAGAAAGATTCTGGCAAAATTCGAGCCCCCTAGCTTTTTTGGTGCGACCTCTATCGTGCTTTCAACAGACGGACAGACGGACGGACATAGCTAGATCGTCATCAAATCAAACCCTGATTCAGAATATATATACTTTATGGGGTCTAAAATGGATATTTCGATGTGTTACAAACGGAATGACAAAATGAATATACCCCCACCATTTTTTTGGTGGCGGGTATAAAAATCATTGTTTGTGTGTTTGCTTGTTCTGTAATAGCGCTGTATCAGCGATGTAAAATAAGATTTTACTCTTGTTTACATTGCACTATATTGCAGACAATAGAATTCTTTTAAAAACATTTATGCAATGTTATGTATGTAACAGGGAACATTTTTAATATTACTAAATTAGTCATTGGAGCTCTATTTTAATTTTGTATTTTGAATAGTGCTAAAACAAGTACAGATTTACCAACTGTTGCTTTCCTGCCCTGTAACTATGTATGTATGTATATTCAGGAGAGTATGTTTTTTTATACCCTTCACCAGCTTTGTCATTCCGTTTGTAATTTCTGCAATATTCAATTCCGACCTTATACAGTATGTAAATTTTTTCTGAAAGCTAATGAATAGGGGCATAGTCTGAAACATGTCCGTTTGTCCGTCCTACCGTTGTTCCATGTGTTGGTTTACAAAAAATTTTAGAAGACCACACATTGTGCATAGACTTCTGTGTTACTTTGGAAAAATTCGGGAATGAGTCCAACCATCGCCATATAACTTTATAAGATATAAGCTGCCTCGGTTTTTACTATTTTCTTACTGCAAAAGTTAGAATTTTTCTGCCTTCGGATAATTTATAGACACGTTTGTTATCTATATACATATATAAAAATCAATGCAACTTTTCGTTGTAATTTTATAACTCAAGAACGGGCCCACCTATCCGAACCAAATGTTTAAGCTTTGTTCGGACTATTTAGTAGATGGTATATGTGAAGTTTGCACAAAATCCGTCGAGCGGTTTACGGGTAAAAAAAGTTAACTCAGTATCTCCGGGCTTAATAAAGATATCACAAAAAAATCAAAAAGGACCAAAGAGCCTGTTAAAAATAATTGGATAAGTGTCTGGTACCTGTTGTAAATTTTGAGTTTTAAGGGCATACAACGGATAAAAACTGAATTTTGGTACTTCTTTGAACAGCATTTATCTTTGAGAGGGATAGCAATAGGAAAAAAGTAAAAACGTAGTTTTACTCTCCTTTAAACAATCTATAATGAATTTTTGTACTTTTTCAAAATTTTGGAATTTAGAGAGAAAAGGGCTAAAAACGGGTAAAATCGGTAATATTGTATCTTCGGACATAACGCAAGTAGCACAAAAATTCAAAAAGATTAATGGCACTTTTTTGAAATTTGGTGTAACGTAGCAAAGCACATGTCTAGGGCTTTTCCTAAGCAATTTTAGGCAAATCGTTCTCTAATTGGCAAAGCTATAGGCAAAAACTATTTCAAAAATATAAATATAATATATTTTTTAATAACATCAATTTTCATAAGCTTCTAAGAAATTATAGGACATACTAGTGACACTAAATGAAAAGCCGTTGCCTCAAATATTACTACGATGAAAAACTTACAAATCAGTTATTAAGTAACTGAGATATAAGCACCAAATAACAACTGCTTCTCTGTCTTTCGTAAAGCCTAAAAGCGGAAATCCATATTTTTTAGTTTCTAGATAACTAATCTAATCTATATCTAGGTATAAAATGAAAGACATTGACTACGAAATATCATACATTACAAAAATTAAAAACTTAAGATGGCACTCACAAAAAAAAATCCGTCATTATCAAATCTAGTATTAACCCTTATGCTACCCCTTCAATACTGGTATCAAATGTAAGAGCTTGACTAGCTGAATACAGTAATATATGAACAAGTTACATTTTAAAATGGCGCGTTCTAAGTAAAATGGTGAATATATGGGTCATATATAGTAATTACGGCTTTTTCCCCTTCAACTTTCAGAACATTGGTATCAAATATAAGGGCTTAACCAGAAGAATACAGTTATTTTTGAAAAAGTGTAAAATCCGAAAACGTGTCGAAAACAAAATAGTGAAAAACTTTTCCTTTTTAAATGAGGAAATTATAGTAAATTATGGAAAAATTTTAAATCAATGATGGCGTCGAAAATACTAAAGTATAATGGCGTATAGCCTTATATATGACATCCTGTCGCTTACCCATGTACATGATGTAAAGGGTATTTTCAGTTTTGGCACTGCCGAATATTGATCACTTACTTGTTTTTATAAAATACTGCAACCATAAAACCTTGATCTTAAATCTGACCCCATATTCAAAAAACTTTAAATGAGTTTAAAAATGTATTTTAAATAAATTTCAAAAACATTTTATTTTTTTATACATATAAGCCTGAGATTTATTTTTATAAATGCATAGGTATGTAAATAGTTTCTGTTCTACATAAAAAAAATAAGATTTTTTTTAATAAGTAGAGATAAGTATTGTTTTCTAAGCGTAACTATGGTTATTAAATCATTTTAAGTTCGCTTGTTATTGTAAGCCTCCGTGGCGCAATTGGCTAGCGCGTTCGGCTGTTAACCGAAAGGTTGGTGGTTCGAGCCCACCCGGGGGCGGCTATGTTTTTTATAATATACTGTGGTTTTAAAAAAAAATAATTATTATTTAGCTTAATTCGCCTATTGCATTTGTTATGAATTATTAATTTAACAATTTGGGGTCAAATTAATTAAAATTAGCATTTTAGGTTTTAAGTAAAAATTGTTTTAAACTATTATTTAATTATTTTATAAAAAAATTTTAATTAACGTTTTTGGTTTCAATTTTCAAATTACCGAAGATATCAATTTTATAAACTCCATGTATTGTAATTTTTATTTATTTTTTTTTTAATAACGCAGTGATTTTTTATAAAAATAACTGTTTATTATGCACCAGTAACTTTAAATTTATATTTAAAGAAACAAAATTTTCAAATGAAATCGTATACGCATATTCTCTGAAGAAATAAAAATCTGTGAATATAATTTGTAGCCATGTTTTATTGTTCAAGTGTTTTAGTTAAAAAAATTACTTTTTACTTTAATAATTGTTTAATTTTATAGCATTTTAAATTAATATGCAAAATAATTATAATCATACAAATTGTTTTTAATTGTGATCTTCTTAATGTTTAATTTTTATGTATTTTTTGTTTTTAATAAAGTCACACTATTAGAAAATATACAGAAGTAAAATTTAAATTAGTTCTCACTAGATATACTGACCATTTCTTCGCAAATATTTACATAAAAAATAAGCAAAACAGCTGTTATTTTAATAAAATAAATGTTCATTAAATTAATTAATGAATAAATGTTTAATGGCGCACAAAAAGAAAATACTTCAACAAGTGAAATAATTTAGAATTTAAACAAATGAATGCAGCAGAAACAACAACAAAAGTAGCTCCGTAATTGTAAAGTATTTAATAAAATAAAATAATTTCACAATAATTATTTATTTTATTTGACCTCTTTTTTTAAATTTTTATATATAATTATTCAAGCCTAAGGTCATACAACACTTTTTATTATTTTTTTATAAAAAGCAACAAAAATTAAAGAATGTTTTATTTTCTTTTTCAATATTTCGCTACTCCTTCGTGTAGCATCTTCAGGAAATATCAATTAAAAAACTAACAAATAATTACAAAATTTTCTTTTTGTATACTAATAATAAAAATTTTTTTAAACAAATTTCAATTTGCCATACAAAAAAATTATAAAAATATTTCATTTCCGCCTTCTAAAATTGTTGAACTAAATATCTATAATTCTGAGCTATTCCCACTGTATCTGATTTGTAGTTAATCCTCTGTATTATTGTTGTGTTTATTATTTGTAACATTTCTAATAAATAACGACGTTTGTAATTATGTTCTGTATTAAAAACTATTGTATTTTTAAAATCTGGATCGTGATTAACATTAACACAATGTGATGTTAATGCAGTTTTCTGTGAAACATTATTCCTGTATTTTTCATCCGACTTATGTCCTGCAATTCTAGTCTTGAGCTTATTCTTAGTTGTACCTACATACATATATATACGTTATTGCATGTTTCACTACTATTACCCTTGCAAGGAATTTTATATACTACATTAGATCTTTCAAAATTATCAATTTTGTCCTTTGACTTACTAAATAATTTAACTAATGTATTGTACATTTTATGAGTCATTTTATATCTATCATTTTCAAAAATTTTCGATCTTTCTAATCGCTCTGACACTATAGGTACGTATATTAATGATTTATAAATCTTTGGATGACCTTCTGACCTTTATATTGTCCAATTAAACTATAAATTATTTTCTTAGGAAAATTATTATCATACAATATATCTATGATTTTGTTTCTATTATTCTTATGATATTCTAAATCACTTATAGTTAGTATCCTCTCTATAAGGTTTTTAGCTGTATTGTATTGTTGTATGACCTTAGACTTAAATAATTAAATATAAAAATTTAAAATAATTTCTATTTATTAGGGCATTGTTAAAATTTCTTAATTTTTTATATATTTGATTCTTAGTCCTAATTTAATGACACGTTGTTTCAGGCCAGGTAAATCGACCAACTCCTTTGAATAGGAAGTTGGAGACTTTTGAACAATAAATAAAAACTGAGTTTCATAAAACTCTTCCAGTTAGAAATCGTTGCTTTAGGCACCGCAAGCTGACAAATATCATTGCATAGGCTGTCGGAGATGTCTGAATAATAAAAAGAATGAGTTTTATGGTACTCCTTTGGTTACAGGTAATTAAGTTTAATTGGTTCTCTTCCAGAAAAAGGATTTTCAGTAAACTCAACATTTTCATTATCATGGTAAAGTACAGGAACGAATAACGTATGCAAATTATAAAGACTTACTACCAAATTTGGAAGTCGGTGATCGCAACTTTAAGAGCGTTAACTGCACTTTTCTGTCGTTATTTTCGGCCTCATTTTTTGATTCAGTGGGTTTGTCAATAAGCAAAATATGCGTTATGGATCTGGTGAAAATCAACATGTGCTTTATTAATCACCACTTCATCCACAAAAAATAACTGCGTGGAGCGGTTTCTATGCCATCGGCGTCATTGGCCATAATTTTTTGTTGACATTGCCATACACAGTAACGTGACGATCGTTATTGCGCCATGATTGCGGATTATTTTTAGCACGAATTGAAAAACATGGACTTGGACGACATGTGGTTTCAACAGGTAAAATAAGACACACAGCGACTTTTTGAAGAGTAATTTTGGTGAGTGTGCTATTTCAAGAAATTGACAAGTAAATTAGCCACCTCGTTCGTGCGATTTTACGCCGGTAGACATTTATTTTATTTATTTATTTGCCTTCCAATACAACAAGATTGAAAATCTTATAATTAAAGTAATGGATTTTTAGAATGTACAAATATATAATTTAAATTCAAAAGAAAATAACCATTGGAAAATAAAAATTAAAAAATTTTTAAATATTTTAAAAATTTGCAAAATTTAAAAATCAAATACAAATAATATAGTAATTAAGCATTAAACATCAATTTAATATAAAATATAAAAAATAAAGAGCCAAATGAAAAATTAAATTATACTCGTAGAATAAAATTTAAAAATTTCTTTTTAAAACCGCTGAGCATTGCCTATAAATTTAATGTTTGAGGGAAGTGAATTCCAAAGACGGTTAGGGTTACGTCAAATCATTGGTCTATGCCAACAAGCCGACGAAGTTGGAAGAACTCAGAACCAACATCGAACGCGAAATAGAGGCCGTTACGGCCAAAATGTGTAACCGAGTCATCGAAACTAGGATCCAAAAAATCGACCGCTGCGATCATAAAGTTTTGGATATATCTTAAATGGCTTGCGATTTATTTTAAAAAAAGTCGTCAAGTCCTTATTGGAAACCCCTTTATAAATAAATTAATTTAGATGGTACCTTTCTAGTAATTCAAATTAAAAAACAAGCGGTTAATTGTAGAATAGTCTGAAAACTGCATCAAAGTACAGTCACGCGATGCAACACAACTAACCACGCGAGAGTTAGATACAAAACTCTCGAACTCAGATAAAAAGTGACAGCCTGATTGCTCTTTTAAAGATAATAGCAGAGACGTGCGAGCTTTTGACCCGACCAGAGCTGAGTTACAACCGTAATTTTTTCACACGAACAAAAACAGCTGATATTCAGTGTGTCAAATAAATATTTTAACAAAAACCAAAAACAAAGTGCAAGAAATACATTTATATCTACGAGAAATTAATTTTATTTTCTATAAATCTATTTGACTTCTTGTACTGTAAATTTCAAAATCAGCTGTAAACAATTTTTATGTTTAAACCAGGTTTTAACTTGAGGTATAAAAACACCTTAAGTGGGCCACAGCTGCAATGGTGGTCGTATTGCAATGAAGCGATATTGTTGAGAAAATAATAGTTTTTATGTACACAAATCTCTTCTTATTTTGACAGGTTGTAGCCGATAGCCTACTATCGTCTATAGCAATACAAAAACGAATGTAAAATGTGCTTTTTTCATATCCATCATTAAAATATTTTCAAAATAAAAGTTTTATAAAATTAAGCCTGTTTTCGGTTAAAAGTAATTACCATTGATATGACTTAGAATCGTGATTGTTAAAGCCAACCACTGACGTAGGAGTCGAAAAATGTTTAGAAAAGAAATGTAGCAATATTTAACGTTATGCATACAACTAGACCATTAATGTTTAAGTGCAACTTGTTGAAGACAACGTACATGTTCTTCAGTTCTATAGATATAATGAACTTTATAGCCACATTGTAAATATGAAAGCAATATTTAAAACACAAGAAAAAATAAAATTATTAAATTAGCACATGTTCAATAAATCGCATATTAACTCAAAATACATTAAATATGGATTGTATTTGTAAAAATTTGTGCATGTTGGAAGCACAAATTAACTGCATCGTTTATTAATTGATGATATTGAACAGAAACCGCAAAATAGTTGCAAAGCAGCCAACCAACCGAAACCATTAAATGTGCAATAAAAATTATTATTTATGCCTTTTAATCTTTACAGACGAGATAAACAACCGAGTTAATGAATTAAGTTATATTTCTTTCATCTATAAACTCATGGGGCATGTGTGTATTTTCATTATATTTTAGCTTTTTCCTGTGCAGTAAAATGCCGGGAAATATGTGAAAAAAACGCAAAGAACTATTGATAAAAAAATATCGAATGAATAATAAATAAAAGTTGCACATATTGTACTTATTGTTAGTTACACTACAACTCAATGGAATTCCATTTGCAATAAAATCTATTTTTATGGCAAATAAATTGGTGAAAATATTCTATAAATAGAGATTTTGTTTTTAAGTAAAAAATATTTTATTAATTAATATACTTTTATGATTGAATATTTTGTAAAAATTAAAATTCTTTATAACATTGTTTATAATTTCAGAATTTACTACAAATATTCTACACACCGAACATAGTGCGTATAGAAAATTTAGCAAAATATTTATTGGTCCACTATGATGAACGCAGTGGACCTTTTTGGTATCCGAGTGTGGGTGTAGGAGGCAGATACTGCTTTCTACCTATTTCATACCTATTGGTCCACTATCGAAACAAGTTTATTGAGTAAGCAATTGCTACATTACATTTAATTCAAATGTTTAACTAATTTATATATTGGCTTTGCGGTAGTATTTTATGTAACTGATAGATTTGATTTAAACTCATATAACTGTCAAAAAACTGAACCAAATACAACGATGATATCTTTCTGCACTTCTCTTCAATTTAAACTTTGAATATGCCAATTCCAACAAATTAATTTCATCACGTACTCACATCTATTTTCTTAATTAAAAGTTCACTAAAAACATTTTTTATAACAGAATTTAGAGAATATGTTTCTCTTTAACCATTGGATATTTCGTGCAACTCTGAAAGTAACCAAAATACTGACATTTCCGTTTTAAACCATTTAAAATGAAAAACAAACATCCCACTGGATCCACTTAACCACAATCACTTACAAGAACCAGATCGTGCTGCAAATTTTGCTAAAAGAATATCGTATACAATTTTTACTGCATTTCACACAATTACAATAAGAATTTCATTGCCTTTTGAAACACTTATGCCTTATGTTGTCCAAACGAGCAACCAACTCATTAATTAAAATTACTGGTCCTGCCAACCATACACCATGTTCTCGAAGGTTTTCTACAGAAAAATTATTGCATCGTTAGTACAACCATGTAATTTGCTATTTTTAACTTTGAATCATATTACCCGAAATTCATGCTGCAGTGGCAACACCGTATAACTGATGTAAAGCTAAGTAAACTTTGTAAAGCTTTAACTTTCTTGATCTTGGTATTTTGCTTGATCACCAATTAAATTTTCTTGAACATATTTCTTTAATTGTTAACAAAGCAAATGGTGTACTCGGATTTATGAAGAGGTGGTGCAAGAAATTTCTTTATCCTTCTATTACGAAACAATTATATTCATCATTAGTTCGACCTATTCTAGAATACGGATCAATTATTTGGGATCCTTACTATAATATTCATATTGATAGTATCGCGTCTGTACAAAAGAAGTTTTTGATATTTTGTCTACGTGGCCTTGGATGGAGTTCGTTTTTACTACCTTCATACGAAAGCAGACTCTGTCTTATAAAATTACCAACTTTAAAAAGTCGTCGTTCAATGCTGAGTTTTTCTTTTGTGCTGGGCCTAATTCAAGGCGATGTCGACTCTGAATTCCTGCTAAGTAAAATATCTTTTAATGTTCCAACCAGACCAACTCGAAACTTCCGTCTTAAAATACTATAGATCCAACTATGCTAATAATGATCCTCTTCGTCGTATATGTAAAAACTTTAATAATTATTATATCACCTTATTGGCCTTAATGAAAGTAAAGAAATTGTGAAAAGAAATATTATTTTATATTTATATAGTTGAATTGTAAAGAATATTATTTTATATATGACCTTAATTATGTTTTGTCATTTTATATACATTATTCAGTAAGGATATATAATCTATAGACAATAAATTTAATTAAATAAATAAATAAAAATATTGTAATTATTTTTTTTGCGTATTTTTCTGGTCAAGTTCATACAAAAAAAGAAATTCCCAATGTCAAACTTCATCTATAAAAAGGGGAACTTTAGTATGAGCAATTTCTTTTTCTCTCGTTCTTAATTTATAACGACCGCAAAATTTTATTTTTAACAGTTTCGACCGCAATGGAAGAAACAAAATAACTGACGACGGTTTCGGTTTTACAAGCGGTGGCAATCCCGGTTTATAAGCTGGCAGTTTTTTTTTTATCAAAATTCACCGGTTATTTTTAGACACCGATAAGCCGTTTTTTCCATTTTCAAGTTTTTTGTTTATATATCTTTGTAAGCCATTGTATTCAAGTATATTTCTGTGGCTTGGAGCTAAAAGGGCCAATATCAAAATATTTACTTTTGAGAAAATTTGAATTGAACTTTAACTTTTATAGGTGCTTTCATAGTGACATTGGCCAGCATTTTATTTATGAAGCCGTTCTGGGTTAAGTATGACTTTAGCTGTTTTACCATAATGAAATAAGAAAACAAATCTAATGCAATGATAAACTCAAAAAAGCAAAAAAGTGACATTGGCCCTTTTAGCTCCAAGCCACAGATTTATTACGGAAAAAATTCCAAAAATCATGTTTAGCCTTTAATAAAGTTGAGAGGCTAACATGCATCACTTGTTTCATTTTTATGCTCCATTTATAAATAATAGAACTAGCTGCTTGATCATACAGTCGTATTTATTTTTAAAAAGTATACAAAAACGTCCAAAATGTGCATTTTCGTTAGAAAAAAACGCAGTGTGTTGAACCCCACTGAGTTGCCAATAGTTTTAAGTTTTCTATACAAAGTTGAACTGCGTTGCGTATTATAATACATTTATAATATTTCATAAAACAGCTTGATTTTCAGGAACATATTTTCATAAACATTATTTAAAAAATTGTTTGTCAAACTTCATTCCAAAACAGAATTTTGATTGTTGCTTCAAGCGAAAACCGTGTTGAAGGCACATGACCCCGCAGTAAATCTATTTTATGATTGTTTATCTTTGTAGAAATTTATATGAAAATATGGTAACATTGTAAAAAAAAGCGTGATGACTAATAAAAGTAAAAAAAAACACATAAGAGCACAATATTCAACTGTGCTGAATTTTGTATATATGTGACAGCGCATAGAGAAAGGGACCTAACGGTAAAAACAGGTTTTATTCAGGAGAGCCATTTTAAAGATAAAATGATTTTTCAATTTTTTTAAATTGTTTATAAAGAAAAAAATAAATTTTTTTGTAGTTTCGTAAAATCAAGTTATTTTGTTAATTTAGTAGGGGAAAAAATGAAAATAAATAAATTTTACCGTTAGGTCCCTTTTTATTTGCGCTTAGAATCGTCGACTTTACTTTTATAAAACGCGCATATCTCTGGGAGGGAACACTTTTGGGGCATGGGATCGGTCTCATTCGATGCTCAGATGTTTTCCACATCAAAAAAAAAAAAAAAAAGTGAAAATTGTTTTTCTTTGCCCTTAGGTCCCTTTATCTATGCGCTGTCACATATACATACATATATATTCTTGTACATACATTGTTTTATTATTTATTGTAGGGTATCAGGTATTAAACTTCCCAACAACATCAGAAAAACAAAAGGCAACAACAGCAATGCAAAATATTTAAACATTTCAAGGTCAATTGCATACAGTTGTGGCAAGTACAAGAGTAAACAAAATGCAAAGAAAAAAACAATAACAGCAACCAGCAGCAGTCTCAGTTGCTTAATACATGAGGCAACAAAGTACCCGTATTATATAGAAGTTTTTTTTTTTTAATTTTTCTATTCGACTATAATGCACAACCATTTACTTTTTTCTTTTTTTTTTTCATTTTATTTTGCACTAGAAAAGAACAAAACAAATCGGAAACGGATGTGGTGCGATTGTAATGATGTTTTCAAGTGATGTGATGTAAGTATTTTGTTGTAATTGTGGTTGTAGTAGTAATAGTTGTGGTAGTGTTAGTCGAAGTGGCAATGACGATAGCGCTGTACAAGATAGAGGCGAAAGAGACCTAAACTGCAAACGGAATAAACCAAAAGTAGGCACCAGCAGAATTGAAACAATAAATGCTTTTGAATTAAATAAACCCATTCTGCCTTACAAGATTCACACATACGCGGTTATCTAAAGAATTTGTAGTCGAACTAAAACAATATGAATACAATATAATGTAAAGAAAAAATAGATAAATAAGAAAAATAGTTTTTTTATTTATTGTTTTACTTTTATGTTTATACAAAAGTATGTATTTATGTATTAATGTATTAAGATAGTACACAAAACGTTTAAAGATACAGAAACATTTGCACAATAACATACACATACACAACATATACCTCAATTAAAATGAAAAACAACACAATAATAGATTTGCAAACATTTCCACACTCACATTTTTGCAACAAAACTATTAAATAAATATCTTATATCTTTTTCACATCACTGAACATTTAAATGTTTTATTTATTTTTTTTTTTTGTCTAAGTAAATATTACAAAGATAAAATTAGAATAAATAGTTTTCTGTTCATAATGTTTTTTTTTTTGTGAGCAACTGAACCCATACCACTCTGCTGGTTACCACACAGTTTTAATTCACTCCTAAAAATCGCTGGATCAGGAAAAACACAAATTAGAAAGTTAATCCAGTAAACTGTAAACACCAAATTCAAAATAAAACAAGTAAGAGTGCTATATTCGGGCGCGCCGAATCTTATATACCCTTCACAACGTGTAGTCATGCAATAACAATTGTATCACCATTCATCTCATTAATATGAAATACGTATATACATACAAAAAACATACATATATAAAATAATAAAAAATTATTAAATATTAATAAAAGAAAATTAAAAAATAAAATATTCAGCTCTTCTGAAAAAGATCTGCAAACTCAATTTCGTTAGAGAATTTTTTACTTTTACAATATTTGTGACATCCCTAAAGTATGCAATTTTTGTAAATAAACCAACAACACCAACACTTTATGATTTTTATTTATTAATCTAGGTTCCTTTGGGCGATTAGTGAGATAAGTACCAAAATATTTCTATTAACTCTTGCAAAAAATAAATGAGTGTATAAACAACAATTCTTTGAGCAAAAAATAATAATTATTTATGCAAAGAAAACATAATATTAAAAAAAATAACAATTATATTATTTTTAGTTTAGAAGTAAACCATTGTGTTTGCTGGGTTTTGATTTCTGAAAAAAATGTAAAAGCATCCGCCGCATGTTCACTCGTAAATACATGTTGCCATCTCGTAAAAATGTTTCCACACTATAGGAATTGACGGGCTTGATGGATAACCACAAAATTTAACTTTTAAACTATTTTATTCAAATACATCAAAATGCAAGTCCGCATTTTGCAAAAATTAAAAAAACAATTAAGTATACTTGTAAAAATAAGTTATAAACTATAAAATACTTCGTTTAACTATGTAATTACTTTTTTTGTAAATCTAGTATTTTAATTTCGTGTAAATCATTTTTATTTTGACTTAAGTTACTATTTTCCTATTAGACTTTTAAAATAAATTGTAATCATTTAAGAATATTGCAAAATATTAAAAAATTATTCCGATATTAGCTGAGTAGATATTAGCATTTTCGAAAACGGCTACGATATAATCATCAGCACTCCTAATCGGTATACTCGTATGTAATTTGGAATTACTATTTATGCTACAACTTATTGAAATTAGAAAATTTTTCAATATTCTTTAACGATTACAATTTTATTTAATATAATTTTTTTAGGAAGTCTAATAATAGGAAAATGAACCTAATTCAGAATAGAAATGATTTACAATAAATTTAAAATAAATAATTCGAAAAAATCAAATTTTTTTTAAATTTATTCGTTTTCTTTTATATATTTTTTTTTTTTTTCAATTTTAACTTTTTGTGTATTAACTACTACTTATTATATATAGAGCTTACTAAATTATATTGGATATGCTACCAAAATTTTTAATATTATTTATTTGGGTTCCAGCTGGTGCTTTCGCCAGTTCATCAGCAAAAAATTTGGGTAAAAGGTATAAATGCATATAAACCAGCTTAAACCAACAATCAAATAAATAATACTATTAATTATTTCTCAACCTTTGCTAACTTATGTGTTTAATTTTAGAGATTAAGGTAACTTATATCATTAGATTTTAAATTTAAATTTTTCTTTTGTTGCAACTAAGACACAATTGCAAGAAAACTAAAAATACCACAAATTATATGTTTACATTTTTCAAACAATCAAAACAAAAGGTAATATTTTTTGGCTATAACTTGGCGATAGGTAGTGCGATTTACTATCTTAAAATTAAACAAAAATTCAACAACAATTTTATCGATTTCGATATTCGGTAACATTTTTTAACTACAGTTGTTATTGTTATCTAACATAAACTTTGTTGTTTCTTTCATCCATAGAAAATTTAACTTTATACCTGACTCAAAAACCACTTGATTAAGACTCGGCTATGACGTGACTATTTGTGTGAGGGAGGGATGTTAGTGGTGGCATTTTTATGAAAAAGGTGGCATCTTAATATAGCAATTGTCGATTATAGTTAAAAAGTATGTACTGAATCGCAAAACCGATAGTGTAAACAATAACAAGTGTCGACAAATTTAACGATTGTCGGATCGTTAAAAGTTGGTGAATCGCATCACAGTAAAAGAAACATCGACAACAAAAATATCGCCGATGAAAATATCTTAGGAAACATCAGAATCGGATGCATCGCTTTTCATATTGTTACTTTAAAATTTATTTTATAACACTTTTTTAAATTAAATTCAAGTATATATATTTCAAATTTGTGTAGGAAAACTTACCGCCATACTTATAATTGGTTTTTAAGTTTGAAAGATTTGTAAAACAAATTTTTATATCAACATTTTATTTAGAGGCTTTTGTTTTAATTTTTTATTTTTAAAAATGTTTCTATTTACACGTTTTATTTATCAATGTGCTATTTAAAAAAAACGAATTCAAACACTGACTTAAACAACAAACTGTTATGTATAGCTTAGCTATATAAAATACACATACATATTTCTTATTTAATTTTATGCAGCAAAAAAAGTTTTATTTAACGCAGCATCTAATGGAATTTTTCATTATTGACGCGATAATTATATTTTCTAAAAAACGATTGATTTTATTTAAACACAACACTTTTAATACTTTTTTACTTTTTAATACATTTATTTTATTAAACACTCGTATGCAATAAGTATAAACAAACAATAACACTTCTTGATCCGGCTGCAATTGCGCGTAACCTGACATAAATTTATCAAAGTGTAGAGATGTATTCATTGTACAATTATCAGGTAGCCTCACTAAAATAGCTGATTTTTTTTCTCTACCTTAAGGTTTAACTAAAATGTCAAATTTTGTTTATGTATGTGTATATATTGTGTACGTATGTATTCTACGGCCAAAAAAAACCCGCACAAACATTTGCTTTTTGACATTTAAGTCGTCATTTTCCAACAACAAAATACGTGTAGAATTTTGTTGTTGCAGAACTGAGGCTACCTGATGATTGTACCATGGGTGTATTGTTTTGAGGAAATTATAGATGATATTTTACAGAGTTGTATTTTTGTTTCTTAACACTTAATGGTAACAAAAATAGTATTTCCATTTTTTTGGTCGTTTTTACATAAATAATAAAATTTAATGAAATAAAGCTTAATATTTTTAAGTTACAAATAACAGAATAATACTATGTTTAGACATACACCTAAATTGCGCAATTAACAATTTTATACAATTATGGTCTAAATTGTTCTCAACTACCATACAAAAAACCATTTTAAAAGTTATCATTTAGTACTAAATAACCATTAATTACGTCAAGTTCCATTGATCAGACCTTATAACACGCTGTTCAGACAGATAGTTTTTTTTATTGTTTCAATGTGTTGTGTAGTGTTGATTTAGCAATTAAAATAAGTGTTCACACATACTCAATTTATCTTACTCCATTAACATTTGATAGCTGTAAAATACGATGTATTTATACAAAATCAAATAATGCCTTCTTTTCATGTTTTTTTTCTGTTCATAAAATATATTTTATATTATATTTATATAATTATATACTTGCATGTATGTATTTGAATTTATTTAAAATCTTTTTTTAATTTTCATCAACCATTTTCCATTTTCTTACTTTTTGTTTTTTATATAAATAATTATTTGTTTGACATTAGAAATGCCACCTATAGAATTTTCTTCGCACTGAATATACTTCTCAAGAATTGTATTTCGAGTTTTTGACAATAAGTAAAACAATAAAGTATATATGGCTCAATTTATAAATAATTTTTAGTATGGTAAATTGAGCTAAATAAAGGTCTTTAATTGCGATAATATTATAAACTGACAATTAAGGCGCGCGTGTGAACATAGCATAAGACTGTTAAGTAAAATAAAATAATTTTATACAATAGGTTCGTTCATTCAGTTTTTCAAAGCCCATTAAAAAATTTTATTACAATTTACAAAAATAAATGTGGCAATTTTGTGTTCCTTAATATTTTAAGAACTAAAAGCAAAAAGAAGACAAAATAAATTAAGATTTTTTATAAAAAATAATATGGAACTTAATGGCAGAAGTAGTGAATGAATCCAACAACAAAATTAATTGTAACAAAAAATAAAAATTAAAAAGAAGTAAAAAAAGAAAGTAAAGCTAAAATTAATTGATTGATAATTTTTTTGGTTTATTAATTTCACTAAATTTGTATCAAAAATACATTTTTAAAAACTATATTTGTTGTAATCTATAAACACAAGTTTTATGAAACAAAATTTGTAACTTAAAAATATTTAGCTTTATTTCATAAAATATTATTATTTATGTAAAAACGACCAAAAAAATGGAAATACTATTTTTGTTTCCATTAAGTGTTAACAAACAAAAATACAACTCTGCACAATACCAATACACTTTTACACTTCGATAAATTTATATCAGTTAACGCGAAATTACCGCCGGATCAAGAAGTGCTATTGTTTGTTCAAAAATACTTATTGCATATCGAGTGTTTAAATAAATTTAATGTATAAAAAAGTAAAAATGTATTAAAAGTGTTGTATTTTAATAAAATAAATCGTTTTTTAGCAAATATAATTATCTTGTCTATAATGGTAAATTGCTTTAAATAAAGCTATTCTTTTGCTGCATATAATTAAACAATATGTATGTATAAATGTATGTGTGTAAATTAGATGCTGACTTGGATAAAATTATCTTCTTGTTAAAAGCTTTAAGCTCATTTAAAGCCTATCCAGATAAGACTTTGCTAATGCTTTAATGTTTTAATTACAACTCTACACTTTGATAAATTTATTACAGTTTACGCGCAATATCCGCCAAATCAAGGAGTTCTATAGTTTGTTTATAAATATTTATTGCAAAGCGAGTGTTTAAATGAAATAAATGTATTAAAAAGTAAAAATGTATTAAAAGTGTTGTGTTTAACAACTCTACACTTTGATAAATTTTCTACAGTTTTCGCGCAATATCCGCCGGATCAACAAGTGCTATTGTTTGCTTTTACTTATTGAAAGCGAGTGATTAATAAAATAAATGTATTAAAAAGTAAAAATGTATTAAAAGTGTTGTGTTTAAATAAAATCAATCGTTTTTTAGAAAATATAATTATCGCGTCAATAAGGGTAAATTGCATTAGATGCTGCGTTAAATAAAGCTTATTTTTGCTGCACAAAATTAAATAATAAATATGTATGTGTATTATATATAGTTAAGCTATATATAACATTTTGTTTGTTAAAGCCAGGGTTTGAATTCGTATTTTTTTTTTTTTAAATAGCAAATTGATAAATAAAACGTGTTAAGAGAAACATTTTTAAAAATAAAAAATTAAAAAAAAAAGTTTCTAAATAAAATGTTTATATAAAAATTTGTTTTACAAATCTTTCGAACTTAAAAACAAATTATAAATAGGCGGTAAGTTTTCCTACACAAATTTGAAATTTATATACTTGAATTTAATGAAAAAAAAGTGTTACAAAATAAGCTCTACACAATTTTAAAGTAACAATAAAAAAAGCGATGCATCCAAAACTGATATAGCGGCGATACTTCATGTTTCCTAAGATATTTTCATCGGCGATATTTTTGTTGTCGATGCAGTTTCTTTTACTGTGATTCGATCGATTTTGCAATTCAGTACATACTTTTAAACTATACTCGACAATTGTCATATTAAGGTTCCACCTTCTTCATAAAAGTGTCACCACTAACATCCCTCCCTCACACAGATAGTCGCGCCATTGCCGAGTCTTAATCAAGTGGTTTTTGAGTCAGGTATAAAGTTAAATTTTCTGTGGATCAAAAAAACAACAACAAAGTTTATGTTAGATAACAATAACAACTGTAGTTAAAAAATGTTACGGATTATCGAAATCGATAAAAATGTTGTTAAATTTTTTAACGATACTGATCGCCAAAGTTATAGGCAAAAAATTTTGTTTATTCATTTTTGTTTTGGTTTTCTTGCAATTGTGTCTTAATTGCAACAAAAGTAAAATTTAAATTTAAAATCTAATTATATAAGTTACCTTATTCTCTAAAATTAAACAAAAAAGTTAGCAAAGGTTCAGAAATAATTAATAGTATTTATTATTTATTTGGTTGTTGGTTTAAGGCTGGTTTATATGCATTTACACCTTTTACCCAAATTTTTTGCTGATGAACTGGCGAAAGCACCAGCTGGAACCCAAATAAATAATATTGAAAAATTTTGGTAGCATATCCAATATAATTAAGTAAACTATATAAATAATAGGTAGAAGTTAAAAAACAAAAAGGTAAAATTAAATAAATAATATAAAAGAAAGCAAATAAATTTAAAATAAATATGATTTTTTCGAACTATTTATTTTAAATTTATTGTAAATCATTTCCATTCTAACTTAGGTTCATTTTCCTGTTATTACACTTCCTAAAGAAAATGTATATTAAATAAAATTGTAATCGTTTAAGAATATTGAAAAATTTTCTAATTTCGTTAAGTTGTAGCATAAATAGTAATTCCAAATTACATACGAGTATACCGATTAGGAGTGCTGATGATTATATCGTAGCCGTTTTCGAAAATGCTAATATCTGCTCAACTAAAAGCGGAATAATTTTTTAATATTTTGCAATATTCTTAAATGATTACAAATTATTTTAAAAGTGTTTTAAAAAACTTAATAGGAAAATAGTAACTTAAGCCAAAATAAAAATGGTTTACACGAAATTAAAATAAGTACTAGATTTACAACAAAAAGGGATTACATAGTTAAAAGAAAGAAAAATTAAAAATTCCTTTCCATCATAAAAAACAGAAATAAAAGTTTTTACAAACTCAAAGCCAAAATACTAAATTTATCATGTTTTATTTATGGATTCTGTTCTTCAGTTTAATATTAGCTTTAAAAGTAAAACAATAGAATAATGATAAAAATAAAAATAAAATAAAAACAAATGAATAAATTCAACCAATAACAACAGCAAGCAGGAAAATAAAAAACGAAGGAAAAATTATGAAGAAATATGTGCAGCAAGTAAAAAAGACCCTTAAACAAATTTTTTAATTAATTTGTTTCAACGTCTTGCTCAACCTTGAGCAGCAACAAGCTGCATAACACAATATGCAACAGCACTATCGAAGTAGGTAGAATAACAGCAGCAACAAGAAGAACAAAAACGAATGAAAATTTAATTAAGTTCAATACCGTTGGCTCTTTATCCTTCATCTGCATCTACTACTGCGTCCTCTTATGCACTTTTTTCAGTTTCTTACTATTAAGAAAGTACTTCACCTGTAACATAACTACTACAATGCACTCAAAATACATAAACGGACGCATACTTACACCAAGTGATTTTTTCACCGTTTGGGTTTTAAACATTTTACTACAAATGGAAAGTTTGCAAAAGTTAATGAAATATTAATTTAAAGAATATTTAGTGTAAATAGTGATATTTGCTTCGTCTTTGATGGTACGTTCTTCAGCTCTAATTTTAGTTTATTTTTTTAGCATTTCGGCAGTTGTCTTTCAGGGACAGAATTGTGGCTGGCTTGTCCCTGTATACGAGATTATTTACGTATTCCCCAAAAAAGTTTCATGACGCTAAATCGCACAAGCTTTGCTGCCAATGACCTTTTTCAAAATGTGAGATTAAAAGCTTTTTAAACTCGTCTCTTTATATGTTTATGGTATCGGGTACCATGTAGCTTGTGCCACCGTCTTGTTGTCAATAGAATCCAATTCTCTCATTTATGACTTAAAAAATCGGTAACCATCAGACAGTAACTTGCTTCATTGACTGTAATATTGGTTAAATGATACCGTTTGCCAACAAACCACTCCAAACAATACATCTATTAGAATGTATTTGGCTGCTCTTAACACCGAATTCGCCGATTTTTTTTGTTGACGTATTTATTGAGCAAAAAACTAACTTTGTCGCTTCAGACAATTTTGCGGTAGAAAAACGAATCTTCGTCAAACTTTTCTAAGGCCTACTCAACAAAAAACGACATTGTGGTACGTTGCCTAACTTCAGTTTATCCAACAATTGTATTTTGTATGGTTTCATACTGAAGTCATTAAGTAAACCTCTCCGTTGGTCGAATAACACAAGCCAATTGTTGACAATGGCGACAAATTCACATATCGCCCTCCTTATTGATATTGGCCAATAATGCAGCAATATTTATTGTCGAATAAAGTGAAACTGTCGCTTAATTTAGTCACTACAGCTTGAATAGCTTGTTTAGTGGGTCGATTATAGTGACCGTAGAATAGAAAAAACACATTTCTCACACCGCACAGAGGAGTATTTGGCCTGAAAAGCTGGCCAAAATTATTAAACTTGTTTTTTGAATTAAAAATTCTGGTTTTTTGATAGTTTTAGTTGTAGTATCATATAAGAAATCTAGTGGCAGATTTTGAAAAAATTACACTGCGCAACAAAAGTACACTGCACAAAAAAAATTTTTTGTCTCTCCTAGAAATAAAAGTATGTGGACTATATGGATTTTGATGCCCTTAATTCAAATCTGTTTTCTATTTTTCTCTAGTACGTTAGAATTTTTTTTTTTTTTTTTGCCTAATATATTTAATCATAACTTGTAAACGGGTTCTCCGATTTTATTAGGAAGAGGATCAAAAGATGCACTGGAAAATTCTGCTTAAACTAACCAAACACATTTCTTTTCTATCTACTATTATTTCGAAGTTATTAAAAATTAAATGGCGAAAAAAAAATTTTCCTGCAAAATTCGTCAATTTTTTTGTTTTCAAAATGCCATAAAAAAAATTTAAGAACCAAAAATTTAAATTTTTAAAATTTTTTCATAAGCCACATTCCTAAGGAATAAAAGTCGGTATAAATAGTAAAACTCAATTAACAAATGTTGATCTTAAAGGTTTAAAGTGCTGCAAAACCTCTTGAGGGTATATATATAAACGTGTTGCTGTGTGGTCGAGAAGAGATTGGAGCTTCACTTCCGATAATGTTTCAGTAACGGTTATGGCATCTTCATTGGGATAACATTTTTTCTTGCATTTTTTAGTAATGAGTAACATGGATACTCATTTTTATTGGCATTGTATAAAATTTCATATTGCTTTTTCGTAAGCTCTGCATTTACAAAGAATGCTAAAGCTCCTTCCGCTGAAAGTTTATTCACAGGGTTAACTTCAAAAGTTGTTAATGATCGCTTGCAAGTTCTTGCTTTTCTTGGGGATCTCGTTATATCCATTATTAATTAAGCCGCAGCATTATGACCCGCTGCTCTTTGACTCATGGATGCAGCAAATGTGATCTCCTCCGTTGTTAATTGGTTACGAACTTCTTCAGTTTTTCTCCGCTTTGTTCTTTCACTAGCTTCATTAAATTCTTTTCGTGGTTGTCCTGAAGACGAACTGCCAAATACTGGTATTGTTACAGTTCCTTCCAGCCATTTAGCATTTGTGCTTAAAAAACGGTCCTATTTACGTTGTGTCAAAAGCCAATATCTTTTGAAACAATTTTTAAAATTTTTTAAACACTGTTAATTTGAATTATAAAATTAAATAAAGAAACAAATGAACTTAAGCCAAAATAAAAAATGGTTCACATTAAAATTTAATTGTTTATAATGTTTAGAAATAATTGTTTTTTTATCTTTAGGTCTAAATTTTCCTAAATTCCTTTTTTAATACACCATAACTTCTAGAAAACATAAGATAACAAAAAGAAATTAGCACCATTTAGTAGATAAAACTCTCCTATATACCCCTATACCCCATTTTATACCCGTTACGATCCGACCGTGATCAGCAGACCAATTTTTGTGACACAAGGTCAAATATTTTTTGCAAAATTTTAGTAAAAGAGCTAAACAAATTTTTTTGTAATGTGTTTTTTTGAAGTATTTGAGTTTTTATATCCGCCACCAAAAAAATGGTATGTATGTTCTTAATCGGAGTTTTATTTGACGACGATCTAGCTATGTCCGTCCGTATGTCCGTCTGTTAAAAGCACGATAGAGGTCCCATCGAAAAAGCTAGTGGGCTCAAATTTTGCCAGAATATGTCTTATACACAAGGTTTGTTTGGAATAGAAAATTGGCTAAATCGGAGTATAAGGAAGAAAGAAAAATTGCCTAAATGCATGTATTAGGAAGGGAGTTAGAGATCAAAATGTACGAAAATTTATACCGCGCAGAGTATTTTCCAATATGTTAAAAATTTTAAACCTAATAAGAGTGACAAATTTAGATCTACGATTCTGAAATTTTACAGGAATTGCTTTTTGGTCAAAGGCTTTCTTCTGACGGAAAATAAATGTGACACGCCAACCTCCCATACAACGTTTTCTCTCAAATTCTTATAATTTCTCTATAAATCGAATAATAAACGACTTTATTGAAATATCTAAGTTGTATTTATTAGCATAAATAACTTCGACACACCTACTATAACGCTCACTTTCCACGTTATTTACTGTTAATGAAATTTACATTTATAAAACCGACAAAATTAGAAGTATGATGATAAAATTTGCTACGGAAATCCTTCTAGTCAATGTTATTGTTATGCCAGAAAATTTAGGTGACACGCCCACTCTTACGCCCACATCCTATATAATGCTTTATTTCAAATTCATATAATTTCTCAATGAATAAATATTTTGGAACAATTACGGACTATATTGAAATATATCTAAGTTGTATTTATTAGCAGAAATTTTATTGACACGCTTACTTTAACACCCATTTTCACTTAATTTACGAAAACATTTTACCAGCATATCCAAGTTATAAAGGGTGGTTAAATTTTAAGGGCCGATGTTGATTTTGAATAAAACACAAATTATTTAGGAAATTATTATCATTTCTTTTTTAATGATAATATTTGTATGGTTCAATTATGTATGGAACAAAATATCAGCCAAATGGCCCCGCGACCTCAACGGCACACCTCGATCCGATAGTCCAAATTTTAAATATCATTGCTGATGCTCAATTGTTTGGCACGATGATGAGTCGAAGTTGACTGTTTTTTTGCCACACTATCGCGATAAACAGCAATGCTTCTCATTTAACGAATTTAGAAGGCATTCATAGATGTTCTAACATTTTATACAGACCTGGGGCCGAATTACGGCATTCGATATCGATCAAAATTTAACTCGAACGATCGAGTATGCTTTAGGTATATAGATTCTAATAAGAGTTTTCAAATTTCGATCACGTTCGAGTGCCGTAATTCGGCCTCTGTTTTAAATTTAAAATTTAACGACCCTCTACAAAGAAAGCCATTAACAAAATAATAATTATTGTGCTTTAGATGTACACAAAATTGGTGGTGGGTATAAAAAATTCGGCACAGCGGAATATAGTGCTCCTACTTGTTTTTATACCCTTCACACAGTGAAAAAGGGTATATATAGGTTTGTCATTCCGTGTGAAATTTCTACAATTTTCATTTCCGACCCCATAAAGTATATATTTTCTGAAAGCTTATGAATAGAGGAGTCGATTAAGCCCTGACCGTCTGTCCGTCTGTCCGTCTGACCGTCTGTCCGTGTGTATGTTGAAATCAACTTTTTGAAGCCCCCCGACATAGGTTGGACCCGGGTAAGGTATTAAAATATCAGAAATATTCGGGAGTAGATCGGTATTGAAAATCAGAAACATCGGTACATAAACAACTGAGATATGAGCAAAAACCCACGACCACCTCGATTTTCTTTTCATAAAAACAACATTACAACAACAACATACATACATACAAACGTGTATACTGGTTAGAGAAAACGTGGCATCGAATCCCAGCTGAGGCAAAAAAATTTTTTTTTAAATTTTTTTAAAATTTTTTTTTTAAATTTTTTTTTTATTTTTTTTTTATTTTTTATTTAATATATTATATATATTTTTATTATTATTTTTTTTTATTTTTTTTTTTTAATTTTTTTTTATTTTTTTTTATTTTTTTTTTGTTTTATATATATTATATATGTATATAATAATTTTTTTTTTTTAATTTTTTTTAAAATTTTTTTTTTTTAAATTTTTTTTTTATTTTATTTTTTTTTTTTTTTTTTTTAACATACATACGTGAATTTACTGTTATTGCATGACTACACGTTGTGAAGGGTATATAAGATTCGGCACGGCCGAATATAGCGCTTTTACTTGTTTTTACCTGTATTTATTTTTTGTTAACTTATTTTTGTGATAAATGCTTTTAATAATTTTTCTTATAAGGTACGTATATTTATTTTTTTAACATATAAAGTTTTGTAGAGCAGGTATATAAAATATCTTTAATTGGGATGTGTGGGACATTCCCTTATAACTATTATGTGTAATAAAGAATTTTTCATATTTATAATTATAGGCAGGTATTAACATTGTTAAGTGTTAAAAGTGATGTGAATAACAGTTGAAATCAAAAAAAAAATACATAAAAGTTTATGACGATATAAATGTGAAATGTGAAAATTTAAAAAAATCGTCAAAAGTAATGGCGCAAACTTGCGCAAACTTTTTTTTGCTTCTAAAATTAGAGACTCCAAATTTTATTGTGATATCGAACATAATTCGCAGAGATGCTAACCTCACTTTCAGAAACCTCTTCTTTTTCTTTTTTTTGCAAAAAAAGTGCATAATTTTTTTTTTAGCTTTTGTATGAATTGTTTCAACATGAATCTATATATATAAAAGTGAAACTCTGTGTGTGTGTGTGTGTGTGTGTTAGCTATAGACTCCGAAACTACAAAACCGATCGGGCTCAAACTTTGGTAAGTTGTTGCACACATACCAGGGAGTGTTTATGGGTGAAAAAAGTGGGCGGAGCCACGCCCATAAAAAATTAAATATCAGTTTTAGCTACTTGCACTTGACCGATTTTTCTGAAACTTTGCACACATATCGAGCTGTCATGACTAAATAATTTCGTGATAAGAAAAGTGGGCGGGGCCACGCCCCTCAAAAAAATTTAATTTTGAGGTACTTGCACTGGACCGATTTTTCTGAAACTTTGCACACATATTGAGCTGTCATGGGTTTATAATTTCGTGATTGAAAAAGTGGGCGGGGCCATGCCCATAAAAAATTAGTTATCAGTTTTAGCTACTTGCACTGGACCGAATTTTCTGAAACTTTGCACACATACTGAGCTATCATGACTTTACACTTTCGTCCTTAGAAAAGTAGGCAGTGCCACGCCCATTAAAAAATAGGTATCATTTTGAGGTACTTGCACTGGACCGATTTTTCTGAAACTTTGCACACATATTGAGTTGTCATGACTATGCAGTTTCGTATTTAGAAAAGTGGGCAGTGCCACGCCCATAAAAAAGGTATCATTTTGAGGTACTTACACTGGACCGATTTTTCTGAAACTTTGCACACTTATTGAGCTGTCATGACTATATAGTTTCTTAATTAGAAAAGTGGGCAGTGCCACGCTCATATAGAAAAAGTTATAGTTTTTAGCCTTGCACTTGATATTCGATTAAAATTTAGAATGCGATTAAAATTCATGAAGGGGCGTAGCAACGCGCGCCGGGATTGGCCAGTATCTATATATATAAAAGAGTAACGTGACTGACTGAATGACTGACTGATTCATCATCGCACAGCCCAAACGCAAAGAGCTAAAGACATGAAATTTGAACAATCGGTTCTTCCTTCAATGTATAGCTCCACTAAGAAGGGATTTTTGGAAATTCGTACTTTAAGGGGGTAAAAAAGGGAAAAACGGGTAAAATCGGTAATCTTATATCTGCTAAAATAAAAATGATACAAATTAAATTGAAAAAGTATTATAATTTGCACAAAAAATAAGCTGACAGGTGTCTGGCCTTTTTTTGAATTTTCAACCCCTAAGGGGAAAAAACGGGTAAAAACTATAATTTGGTACTTTTTTGGTGCCCTATGTAACTTCCAAACACATAAAGATAGAAAAAAAATTTAAACTGTATTGAGCAATCCGCGAAAAAATATTAATAGGAATTCGACACTTTCTTCAAATTCACATGCGTAAGGGGTAAAAATTGTCCGTACTTTTGGTACTTTTTTTAAAAGAAACTGTTCTTATGTTATTTAATGGGACTAAATTTTACAATTATTATTTCCTAATAGAATATAGACAATTATTTAGGTAAAATTTTTGGAAACTCTTTTGGGGACAAAAAAGGTACCAAAAAGGGGAAAATTCCGGAAAATGTATGTAATTCTAATCGGAAAGAGTTTGGTACTTTTTAGAACATAATTACTTTTATGCAAAAAAGAGTAGATTTACTGACTTTAAATCATGTCTATTAAAATATTTTGATAGATAGATATTTGAACATTTTAAACTTGGAATTTGGAACTTGGACCAAAAATGTACTCTTTCGCTTTTCTATGGTACTTTTTGAATTTTCTACGTTTATAGAGGTAGAATTGTAAAATAAAGGACTATTAATTCCAGGTAAGAATAAAAATGTTATGGGTGACCAAAAAGGTACTTTTTTGAATTTTTATGGTACTTTTTGTATTTTCAACTTTTGCGAAGCTAGAATTTTAAAATTAGTAGCTATTGACACAAGGTGAGACTGAAAATGTTATGGTCGACCAAAAAGGTACTTTTTTGAATTTGTATGGTACTTTTGGTATTTTCTACGTTTATAAAGGTAGGATTGTACAATCAAGGACTATTGATTCCAGGTGAGACTAAAAATGTTATGGGCGACCAAAAAGGTACTTTTTGAATTTTTATGGTACTTTTTGTATTTTATACGTTTGCGAAGCTAGAATTTTTAAATTAGTGGCTATTGACACAAGGTGAGACTGAAAATGTTATATACTTTTTGTATTTTCTACGTTTATGAAGATAGGATTGTATAATCAAGGACTATTGATTCCAGGTGAGACTAAAAATGTTATGGTCGACCACAAAGGTACTTATTTGAATTTTTATGGTACTTTTTGTATTTTTAACGTTTGTGAAGTAAGAATTTTGAAATTAGTGACTATTGATACAAGGTAAGACTAAATATGTTATGGGCGACCAAGAGGTACTTTTCTGAATTTTAATGGGACTTTTATGGTACTTTTTGTATTTTCTACGTTTGCGAAGCTAGAATTTTTAAATTAGTGGCTATTGACACAAGGCACTGAAAATGTTATGGTCGACCAAAAAGGTACTTTTTTAAATTTTTATGGTACTTTTTGTATTTTCTACTTTTATGAAGGTAGGATCTTAAAATCAAGGACTTTTGATTCCAGGTGAAGCTGAAAATATTATGGGCGACCACAAAGGGACTTTTTGGAATTTTTATGGTACTTTTTGTATTTTTAACGTTTGTAAAGTAAGAATTTTGAAATTAGTGACTATTGATTCCAGGTGAGACTAAAAATGTTATGGGCGACCAAAAAGGTACTTTTCTGAATTTTAATGGGACTTTTTGTATTTCTTACGTTTATAAAGCTAAAATAGTGAAATAAAGGAATTAAAATGATATTGGAGACACAAAAAAGCCTTTTCGCATTTTTATTGTACTCTTTGTATTTTTGCGTTTGTAAACATAGATTCTTAAAATTAGTGTTTTTTGATCCGAGTTCTAAATCCTAATATTATGGACCACCAAAATTACTTTTTCTCATTTTTTTATATTTTGTATACATAGAATTCTGAAAGTAGGTAATAATAAACCAAGTGGAAGTTTTAGTGAAGGAAAAAATTTTACTTTTATTATTTTTAGGGTAATTTTTGCAAATTATGAATCTTAATTTTTGAAACTCAGTAGCATTGACCTTTCTTTTAGTTAGGAAATATATGGCCGATATATCCTTACTCTACTTTTTATTTTTCTTAGTAAATTTAATCAGAGGTAAAAATTTTCATAAATTGAACCAAAAATATTTAATAGTTATAAATAGAACTTGAGTATTCAATAAATAGTAAGAACTGCGCTAACAAAGTAGCGGGTTAAATGCTAGTTCAATATATTTCAATTTTTTTTTACTTTTTTAAGTAACTTTTGATCAAACCTTTCAGCGAAAAAAAAATTATTGTTAAACCTTTATTCGTTTGGCCGCAAAAAATATCAAACAAACATCCAGAAACCGAAAAAAACATTTAAATCTCATATAATTTTCTTCACTTTCCTGACTTTAGCAGGGTCTCAGAGCTACAAATCGCAACTAAAAGTCTTGAAAATTTACAATATAATGTAAAATATTGTTGTCTGTCGAGCTGCGTACTTGGTTTTTAAGATATCTTAAAATTCAGTTTTGCCTTTTTGGTCAGCTTTTCAGGTCAAATACTCCTCTGTGAACCGCACGAATTTCAACAATCAGATTCAATGATTTCTAAGCGTGATATTGTATTAATGGTGAAATTGCTAACCTAACTGAAAATTTTTCAACTGAAATAATTTCCACTATAAGAAATAGAAAACAAGTAAGAGAGCTATATTCGGCCGTGCCGAATCTTATATACCCTTCACAACGTATAGTCATGCAATAAAAATTGTTTGTATCACCATTCATCTCATACGAAATCAGCCGATGTTGATTTCACATACACACAGACAGACTGACAACGCCTAATAGACTCCCCTATTCATAAGCTTTTTGAAAATGTATGTATACTTACTTTATGGGGCCGAAAATGAAAATTGTAGAAATTGCAAACGAAATGACAAACCTATATATACCCTTTTGCACTTTTGTGTAAAGGGTTTTTTTTACCCTTGTGCGAAGGGTATAAAAAGCAACATTTGTATAAATATATATATACATGCCCATATGTACATTAATATTATTATGTTTAGAAGTCATACGAATAGTATGAGTACGTGTAGAATGATTTATACACAGTTAAGTATAAACAAATATTTCTGTGTGTAGAAAATATACAATCAATTAAAAATTCCACAGAAAAATATTTTAAATTTTTTGTTTGTTTTTCTTTGTAAAAAAAATAGTTTGTTGTTCAATTATCTATAAATTTTTATTTAATTTTTAATAAAATTTCCATTAACATATGTATGTATATAAAATATGATGTTTATGGCGAAAACAAAAAAATCCTTTTATATTACTAAGGCTCAGCCTACATCGTAATACAAGTGATATGATCCATAAAAATTTTGTGTAGAATGAAGAAACTAGACAAGTGTAAAACTAAGTTTAAATTGCTTAAAGAAAACATGTGTTCAAACTAAAAGAAAATAAATATCAACATTTGAAAAGCGAACCTTTTTTACATTTTTGAAATCGTTTTAAAAAATTAAGCATTTTATTTTATCAAAATTGTATTTAAATATTATCATTGGCAAACACATTAAAGTGTGCTAGTATTTCTTCAACAATTAAGCCAGGTAAGAGTTTTATATTATTTTGCTTTATTATTTCCGACGCCATCTTTATTTTTGAATTTTTCAATAGTTAGCTGTATTCTACTAGTCAAGCCTTTTTATTTGATAATCATGTTAATAGGGGTTAGGAAACGAATTATAGTTTACTGTATTCTACTGGTCAAACAATTGAAATTTGGTGCTTATATCTCAGTTAGTTGTAAACTAATTTGTTAGTTTTTCCCAGAAACAATTTCTGAGACTACGGCTCATAACTTGGTGTCTTTAGAGTGTCCAAAAATTATTTAAGAGTTAAAAAAATCTGATATATTTAAAAGAAATGTATATATTTCTCCAAAAAATGTTGACCTATAACTTTATTAGTGAGCGATGTGTCCTTGCTTATTACAAGGGATTCGATTGAGCATTGTCTGTCTGTTCAGCTGTCTATGTGTGGCTTGAAATCAACTTTTAGAAACCCCACCATATTGTACAGATCTATATTTAGTATCAATATTTTGCAAATATCCGGAAATTAATTCCTATTGAAATCCAGCGCAATCACCCTATAACTTTCTGAGTTATGAGAAAAAAAACCGGCCGCCTCAAAAATTATTGTTGTGAAAAACTAATAAACTAAAACTAAGAACTAATAATTCCCGAATTATTAAACCTACACAGAAAAAATTATAGTGAAAAGTTTTTTAATTAATTGACTAATTGATGAATTCTTAAATTTTAACTAAATCTTTAATTAATTTAAATAGTTTTTTAATTGATTTAATTTTAATTAAATGTTTAATTAATTTAAATGGTTTTTTTAATTGATTTAATTTTAATTAAATCTTTAATTAATTTAAATAGATATTTTAATTGATTTAATTGTAATTAAATGTTTAATTAATTTAAATAGTTTTTTTAATTGATTTAAATTTCTTTATTTTTTTTTAAACTTAGAGATTTCTGTCAGTTAAAAAAAAAAATTGAAAAATATAATCAAAAAATTAATTTTTTTTTAGAGTTAATTTTAATTAAAAGTTTTAATAAAATTTTGATTAATTATGTAAAATAGGAGAGTTAATACTTCAAAAAATGGTCAATCACCAGATTAAAATTCTAGTTAGCAAGTAAGTACATAAATATTTAGATAGACTTTGAACCGACTTTGCTCCTAATAAATATTAAAGAGTTCATGAAATTTATTTTAGATGGGACGGAAGTCAATACTCCTTGCAGCCCGATACACTCTGATGGATTCTAACCTTTATATGTAAGTAATTATTAAAATTCTTAATTTCGTTTGATCAAAATTTTTTAAGCATAAAATTTCTTTGTGCCTAGATCCTCTTAACTTTTAAAAATATGACGTTTGGTTATGCCATCAGTTTCTAAATATGTAATGTTGTATTTATTGTTATAATTTGTATTTTTTTATGTTTAAAATATTTAAAAATATATATATAATAAATTGTTCTTTTTTTCTTCGCTGGTTCTTTTAATTAAAACAGATTAAATAATTTATATAATTAATATTTATTTGGTTGTTGGGTTTAAGCTGGTTTATATGCATTTCACTGGTGCTTACGCCAGATCATCAGTAAACCTTTACTGATGATCTGGCATAAGCACCAGTGAAATGCATATAAACCAGCTTAAACCCAACAACCAAATAAATATTATTGAAAAATTAAGGAAGCATAATTTAGTAAATTAATTTATATTATTGATACGAAAAATTTTGTATTTAAATTAATCCCAAATTTCAAGTATAGCTGTGATTAGTTTAATTAATTTAAATAATTTTTAAAAATCCTAGGAATATTAATTAATTTAATATTACTGTTTTAATTGAAATCTTTCGTAATATGTTTTAAAAATATCCATTTTCACATAATTAATTGTATCATTTTTATGATTGGAGAATAATCAAATAAAATTTTAATTAATAGTATTAATTTCTTAATTGAAATTCATATTCATTTTTTTTCTGTGTAACTGAGATGTAAACACCAAAATATAACAACCACGATGGCCGCCACTAAAAATGTAGCACAAAAAATTTGTTCATCTAAAATTTTAAATATAGTAATTAAAAATTTACCCCCTTTGAACTCAAATGAAAAGACATGACCAGTAGAATACAGTAGAATACTATGAAAAAGTTAAAGTCCACAAGCCCCATAAAAAATGTATTAAATAAAATAGGACTTGACAAGTACAGCTAACTATGCAAAAATTCATTATCAAAAATGAAGTCATAAATATTTAAGCAAAATAGTGTATACCTATACATTAAATCTGAAATCTGGGCTAAACTACGATGTGGTCCCTATATTCACATACATAATGGTGAAAGGCATTATCGGCACAGCCAAATTTAACATTCTTATATTTTTTAAACCATTCAACTACTCTAACTCTACTTCACAATAAGAAAGTAAACACAACAAGTAAGAGCGCTATATTCGGCCATGCCGAATCTTATATACCCTTCACAACGTGTAGTCATGCAATAACAGTAGTTTGTATCACCATTCATCTCATATGAAATACGTACATATACATATATAAAAAACATACATATATAAAAACATCCCATTGTAAAATTATATATTTACGTATGTATGTTAAAAGAAAAAATAAAAAAAATTTAAAAAAATATATATATATAATAAATATAAAACAAACAAAAAAAATTATAAAAAAATATTAATAAAAATATAAATAATATATTAAATAAAATATAAAAAAATAAAAAAAATTTAAAAAAAATAAAAAAAAAAATTTTTTGGCTCAGCTGGGATTCGATGCCACGTTTTCTCTAACCAGTATACACGTTTCTATGTATGTATGTTGTTGTTGTGATTTTGTTTTTTGTGAAAAAAAATCGAGGTGGTCGTGGGTTTTTGCTCATATCTCAGTTGTTTATGTACCGATGTTTCTGATTTTCAATACCGATCTACTCCCGAATATTTCTGATATTTTAATATATCACCCGGGCCCAAGCAATGTCGGGGGGCTTCAAAAAGTTGATTTCAACATACACACGGACAGACGGACAGACTGACAGAGCTTAATCGACTCCCCTATTCATAAGCTTTCAGAAAATATATACTTTATGGGGTCAGAAATGAAAACTGTAGAAATTTCACACGGAATGTGAAGGGTATAAAAAAACTTTCATTATATTATTGCTCTCTTTCTGTTTCCTACGAAGCTAATATCATTATATTTTGCTTATACAGAGTTAAATCAATATCTTACGATTGGTAGCTTTCGAAATATATAATATTTCAATTGATATTTATTAGCTGTTTGGATATCGAAGATGATAGAATTTATTATCAAACAACTTACTTGTAATTATCCCAGCAAAAACTCTTATTACAACTTACAATTTGGAAACTAAACCCTATATTTTGACACGGCAAAAACAGTGTCTGAATAAGCAAGTTTCTTAAAAATAAGTGCTTATGTATCACATAAATTAAGTCATTACTTAGTAAGATAGATTTGTAATAGTCATTGAAAAGTATGTTGTTCAGTAAGAGCAAGTCATTAACCTATTTTTTGCTGGGATGCCTTTTAAATAGTACATTTCTATGGTTATGGTGACAAAAAAGAAGGCAATCATATGTTTACATAATGTTGTAAATACAAATCCTGACATGTTAAAGTTTGTCAGTGTGGGTATTTACACATGTCCTCAAAAAAACTTGATTTCGACTTTTTTTCTGGTTTTCTTTTTTTACACGTTAGTTTGTGTGTTTGTTGAAATATATTTGAGAACTTTTCCTCAAACACTTATGTATGTATTTTTATGCGTTATTCTGTTACCTGCAATTGTTAATGTTTGTAACTTTGTATACATATACCCCTATACCTGTATACACATTGTACAAATTATAAATAAAATAAATATATTTGAGTGTCCAAAATATGACTAAGATTTAAAATTTATTCAAGTATTAATCGAATTCATTTTTTTTTAAGAAAATAAAATAAAACTTAAGCTGCCTACAAATTTTTATAACCAAAAAAATTATATTTTTATAAATATTTATGAACTCCTTTTCTCGGTTTTATTAATATAATAAACACTAAATTCTTAATTTTATAAGAACAAAATACAAATCCCTTTTTACTCCTAAAGAAATAAAGTTTAATGGCATGAAAGACTTTTTATGTTTACACACTTAAAAAGTGTGTGCGTCAAATAGCACATACATAATTCGTAGCCAATTGAAATATTGCGTGTTAAACTTAATTCGAAAACATTTACAAAAGGTGACAATGTTAAGTACACCTAAAATTTGTTTTATTTATTATACTGCACAGTGGGTAGTTAAATTAGTAATAATAATAAAATAAAATAAATAGTTATATTACTCATATATGTAAACTAACTAATTTTAACTATTAATTTAATTTGTATTAATAAAGGGAGAGTTTGACTAACATAATAGTGATAACAAAAGGAACAGCTTAAACGCTGGCGCTTCAATCAGGTCAGTGAAAATAATCAAAAATAAATAATTGTTAATTGATTTTAAAAGTTTTTTTCATAAAGCTAAGAAAGTGTAAAAACCTGCTAAAAGCACTATGTTTACAGCAGAACAAAACATAAAGAAGAAGTGATTATTGCAGGGGTACAACTGATGATTAAATTATTTAATTTGGATCAAACTTACAAGAATCGAATATTCAGCCGTATTACGGTTGTCGCATTCGAGAGGTTAACTTGTCGTTTTAATAATTTGGTACTATGTTTGTCGAAAGCCACAAAAAAACTCTGTTGCAAAATCAGTTACAAATTGGGCACAGCGAGTGTCGAATTTGATCGCAAAAACTTAAGAAAAATTACTATGCCAAAGCAATTTAAAAAAATTGGTACAGCCTTTGGAAGAAAAACCATAACTGGCTCAGTCCCACAATAAGAGCCTACATAAGGCGGTCCCAAAGAAGAATGGAAAGTAACTGTAACTCGTAAGGAACCCGATTGGACGAAAACTTAGGCGAAGCACTAAAGCACTATATTCGGCTGTGCTAATTTTTAGATATATATATATATGTGTTCCTCTAACTCCCATTGGAGCATAGGGCGCCCATTTAGAGGCTGTTTAATTAGCGATTCGTTAGCAATTTGTGATTCGGGAATGTAAGCTGCTAACCCTCGTCCCCTAGATTGGTGATAGGGCTGCTATCTACGTGTCCAATCCAACGATGCAACCATGTTTCAGCGGTTATCGCCTACTTTCCTGAGAAGTTCTTTCGACCATTCAGGATACATGGTTGTGGCGCCTTCTAACTCTGGCTAGCCTTTAAGCGGATGCTACAAAGCCATTGCCCGGGGGGTACTTGGTCTAAGACCGGCAGTAGTTAGCTGCTTGGACAGTTCAACAAAGGAATCGTCCTGGCCACTCCCAAGTGAGTGGCAAATCAGAAACTTTCCACCTCTGCGAAAAGTCCCACCCCCTCTAATTTTTAGATACTTACCAACAATTTTGTCTACCCTTATAGCAAGAAATTTAAATAACGATTTGCTATTAATTTATTTCCTTAAATTTAGTTTTCCAATGAAAGATTAAGAATTTCTGCATTATAAATGATACTACTGACTCTGTTTTAACAATTTAGTATTTTTACGGAATCTGAAGAGTATAATTTGATACCCAGAGGTAGTTAAAAAATAATATTGGCTATGTGTGGGCATGCAACTCCTAGTTTTAATATTATATAATTAATGTTTGAATTCAACTTAGATAATCCATTATAGATTTCTATTTTTATACCCTTCATACAGTGAAAAAGGGTATATATAGGTTTGTCATTCCGTGTGAAATTTCTACAATTTTTATTTCCGACCCCATAAAGTATATATTTTCTAAAGGGTTTGAATAGGGGAGTCGATTAAGCTCTGTCAGTCTGTCCGTCTGTCCGTGTGTATGTTGAAATCAACTTTTCGAAGCCCCCCGATATCGCCTGGACCCGCGTCAGAAATATTCGGGAGTAGATCGGTATTGAAAATCAGAAACATCGGTACATAAACAGCTGAGATATGAGCAAAAAACCACGACCACCTCGATTTTTTTTTTCACAAAAACAACATTACAACAACAACATACATACATACAAACATGTATACTGGTTAGACTAAACGTGGCATCGAATCCCAGCTGAGCCAAAAAAAATTTTTTTTTTATATTTTTTTTTTGTTATTTTATATATTATTTATATTTTTATTATTATTTTTTTATTTTTTTTATTTTTTTTTTATTTTTTTTTTGTTTTATAGTTATTATGTATATTAATATTTTTTTTAAATTTTTTTTAAATTTTTTTTTTTTTAAACATACATACGTAAATTTATAATTTTACAATGGGATGTTTTTTATAATAGTTTATTTATATACTCTTAGAAAGGTTAACCTTGAAGAAAATGAGCTATAAAATATTAAAAACGTACTGATTTAAATAATTTTTAGTTGTATAAGGTTCTACTTAAAAACTGTGTAATTTAAGCTTTTCTTAATAAAAAATTTCCTTCAGACAAAATATATATGTGTTTTAGAGTATCGCCTTAACCTCTGTAAAAATCTAGCTCCAGCATTGCCTGAGAAGCGCCAATTATGTAGACCAGAGTTACTAAAATGCACTAGTGAATCTGTGGTTCAAATGTCCCCTAAAAGAACTACCACGTCAGTAGTGATAAGGTCCACTGGTGGAATTTCAATGACAAGTCAATAGTAGATTACATTGGCTGGGGCATAGCTGGTCAGTAGTACTGGTGACAATGTCACTAGTACAACACTACTGTTTTACTACCCACATTCCCTGCAGGGTATATTTATGAAATAAAATTTGACTTTTTACAGCCAAAGGAAAAAAGGACGGCAAAAGCAGAAGCAAAAAACAAGAAATTTTGCTGCAGTAATAAATGTGATTTCTTTTGGAAATAAACAGGCGAACAATCGAACAACCAATCAACTTTACAATTTAGAGTTTTTCTTTTCCCTGATTTTTCCATTTCACATTTAAAAATTTTTATTTGTTTGAATTCCCTAAAGAAAACATTTAACGAACATATATCTCATATTTAAAATCATATTTAACCATAATTGCCTTCAATTATTATTTTTTTAAATAAAGTGAATTGATTGATTTAAATCAATTTTTTTCATTTTATTTGAATGAATTTCCTCCCACACCCCAAAAAAAATTCTCAGAATATTTAATATTGTATTAAAAGTCAGAAAGTAAATATAAAGAAAATTAGAATCAAGACCAGTGAACGAAAAGAAACGAAACAAAACACAGTACAAATCATCTAAGTCAGAAACTTTTCAATTTTCATGAATCGTTTTGTTTGCGAGCAAAACAAAACCACAAACTTTTCAATGCAAAAGAGCATAAACAAAACAATTCGGGTTTTGTACTTAGGCTTTGCTTTGACGGTATATTTCGTTTGAGTACGAAACAAGAATGATACGTTTGCAAACGTTTGCAGAACAAAAAGATTATAACAATCATAATAACAATGCACCATTACCAATTCGCAAACTATAGTCAGTGACTTCATATCGTTATTAGGATCGTAAAATTAATGTAGGTAGGTAAAATGTTAAAAAATTCCCAACAACAAGCAGCAATAAACATGTAGATTTTTTCACGTAAAGAGCAAATCAATCAGCAAACGTTTTGAAACGTTTGCAGAAAGTATTGTACTGTATTGTTTTGCATGTTACATATTGAAGCTGAGAACTTTTCGATTCTGGTTTTGTTTGCACTCATAGTACAAAACAATACAAAACAAAATGCATGTACCGCTATCCTTGGTTTTGTTTCGTTTTGTTTTCCCTCTCTGAAATGATCGAAACAAAACTATTGGAAACGTTTCCTTTTGTTTGTTTTCGTACTCTGATCAAGACACGCATACACAATAAAATAGTTGGTATTACCTTTAAGAATATAAATATGGGAATACCGTGAAATAATGCCTGTAATTTCCGTTATTGCTCCCACAAACTTGCCGGGATATATTTGATTCCCAATTGAAGAACTCTAAATACAACTTATTGAAATTCATTTTTTCTTTTATTTCCATTAATTCGTTTGTTTTGTTGTTGTTGTTGTTTTTGTTGATATAACCGTATTATAAATACTTTTTTTTACTTGTTTGTTTTTATTTTTGTTACTTTAACCCACTTTCAAAGAAAGCAGTTTCAATCGATATCATTTATCCCAACGAGCATTAAGCGAAACCAGCATTACAAATTAAAGAAACAACAATAACAAAAGAAGGCAACACTTGTTCATAAACTTTTCTTTACCTACATCGTCTCCAACAGGCTTCACTTCCGCTGCCCAACCACTATTTTTTCTTAACATCATTTTATATTCAGCGTTATGTCCATACTTCTCGAATGTTTATTTAAAAAAAAAAAGGTTTCTTTCTTGTCCTGCAAATTGGAATACTAACAAAAAAAAGTTTGTTTTCTTGTAAATTTCTTTTTCATCCTTAACTTGATGGTTGGCTGCTTGGTTTGATGGTAACAGGTTAATGTAGCTTTTATAATTTTTGTATTCTTTCCTTTTTTTCAATATTTTTTATCTGTACATAGATGTACAGATTGTCAGTAGCCTTCAGTTTTTTTAAGCTTGACACTCAATACTAATTTTTCATCTACATACATCCCTTTTTTTCTGTTGCTGTAAAGCTCTTTCGCACAAATCAATATTTTATCATTCTTTTTTGTTTGCTCTTAATTCAAGCATACTTTACTTTTTGCTACTGCTGCTGTAGTTAAGAGTTTGTTGTATGTTCAGGTTTTGTATACATCAACAGTTCGTGTTTCAGTTGCGTGTCCTTGCAAGGACGTACGAAACAAGATCTAAAAAACACTTGTACACCAAAATTAACACAGTTTAACACACACACACAAGCATCATACACACCCACATATTGACAATGTTATTGTACCATGACCACTTTATCTTCATTTGTATACCCTACTCTATAGTCTGACATTTCAGTTAAATGTTGATATGACTCAATACTATGCCACTCTTTTTTATATTGGTCTTGCTACTGAGGCATCTATGTATGTACAAATAAATACATACTTACTAATGTTATGTTGCTAGCAATAGAAGTGTTCGTTTACCTAAAACCATTTAAAATGTAATTAGCCATGTTTATCTTATCGACTGAAATAAATATTGGATTACTTTTAAATATTTTTGAGCAAAAGATAGAATTTGATTTTGTGCACAAATAATTTTGTAACTGAATATTTTACAACCAAAAAAGTGTATGTTTAATCTACATTCACATATAATTTTTCCTTTTATTCTCAAAAATTATATTTTAACCCCCATATTCATAAAACTCAAAATAAGTTTGAAATGTATTTATTCTATTTTAAATTTTATACAAACTTTTCTTAAAGTGGATTTCAAATACTTTTTATTTTTTGTTGTTTGTGAAAATAAGATTAATATATATTATATATTTTATTATATTACTAGCCAAACCCGGCGCGCGTTGCTACGCCCCTTAATGAATCGCAATGCATTCTGAATTTTAATTGAATATCAAGTGCAAAAACCTAAAAATTATAATTTTTTTATGGGCGTGGCATTGCCCACTTTTCTAGTCACGAAATTGTAAAGTCATAACAGCTCAATATGTGTGCAAAGTTTCAGAAGAATCGGACCAGTGCAAGTACCTCAAAATTAAAATTTTTTTATGGGCGTGGCCCTGCCCACTTTTCTAATCACGAAATTGTAAAGTCATAACAGTTCAATATGTGTGCAAAGTTTCAGAAAAATCGGTCCAGTGTAAGTACCTCAAAATGATACCTTTTTTTATGGGCGTGGCACTGCCCACTTTTCTAAATTCGAAACTGTATAGTCATGACAACTCAATATGTGTGCAAAGTTTCAGAAAAATCGGTCCAGTGCAAGTACCTCAAAATGATACCTTTTTTTTAATGGGCGTGGCACTGCCCACTTTTCTAATGAGGAAAGTGTAAAGTCATGATAGCTCAGTATGTTTGCAAGGTTTCAGAAAATTCGGTCCAGTGCAAGTAGTTAAAACTGATAACTAATTTTTTATGGGCGTGGCCCCGCCCACTTTTTTTATCACGAAATTATAAAGTCATGACAACTCAATATGTGTGCAAAGTTTCAGAAACATCGGCCCAGTGCAAGTAACTCAAAATTAAAACTTTTTTAGGGGCGTGGCCCCGCCCACTTTTCTTATCACGAAATTATTTAGTCATGAGAGCTCGATATGTGTGCAAAATTTCAGAAAAATCGGTCATGTGCAAGTAGTTTAAAATGCTAACTAATTTTTTATGGGCGTGGCCCGCCCACTTTTTTCCACCCATAAACACTCCCTGGTATGTGTACAACATCTTGCCAAAGTTTGAGTCCGATCGGTTTTACAGTTTCGGAGTCTATAGCTAACACACACACACACACACACACACACACACACACACACAGAGTTTCACTTTTATATATATAGAAGAAGAAGATATATATATATTGAATATATTTTTGTAAATTTTTGATATCAACGGCATATTGATGTGAACTACCTTTTTTCATTATATTTGTTCAGGCTGGGTTGGAAGATTAAAAATTATGTGCATGGAGGTCCTCCCTTAGTCGATAAATCCAGTTCAGTTTTGTACTGTCATGTTGAATTCTCAATATTTTCTAACATTTTAAAAAAGTTTAAAAAAATTATGACACCAAAAACTCACCAAGTAATATTAAAAACATGGTGTACGGTGATCGCACTTAAAAAAAGTTTTTTAAAAAAGTCTTTTAATATGGAGTTTGACAATTGGAAATTATGAGATAATAGAAAAAATTTACAACATTTTGATAAGCTGTCTTATTGAAACCGCCTTATTAAGTATACCCTGTGCCCATGTTCTGTAACTCTCGCTGCAAGAAACTTTTCACTTGAAACATGTAAATTGGTGTAGAAATACAACAAATCGAGACAAACAGCTGTTGTACACATTCCAGGGAGTGTTTGTGGGTGGTAAAAAGTGTGCGGGGCTACGCCCATAAAAAATCCGTTGTCATTTTTAACTACTTGCACTAGATTGATTTTTCTGAAACGTTGCACACATATTGAACTCTTACGATTATACAATTTTGTAATTAGAAAAGTGGGCAGAGCCACGCCAAAAAAAAAAAATGTTATAATTTTTAGCTGCTTGCACTAGATCAATCACTTTTCGTGATTAGAAAATTGGGCAGTGCCACGCCCATTAAAAAAAGTTTTTAGCTTCTTGCACTTGACATTCAATTAAAATTTAGAATGCATTTTTATATATTAAGTGGCATAGCAATGCGAGAAGGGCTTGCCTTGTGTAAAATAATTTAGAATTTGCCAAAGGACTGCTTGGAGCGACACTTTTTTATATACTTTTATTTTGTTAATTTTATATGTATTATTTCCGCACTTTTTAAGTTTATATTTTCTTTTCTTCTTCTTATAATTAAGCAACCATTTTTATATCCGCCACCAAAAAAAATGGTGGAGGTATATTCATTTTGTCATTCCGTTTGTAACACATCGAAATATCCATTTTAGACCCCATAAAGTATATATATTCTGAATCAGGGTTTGATTTGATAACGATCTAGCTATGTCCGTCCGTCTGTCCGTCTGTGGAAAGCAAGATAGGGGTCACACCGAAAAAGCTAGGGGGCTCAAATTTTGCCAGAATCTTTCTTATAGACAAGGTTTGTTTAATATTGGAAATGGGCTAAATCGGAATATTAGGAAGAGAGTTATAGCTCGAAAAGCAAGAGTAGGTCGAAAAAAACCTTGTCCTTCGAACATCGAATAAAATGGAATTGTGTCAAAACGCATTAACGTAGACTTATGAAACTTCGAATATATATTTTCTGAGTAAAAACAATATTTTTCTCCGAAAATTATCTAAATCTATGCATTAGGAAAGGAGTTATCGATCAAAATGTACGAAAATTTATACCGCACAGTGTATTTTTCGGTATATTTAAAAACAAAAACGTCATAAAAGCATCAAAATTGGATGTACGACTTTGAGATTTTGCACACTTTGTTTTTTGGTGATTTTTGGAGGAACACTTTTTTAAACACTTTTATTTTCTAAATTTTATATGTATTATTTACGCACTTTTTAAGTTTATTTTTTCTTTTCTTCTCCTGTTAATTAAGTAATCATTTTTTATAGCTCTAACGTAACAACGTAATCATAAATGGTATTTTTCGTCATTAGTTACAGATACACTTTTTCCTCACACTTCGAGAAACGGTGGGATATTTTGTTTCATGACTTTTCGATGCGAGAAGTTCTCACCAAAGTAACAAACCATGGATACTGAATTACAAATATAAATGTGTTATGCTGAATTTATAATGCGATTATAACTTTAAACATACAGTGCCGGTCAAAATAATAACAACAGTAACAATTATGTTTTTATAAGAAGAACAAACTAATACGAACTTTTTTTAATAAACATCAAAAACAATTACATAATTTTCTGTTTTCTTAGTTTATGTAAAATTTTCTAACTCTCTGATCGACTATTTGTCAACATATCAAATTTTGTACGGTCAATATAATAGCAACAGTTAGCTTATCTTTAATTTATTAATTTAAATTAAAAAAAGAAAAGAATTGAAAAACGAATGGTCCTTCGATTTATCTTAGTAATATTTACTGAAGTTTTCGATTAAAATAAAAAGCAATACATGCAAAGAACACCCATGGTTATGACATGATCACATGATTAAAATCTTCTATATATATAAAATAGGATGTATGTATGTATGTAACGTATGGACTCCAAAACGGCTGAACCGATTTTAATGAAAATTTCAGGAAATCTTCAAAATATTTGGGCGGGTGACACTGTGAAGTCTGATTTTAAATTTTCGGTCTGCGGGCGAAGGGGCCTGGCAAAACCCAATTTTCATATTGCACCACCAATGACATACATATGTATATTTATTTTGTTTGCTTTTTTAATTTTATTTTGAAAGCCATCGTCATGATTTTCAAAACGAGATATTAAACTCTTAAATCGGCTATGAAGTTCCGAAGATATTTACAAAAAACCTATGTTAATAATGATCCAATATCAAAATTTTAAAACTTTCGAAATGTTGCATTAACAAATCCGAGTTTTCGGTTTATTTACAAAAAATATTTACAGCTCAATGAGCAAATTCAATTAAAACTGCCCGGCAAATGAATCAAATACAAATCAATCGACACAGTAATGGACGAAGAACAAGCCGTCAATTATCCCACTGAATTTTTAAATTCATTGCAATTATCCGGAATGCCACTGCATGTACTAACGTTAAAGGTTGGATCAACGGTAATTCTTATTCGCAACTTAAACGCACCGAAGTTATTTAATCGAGGCAACAATCATCGGTGGAAGATTCAAAGGCGAAGACGTACTCATGCCCCGAATTCCGATAATATCCAACGATTTACCATTTCAATTGAAGAGGCCCAAATTCCCTTTGCGTCTTGCCTTTGCTATTACCATCAACAAAGCAAAACGCCAATCATTGACTATTGAAGGCTTAATTTTGGAAAAATCATGTTTTTCACACGGGCAGTTGTATGTGCCTTGCTCTCGAGTTGGCACGCAAAAAAATTTATACGTTTTTACACCAAATAAAAAAACAAAAAACATTGTCTTTCCGCTGGCCTTAAGATTAAGTAATAAATAAATATAATTTCCAATTTGCCGTAAATACATGCGTTTCTTTTTGAATTGAGCTTATACCTACACCATATGTAAGTTATTCTGTAAAAAAAATTTATGACAGGTATTCCATGGATTTTTATTTAAAGGCCGTAAATTTCGTTAAAAGCTCAATATAAATCGTGTGGTAATACAACACTAATTTGTGCTTATGGCCAGTAACACGGACCGGGTCGGCTAGTTACAAATAAATATTAAATGATAAGTGAATCAACGATATAATTACAATGCAATCAAGCTAAGATATATTTTAATCATAATTTGTATTAAACTGTTCTTCCTCTTGTTAACTGAATTTTTGTTATTGAAAAGTAAAACAATCAAAACAATACAAAATTTAAAGAAATAATTAAAATAAGCGATAAAATATTAAAAGAATATTATAGAAAAAGTTGTATTTTAAAATAAAAGTACAATGAAAAGGATAAATAATTTATTTTATACTTAAGTATACAAATTTGCTTATTTAAACTCCTACAAGCAGCAAGCAAGTTCCTTTCAATATACTTCATATATCTAAAGCTCGATATTGAATTTCACTCCAATTAAAGTTTAATTTGCACATCTCAATTGTTATTTATAGTTTCTGACCTATGGGTTCCACTCTGTATATTGTTTAGCTATGACGTTTGTTGGTCTATAGTGTAAGAGTATTTGTACTTGCATTATCTATGTTTGATCGGTTGCTGCTTAGATTCAGCCCACATGCGATTTTTGGAGATTGTTGAGGGCAAATACATGCTTAGAATTATATGTAGAAATATATTTTGAGTTAAAATAAAAAGTGTTTTAGAAAAAATCAATAACTGTATGTTTTTTTTTTAGTCATACTATGATAATTGCATGATACTTTAATTCAACATAATAATGACAACGTTCAGCCATTATATGTTTAACAACAATCAAAAAATTCAATCATAGTATGTAACTCTTACATTATGATTACTAAAGTCATATTTTTTCTTTGCGTGTAGAAATTTCATCCACCTACCTCTATCTACACGAGCTCTATCGTGCTTTCAGCAAACGGACAGACAGACGGACACAGCTAGATCGTCCTTAAATAAAACCAGGACTCAGAAAATATATACTTTATGGGGTCGAAAAATAGTATCCGACATGTTACAAACGGAATGAGCATACCCCTACACCATTTTTTTTAGATGATGGGTAAAAAAATGAAGGAGTAGTTAAAGCAATAACGATTCTTATTATTTGTTCAGGAAGCGCTCCTGTATATGATTGCAAAATGCACTTCTAGTCCTTTGCTACGAGCATCAATTTGTTTCATATAATTCCCAAAAGCAGTTTATAAGTAAGATTCATATTTATTACCATTTTATCTTCAAAGGGAACCATTTTGCGTCGGAATTTTGTTTCATTATTAACATCGATAGTGAAAAACAATATTATATTGACAATGGGTAAGCTTTACTCAACACAGTTTTTTAATCAATATTCATTATCTACATAAAAACATTAAAATTTTAACAATATTTCACAAACAATTTTTGTTTAAAAAACTTGTAGCCAATTATTAAATTTCAACAAGTTGAATCTGTGTTAAGAATATTGCGGCAATAAAACTTCGCATCGCAACGAAATAATTTATTAATATTTTCAGTTTATACTGCCAGCGCAGATATCATCTATATACATTCACTTGCTACCCATTGTATTATTGATTGTATGGCTTTTTGTTTATCCTTACAATTTTAACCTCTTTTATAACTATTACTAGTATTACTTTAGTCAACAAAAGTGCTGTTGATGTTGTTGTTACTACTATTGCTTGAATTCAATATAAGATTATATAAATCGTCCCTGGAGGCTTTATTTATAAAAAGTTTTTCTCTCCACCTTTTTTCACTACATTTAAATGCGTACACATAACGATGGAACAATATCTCCAACCAAAGGGTAAAATCCCAGCGGTGAAAAGAAGGAGTAAGTAGGTCAGATGCAATAACTCCGCTTCCCATTTCATACCCATTAATTTTTTACACGCGTTTGGCTATAGAGCAAGGGCTTGCACCATCAAATAACAGTAAAGGCTACTAAAGAGGTCCTTTATGTGAAGACCTGTGAGAGACCTACAAAAGGTTAAACATACTGATGGCCTTAAAAGACCATCACACTTTGTGATAGTTATGACTTTCTGATTTTTAAATTTTAACAAATTTCTAGCTTTTTCTAATTTTATTAAAAGCTTTATACATTTTATTAACATATTTATATTTTTTGCCTTATTGTTGGCTTAATATTATAAAATTTACTTTTTTGAAGCTTTAAACACAACTAAATAAATTCTAGTTTATCTTTCAATCTTATTGATTTTGTTCTTCGATTCTTTTTATTTTATCTGGTTTTAGTTACGGTTTCAAATTTTTCTTGTTGTTTCTAAGAATACAAAAAAAATCTTTCTTTCCTTCTTAAAAACAGGATAGTTAAAAAATTACTGTCGTATCTTCAAAGGGTAATTTTGGATTGTTTAATACTGTCTGCAGTAATAAAGCGTACTTTTTTAACAGCTATAGGAAAGTTAAAAAACACATAAAATTCGGAAAAATGCATGAAATCTTTATTTGAATCGATAGTATGGTCCATATAATTTAATTTTTGAAGATTATTTCATGCAAATGTTGACCGTGACTGCGCCTCAAATGGACCATCCGCTTAGTTAAATTTTGGCATACTGTTTCCAACATTTCGGCCGGTATCTCATAAATAAATGCTTCAGTGTTGTCTTCCAATGCGTCAATTGAAGCGGGCATGTGCGTATAGACATAAGCTTTAACATAGCCTCACAAAAAATAGTCTAAAGGCGTTAAATTGCACGATCTAGGCGGCCAATTGACCGGTCCCGAACGTAAAATAAAATTTTCACCGAACTCCTCTCTCAATAAGTTCATTGTTAAGCGTGCTGTGTGGCATGTGGCACCGTCTTGAAACCACTTGTCATGCAAGTAAAGCTCTTGCATTTTGGGCAAAAAAAGTTGGATATCATCTCACGGTAGCGCTCATCATTCGCAGTTATGTTACGATTCGCATCATCTTTGAAGAAGTACGGTCCAATGATGCCACCAGCCCATAAACACTGTGTATGCATTGGTAGCTCTTGCAGTGCTTCTGGCTGATCTTCACTCCAAAATCGACAATTCTGCTTATAAACGTACCCATTGAGCCAAAAATGAGCTTCGTCGCTGAACACAATTTTTCGATAAGCGCGCGATGAACTTTCTTAACAGAGCACGCATTTTGATAATAAAATTCAATAATTTGCAAGCATTGTTCGTTTGTAAGACGATTCATGGTTAAATTATAGACCAAACTGAAGATGTTTGACAGTGAAACAAAACACGAAACGTGCGTCAGCTGTTTAAACCAGTGTTGCCAAAAAATATAATAGCTAAAAAATCACCATTTACCTTGATTATATAAGCATTTCAGTATATATATATATATTTATGTACCAATCAAAAAGATTACAGTTATTAATCAATAAGGATGGTTTAAGCCAAAAAAAAAAAATTATCAAGAAAAGTTTGAACCAGAGACGTTCTCCAACTGAAATTCCTCCGTAGATTAAGATTGACAAACGAATAGTCAAAGCAAGAAATATTTTTCCTGAGTTACAAATGGAATAAAATCTTAAGATAACCCTACTGCTAAAACTGGGTCTCGACCTAAAACTCAAAAACTGTGTCATAAGAGATTACATTTTTGCCGCCAGATACAACTACAGCGGATTGTTTTTTTAAAAGACATGTAGAGTACGTGAGGAAGAGGATGAGACTATGGAACATGACCTTTAACAATATTCTGCGTTAGGGCGTATTAAGTATTAAAAGGTAATACTACCTCAATTATGGAATACCTAGGGAATTCGAATTAAAAATCCTTAAGGAATTACGTTGAGGGGACTGGGTTCTTTACCTAATCGAATTAAATAATTAACGGAATTGGGATTTTTTATGATTGGATTTGAATTTTTTTTTTTGTTGTCCTTTTTTGATCGTAACATGACCTAACCTACCCCTAGTTTCTTTGTTGTGGGCATTAAAATAGAAGTAGTGTAACATTAGTCGATAATATAAATTTTATTTTTATAACCGCCGTTATGCTTGAAATAAAGAAACATAAGGAAACTAGCTGACCCAGCAATCGTTGTTTTCTTTCTAGGAAATATTTTTTACATTAAAAAAAACGTAAACCATATTTATTCTACGGTACGCGGTCTATCTTAGTTTAAAATTTCATCGAAGTCGTGAGCCATAAATTGTCCCTTGGGGTGAGTCACCCCTAATATTTAGGAGTACGGAAATTAGATGTTGTCCGATTCTCAAACGTTTATTTTATCATTGGCTAGACTATAAATCGTGTACAATTTAAAAAAAAAAAATACTACAAACTATATCGATGCAAGTACATAATTCAAAAAAAGGGCGTTAAAGTAGGCGTGGTAAAAAAAAGTATCCTATTAATCATACCAGAGTCTTAGTAATATTATGCACAAATTTCAAGAAGATTGGTCCAGCAGTCTGGCCTACCTAAGGAGGCGCAAAAAGGGCGTGGTTCTACCCGATATTAACACAAAATTTCATGAAAATCTGTCGAGCCATTACGGGAGAGTTTAATCACAAACACCACGCCACGAGAATTTTATATATTAGATAGGAAATTTGTTATTTTTAGATTTTCTAGATTTTACCATATTCTTTTTATACCCGCCACAAAAAAAATGGTGGAAGTATATTAATTTTGTCACTCCGTTTGTAACACATCCAAATATCCATTTGAGACCCCATAAAGTATATATATATTCTGAATCAGGGTTTTATTTTATGACAACCTAGCTATATCCGTCCGTCTGTCGGTCTGTTGAAAGCACAAAAGAGGTCGGAAAAAGCTATGGGCTCAAATTTCGCCACAATATTTCTCATATACAAGCTTTGTTTGGTATTGAAAATAGCCTAAATCGGAATATTAGGAAGAGATTTATAGCTCGTAATGCAAAAGTAGGTCAAAAAAACCGTGTCCTTCCAACATCGAATAAAATGCAATTGTATCCAAACGCATTAACGTAGAGTCATGAAACTTCGAATATATATTTCCTAAATAAAAATATTTTTCCCCGAAAATTGCTTTAATATATATGCGTTAGGAAAGGAGTTATAGATCAATATGTACGAAGACTTATACCGCACAGTGTATTTTTCGGCATATTTAAAATTTTAAAACCTAATAAAACCGACAAAATTAAATGTACGATTTTGAAATTTTGCAAACATTGCTTTTTGGTCAAAGGCTTTGTTTTAACGGAAAATAAATGTGACACGCCTACTTTTACGCCCACCTCCTATATAACGCTTTATCTCAAATTCATATAATTTCTCTATGAATAAAGATTTTGTAATAATAAAGGACTACATTGAAATATCATTAGTATTAATTAGCAAAAACAACTTCGGCACGCCTACTGTAACGCCCACTTTCATTAAAAGACTAAATTTACGAAAATATTTTACTAGCATATCGAAGTTATACAAAGAAAGTGATCCAATTTTAGTATAAAGAGATTATTGCATAGCGCTTAGTGTTAAAAACAAAATAATAAATTTTGTGCTATAAAAGTACTCAAAATTGGTGGTGGGTATAAAATATTCGGCACAGCCGATTATAGTGCTCTTGCTTGTTTTATTTTAACTCGACTTTAGTCGTTGCTGTTACAGTTGTAGATTACAACACTAATACAATTCATATTCATAGTGATATTTGAAAGATATAAATATTCGTATAAAAATATCTATTGATTTGATGGCATAGAAATAGTAAAAGGATTTCTTTTACTCCCGCATACATGAACATTCTCTTATGCTTTAACATGTATTGTTTGTTATACACATGCAATTTGAAAACTGAATTCAAACAACTGTAGCCCCCAAATCTTTAATAGTTTAAAAAAAGGGAATGGGAAGTTGATATTGGTTGTACAAAAGAAATCTAAAAAAATTCTATATTCATATGCGTATGCGTATGTAAGTATGTAATAAAGATTTTCTTAGATTTTTTTGCGATTGCTTAACATTTTGTATTGAATATTAATGTACTTAAACTTTGTTTGTATATGAATTGTGAATAAGTGAACAAGATCGAAGTCTACTTCAATGATAACAAAGATTGGAATTTTAGTAGAGTAAACAAGAATATTTATTTAAGGTTTATCAAAATATATAATCAAAATATATATGAACTTTTTTACTACTTTAGAAGGAGATTATATTTTAGATTCATGTGCATAAATATTCATCAATACTGACTGAAAGGAAAAACTTAGGTCGTTTGAAGAACAAATATAAAAAATCGTACGTATTTTCAGCTTAAAATGTAAACATTTTGTGGTCTTCAAATTACTTATTCTTCAACTTATACATACACGTTGTGTAACTAAAGTGTAAATTTTCACATACAAATTTAAAATTTTCAGTTTTATTATAGTTTTATATTTATTTCAAAACACTGAACAAGAGTAAAAGTGTTTCGACAGATTAAAGTGTACTTTAAAATTACTTTAAAAAATTTTTAACAGAAAATTGTTGCGAAAAAATTTATCAAACAATTTTGTGACACACGCTACAAAAAACTGAAGTTGAAACTGAAAGTTGAAGTGTGCTAATCTAATTTTTAACGACTTTTGGAAAATAAAGCACATTTAAACAGAGATAAGTAAATATAAGAAAAGTCTAAAATAATATATTTGCAGCCGTGAAACCTTTGTGATGCACATTACATTTTTTCAGTAGCTTATAAAAGTAGGCAGGTTTTGTATAAAAAATCAATGTAAAAATTATCAACAAATTGTGAAGAACTGCTATGACGTATAACTTCTACGAGGGTTAGCAAATTAAGCAATTGAATAAATATTCGTTTGACGCAAATACCCGCAAGAGTGAAAATAAAACTTAATTATTGTAAAATATATTTATAAGGCCTTACACAAGACTGAATTCGAATTTGGAATATTAATCGTATTTTTCAAAATCTTCTTTTAAAGCATATTTAACTTTTAGATCTTAGAACTTTAATCGCTATGGAATAATATCCTTATAATAAAATATGTATCATTTTCTTTGTAGAGAGTGGTTAAATTTTAAGGGCCTATGTTGAAGGTGAACTACACCTAGTCTTTAAATTTGTTTTCTGCATTTCATTTGACATTTCTCAATCTCAAACTTACTCAATTTGATCCGTGGAAAGATACGCAAATAAGCAACGCTTTAAAGTTATTTAGGTTTTTTATAAAAATGGGCGTTCAAATCAAAATGCATTTTGTGCACTTCGTAATTCTTTTGATCAACATAATCGTTCAAATTCTTCCACAATCGGGAGAATTGTAAAAAATATTAAAATTTCTGCAAAACAGGTCTGTATAAAATGTTAGAAAATCTGTGAATGCCTTCTTAGTTCGTTGAATGGGATCCATTGCTGTTTTTTGCAATAGTGTGGCAAAAGGGCAGTCAAGCTTGACTCATAATCATGCCCAACAATTGAGCATCAACATTGTAATTGAAAATTTGGACCATCAGATAGAGGAGTGGCGCCAAGGATGTGGGGTTGTCATTTGGCCGATATTTTGTTAAATACATAATAGAACCATACAAATATTATCATTATAAAAAAAAATGATAATAATTTCTTAAATAATTTGTGTTTTATTTAAAATCAACATCGGCCCTTAAAATTTAACCACCCTTTAAACCTTCGATACGCTAGTAAAGTGTTTTCATAAATTTAGTCTTTCAATGAAAGTGGGCATTAAAGTAGGAGTGTCAATAAAGTTTCTACTAATAAATACAACTTAGATATTTTAATATAGTCCTTTATTTTCCCAAAAACTTTGTCAATAGATAAATTACATGAATTTAAGATAAACCGTTATATCGGAAGTAGGCGTTAAAGTGAGCGTGTCACCTAAACTTTTCGGCATAACAATGACATTGACTAGAAGGATACACGTAGCAAATTTTATCATCATGCCTCTAATTTTGGCGGTTTTATAAGCTTTTAAATTTCATTAACGGTAGATAACGTGAAAAGTGGGCGTTATAGTAGGCGTGTCAAAGTTGTTTTTGCGAGTGAGTACAACTTAGGTGTTTCAATATAGCCCTTTGTTATTCCAAAATCTTAATTAATAGAGAAATTATATGAATTTTAGTTAAAACGTTATATGGGAGGTGGGCGTAAAAGTGGGCGTGGCACATTGATTTTCCGTTACAAAAAGCGCCTTACCAAAAAGCAAAGTGTGCAAAATTTCAGAGTCGTACATCCAATTTTGTTGCTTTTATGAGGTTTTTGTTTTTAAATAAACCGAAAAATACACTGTGCGGTATAAATTTTCGTACATTTTGATCGATAACTCCTTTCCTAATGCATAGATTTAGATAATTTTCAAAGAAAAATTTTTTTTAACTCAGGAAATATATATTCGAAGTTTCATGAGTCTACGTTAATGCGTTTGGACACAAATCCATTTTATTCGATGTTTGAAGGACACGGTTTTTTCGATCTACTCTTGCTTTTCGAGCTATAACTCTCTTCCTAATATTCCGATTTAGCCCATTTTCAATACCAAACAAACCTTGTCTATAAGAAAGATTCTGGGTGCGACCTCTATCGTGCTTTCAACAGACGGACAGACGGACGGACATAGCTAGATCGTCATCAAATCAAACCCTGATTCAGAATATATATACGTTATGGGGTCTAGAATGGATATTTCGATGTGTTACAAACGGAATGACAAAATGAATAACCCCCACCATTTTTTTGGTGGCGGGTATAAAAAGACTAATTTTTATTAAAGCAATAAATGGTTGGGGGTGACATGATATGACACATTTTCTTGAAGATAGACATACACATTTGACGCCTCTTAGACTTCAGCAATATTACAAATATGTTTTTTTTAATTATTTATTTGATTCTATAGATTCTAGATACTTACAGACTATAAAGCACTACATACAAATTGTTTAATATTAGTTATTCAAAAACAAAATTATTTTACATTTTACCATATTAACACTTAATGAAAAATCTATATGAAAAATGAAAATTTTGATAGCGGACAAAAATGACGGGTAGAACGAGATTGTACAATAAAACAGATATTCGCTATAAGGTTATCAGAGCATATACCTATACATTCTTTTATTAAATTTAGAACAAACGTAACATTTACCATTGTTCTTCGACTTTTTATAGTTGGCAGTTTCACTAGCGCAAGTCTACTATTATTTATAAAGCGGCAGGTTTATCGAGTTCCACTGTAAGCCACGAAAACAAAATAACAGGAACTGTTTTTGCACAGATTCAATGCTATTAATGTAAACATTGTAAGTTGGTTCCCAAATTATTGAACCGTACTTAAGTATAGGCCTGACAAGAGATATATACAATTGTATATATGGATCTGTAAGCTCTTTCGCTCAACTTTTTATGAATTCAAGGACAGCACGTGCTTTATTAACAGTTAAAAAGATATTTTGATTAAATTTAGTTTAGCACCTAATAAGATTCCAAGACCGGAGACGGATTCCAGTCTATTTAACGTATAACCATTTAAAACAATTCACTTGAATATAAAATCTACGAAAGAAACACATATGTTTGCATTTTTCAGGGTTCAGCCCATTAAGTTAAGTCTACACCAATAAATAAGAGCTTCTATATCCTTTTGTAAGAGGGTGTAATCCAGGGTGCACTTATACAAGGTGGCGGTGCCAGATCAGCTGACAATTGTTTTGTGTTATGGAGTATGTCAGACAACATATTAAAAAAATGATTTCAACTCCGGAAATTGTCAAACTTCATACATAAAAAAAGAGAGCCGAAAATCGCTCTCCTTTACGCTATCACAGCAATGGACCAACATGACTTTCCTGCGGAACACCAGAAACAACAGTTATTGGCTTGGAGATAATTGGGTGATTCACAAGGTGTCTAATCATGTCATATTGTCCTATTGTCCTAAAATTTTACAATGGTTTAAAAATGTTGTTGTTGCTTTTCAAACAAAAACTGTCTTATAATAATTGAACTTTGTACGCTATGTTTATTGTGATGTCGTATTAAATAAGCAGAGACCTGTGCTAAACGGCTAAGCCGGCTAACCCAAGCCACAATAGTTTTTGTAAGCCGTCGCCGTTCATTGTATAATTTTATCGGGCCGATATCCAAATTTAAGCGCAGTTGCTAATTTTTGATAACAAATCACTGGCGGCGTCAAATCAGATCGGCTAAAGACTCTGCTGTGTTTTGTTTATCAAACAAAATTTAATTTATTTGTGATTTGCTTTTTTTATGTACTTTTCGCAAAACCTGGCTATTATTTTGTTTTTTTTTACTTGTTTTTGGCATTATGAAAGAAAATATTTATTTTTATAATTGTTCTACATCAGCTGATTTTAATTCAAAATAGCACACTTAATTATTAGGGGTTGTTTAGAATAGTCTTAATTTTTCATGTTATTATTATAGGGCATATGATTTTATGACACTATTGTAAATCCCCTAAATGTTTTTAAAACAAACATTTTATCTTCTATTTGTCAAGTAGGAATAAATCCTTTAGTGAATTTTCAAAACTTTCACTTAAGAATTGTCGCTTTGGGACACAGTTAAAGTCATTAAAGTTGAGTAATTATTGACTTTTTACGGTTTTAAGAGTTTTACAATATATTTTTTTGTGGCTAAACGAAGAAAGATTTTACACTGATTTCTTTTTTCTGTAAAAGACTATATTAACAGCTGCTTATAATAATTTTTAGAAAAATTTTTCTTTCAAATTATTGTTTAAAAAAATTTTTTAAAAATTAACAAAACTTTTTTTTGTTCACTTTTTGAGAAAAAACAAACACCAAAAGATTTTTGAAAGTGAGGGCAGTCGCGATCTAAAAATAGTTAAACATCGCGATAAAATATGAAATCTCTACTATTAGACTAAAAAAAACGTTGCAAGTTTTTACGGCATTTTTTTTAATGATTTTTGGAAAATATTACTTTTTCTGTTTTTGCTCATTTTGCATAGGTACAAGTGAGTAATAAACGTTTTTGTCAGTCTTTAAATATTTTGGTTGTTATAAGTTGTTATTATTTTATTTTAAATAAAAATTATTATTTCTACTGATGATCTGGCATAAGCACCAGTGAAATGCATATATACCAGCTTAAACCCAACAACAAATAAACAAAATTATTATTTCTACTACAAATAAGTTAACGCTTAAAAATATTTTGTGGAAATTAGAAAAAAAAAATTGTTACAGAGTCGTCCCGGGAGGGGAGTGCTATCGAGGGTTACCTCTCTCAATCCATAAAATTATGCTGACGATAAAAGATGCATTTGCTAAACAAAATTATAGAAGAACTTAAAAAACAGTAGGATTAGTTCTTTTTAGGAAAATTATTTTTCATTGATCCGATTTTTTTCCATTGATACGATTTTCAAGCTTTACCAGCCTATGCTTTAACACATATATCTGCCAAGTTTCATTTCTCTAGGAGCACTCAATAACTTTTAAGAAGCAATATAAGCTAAAAAAAATTATGTCCGGCTAGATTGGCAAAATAACCCTATGTGCGGCGGTTTAGAAACCACCAAATGAATAACCCTCTATTAACATTTAATCAAAATTTTTACTTTTAGTTCTTCATAAAATTCAGTTTTTTAGAAACATTTAAAATTTTCCGATTTATCAATTACAAACGTTGTGACCATCACATCATACATTTACGATAGTAAAAAACATAAATTTTAACTGCATAATGTATATGAGCATAAATGAGTTTTTATGCTTAACAAACTTTTATTCATTTATACATCACATCATCTTTAATTTATTTATTTTACAAGTACCAACAACAACAGCAGCGATTTGTTTAATTATATTTACATCATCAGCAACTGCCGCAGCAGTAGCAACATCATCATCAATATAAAATTCACGTTCAAAAAACAAATGAAAAAATCCTTGTTTTTTTTATTTTCCTTTAATACCCTACACAACCATAGATGGGAAGGGCATAATGTATTTGTGATGAAATTTTAACGATAAAGCGAAATAATTCCCACACCTAATTTGCAAAAGTATAGAACCACATTGTAAGACAAACAAATAATGGCACGTCAACAAAGTAAATCTTTCAACTTTTAATATATCTCGATATAATCGGTTCATGATTCCGTAAAAATATCATCCCGAAATCAGACTCTTCGTTCAGAACTGACATATAAAATTTATGTTTATTTAAAAAAAAAATAAAATAAAACTTTAAATTAACAAAAATTAATTAAACGAATTTCACGGTATTCGGTCATTATTGGTCGCAAATCACTTAAGCGCTTTAAAACCATTATTAATATATTAGCATTGAGACAAAATTCACTACAAATAAATTTCATGGGAATAACAATTTTTTTCTTTTCTTGAACCAGATAAATCCCAGTCGAGAAAATCACCTAAAATCGCATACGTAAATACAAATACATACATACCATCGGCATTTATTACTTCAATAAAGTGTTGCAGATGGTATAAAACATTTAATAAAATGGCTCAGGTCTTTTATTATATTTTATATATTATGGTGTAGGGTATAATATAAACGGTCTTGACCATGTCTTTACATGTTTTTTTTTTTCTTTTCTTTTTTATTTAACAAAGAGTACAAACAAAGTCAATGATACAATTTATTTACGAATAAAAGAAATATTTACGTGTCGATGATGTTTTCTGAATTTTTATTCAGAGTAATTTTATGTGAAAGTTCATACATATTTTTTATGAGTCTATTAAGCGAATTATAGCAAAATAATGTATGTAGTGTTCGTATGAATGTGTTTATTTTATTTATTTTTTTTTCTTTTATACGTTCAAATGTATGCTTGAGGTTAGCGGAGTAAAGCGATAATAAAAAATAAAGTGAACAACATATTAATGCGAAATATCGAAGTGAAGGAACTTTTGTGGCAAATCTTTAAGAAAATCATAACAATTTTAAAGCATAGTTCTGCGGCAAAAAGGAAAAACTGCTTATGTCTGTTTTTAGAGGTTTTCAGGAAAGCACTTTTAAATTTTTTTATTATATAAATTTTGCGGTGTAATAAGTTTACGTACACTTATTTAAATTTAAAAGGTAAAAAATAAGTATTTATTTTAAGAAACAAAACCAAAAAGTTTTTACGCTATAACTTCCTGTAAAATTATCCAAAATAGTTCAAAATTCGCTTGAGGTTAATTTTAAATTGCCTGTTTTAAATGGTGTTATTATCTTATCTTATGCTTAAGTCGACTTAAGCAGTTATTCTTTTTTTGCCACAGAATTAAATAAATAATTAAAAACTATTAAAGACTATATACCCAGCAAAAAAAGACATGCGAAATAAAATGTGAATGCATGAGTTGAACCCATGATGAAGTGGTTCAGTTTAGGTGAAACATTCATAATTTTTCCATTAGCGTGTCTTTGGAGAGCATGTGTTTCAAGGTTGCAAAATGAGAACATCAAAATTGGACCAAGAAGCTTATAAAATTTTACTTTTTCGACCCCAATTGTACCAAAAAAATTAATTTTAATGTTTTTAATTTTTTTATTTTAAATAAAAGCCAGAAGAAAAACATAAACATAACATAAAATTGTACATAAAAATTAATTTTTGTAATATTAAAATTAACATTTGTACTTAAAAATTCATTTATACTATAAAAGTATGTCTTTAAAAAAAAGAAACTGCACTAAGATATATGTATGTATACATATATATGTACATATTTAAACATAAAATAAATTGCTTAAAAGTCTAAAAGTTGTTTTAAAAAAAACAGGTGAATGCAAACAATTAATCACAAAGAAATGATAGCAAAAATGAGTTGCCATCGTAAATCAATCAAGACGATAAACTAGGGAAATTCTATAAAAAACATAAACTGAGAAAGTTAGTAAATTGTACTAAATGGGTAATTGGTGTACCGTTGTACTTTTGAGGTACTTTTTTGGTTGTACCACAAAAAGTACCATTGTACCAACTTTTGCAACCCTGATGTGTTGATATGAATATACTAACAAAGTTCACTTTATTCTTATAAGTGCATAAACGCATATATAGGTGAAAAGAATTGATTAAGATTTTTCGCATGCATTTGCATGTATTTTTAATTAAAAGTTAATTATTGTGGATTTGGAGAAGGCATTTTCTATTCCTCCTCTTGCACTTATGAATTAGAAGTCATGAAAAATGCTATTCACATTGAACTAGTGCAACATTTTTTTACCGGGCATGTCTTTAACATCTTCAGCAAATAAATTTTCTCCTTTTGCCATATACGTCCGCTGATTAAACTAGTATATTTAGGCTACAGAAATTTTACTTATTAGTACCTTAGTTTGCAGTGTCCAGATATATAAACAAATAAGATCCTTAAGTCCCTATATTCAGAGTAAGGTGTACTTTATAATTGGCTTTAGGAAGACACACAAGCCTCTTAGACTAGCATTATCCCTGATTTAAGCTCCAGGAGGGCAGACAGTTTAACTAGAATATACCTTGAAAGTCCAAGAGCTTGCAAGACGGGCCCTTATAACCTGGAATCAAAAACATTTTTAGCCTGCTATGCAATCCAAAACAGTCTATGAATTCTATAACAAGAGCTTTATTGACATTATAAGACATAAGGGCTTTTTAGTCTATTTGAATTGGCATTTGTGTGATATCTTTCTTCGCGTTTCTGCTTACATACTTGTAGTCAACTACTTATACAAACAGCATAAATTATAACCTAAAATATTAAAAAATTTTTAACAATAAGCAATTTTGTTTTGACACATCGGAGTATCAAACAGATTCCACTCTTCAGTCTGCAAGAACAAAGGGCTTAAATAATCTAGTCAAAAATCCTGATGTTCAAGAGTATGATAGAAATTAATAATCGTAGAATTGTATTCTTAACCTTTGCAATGGGCATAATAGTAAAGCTAAGATACCTTCTGTCGTTAATGCTCTATTGGTGCCCTTGATGCTAGCAAATGCAAGGAAAACATGCCCCAAACCACATCCTCTGCACGAACTAGCTTTACCATGAAAGTGATGCGTATAGTTATGTATACACATGTAAACACCCTATTTATTAATTGTTACTTACTAATATATACATACATTAATACATACATATGCATGTATACATACGTTAATACCTTATTTATTAAATAACGTTGTAAAAGACAAATTTTGCAAAACCTGTTTTTTTGCAGATTACCGTTAAAATTACTCTCTTACATTTGTTCAAACACCAAAACATCAAAATTATGCATTTTATGACCGTGAAAACGCAATTACAATGAGTCAGTCAGTGGAAGAACGTTGTAAGTTATAAACAAAAGTCTACGAACGGAATTGTCGAAAGTGATTGATAAGTGTAACAGAGGTACAAAAGGAAAAGTATTTTAAAATAAGTAAGAGCGCTATATTCGGCCATGCCGAATCTTATATACCCTTCACAACGTGTAGTCATGCAATAACAGTAGTTTGTATCACCATTCCCCATATGAAATACGTACATACATATAAAAAACATCCCATTGTAAAATTATAAATTTACGTATGTATGTTAAAAAAAAATAATAAAAAAAATAAAAAAAAAATTTAAAAAAAAGTAATTAAAATATATATCTATATATATAAAAGTGAAACTCTGTGTGTGTGTGTGTGTGTGTGTGTGTGTTAGCTATAGATTCCGAAACTGTAAAACCGATCGGACTCAAACTTTGGCAAGTTGTTGTACACATACCAGGTAGTGTTTATGGATGGAAAAAAGTGGGCGGGGCCACGCCCATAAAAATTAGTTATCAGTTTTAGCTACTTGCACTTGACCGATTTTTCTGAAATTTTGCACACATATCGAGCTGTCATGACTAAATAATTTTGTAATAAGAAAAGTGGGCGGGGCCACGCCCCTAAAAAAGCTTTAATTTTGAGGTACTTGCACTGGACCGATTTTTCTGAAACTTTGCACACATACTAAGCTGTCATAACCATATAATTTTATGTTTAGAAAAGTGGGCGGGGCCATGCCCATAAAAAATTAGTTATCAGTTTTAGGTACTTGCACTGGACCGATTTTTCTGAAACTTTGCAAACATACTGAGCTGTCATGACTTTACACTTTCGTCATTAGAAAAGTGGGCAGTGCCACGCCCATTAAAAAAAAGGTATCATTTTAAGGTACTTGCACTGGCCCGATTTTTCTGAAACTTTGCACACATATTGAGTTGTCATGACTATACAGTTTCGTATTTAGAAAAGTGGGCAGTGCCACGCCCATAAAAAAAGGTATCATTTTGAGGTACTTACACTGGACCGATTTTTCTGAAACTTTGCACACTTATTGAGCTGTCATGACTATACAGTTTCGTAATTAGAAAAGTGGGCAGTGCCACGCTCATAAAGAAAAAGTTATAGTTTTTAGCCTTGCACTTGATATTCGATTAAAATTTAGAATGCGATTAAAATTCATGAAGGGGCGTAGCAACGCGCGCCGGGATTGGCTAGTAATAAATATAAAACAAACAAAAAAAATAATAAAAAAAAAATTAAAAAAAAAATAAAAAAATAATAAAAAAAAAATAATAAAAATACAAATAATATATTAAATAAAAAATAAAAAAAAATAAAAACAAAATTAAAAAAAATATATAAAAAAAAATTTTTTTTGGCTCAGCTGGGATTCAATGCCACGTGTTCTCTAACCAGTATACACGTTTGTATGTATGTTTGTATGTTGTTGTTGTAATGTTGTTTTTGTAAAAAAAAAATCGTGGTGGTCGTAGGTTTTTGCTCATATCTCAGTTGCTTATGAACCGATGTTTCTGATTTTCAATACCGATCTACTCCCGAATATTTCTGATATTTTAATACCTCACCCGGGTCCATGTGATATCGGGGGGCTTCAAAAAGTTGATTTCAACATACACACGGACAGACGGACAGACTGACAGAGCTTAATCGACTCCCCTATTCATAAGCTTTCAGAAAATATATACTTTATGGGGTCGGAAATGAAAATTGTAGAAAATTCACACGGAATGACAAACCTATATATACCTTTTTCACTGTGTGAAGGGTATAAAAAGAGATAATCAAACCCTTTAAACACGTTTTTTTGCTCTCCTGAAAAATTATTATTTTGTCATTTGCAACGTTATTCGTGGCGATCTTTCAATTACTAATTGTCATTTATCATATTTTATTTTAATTTACCTAATATTATAACTACATAGTTTGCGTTGTTAAAAAAATCATAAAAAAGATATATTTTTGAAATTAAAAAATTAAAACAAAAATTTTGACACTTCAAAAAAAAATTAAAGAATAAAATATTTAACTAGACCAAAAATTATTAAATTTGTTTTAATAAATATTACTCTATGTGGTCATAGGTTTTTTAATAGTGTTTAAATATGTGTAGATCATTTTGACATAAAAGTCCATATATTTTGCTAACAAGCCTCTGACAAGTCTAAAAACCCCTAATGGCCCTGATAGATACACTTCTAAAGTGAACCCCCTTTAATAAATGATAAGTTCTCAATTGGGTAATTACTTAAAGTGACCAATTTCATTAAAAATTATATTGTCAACACAGTTCGGTTGTAATCAGTTATCGACCCATATGTTTATATATTTAGGTATGGATTTAATTAATGTTATTTTTATTAAATCAAACATTAGAAATTTCCCAGTTAAACTTAAAATTATTGCTGAATTTATTGGTTGATTTTTTTATTAATACTTTACTTTATCAATTACTTACCTTTTAAATATTTTTCTATTTTACAGTTTATAACTCTTTAGCAGTACACCCCAAAAATGCCATGTACTAAATTAATTGTTTCAATTTTTTTTAGAACATATACCTGAAAAGACAAGAAAACATTTTAAATTTAATTAAAAAACGTAAAAAAATAAATTATAGCTACACACATACCGATGGTCGCAAGTAGAAAGGCACTAACTAGTGTTTTGTATGGAATTGATCTTTTCAGTGGTTCCAATACATTTCACACAGATACCTCTCGACACAAAAATTTATTGTAATAGTGTCAAAAATAACAGTTTTAAAAATAATTTAGCAAAAGAACGTTCTATAACGTTTTTGCCTTCTCCTGTAAAGCTGCAATGATTTGACTTAGTTACTTTCTCCCTGTGACCACCGATTTATACATTCATGCAAACATACTTTTTTAAATTTATACTGGAGTTTTTCATTTATATATTTATGTTAATCTTAAGCATACTATAAATATAAAAACAGCTAAGCACAGATCGCACTTCCGGTCCCAACTTAAATAAAGATTTCACTTATAATTGGCTACAGCGCCACCTATTGAATTGCAAAATACCATAGTTATGTTCTTACTTATTTACATTTAGTAACTAAACTAGAGCATTAAACATCAAACATATGTGAATATGAGCCATTTTTGTGCATTAATATAGAATTTTTAATAATTCTTCTAAAGCATTTTATATAGATTACGTTAATCGATTATTGGATCTTTGTGATAAACTTGTTTTCAAATAGTTCAAAATTTAATTTAAAAAATTTTTTGATTTTTGGAAATTTTTTGAGTAATAAATATAAAATGGCACGATAACTTACAGAGATATATAAACATATACTTAAATATTAAAAAAACCGGTTTTTGTGGGTAAAAAACCGGTGTATTCGACATTCAATTAACATTTGGAAAAAACCGCCAGCTAAAAGAGTTAAAAACCGGTTTTTCCACCCGTTGTAGAACCGGGTCGATCACCCTAATAAAGAATTAAAAATTAAACAACAAGCTAATATCGATCATTTAAAGAGAAGATATCGTAGTATAAAATTAATTTGATCAATTAAAACCTAATATTGATATGGCAATATTTCTGAAGTTTATCGTATGGTATCACTCAATGAAAATAACTTATGATTTTTCCGTTAAATTAGTTTAACATTTTTTAAACTGAGCTTAAATCACATCATTAAAAGAAGAATATTTGCGATTACTCTAGAAATAACGTTGCTGTGATCTGATATAAACTTGTATAGAAACTTTAGTTAAAATTTCAGAAAAAGAAATGTAACAACAGAGGTCAATAGTTTGAAAAAAATGAATTGATAATGAGATTTTCTTGTTGTTTGGGTTTTCAGTGTAAATTTCAAATAAATGACATGTGATGATGCCAAAAATGCTCAGTAAGGTTTTCCATTTCACCATGTATAAACTAACAAAAGATCGATGCTGGCAAATTATTGAATTTGGTAATCGAAATTCGTGCTATGCATGTGATTAATGCATTTTGAAATTACGTCCATGTAATGATCATCATAATCAACCCTCCGAACAGGCTATTCAAGCAAATTTCTCCACAATTTTACTTTATTGGACACTAATCAACCAACCCTTAAAGTAAGAGTGCATACCGTGGAGAATATTGCTGCTGTATCGGCCATTTTCAATAAAGATCTCTACATATCAGTTCGCAAAAGTTTTTAACAATTTTGCCTGTTGTTTTTGAACACCTGGAAAGTATGGACTTATGGTCTTCAGCATAAAATCATACCAAATATAGCTGCTACAAGAAATGAAGCAAGGTGATAACCAAAACGTCGTTTGTTTGGTGAAAGAGCCTTTAAAAAGTTGGATGAAGATCCATTTTTAATTATAAACAAGGAACAACTAACAAAAAAATACCTGACATAGAAAGAGATACTTAGAAAAAGGTTCACTGATCAATTTTAATGAACTGCAAGTAAATGCCGAGTTAGTGTTCTGTCTGATGAAACAAAAATTATTTTGTTTAAATTTAACTTTGTGGAAAGGAAAATGCATTTCGGTGGATATTTCGACAAGATAGTAATTTGGAAGCAGTTGTGCCGAGAAGTCAAAGCGGCCCTTTTAGGAAACAAACCATCCAATAGGGATCAGCTATTGATAGTGATTTTAAATGAGCGCAAAAAAAATAAATAAAAAATACAATAAAACTCTGTTCATTTACGCGAAATTATTTAATTGATAGAAAAGATGATTGTGCCAATGCCTAATGGTTTTCGTCGCCGGTTACAGGTTAATATGTTCTTCTAGGCATTGCTTATTTCTTTTTTTTTTCTTTTCTGTTATTTCTACAATACTCATTCTAGACCCTATAAATCCTGAATCCTTATAGATAGAGGAATTGATGTAGCTCGTCTTTCAGTCCGTCTGGGTATATGTTGAAATAAAGTTTTTGAAGCCCCTACATACACTACAGACTCTCATATAGTTCCAATTTATCAGATATGCTTTCGAGAATTTTGCTATTGCAAATCAAGTATTTGGATAGATTACGATATAAGCGAAAGAACAAGATTGCCTCTGTTTTTTGCCCAAACTTCTTGCAACGTTTTTCACTTATGATAAAATTTGTACCTTTGTAAACACTTATAAAAAATGTTGGTTCAATGAGTTAATTACCGACAAAGATATCGGCAAAAAAAATTAAAAAAAAAAATTCAATTAATCGATTTCTGTAATAAGTTTTAATCACAATTGCACTAAATTAATATCAGTTATGGTCACAATGTGATGACAAATGTGTGAAGGATATACAAGATTCGGCACAGCCGCATATAACGCTCTTCCTGTTTAAATTAAAAAAGGAAAAGTTGAGAAAATTTATTTTAAGTTTAACGATTCTTTTTTAACTAAACACCGTGCGCTTTTTCTAAATCCATTTATTCAAAGCTTTCAACGAAATAGACCTTTTCTTATAAAGCGTGATCCATTTTGAGGTTCCCTACTTTTTTAAAGAAAAAAACACAGAAAATTCAAATTTAATCGAGAATGTTTATTATTATTTGAAAGAACATTCTATCAAATGTTGGCCGTTGCTACGTCGGTTCAATTTTCTATGACTCGTTCGAGCATTTCGACTAGTGGCTGGCTGATGACACGCGTGATGTTTTCCTGAAATTCTGAATCAAAGCGGGTTTGTCCGCATAAACTTTAGACTTTACATATCCCCACAGAAAAAAATCTAACGGTGTGATATCACACGATCTTGGTGTCCAATCGACCGGCCCAAAACGTGATATTATGCGCTCACCGAAGTGTTCTTTCAATAAATCCATTGATTGATGCGAGGTATGGGAAGTGACACCGTCTTGCTGAAACCAAATGTCGCCGAGATCACGAGCATCAATTTCAGGCATCAAATAGTCGGTTATCATGGCACGATAGCGGTCGCCATTGACGGTTACGTTCGCACCGGCACCATTTTTAAAGAAATATGAGCCGATGATTCCACTGGCCCCAGCATGCTGGAGGTGGTCTCAAAATTGGTAATGGTGTTGCAAATACTACGCTCAGTAGGTCGGTTATATTGACCATAAGTTGAGCGAAGTGCACGAAACACATTCCTCACAGAACGTGAATTTTCGTAATAAACTTGAACGATTTGTATACGTTGTTCAAGCATAAATCTTTTCATTATGAAATGCCAAACAATACTAAACAAAAATAACATGACAGCATGACACAACTCACACGTGATCTGTCAAAAACAGGCTACTGAAAAAAGAATCTCTACTTAAATCACCCATTATTTGACGATTTGGAATATTATTTTTTGCATGCAAATATTTGTGTGCGGGTGACTCCTTATTTTGCGAACATCACTGTAGCTGTACGCAACATTAAATAAGTAATAAAATAAAAACTTTAACTTCGTTAACTCAACTAATAATAATAATAATAATATAAGCTCTTAATTAGCAATAATTTGTTATTCAAAATATTTTCAAATAAACAAAGTTCTTTAGAAAATGAATCTCTACCAAATACCCTTTTGCCATAAAATAAAACACAAAGAAACTATTACAACATTCGTTGAATCGTTTAATGGCGCCAATTCTACTTGTGTATGTTGGTACAAAATTTTTTTTTTAGTTTTTGACTTATATTAAGCTTTTGCCGTAGTTTTTTTTATTGTTATTTACATAAAAATCTAGTTTACAATGTTAGTTTCTTAAATTATATTTTTTTTCTTCATTTTCATCCTTAACCGACATTGTTTTACAAAAAAAAAACACACACTGAGATATACTTAGCATGATGGTGTGTGTTTTGGTATTTTTAAGGACAGTAAACTTACTCACATCCCCACAAAGAAACATCATACAAGTGGCAGTAAGAGTATGTAAGTGCTGTTGTCGTAGTAGCTGTTGTTATAAAAATAGTAATCTGGTACATACATGTACATGTTGTATATGAATACCTTTTATCCTTGGCATTTAAAGCATTTATGAATACACGTATACATGTACATGTATATATACGAATGGAAATAAATGAATATGTATACTCACATACTTACATACAAATGTCTATTTTAGTACTGCATTTACAGGTAAAACAGGGATGAAAAATTAATTCATTTGTGTTTTTTTTTTTTCGATTTAAAATCGGATGAACTTACGTATTTAATTAGTATTAATATTTGTAGTAAATATATGTAAAAAGTTGCTTTAGATGTTTAACATATTTTACTTAATTTCTTACAAAGAACTGCTTTAATATATAGTGAACTCACCAAAATATGTACATTCGAAATTGTGAACCTTTTGGAAACGTTTTTATCTTTTCTTTTTTAAGGCAATGACTGACTATTCTATAAAGTCGCACGATTATGTCAAATAAAAAACTGATGGATTTCTGTCTTACATGAGAAAATCGCAACAAAATGTGTGATTGGCTGCCACACTGAACACACAGAAACTATTATTTTATGAAAATTTCCAAAATATTTTCAAATAGGACACAATAGTCAAAAAAATTGTCACACATGTGCAGTTTTTGTCCACACTATCACACTTTCTGAACACACATACAGTTTTTGACATATCGAATGACTAAATCTGATAGACAGTCAAGGCGATGACTGCTTTTTTAAATAAGAAATCCCTGTGTATAAATAAATTAACCTCTTTGTTATTCTCTGATATCGCTACGTAAAAATTTAAAGTGATTTAGAACTTACTTATATTCGTTAACAAAAACTGAAAGTGTGAAGCTAGAGTTACACGCCATCCATTTGTGCGTTGTTCCGTTTGATAATTTTTCACTTTTTTTACGTTTCTTAATTCAAGTTACACACAAGGCGTTTTATGCATTAACTTTTTTGTTTTGATCAGCTGTTGTGTTTATATTGTTATTAACTAAAAACCAATTTTGCCAAACTGAAAAGTGAAGTTGACATTTTAAAAGAATTTATGGAACTCATTGCGTTTATATACATGATATTTTGTGCTACAAGGACCTTCGAAAAGCTCGAAAAAAACACGAGCTTTTTGTAATAAAAAACCAGAGATGACACTTTGCACATAATAGTTATTGATAAATAGAAAAAAAATTTGATAATAAAAAAAAATTGTGTTTAAAATTAATTTTTATATATTTTTGTTTTTCTTAAAAGAAATTATAAACTTTATTTCGAATGCTTTTTCTTTTATTGAAAACATTTTTTAACACAAAAAAATAGAAAAAATATATACACCACATAAAAAGATTTATTGATAACATCGAAAAAAAATATTATTTGTCATCCATGGCTAACAACAACACCTTTTATATTTATGCGACGGATACAAACCTACTTTGCTGCGTTTATACGTTTTGCCGTGTAACTTGTCACATACAATTACACTGATTCTACTTTTTGGCAGATACATAAAAAGGAACAATGGATAGAATGCATGGTAAAAAGGAGCAAAAAGGTTGCTAAATCAGAACAGAAAAAAAAACGGAAATTGTCAAATCGTCTAACTAATTCTATTTATGATAAAACATTATGTGCTTCTCTAATGGTTCCTTAGTATACGTAACAGAACAATGTCAGTAGTGGAAATTAACCAGCATATTAAAGGATGTGTGATTTTAATGGCAGCGGTAGTTACTTTCGAAAATTTAAGCAGAGGTTTGGTGTTGGCTTCTTCAAAATTTTTGAGATTTTTTTTTTTTTTTTTTTTTGCTAAGATACAACGTGTTTCCCGTTTAAAGGTTAGTTAAGATCGAAAATGGGGGAACTATCTCTTTTTAAAACACCGTTCTGAAATGTTGACAAATCCAGGTTGCATATGAGGCAAATAAGCGAAAACTACTGGCAATTGAAAAATCTTAAAATCCCCAACGCTTCTAAAACTAACAATGTCTAGTGAAGTGGAAATTCTCTAGATCAGCATGGACAAAATCTGAAATTTCTTATGATTGGTTTCATCAATGTTTTTTAAAAAGATAAATTCAAAATGAACGATAAAACTGAAAGTTACCGACTTCTTGACCTAAAACCAACTCCCGATAAAGGCCTGCTTTCTGAGGACGGATTCATTTGCGCAATATTCTTGCCACCAAATGTCACGTCTTTAATTTAGTCTATAGACCAAAATACATTTAAACTAACAAAAGATGCGTTACAGAAACAGCCTGTTGGCATTACTCGCTGAAAATCAAACAGATTTTTAAGATTCTTTTAATAGCGGAACTCACTCTTTGATGCAAACTACCCTTGCAAGTCGTGCAGACCGTGCAAGTCTAGCAAACAATTTAACTTGTGCACGACTACAAAAACAAATTATATTAAATTGCAATTTGCATCACTTGAGTAAATATGCACAACTAAAAATCAGTGCAAAGTAATGTCACACAAATTTGCACAACAGATACAGAATTTATTTACTTTAAGGATTTAAAATCTCCACAAATTCAATTTTATACATGGCATTTTTTACCAAAAAAATTTATGATATTATATTTTTCCGTTGATTTAGGATTTGTAATTTTTTTAAAATTAATAAACTTTATTTTCGGAAAATATTAAAACACAGAATCCTACTTATTAATTCAAAAAATAGATTTGTTGTTTCTTAAATACCCACAAAAATCAGCTCGTTGCCATAAGTTTGCAACACAAATGAAAAATGAACTCACGCTTGGTAGCAAAAAATTAGTGCATAATTGCACTAATTGCAAAAATGCTACCAAGAGTGAATTCCTCTAATGTTTTATTTAAAAAAGATGGAATTAATGCTCTGTACTTTGCATGAAGACAATTTGGACAAGAAATTTTAAACAGATGATGGAAAAATATTTTAAATTAATTTTGGATCAAGATGACTACGATAAAAATATTCTGTTAAGTGTTTTAAGAAAAAGTATTTTTCTTTAAAAATATAACGTTTTTGTATTTTTAGAGAATTAAGGATTACTTAAATAATTTTATTATAGATCGAAGCAGCTCTTATCTCGATGCAAGACTAGAACAAAAATCTTGAAGAAAATTACACAGAGCATGATATTGATGATGGAGATTAAATTATGTACCAGCCTCAAATCAAAATTAACCCAAAGAAAACTGCAGAAGCCCTCGTATACTAAGAAATCTTAAAGAGAAAGCCATGAAAAATATTTGTTTCAAAATACTTAGGTTAGGCTAGCGAAGGTGATAAAAAAAGCCCAAACCCATAATAGGTACACATGTATGTCCAAACTAGCATGTTGTGCACTCTAAGTTTTCTTTTAAATACTTGCTTATCATTTATTTTTTATTAAAGTATCATTTATGATACTGAATAGGAGTGTTATTTCTTTAAAAAATTTGGCAATCGATAACGTTATCTCAAGGTCACTGTGTTAACGAATCGATAATCCTCTAAATTTTATTAATCAAAACGGCTTGTTTTCAATTAAAAACAAATAAATCGCTTTTCTATAACTAAATTAAATTATAACTGAAATTAAGCAAAACAATACGTTTCCTTCTCTGAGAAACATACGCTAGTAATTCTTCTTCCAGTTTATTCTTTCCTGATGTTAAGACATGTCTTAATTTACAAAAAAATTATGGATAAACAACTTCCATCACAACGAAGTTGTTGAAAAAGAACTATGTATCTGTTAAAGATCCATATAACTTTGTCTTCAAATCTTTTCTACATGCTAAATGTGTCAACCAAAATTTCACTTGCATCATCTGTCCATTGACACTCTTATGTTAGTTTTGAAATAGAAATAAAACTCAATTGTCACATTGTTATCTCTCCACATAGTTAGAATGACAACTCATTGAAAACTCGGTTTGAAAAGCAACCGTCAGAACGATTAGGGCTTTAGAATGTGGGTAACTCTGAGTGTGTGGTAATGTGAGAATATGAAAAGTTCAAGTTTTGGCACAAAAATACGAAATATTTACTAGAACAACAATGACAAATAAAAATACTAAACATAAAATGACAAGTAATGCACTACTGCCACTATATAATAAAAAAAACAACTACCATAACAACAACATTGTATACAAGGATTTTACACTACAAACGAATAAAAAACAAAGAACTACAATATATAAAATAGTCCCCATAGTCTATGTATAGAAGCAAGACCACTATGCACATTTACTATGTACACATACATACATATGTGAATGTCTATAGCAAATACGTCAGTGTGTTTTCTAAAAGGACCATCATCATCATCATCATCGTCATGAATGGTAATAAATTTTTCATGATTATGTCTCAAATCATACATAATCAGCAGTCAGTCTGTCAGACAGACAGACAGACAGTTATTTCTTAAAGTGCCAGTATGATTTCGCATGCAAAAGTTTTCAACATTGACAACTCAGCGTTATGCAGGATTTACTTTGTTGTTTTGGATAATGGTTTATCAGATCCAAGGGAAAATAATGCTGGAAAAACAATATTATTATTTTAAATTATTTTTCTATTTCATGTTCGTAGGTATACATATAGTGGATAATGCATTGTGGGTTTTAAATCGAAAATGGATTCTTGTAACAAAAAAAAAATTCAAATACATTTGGTAGATTCACATGATGTGCTATTATGTCATATTCTTGAATATATTCTGTATCCTTATAGAAAGAAGAACTGATTTATCTAATTCCGTTTGTCAGTTTGTCCGTGTGTATATTAGAATTAAGTTTTTGAAGCCCCCACGTATACTTTAACCCATTATGTCCGAGAATACTTTATTGCACAAATTAAAAAAAAAAATTATCAAATTCCAATCACACTCATGAAAAGATCTTTTCGTCATAATTATTTTTTTGTCCTGGTCCTGCTGGAGCCAGGAAAGACTGTTGACATATGGCAACGCCAGGAACTATCTCAACTTACAAAATATAATAATGAAATAATTTTTTTGTTGATATATTTTATTAAAAAACAAACAATACAATACAAATTATCCGATGTGGTTTGAAAAATTTCGATTTATTTTTGATTGTATTTATTTGAACCTTTAGACTTTCATAGGTCAAGTCGCGAAGATTATATCGGCCAAATGGGCGCTTTTTAGGTCAATTTTCATCACTTTCGCGAGAACTTCGGGCGATAGATTCTAGCACTCATGTTGTCCTTAAGGGCTTCCAGAGTTTCGGGCTTATTCACGTAAACACCGCCTTCAGAATATCGGTTGTGGCTCGCCAAGTGTGTGACGTTGCCACGTCCTTTTGGAACCACATATCCTCAAATCCTAATTTTTTGAATTGCGGCAGAAAAAACTCGGCCCTTTGACTCCTCCAGCATGAACAGTGCACCATGCAGACACTTTGAGCGGGTGCAATGGCTCCATGTGGATTTTCAGTGCCCCAGAAGCGATAGTTGTTCACGTATCCTCTGAGGTGAAAATGAGCCTCAACGCTCATTATGATTTTGGTCGAAAAACCGTCCACTGCGGCCTAGAGATTGAGGATTGACGATTATTATATCTCTGAATATCTGCCAATGTCGCACTTTTTACAGGCTTTTCGACCAATGGTTTTGCAAGTTCTCCGACGCAACGTCGTTTTTCAATAACTAGTATTACGGGATGATCTATACCATCATTCTTTCTGTTGAGAATTGACACTTACCGTAGAATTTGCAACCGAATTGTGCAGATCATCTATCTCCTATCATTTTTTCCTTATGTCTTTACTAGAATCTTATCGCTGTCCATTTTTAAAAGATTATTTCGTAATTCGATTTCAGCAGAGAAGGAAAAATGTTGTCTGGGATACCGCCTTCTTCTTTTGAAGCGTCATCTTCACAGCTTACATAGCCATCATTTTCCGGTGGTTCAACAAAAATCTTTGTAACTTTATTTTCGGTTTCATTGTCAACGGTTCCAGGAAGTCTAAGGCATCAGAAAATGTTAACTATCTGTTAAATTCTAAACATGTTTCAAAAAATTAATTAATTTATTTATTTATTCACTATGCAAATATGAAACACCATATAACGCCTGCCGTTGCCATATGGCAACGTATATGAAAAAAATTAAATATACATATGATATCAACATTTAATATATATAATTTTTACGCAAAAACAAAGATACACTTCTTACAAAAATAATTAATCAAATAACTTTAAAAAATACAACAAGTTTTGAAAGATATTGGTAATTAATTTTTCATGAAATCCATTTTTATAAAATTTTACAACTTATTTTTTTCCACTTCCAAAATACAGCTTATAAACAAGACGCTTTAAGCGAAATTGACTTTCTTTTACCTAAAATAGTAAAAACATTATATAAACATTCTCAAATATTCGCTAATTTCATAATAACCGTTACCTATGCTTAGGAAAAGCTGAGTAACAACTGATACAGAGAGTGTTGCCATATGGCAACAGTAGGACATAACGGGTTAAATTCCTATATGGTATTTAATGGTCAGATAGACTTTTGAGACTATTGCTATTGAAAATCAGTTATTTAGGCAAATAACGAGCTAAAAAAGATTGCCTCTGTTTTTCCCCTAACAAAGCCAAATGGTAAAGCTCCTATGGAAATTCTTAAAACACTTGTTACGTAAATACATATAAAATGCGTACCTTTGACAACATTTGCGGAAAGGCTTGATTCAATGGATCAGCTACGGATATAAATATTGTCGAACATTTAAAAAAAAAAAGTAAATTAAAAGATTAGATTATAGATTTCCTAAATGAATTTTGCTCACAGTTGCAGCATATAATTGTCAGTTATGGTCTTGCAACAATAAGTGGCGATAAGAAACAAAATTGCTATAAAAATTACTGATATAAAATAATTTCTACATACTCCATATATATTCTGAATCCTTATAGAAATCAGCATAATCGCTTCATAACTTTATAAGATATGAGCAATTAAACACAACTGGCTCTGTTTTTTCGTTTATTTTTATCACAAAAATTAAAATTTTCCAGCCCTAGTATAATATATTGACACGGTCGTTACTCTTTATATATTTGTTATGTGTCTAGAGATATTTATGAAAAATTTTGAACTAATTCGTCACTTATCAGCAAAGTTATAGACGGTAATTACTTAAAAAAATATATTTATTTAAAATAAATTTATTTTCTTCAAAGTTTTTGAACATGTTTAAAATAACAAATCATAAGACGTGACCTCAGAAATTATTTCTAAGAAATCCGTTTGAAACCAACTGAGATAGAAGCACCCAAGTACAACTACTGCGGTGTTCTTCCTAAAATTTACAAAAGGACATCAATATTTTCTGTTTCTATACAACCATAGAGCCATAGTTAGAAATGAAAAAATTCAAGATGGCGTCCTAGATTAAATGGCGAATATATGAGTCATATATAGAATTTACGGCTTTGTCTCCTTTAACTCCCACAATATTATAATCAAATAAAAGAACTTGACCAGTTAAGTGTAGTAAACTATTAAAAAAAACTGTAAAATCCCAAATGACGTCTAAAACAAAATAAAGAAAATTGCGTATTACTTACATGAAATCTATAATCTGTGCTTAGCTATGATGTGGTATTTATACGTATGTATGTACATGATTCGGTACGACCGAATATAGCACTCTAACATGTTTTTATTCATTTTGTGGGTTAATTATTTTTGAGTAGATTTTAGCTACTAAAATACGACAATTTAGCTGATTGGCATGTTTATTGATTAAGTCATAAATAAGTCTCATCTGTAAACAGAGTATTGAGCATATAACAGGCGGTAACATTCCTGATTTTCAAAAGGATTTGCACAATATCAGGGCGTGGCTTTAGTATTATTCTGTTCCTCTTAGTATAGTTACCAATCTGAAAACAAATGATAATATAGTCAAATAGTTAATTATTCTATAGTTAATGTAGACCAAAAACACCCTTTAAATGAGACCATACCTAAGCAACATTGATAGTTGGTAAGTGTTTGCCCAAATTCTGCCACAATTCTTGGATAATAAGTCCAATAGTGATTTCTGAACTTTGTTATTTGATAAGAAATTGGCTGACATTTATTTAGTTTGTTTTGTCAAAACACTATGAACGGATATAGCGTTCAACAACACATATAAATGATAAAATTGTTTAATCAAAATGGGTATTCCGTTTTGGCAACATTTCTCGAAACGTCTCATCAAAAAATCATCTTCAGCGATGAGCCCAATATCTGACCAATTTCAAACCGTAGAATTTCGGATAATACCAATCTATCTGAGATCTAAAATCGTTAGTGGTGGCGTCATTAGTCCATATTACTGTGAAAACGAGGTTGGCCATCAGCAGCGAACTCTATAGGTCGATAATAACAATATTTTTTGGCCTTAATTGAACTATATGGAAACCCACAATATGTAGATTCAACAGGACGGCACTACGTTGGAGTCATGATCATTGCAACCAAGATCATGCGATTTAATCCCGCGGTTTTCTAAAGATTCAGGTCTATACAATTAAGCCACAAAACACATCAAGTCTAATTTAAGTGTCAGAGTCATGGATAATTTTACATTTTTAATATATGTCTTTTAGGACGTTTTGATGGCGACATCTACTTCGTCAAATATTTGTCTAATGTGAACATACTTTTAAATATAAGTCTTTAAGTGATTTTTTGAAAACATACGTATAAGTTTCTTTACTGTCTTACATTGTAACCAATACATCAAATTTTAAAATTTTAATAGCACCTAATATATTTTCACACCCCCATGTTTATGATTTGCGTACATACATGAATGACAGATTGATTTGACAGATATTGATTTTTCACACATTAAGTCTCAGAATTTTTAAAAACAACAAAAAGAACAATAACATGCATGTTTACCAACTACATATACATAAGTAACGTTTTTATTTTAAAACCACAGTCTGACAACGTGAAACAGGATAAAAAACATACAAGTTTTCAGATGTTGCCAAATTTCATTTAGAACCATTAAGCCGTTTTTGTAAACTGACAAGTACTTTAAAATAATTATTTTTAAATGAGTACAGTAGTTTTCGCTTAATTGATGGCTGCTTAGATATTTAACCGCTTAATAGGTCCAAGAAAAATGCAATGAAAATATTCAATATAATTGATTTTGAAAAATCCCTGTTTAAATAATATCCTTTTAATTGCTTTTCGCGCTTAATTGAATAATAAAAAAACATATTTATCAATCATGTACATAAAAGTACGATTAATTGTCATTCGTTTGCTTGTTAAAAAGGCTGCTATAGAATCCTTATTAGTAATACTGCTCTTTTTGGGTCAAGAACTCGCGAGTTAGTGGGCTTTTACACGGTGATTGTCGAAATCATGACTTTTTCCAATTTTATTTTAAACAATCTACAAAAAAAATCATTGACGTTGAAACAACGACTTTTTTCTTGCAACAGCTCATGCTTGTTTTACATTTAATGATAAATTTAAATGAGCCAAATAAGTGTAAAAAATTGTAAAAAATCAATTTATTCCCCTCATTTAACTCTCACCCGATCATAACCGAACTAAAGAGAGTCGTGGTAGGCAAACATAAAAAAAATCATCGTGAAAAAGCCTTTTAGGCAGGCTCTTTTTACCAAACATCGGCAGCTTTGAGTTTTTTTGTCGAACTAGTTAATTGTTTGGCGTCGTGTAACTGCACTATAATACCGTTTCTAGAAATTTCTACTTAAGCCACCGGAGGAGCACCACAAAACTCTTTTTTTGTAGCTGAACGATCACCATTAAACTCATTTTTTTTCTTGTTCAGATATCTCCAACTTTCATAGATCGACTTACAGATACTTAACCAACGTGGGATACCCTGGCTTCTTGATCATGTACCTTTGCCATTAATATTATAAAATTAAAAACAATTTGTACAAAGTCAGTAGCAATTGGCGAAATGTTTTAAAGAGTAAAAGATAAGTGTCAAAAAATACAACAATTATTTAATTGTAGTAAAGTTTAAAACTACAATACGATCTACGAAAAGAGACAGAGCAGGGTTATTGTGTGTCATATGAATCGCTTTATTAGTATCTACCTGCTTCGCAAAGCGCTTCTAGGAGGTATGATTTTTATACGCAATGTCCCAGTTTGTAAGTCTCTATAACGCAATTAGTAAGCTCTAATTTCATCCCTTTTAGAAGCAGCTTAATCATACCTTACCTTTTTGTTCAATTAAAAAAGGTAGCAGCCCGTAAGTAAGAAAAACAAATAAAATATTACCTTTCAAATAAAATTGTCTCCTTTCGTCGAGTGCTGAAACAATAAGCAGTACAGAGTACATACTTTGTTGTGCTTTTGTTAGTAAGCAATTTAAGCATTTCTCTGGATGCAATACGGTAAGGAAATGAAGAAATACAAAGAAAAAATTACTACCGAAATAAATTTGTCTTCTTTTTTCGAGTGATGAAACAATAAGCAGTACAGAGTAGATACCTTTTTGTGCTTCTTTATGTACGTAATTTAAGCATTTCTCTGGATGCAATACGGTAAGGAATTGAAGACTTTAAGTGAAAAATACAAAGAAAAAATTACTACTGAAATAAATTTGTCCTCTTTTTTCGAGTGATGAAATAATAAGCAATACAGAGTACACACTCTGTTGTGCTTTCGTAAATAAAGAATTTAAGCATTTCTCTGAATGCAATACGATAAGACAATGAAGACTGCACTGCCTACAAAATTTTAAAAATTTTTCGGTGCAATACTCTACTGTGCCACCATAGCTTTTACTGTATAAAAACTTTTTTATTTTACAGTTTCACATAATAAAAATTGACTCTCTGGGTACGCAGTGTTTATCTTTAATATTTGTCTGAATATAAATATTTTACTGCTTTATTGATACATCGTGGTATTAAGAGGCTTTCTTTTAATTGCGACAGTGACTTAATTAAAAGACTACCCGCTAAATTAATATTCCGATCAATTGAATTTTTGAAAAATCAGTTAAGTGGAAGTTACTGTTCTTATAATAATTTACTACCAAAACAATATTTTAATTAAAAATTAAGACATGCAAATATATAAAAATATATTTTTTTTTATAATTAAGTACAATTAATCTTTCTGTAAGACTATCTACCTATTGCATATATTAATAAAGCACTCTAATATTACTTCATCTATTTAATGTTAATACAGTCAAGGATGAACAAAAAAAATAAAATATGAAATAAGTTGGTTTCTTTTTTATCGTTATACATTAACTTTATTTTTATGTACCCTGGGATTGCTTGCTACGATTGCTGGAAACTCACAAAAAACACACCGAATTTTTAATTAATTTTTAAGCCAAATAAAAAAATGCTAGTAAATATGTATACTTATGTAAACCCTTTAGTTATTTTTTTATTAAGTTTTACCCTTCTGTTAGCATATCGTCGGCTTAATTGCAAACCTGCTAAACCCACTTTTAAAGCAAATTGAGATTTTAATGCTGTGAGGTAGGGAAAGATACGCCCCATCGACCAGCAGGTAGTTTTTCTTCAATTTAAGTCTTGAAAAGGTTTGATAAGAAAAACTGCTTAATCCTATCACAGAAAAATTTTTTTGACAAAAACTGCTTAGTCCAGTACATTATTAGTTAAGTGTTCATTACTAACTCAATTAAGACGAATTTATTTTTGTAGATACATGAAGAATACCATAAAATAAATCAACTATATATTTGGTTTTTCTCTCAAATTTTTTTTGTCTCTCCCGTAAAATTTGCTAAAAGGGAGTTAGCAGGTTTGCATATTAAGCCGACGATATGAAATAAACTGTTCAACATTTCTCGTAATATAGTATAAAATCTAGTCATTTTTGCAAGAAATTTTAATTCAAACTAATTTTGCTTGTTTGATACTCAGCATAAGATATTTGAAACAAAATTCTTTATTTTTACACAAATTTTTTAAAGTAAAAATTTGTTGCTTGTTGACTTGTGTAATTAAACAAAGAAAAGCTGACAGTCCATCAGTTAGCTAACCAACAAGCATCCGTTAAACTTAATAATGAACAAACTCTATTTAAACTTAGTTTAAAGGAGCACACAAACTGAATGGCTGTCTAGGGCTTTAATGACTTAAAATACAAACTATAAACACAAGCACCATTATTTACATAAGCAAATTTATACATATATAAATTAGTTGGTAAATATATTTAAAAATGTAAACAAAAAAAATATTAAGTTATTAACCTTTTGGAGTTAGACAAAGTAAGATCCTTTGTCATTATTTAAAAAAATATTTTTTTTTTAAAGTAGTTTTACTTTAAATAATAGAACCTAAATAAACATGTAAATGTTAACCATTTTGTAGCCCTTCTTATAAATAAAACAGATATTGAAGATATTTTTTCATTTAAAAATTTTTACATTAAAAATTAAGTTTTCACTGCAAACAATTAAAATTAATAAACTTTTTTTAAATCATTGACGTTTTAAAGACGCTACTTAAGGACTTGAGAAAATTATCAGGAATCATGAATAAAAGCTCCTGGTAATCTAGAAAATATATTACAAGCAAAATTTGTTAATATTTTTAAGCAAGTACTTGTTACTAAATGCGAACTTTATTTTTCTCTGTGTAGAGATGTTATTAAATTTGTCTAGAAATGAGAGAACATATTTTTTAGTTTACAGAAATAGTCTGAGAAGGGAAATTTCTTAAAAATTATATTAAACAAAAAATAATATAAAATTTATTATATACATTTCTAGTTTATAAATTTAAAGACAGAATGCTATATTTTTTCGTACCGAATCCAAAATACTCTTCACTTATTTTCTAGTACGTACAGGTTAATCTCGGTATAACGAACGATGTAATGCAAGCTCCATCCGTTATATCGCGAAGGTTTTTTTTTACTTTTTCCTCTTATTAGATTTACAAAAAATTATTCAGTTAAATATTTCTGAAATTAATAATTATTTATTTTATTTGACCTCTTTTTTAAATTTTTATATTTAATTGTTCAAGCCTAAGGTCAGACAACAGTTTTTATTTTTTTTATAAAAAGCAACAAAAATTACACAATGTTTTATTTTCTTTCTCAATATTTCGCTACTCCTTCGTGTAGCATCTGCAGGAAAAATCAATTAATTATATATTAATATTTATTTTAGGAAGTTAAATAATAGAATAAATGAACTTGAGTCAAAATGAAAATGACTTACAATAATTTAATTTATAAATATTTATATTGAATTATATCAAACACACATGGCACGGTGTTTAAGAAATTCAGGAATTTATTGTTTAGTGTCAATCACCTAGTTAGATGGACTTATAAAAATTAAAATTAAAATACAATGCTGTTTACAATAATTCCAGCCAAAGGATGGATATTGAAATCATAACAAAAATGAATTGCGAATATAAAAGAATATGAACCTGTAGAAAAATGTCATGAATAAATGATGATAGGAAATGAAAAATTATAGGAAATGAAAAAAAAAAAAATTTGAAAATAAATACTATGATTGCCAATAAAAATTGCCAAAGTAATGAACTTTTTATAAAAAACTTTCCTTAAATAAAGATTAATAAAAAGAAGGTATATCGAACATATTTGTAAAAAGAAATTTTAAAAAATACCCAACAAAAAACCAGGTAATGGCTTGCTCTTACTAAACAACATACAGGGTGTACGCCAGGAAGGCATACTATTTTGTTTATAATTTTTATTAAATCTTATATTGATAAATGTTTTATTTAATGTCGGCAATTACAATATCAGATAAATGTCTGCCTCTGTTAGCCTCACAAATGCGTGCCCTTTTGAGCACATTTTTCATTACATTCTCACACATTTCACGCGGTATTTCATTAATTTTATCACGTATATTTTGTTTGAGTTGCTCCAGCGTTTCTGGTCTGTTTGCATAAATCTTGCTTTTCAGATATGTCCACAAAAAGAAGTCCGAAGCAGTCAAATCAGGCGACAGTGGAGGCCAATCAACATCAGTCTCGCAGTAAATCCATTGTAATCCTTGCTGTATGCGATGTGGCACCGTCTTTTTGAAACCACATGTTAGTCAAATCTAAAGTATGCAGTTGTGGCTTTAAAAAGTATTCAATAGTATCATGATATCGCTCCCCATTGACAGTTACCGTTACGCCGTTTTCAGTTTCAAAGAAGTATGGTCCATTGATTTCTCCTGAGCAAATTGCACACCAGGCTGTCACTTTTGATGGATGCAAAGGTGACTGAAGAATAATAAATCGGGGCATATGTACGACGGCGTAAACATTCTTCTGGAAGAAACTCTTGTGTCAACTTAATCTTAAATATAAACAATTGCAAATCTTTGCGCAAAATTGCGGCCAAAGTTGTTCCTTGAGATTGATAGATGTTGATGTTTTGAACATTTTCTTGATCAGCAGTAATGTTTTTAGCCGATCTTGCAGTACGTTGTGGTCCATGCAAGGGCATATCAGCTACAGTCCCTCTTTCTTCGAAATCATTTACTACACGATCAATAGTGCGTCTTGTTGGCACGTTATTTCTCCCTGAAAGTTCAGGTAACTTTCTCATCGTAATCGTAATCGATGATTAATTTTGATAAAATGTTTTAACGATTAAAACAAGTTGGTTTACCGAATATTTTTCCATAATAAATTTGTCACGTCTCTACTTTACGACTGCCAAATATGAACTCTCAAGTCTAATGTTTACCGAAATGGCGGCAAAACAAAGTAGTATACCCGGCGAACACCCTATACCTTTTGTCTCTCTTACTAAGATAATTTGTTAAGTAATGATTTGATTTATAGTGTGACACGCAATGACCTATTTTCAGACATTTACTTTATACACACACAATACAATTTCTTATTGCGAAATTTGCTAGAAGCCATTCAAATACATCACTTTTTATAATTCTCATTTAGTTTAACACGCTTAGGGTATAAGTAATATTGGTTTTCACAACAGAGGCAATATGAGAGAATCCCCTTTTTGATCCCTTTTTTGAGGAATTTCGAGCAAGAGCCAAGTAGATTAAAGTAAAAATGACGTAGCTAAGCTATAATATACATATGTGTAATAGTAAAGTAAAGTCCTTGTAAAATATGTTAGTATGTAAGGAAAACAGTAGAAATGTATTAGCTTTCTCGATTAAGAAACTAAATTTTATGTAATGAATTTAATGGGAAGTAAGCAAAATATCAACAACAGAGGCAACGCATTTCATTAACAAAGTGATGGCTTATAGATTTTCACAGGTTTTTAAATTCAAATTAACGTATCGAAACGTAATAATTAAACCGAATTTTCATCCTTAAAAGAACCGAACGACTTCTGTGAGTTCATAATATTGATTGGTTATTTAGGTTAGATTGGGTGCCCCAGTGGACTAGTCAGTAGTGTCTGGTCTGCTAGTTTGGGGGTTGCGGGTTCGATTCCCGCCTGAGACTCTGGACTTCTCTTACTCTTCTATGGCAACTATTTCTATTCTTTTCTTCATTTCTATATTAAGGCGTTACAATGGACCGTATGGTCTCCGGGTGAGGGTGTGAGGGTAACTTTGCACCAGCATTACCTTCATACCTACGTACCTAAGTTATGAAAATCATGTACTTATTTATTGCTTTAAAAGTAAGTACTTATTTAAGTCTCTATTTATAACCGACCGTAATAAGTTCTTATATGAGTCCCTATTTGTGATCAATTGTGGTAAGTACTTGCCTCAAAATAATAAATTTAGATGTCAAATTGTAAGTATTGAAGAACTATTTTTTAGTACATTCAACTCATTATTTTGTAATGAGAGTTTTTCTGAGTAGTTACAAGTGTAATGAAATTTTAGAAAAATTAGAATTTATTATTTCACAATTTAATTCTATAAGACTTTTACAAAAAAATTTACAAAAAAAAAGAATTTTACAAATTAAAGCATTTATTATGAAATTATTGGAGAATTTTCTTTAAAAAGAAACTATTTTTAATATATAAAATTAAAATTTATTAAATATTTTCTATAATTTTTATGTATAAACTTTAAAAAAAAATAAAGAATTTTTTTATCTAAATTCTTATTTCAAAAATTAGAAATTATGTTTAAAACCACATAAGCTCCCCTTTTAATATATTTAGCAGGGACTTGACTTTTGACCGTAAGAAGATTAAAAGAGAACAAAATAAAGTCGCTTTACATGTCTGCAAAATATATATAGACTTAAAAGAAGCAAATGTTAAACTATTAAAGACATGGTTGTTGATTCTCTTTTATTTCTCCGCTTTGTGATTCAGGCGATTCCCACCATATAGTATATACACATGGGTATAAAACAGCACAACACAAAAAACATCAAGGCTATTAACAAGGACCCCTAGGTGAACGACAACAAAAACATACTTATGAACATACGCTAAAACATAAAAATACATATATACATATACAAATAAAAAGCTTATTTACACACATTCGGTAGCAGCAGATACGAGTAGCATATGGAAAGTAAATGTTCATGAAAGGAGAGCATAACAACAAAAAAGATACAAGAAAAACTTAATGTCGAGTACATAAAACAAAAAAAAAAAATACAAACAAACAACAAGAAAAAGAAGAAATATTAACATCTTTTATGCATACAAGGGTTTTATGTACACAAGTATGTATGTATCTCATATACATACAGCAATATTAATAACCCAGCAAATAATTTTGTACAAATAGGGAATTTATCGAACACTTTTAAATTTAATTAATCTGATGTTTTACAATCCAAACAATTACTGTGAAGGGATTTTTTGCGTGTAATTTGTTTTTGTTACAATAACAAAACACCTGTAAATTTGCACTCATAGCAACGGTTGGGATTCTGAAAACAGCACATAAAAAAAACAAGTAAAAGTGCTATATTCGGCCGTGCCGAATCTTTATACCCTTCACAACGTGTAGTCATGCAATAACAATAATTTGTGTTACTATTCATCTCATATAAAAAAACGTTCATACATATAAAAAAACATCTCATTATTATATTATAAATTTATGTATGATGTTAGGTTAGGTTAGGTAGAACAGGCAGCTGTTGTGCAGCTCACTTGGGTTCATTTTATTGATCCCAGATAAAAGCAAAAAAAAAAAAACGTATGATGTTTCAAAATAAAAATAAAACAAAATAAAAAAAAGAATTTAAAACAAATAAAAAAATATAAATAATAAATATAAAATAAGAAATAAAAAATAAATAAAAAAATATAAAAAAATAATCAAACAAAAAATAAATAAAAGAAATTAAAAAAATATTTAAAAAAAATAATAAAGAAAATAACATAAAAAAATTTTTTTGACTTAGCTGGGATTCGACGCCACCCACCCGTTACAGACGATGTCGGGGGGGCTTCAAAAAGTTGATTTCAACATACGCACGGACAGACTCACAGAGCTTTATTAAATTTTCTCTTTCTTCGTTTCTTCTTTTCAGGTGTACGTAACTGCACCACCAGCTATTATTTTTATTAAATAAACGCAAAAAATAAAAATAAATCAATTATTTTTTTACAAAAAGGGTTTAAAGAACGTTGCACTTCTAGTGTTAAGTGAACGATTTATTGAAAATGTAAAAAAAAATTAAAAATAATATATATTTTAATATATAAAATATTGTCCCTAGCCAAACACACTTCGATAAACTTATAAAATAATATTAACAACAACAGTTTCGAAACAATTTTGTTTGCTGTTATATTTATATGTTTATTTGCATCTTGTACTAATTTCTTCGTTTTAGCAAACAAAAAGATAATACGTTTTTTTTTCTTGCTGTAACAAAAAAAAATTTACATTTTTATAAACTGTCACAAAGTCTGTTAAAAAGTTTTTATCTTTTTTTTTTGGTTTTCTACACAACTATGGATTTTTTATGCCAACTAAAGAAACGTTTATTTAAGGTTAATTTAATAAGTAATATAAAAAAAAAAAAATAAAACATATTCATTTGGATGCTGAATAAATTAAATTAAATTGCAAATTTTCCCAACACTTGTGACACCGAAATGATTGTAATGTGTATATGTTTGTATCGCAACATACAATTTGTAATAATGTTTCTCCTAATGATTATATCTAGGATACATACATACATAAACATACAAATAAAATAGCAATTTCAACGAATATTTTAAAGAATATTTACAGCTGGCGCAAATTTATAATGAGCTTTAATGCAAATTTGAAAATAAAGCGCCGAAAAGTTTTAATAAAATAGAAAAAGAATTTGTAAAATATTTTTAACACATTCATACATACATACATATAATATTTGTAATACTAAACAGAAAATTAATTTTAAAAACTTTTATAAAAAAAAATTCCAAAAAGCTCAATACAGGGCCCGAATTACGTCATTCGATCACGATCGAAATTTTACTCCAACGATCGAGTTAGCTGTGCTTTAGATATAGAGATTCTAATAAGAATATTACAATTTCGATCACGTTCGAATGCCGTAATTCGGCCTCAGAATTATAATTATTGTATAACTTTAGGGTACAGATTACATAAGTAATGGGCAATAAGCGTTAAATTGCTTAATTTCCTTATTTTATTGTTGAACTTTTTTTAACAAAGACTTTTTATTAAAACTTACTTTTCCAATATGTTCTTTCATTATCACAAATAAAAATTGATTTCTTCATTTAATGATTAGAAATTTAATAATAAAATGAACTAGAGCCAAACTAAAAACTAATAAAAAGTCTTTGTTAAAAAAAGTTCAACAATAAAATAAGAAAATTAACATATACACATGGCACGGTGTAATGATCATATAGACCGGTCAGTACCAACTTTCCGTTGAATAACTGACTTAACAAAAAAACATGTATGATTGAAAATGTTGTGAGGATCACAACCAACAAAAAGCTTTCATTACCATCAGACTGATGGTTTAAAGCAAGAATAACAAATGTGATAATTGAAAAGAATTACAAAAAAAAAGGGGAAAAGCTTAAGTTTGGTAAATTTCGTTCTCACTCACTACAGCAAAAGATATGAATATGTATGTGAAGTTTAATTCACAAAATCAAATTTCGTATAAACTTGTGAGTTAAATAGATGATATTTACATCCAACACTAAGACATTACGATCAAAGAGTGCTGATGATGAAACCGTAGCTGGTTTCGAAAATGGATTCCACTCGGCTGGTGTCGGGATTAAAACTTAATTTTCCAATATATTCTTTCATTATCACAAATAAAAATTATCACAAATAAAAATTGATTTCTTCATTTAATGATTAGAAATTTAATAATAAAATGAACTAGAGCCAAACTAAAAATTAATAAAAAGTCTTTGCTTAATTTCCTTTAGAAAATTTAGCATTAATTATGCTCATTCCGGAATTAAAGTACTGTGTAGACTTTAATATACAGACTTTAGAGCTTTTATAAGATTTCGAAGAAAGTATCTACTTTATGGCCCGATCTTTACAGAATTCAGTAATCAATTATCGTTATATTTTGAAATTCGGTGGGGTATATGTAATTAACTTGGTAAAAACCCTGTTTTATTTTAATATAAATGTCTAATATAATAAATGTGAATGTTTAGATGGTTGGATCTTTGTTACTCAATCCCGCAAATACGGCTAAACGGAACTAAATGATATTTGGCACACAGATAGACAACAACCTATATGAATACACAGGCTACATATTACCACGACAATCAAACAAATACGAAATTATAACAATTTTAAAAAGAATTTTTAAGAATTGGATATTTGAATTAAATAAAATCACTTTTTCTATAGTAAAATATTAATTGCGTCCTTTGCATGATTGTTGTGATCATAGTCTTAACCATATTATGATTGAATTATTATAGATAAACGTTTAATTAAGTATCTTGTAAATATCGCATTATGACCGAACATGATTATTTAATAAAGTTAAAATTGTCATAATATGAACTCCTTGGCTATTATGTGGAACTAATGGGTGTCAAATTGTATCCTTGATTTCATAAATACTAACAAATGAATTATATGTAACTGCCGTAACTGAAACATTAATCTTTCCAACGTCGAAAAAGGGTGTCCAATAAAAGATCTTTTTTTTAATTAGACTTCAGAATAGTATATTAACGCCATATTATCGGGACCCAAAAAGAACCGATCGCTGATACTAAGAAAAGTTTCAGCAGCGTGTTGGTAAAAGCCATTGGCAAAGATCAAACTTCCCTCTATCGTGGAACTCAAAGTTCAAAAACCTGCAGAGGGAAACTCGTTGTGCTTTTTAAAAGTGCTTTGAAAGCAAATCGAAGCAAACGTATACTGAAAAAATTATTTTACATAAATTTGACTTAATTTCATTGATTTTTTTGCAAAAATTCCTTGACTTAACGTAAAAATACGTTGTTTCAAGGAAAATATTCATTAAAATTCGAAACAAGGGTTAACGAACATATGAACAGTACTTTAAAACCATTCCTTAATTTTTTTCTTAAAAAAAAAATAAGTAATCCTGTTCTTTAATTTAATGTATTCATTCCTTTATTTTAATGATTACGTTCATAACTTTATTATGTAAAATTTGTTTAAGTAATAATACGTTGATTCAAATTACACACTAGTACTTTGATTTAAGAAAAAAAAAGTTTTACTTAATGAACACGTACTTTGATTCAAGAAACATGTACTTTAAATTAATATTTTTTTATTAAATTCAACGTTAAACTGTTCATTTGTAGCGTTTATGATTCAATGTACGTTCTCATTAAATTAATGAAATAATACTTTAAATCAATGAAAGTGTACGTTAAACTTTACATTTTTATAAAAGTTAACGTATGGCAATTCATTGATTCAACGAACCTGTGTCTAAGGTCAAAATTAGTGCACTTTTTCTTTGACACAACGAATTTTTCCTTTGAATTTATGTACCTTTTTGGTTCAGTGTACTATGATAACTTGAAAGGTATAACGGCCGTAAAAATAAGCTCATAAACTTTTAACAAAAATCACTTTAGAAAAAATTTTTAAATCAAAGATGGCCGCCATTGCAAAATCGTGTACAATTAATTTATAAATGGGTCAAATCTAGTAATTAAAAATTTACCAACTTCAACTCCCTCACTATTGGTATCAAACGAAAGACCTTGGCCAGGATAATACGGTAAATATAAAAGTTAAACTCCAAGATGGCATTCGAAATAAAATAGCGGATAGGTTAGGTAGAACTGGCAGCTGTTGTACAGCTCACTTGGGTCCATCATATTTATCCTTTTGTGATGCCTGAATAGAACAGAAAAAATAAAATAGAAGAATAGAAAAGAAATAGATGCAGACCAGTCCAAAGTCTCTGACAGCAATCGAACACCGGGGCACACATAAAGAGCAAATATATGAATTACAAATTATTATTACGACTTTTCCCCTTCAACCCTCCAGTATTGGTATTAAATGAAAATATACACTAAACTACGAAAAAGTTAAAATCCAACATGGCATCCTAAACAAAATGTTCGGATAATATTTTTTCTCATCCCATCAAATATGGGCTTGACTTGTAGAATAGAGTCAACAAAGTATGTATGTAAAAATCCAAAATCAAATCTAAGCTACGTCTATCAGATTGTGGGTATTATCAGATTCGGCACATTCGAATATATCATTCTTATTTGCTTATAGTTATGTTGACTGTTCTTCCACTCAAAAAAAACATGTTTGTTGTGATCATTATTTAAGAGCAACACACATCTTATGATTTGTGGTTAACAAATATAATGTTGTAACCATTTTTAAATTGTCATGCAATTATCATATTTTGATCAAATATTATCATTAAATAACCACCATTATAAATCATAATATAATAATTTTATCCAATATAATTATAGTATGATAAAATAATCGTTGTTTTGATAGTCATAATGATTACAAATAGTTAAAAATTATTACATATGTTCTCACATAGCCACAATTAGCCATATCGAACAAAAGATAAAATATTAAATTTTTTGTAAAATCAATAATTGCTTTTTACTATTTATTAGTAACTAGCCAAACCCGGCGCGCGTTGCTACGCCCCTTAATGAATCGAAATGCATTCTGAATTTTAATTGAATATCAAGTGCAAAAACCTAAAAATTATTTTTTTTTTTTATGGGCGTGGCATTTCCCACTTTTCTAGTCACGAAATTGTAAAGTCATAACAGCTCAATATGTGTGCAAAGTTTCAGAAGAATCGGACCAGTGCAAGTATCCCAAAATTAAATTTGTTTTTATGGGCGTGGCCTTGCCCACTTTTCTAATCACGAAATTGTAAAGTCATAATAGCTCAATATGTGTGCAAAGTTTCAGAATAATCGGTCCAGTGCAAGTACCTCAAAATGATACCTTTTTTTTATGGGCGTGGCACTGTCCACTTTTCTAATCTTGAAATTATTTAGTCATGACAGCTCAATATGTGTGCAAAGTTTCAGAAAAATCGGTCTGATGCAAGTACCTCAAAATTATAGCCTTTTTTTTATGGGCGTGGCCCCGCCCACTTTTTTAATCACAAAGTTATAAAGTCACGACAGCTTAATATGTGTGCAAAGTTTCAGAAAAATCGGTCCAGTGCAAGTACCTCAAAGTTAAAACTTTTTTAGGGGCGTGGCCCCGCCCACTTTTCTTATCACGAAATTATTTAGTCATGACAGCTCGATATGTGTGCAAAGTTTGAGAAAAATCGGTCAAGTGCAAGTAGCTAAAACTGATAACTAATTTTTTATGGGCGTGGCCCCGCCCACTTTTTTTCATCCATAAACACTCCCCGGTATGTGTACAATAACTTACCAAAGTTTGAGCCCGATCGGTTTTACAGTTTCAGAGTCTATAGCTAACACACACACACACTCACACACACACACAGAGTTTCACTTTTATATATATAGATATCGATTGCACATATCTTTTTAACAATAATTTTTGTATAAATGTTTTTTAACACTTGATTGTTTTATATTTGATATTTGTTTTATATTTTGAAAATCTTTATTTCATTCAGTGTTGAAAGTTATGTATCATAGCAAAAGTACTGTTATACTTGTTACCCAATATTTTATGGATGTTTGTAATATTTAATATTTATAAATAGACCCAATATTAGTTTTGCCAAAAATATCAAAATCTGTGTTTATCGAAAAAGATTTTCTAACCACGGTATTTTTGAGAAGACTATATCGAAGATCTTCATGAAAAGTTGAAGTTAAAACAAAAAAATATCAATTTAAGACAAATAATTAAAATTACTATATTTTTGTTTGGGTTAGTCAAACATCGTAATAGAGAATTTAATATGATTATCGTAATCATGTTAAAACAACGGTTTTTATTGCAAGTCGTCGAGCTGATATTTTTTTTAAAGGTCTTGAATATAAAAATGGTTCTATTCTGTGCATATGGTAGTTGTCGTACATTTTAGATGGTAGCAATATTTGTAGAATCCGCAAGGTAACCCAAGTAACGTTTTGTCGTAGTATCAATATTTTTCAATACAGTAATTTTTACTCATTATAAATTTGGGGAATATATGGCGTTATGACAATATTACTTCTGGAACTACTTGTGAATACACCAATTATGTTTAACAATAAAGCTATATTTGTTTGAAAAGACATTTAAATTAGAAAAATAAAAAATCGACTATATACTAATGAGCTCATGTTCCCAATTTATTTCTCAAAATTTAATTTCAAAAATCATAAAATGTTATACAATTAAAAAAGACAGCTTAACTCTAAGGGCAGTCTAAAAAGGGAATATTGCTGCTTTAAAAGCACAACGGTAAAGCCGAGAGCAACTTAAAGTAAAAGGACTACAGTGAGCTTCAATGAATAAATTTGTATATTTATTGTGTCGAAAAAGATTCAAAGAAAGATTTTTTAACATTAATAACACAACAATCGTACAAATAAAGTAAGAATAATTTAAAGAGAAAAAATCATTGACAAATATTTTATATTTTATTGCATATTAAAAAAACTTTTTTGTATATTATTTATTACTCGTACTTTGGAAAAATTCATAGATTTACTCACCCCAATTTGTGTCACAAACAAACGGGAGGCAAAAATAATTTAATAGAAAACATAAATATGTCGAAGTATCATATTTATATTTGAATAAATTATATATTTCTAACATAGTTATTTATTCATAATTTTTTATTGCAGTTTTTTTCTCTTCTTTCTGCGTTACTTTTTTTTTATTTGTTGCTTTTCGTTTTTATTATTATTTCGCTTTTTCCTTTTTTAATGTGTTTGTGAATAATAAAATTCTATTAGGAATTGTTTTCTTTTACTTAGAGTTTTGATTTGATTTTGATTTGAGCTGTCAGTCCAAACAGCACATTTTGTACTCTGACATAAAATTTTGGTTGTTTTTTTTTGCTTTAGTAGAAAATCAAATAAATAAATCTGCATTTAATTAAACATCTGTTTAGACTTTAAAAATTGTTTCTTTTGCATTTATTTTTAAGGCTTTCACCCCAATTCTAAATAACAATTCCCTGGGAATTATTTCCCTATTCCCTGTTCCCCTATTCTAAATAACTTCTCCCGGGGAAATTTGTTCCCTTTCCCTTTTCCCTTATTCTAAATGAACTTCGAAATTGGGAAATTGTTCCCTGGGAAAAAAGTAGGTATTATGAAAGGTAATTAAAGGGAGAATGTAATAACAATTTTTGGGAAAAAATCCGCCAACAAATTTAAAGGGAGTTGTGACAAAAATGTAAGTATTTAATATTTTTTTATACAAATTGTGATAAATAATGTATTTATTGTTACTTTTAGGACAAAAACAACAAACAGGAAGCAGAATAATGAATTGTTTTTTAGTTTTAAAATAATTTTAATTTTTATTTATCTTTTTTTTAATTTTTGAAGTTTTTAAATTTTTTAATAAAATGTTATATTTATTTAAAAAATGTATATACATAAATAAGAAGTGGCTTAATTACAGAAATTTATTACAGATTATTCGCAATATTTTTTCTAATATTTTTCTATTATATTTTCTAATATTTTGGGCAATGGATTAATATTGTGGTGAGTCTAAGGATACCACATTATTATCCTAAACGCTCTAACAATCTAAATTTTCTACATCGTGTACTGTAGTATTGTTATGTTATGCAAGGAACAGCAAAAATTTGTTATTTTAGCAGCTTTTTTTGGAGCGTAGTGAAGCTTTCTAGCACCAAGAATGCACCTCCATCAATTTTTAAAACACCATTAGTGCGTTCAACCACATTTCGACACTTAGAGTGAATTTCATTAAATTTAATTTCAACAGACGTCTTATAGATGTCCACAGAATATCTATAAGACGTTAAAAGTCACAGTTCAAGTGAATATCCTGCGTCTGCTAAAAAAAATGCAGTTTTAATTTATGAATTGTCTGTTATCATTCAAAACTTTACCAAGAAGCCAATAATTGCTGCCACCTCTAAGTTATTCTTGCTCAAGGTGAGTACGCCATTCGCCAGAATTCCAAATAAAGGAATCGTGACACGCTCCAGGATGTAAGGCATCAACGTACTGAATCCTCAGCTCATGATCACAGACCTGAAATTTTTTGATTAAAAATTAATTATTGATAATTTAAAACAAAAGAAATACTTTACCAGCATTACATTCAAATTATAGTATTTCTTCGTATTGTAGTAAAGATGCTTGTTCTTAGGAGGAGAAATAATGCGGTCATGCGATCCGTCAACACATCCTATAATGCTTAGAATACCATACTTTACATAAAAAGCTAACGCAATTTGCCGTTTTTGCACTTCAGTTCTACAAAAACTTATCTATATTGGGCGTAAATGCTCCTCAAATATATTAATAACTTCTGCCAGAACTTTGCTAAGACTACACTGATCCACAGACACGCCGCAATCTTTACCTATACCCGTTTGGTACCAACCTTCAGCAAAGAAGCGTAAAATCTCACTTAATTTCACGATTGGAGAAATTGCAAACGACTTACCTTTGGGCTGAACACGTCCAACAGATATTTGAACGCCGATTTATTTACTCCAAAAGTAAAATTTACTTACAAAATGTGCGGCAACTCAAGTGGGTTGCTGGCGTCACGTAGCATTCTCCTTTCTACCCTTTGCTTATTCTTGTCAGATTGATATGCTTCTGAGTTTTTTGCTTCAGCTATTATTATCAACGCTACACTAAACATTTTTATTCACTTTTAACTATTTCTTTTTTATTATTTACGAGTATTCACTTTTTTCGCTTAATATTTCTAAAAATTATTAGCAAATATTTTGTCAAAACAAAACAGCAAAAGCAAACAGCTGACTTCGAAAATGTAAAATTCTCTCTCCCTTGTTATTCCCTTCCCCGACTGTTTAGAATAGGGGAATTTTATTCGCGGGAAAAATGAATTCCCGGGGAATTCAATTCCCTGGGAATATTTAGAATTGGGGTGTTTTTTTCTTGTGAATTTAAGGTAAAAAGTAAAAAAATTTATTTTATATTTTCTATTTAAAACTGCCTAAACTGCATTAAATACCCGACAGTAAATGTTTGCAACACAGTAAATCATTTATGACACGAAAGTGTATTGAAGTCACATTGATTTTGAGTGGCAAAGAGCCACAACACATAAAGGACATAAAGGTGATGCTCGATAAACAATGTTTTAATGATGTTTTTAGGAGAAAATTTGTGAGTAATTAGACGGCTCGGCCAGCATTTAAAGTTTTTATATTTACTTTGGTGAAGTTTCCTTGCTCAATCATAAGGTTATCTTTGTATGATAAGTTCCAACGTTCGTCCTTCTGAAAGTGTAACCCCTGCATTTTTCAGATGCCGGGCATATTATTTTTAAGAATGCATTTGCTGCCCTCTTAAGTTATAAAATCATTTTGCATCGATGTTGCAGTAAATATTTTACTTGAATTTGCCACAAGCTTCTCCCAATCTTCAGGTACATAATTTTGAGAGATTTTTATTTTATTTTTTTAATTTCTATAATTTCTAAATTTTGGACATACTCGACGAATAATTCAAGTCAAGGCATATCCATAAGGTATATGCAACGGCGAATTGATACAACAAAGTAACTTTTCATGTGATGTTTTATGTCAAGGCCAATTCGTATATCAGGGATGGAAAAGATGTTTTTACATATTAAATATAATAAAATTTGATTAAAAAAAGGATATAATTGTTTGAAACACATTATTAATAACGCAAAAGCTACAAATATACATAAATTTAGCACATTTTTTATCAAAAATGTACATGTAAGTTAATTGTTTAATACAGAATTTAAAATCACATTTCCCTTCCCTGCATTAATAAGGCAAATTCAACCAATTTTGACAAAATGTTTCACAATCAGCTGGGCTGATAATTTCACCTGTATGAATTCGCCTTGATTCAAGTGAAGTACCAAGGCATATCCATAAGGTATATGCAACGGCGAATTGATACAACAAAGCAACTTTTCATGGGATGTTTTATGTCAAGGCCAATTCGTATATCAGGGATGGAAAAGTTGTTTTTACATATTAAATATAATAAAATTTGATTAAAAACAGAATATAAATTTTTTAAACACATTATTAATGACGCAAAAGCAAAAAATATACATAAATTAAGTACATTTATTGTCAAAAAAGTACACTCAAGTTAATTGTTTAATACCGAAACCAAAATCACATTTCCTATCCCTGCATTAATAAATGAAATCAAAGCGAATTCAACCAATTTTGACAAAATGTTTCACAATCAGCTGGGCTGATAATTTCACCTGTATGAATTCGCCTTGTGAAGTACAAAAAGTTTTGATGACAAGTGCTGTGCAACGGGTCACTAGATTAAAGCTCAAAACTTCTAAGCATGAGTTCCACCCTATTAGTTCATGTGAAAAATTAAATTTTAATATTTGCTTAAGAACCAGGGGATTAAGTAGTCATATATCCCTTGTGCTTGAAGCGAAACAAGAAATTTATTTAAAAGCGCTATAATTGGTCGCCATACCTCGCCACCACATTCACCTTTTATCCTCTAAACTTCTCTGAACTTTACGTTGTGACTCCATATGTAAACTCAATTAAAGAAGAAAAAAAAGACACTTGGAACCCGTGTGCTTTAAACTCCTCATATAGATCTAAAAATTTTTAATTCAGTTCTGCAACAACAAACATAGGAGGGAGCATATCCAATTCGATATGAAATCAACTAGTAGTGGGTAATTTTTTAACAGTTTTAAAAATTTTAAATTAAAAAAAAAATAAAATCATTATTTGGAGTGATAAATTAATGTCTGCCATTTACATGTTATTTCATGTAAATGTAGCTCGTAAGTGGTCTATCAGTGAGCTCCAACATTGGCATACTTTGTCATTTATTTCACCTGGTATTACCAAAGGTAGCTGTAATGTAGTGTTCCAGGGATGGAACTATGGCTGGATTGTCCCTTTAATTCACGTTTCCCTACAAAAAATACTATGTGGGATCAATTCGCAGGAACTTGATTGCCAATGGACTGCTTCAAAACGTAAAATTAATTGCTTACCAAAGTCACCTTTAATTGGTGTGTCGTGGCACACCACATGTCAGTAAAGTCCAATTCTTCCCTTTTGGGCAAACAAAAAATACGAATATCTTCCAAATAGTCGAATAACGCAAGCCCATTTATTGACAACGGCGACAAATTGACTTTTCATGATATTGATTGGCACGGGCAGATACAGCAGCAATATTCTAATCAATAAGTACTTTTCGCATATGGGTTGGAGAATAAATGTCTAATAAAGCAAAACTGGTGCGAAATTAAGTCACAACAGCTTGTTTGGTTAGTCGATTATGACCATAAAATTGACATTATTTACACAACAAATTTTTTACTTCGATGACTTTTAATAATCAGATTCAATAATTTGCCAGCGTTTTTTATTTGTTCATGGTAAAATAGCAAACGTTACTGAGCATTTTTAAAAAATTTCGACAAGTCACGGATCTATTTTTACACTGAAAAATAAAGCATCACAATTATTTAGCAAAATATTTGAGGAAGATATTACTGTTCTTATACTTTCGATAAAATTAATTTTTTTAGAAATGTTCAAATTATTATTAAGAGTAAAACATACTTTAATTTAATCTCTTTTGGCTCATTAAGAACGGAATTGGCGACCATACGATACGAACTACAGGGCATATTAATTAACGCAAACCGCACACACTACATACATAAGTACATACTTGGTTATCAATTACTGCATGTTTGTCTAACTTGTGGTCTTTAGTAGTTCAAAATAAAATTAAATCACTAAAATATTTGCATTTTGAAAGTATAAAGTGGGGGTTAATTTAATTGAATTTTGTACAAACAATACGTTTAATTACGGTTGTACATTCATATATGCATAAGAGCATATATATCTGTGTGTGCAAGTTCGTGTGTGTGGGTGCGTGTGTATGCATAAGTGCATATGTAACCAAACCAATAAATGCACAGCCATGGCATATTTTTAATTTATGAAAATTATTCGCTAATTTATTGTTTATGCAGAGACAAGGATACACACTTTTGTTGGTAAACATTTCAATTAAATACGTTAATGTTTTTCTATAATTTAGTTTTTTTTCATAATTTTTCATTTAAATATAATAATTTTGTTGTTTTTGTATTTTATGTAATTTTTTTGTGTATACACATAATCAAGGCGAATTCATATCAAGTAATAACTTTCAAATTTGTTTATTTTATCAAGGCGAATTTATCAGGTGACTGCATAACTACAAACAAATACAATAAAAAAAAAACAACAGGCAATTTGTTAGTGTTTTTGAGTACGTATCCATAAGGTATATGCAACGGCAAATTGATACAACAAAGCAACTTTTCGGGGGATGTTTTATGTCAAGGCCTATTCGTATATCAGGGATGGAAAAGTTGTTTTTACATATTAAATATAATAAAATTTGATTAAAAAATGATATAAATTTTTTAAACACATTATTAATGACGCAAAAGCAACAAATATACATGAATTAAGCACATTTATTATCAAAAAAGAACACTCAAGTTAATTGTTTAATACCGAAACCAAAATCACATTTCCTATCCCTGCATTAATAAATGAAATCAAGGCGAATTCAACCAATTTTGAGAAAAAGTTTCCCAATCAGCTGGGCTGATAATTTCACCTGTATGGATAACATGTAGAGGATAAGATAGCATTACTGAGTTCTAGTTTTCAATTCCTTCAGGTAAGTGTACATAAAAGTAAGTTTTTATTATAATCTTTAATGTATTTAATACCACCAAATTTTTAAATCTTTATAATAATTGATAATTGGTATTATTTTTAATGGAATATATGTTTGTAATTTTTTGAGCATATAAATTTTTAATTTTTTACTTTATATCTTCCACAGTGGGCTATAAGCAGCTGTACTTTGGAGTAATTTCTGGCACAAAATAAATTTAATCGATGTGTTATGATAGAATTTATTTATAAATAAAAATAATAATAATATAAGTATTTAAAAACGCTTTTTAATGAAGATGTTATGTTTTTTAAATAACGGTAATAAAAGGTCACTTATATCTTATCTATCTTGGACTAGTAGGTCAAAGTTGGGATAGCCAAATGCTTTCCATTTGGGTCGCATTGCAGTTTACATTTACTTCCATAGCTTTGCAATGCCTATTTTCGAGAATTTCATATACATACATCTATATATATACAAGTGAAACTCTGTGTGTGTGTGTGTGTTAGCTATAGACTCCGAAACTGATAGGGCTCAAACTTTGGTAAGTTATTGTACACATACCAGGGAGTGTTTATGGGTGAAAAAAAGTGGGCGGGGTCACGCCCATAAAAAATTAGTTATCAGTTTTAGCTACTTGCACTTGACCGTTTTTTCTGAAACTTTGCACACACATCGAGCTGTCATGACTAAAAAATTAAGTGATAAGAAAAGTGGGCGGGGCTACGCCCCTAAAAAAGTTTAAATTTTGAGGTATTTTTACTGGACCGATTTTTCTGAAACTTTCCACACATATTAAGCTGTCATGACTTAATAATTTCGTGATTAAAAAAGTGGGCGGGGCCACGCCCATAAAAAATTAGTTATCAGTTTTAGCTACTTGCACTGGACCGAATTTTCTGAAACTTTGCAAACATAGTGAGCTGTCATGACTTTACACTTTCGTCATTAGAAAAGTGGGCAGTGCCACGCCCATTAAAAAAAGGTATCATTTTGAGGTACTTGCACTAGACCGATTTTTCTGAAACTGTGCACACATATTGAGTTGTCATGACTATATAATTTCGTGATAAGAAAAGTGGGCGGGGCCACGCCCATAAAAAATTAGTTATCAGTTGTAGCTACTTGCACTTTACCGAATTTTCTGAAACTTTGCAAACATAGTGAGCTATCATGACTTTACACTTTCGTCATTAGAAAAGTGGGCAGGGCCACGCCCATTAAAAAAAGGTATCATTTTGAGGTACTTGCACTGGACCGATTTTTCTGAAACTTTGCACACATATTGAGTTGTCATGACTATACAGTTTCGTATTTAGAAAAGTGGGCAGTGCCACGCCCATAAAAAAAGGTATCATTTTGAGGTACTTGCACTGGACCGATTTTTCTGAAACTTTGCACACATATTGAGCTGTCATGACTATATAATTTCGTGATTAGAAAAGTGGGCAGGGCTAGGCCTATTAAAAAAGTTATAATTTTAAGGTACTTTCACTGGACGGACTTTTCTGAAACTTTGCACACTTATTGAGCTGTCATTACTATACAGTTTCGTAATTAGAAAAGTGGGCAGTGCCACGCTCATAAAGAAAAAGTTATAGTTTTTAGCTTTGCACTTGATATTCGATTAAAATTTAGAATGCGATTAAAATTCATGAAGGGGCGTAGCAACGCGCGCCGGGCTTTTCTAGTATGTATATATAATAAAATTAGTTCATTACAGCTAAATACAGTATGTGTCGTAGATTCCAAATTTACACCACTTGACGAGCACCCCAAGTCATTATCTCTTGCAGAAGTCATTAAAAGATTGTTCGCAACATGGTAGTGCTGAAGTCATTGATTATATTTTTAAAGAAATGTATTTATTAAATATTTGTATTTATTTGACAAAAATTTGTTTTTACAGTTTTATTTTCTAAATATATAAAAACACGTAAATAAAGGCGAGTTTATGGTTACCAAGAATTGGCAACACTGAACAAAATACACAAGAAAACTAAGTAATAGATTATTATAAAATTTGCTACTAAATTATTCAATGTTAATTATTCCCTTAAGGCATTGAATAAAAATTGTATTAAAATATAGATACATTTTAACAGGTAACAATATGTAATTACGAACTTTTCATAATGCCAATTTAGAAACGTATTCCTAAAGACCTTTTTAAATTATTTCAACAAAAAATAAAATTAATTTAATTTATGCCGTGGCTGCTATGAAACCTACTTGATATGACTAAGTAAATGGCCTGTATACAAGAAGAAAATATAAACTTAAACTTTGATTTAAGGATGTTTAAGCGTTTTTAATAAACATCATTTAAAAAAAATCCGTTTGAATTAATCTAATTTTCATCTTTCCCAATATTGCTTTGAAAGAAAACAAAAAAAAATATTATTAAGTATATTAACTTTAGAACATTACCAGTATCTTAAGACAATTACACATTTCTGTATAACTCTTTAAACTGTGCAAAACCTTAATAATTTCATTAACGCCTTAAAATACCATTTGAGGTTGTTTATATTGTCATTGTGGTTGCTATTGTAAAAGTACATGTACACACTTACATAAACATTTAACAAAATTGAGCGAAACATTTTTTTGTTAAGTATAATTATCACTAATTATCTCATTGCACAATTAAAGCATCTAATGAAATCCTTCCAAAAATAAAAATAAAAGTAACGCAATAATAAGAAGATTAGTAATAAGAAATTGTATGTATTTATGTACCCTTTACTTTACACTAACACAACTGTACAGAAAATTGCCTTAATTTGTGGAATTGTTAGAAATTGTAAAATCTTGGTTAGAGTATAGCGAATTTAAGTTAATTTAATAGTATAGTGGGCGTATCGTTCTATACGTAAAGCTTGTAGTCTCTAAAGCAGCCAGAAGCCCCTTAACATTGTATTAGAAATACAAATTACGGACTCTGCTTGTTTTCATTTTGGTAGAACATATTTTTTCATTCCATTTTGTTTTATTTTATTACATTATTTTGTTTCTTTTTTGCTTTAGTTTTTTTTTTGCTATATTTTAGCTCACTCACTGCCTGCCAACATTCTTTTCATTTTTCATTTCATTAGCACAAAACTCGTGTTTGTCCAAAAACACAAAATTTATTTATTTCTTCCTTCTAGGCATCGTACAAAGCGTACAGGAAACACAAAAGAAAAGATCTTAGTAAAATAGAAAAATTGCCTCAAATCTACAAGTTACTAATTTGTAAGTGATACACATAATATTTTAGTGCGGGTGTTTTAATAAGGACTTTATTTTGGGAATGTTCCGTTGTGGGTACAGGGTGTTTCAATTCATACGCATATAAAATAGTAGATTTCATTGTTAGCAAAAATAAAACATTTTTACAAGCGGGATGTTCACAGCCTTATGACAGCAATCAATAAAACACATCTGATGTGAAGTGCAGTAAAATATTTGGTTGGGTTAACAGAAATAGGAGTATTTATTCTCAGATTATTCAATATAGCTGCAAAGGAAAGTGGTATTTTAAAACGCTATATCGTCCATAACAATCGGAGACTAGGCTAACAATATTCTGCTTATGGTGTGCCGATTTTGTAGGTTTCCTACCAAGGTCGGTTCACGGAAATACAAGCCTAATTGTTTTTCACGATAAATTCACCAAATAGAGTGAGTTCATCGCGGTCAGAAAAGTCACAACTCAAACGTTTCTGAAAGCTTTGAGTGAAAGAGTATTAACCCTGTTCATACATATATTTTTAATTGTTTGAATTTCATGTTGATTGAGCAATTAAAATAAGTGTGGTACAAACAGTGCAACAGAGATTCTGCTAATCTTGTACCACTATAATGGTTCGTTAGTGTATCTAAAATGATGACGATTGACAACATAATTTTTCTCTGACATAACTCATAGTGAAATATTGGCTCTCACAAATATCGACTAATGTAGGGATACAATTATGGAAAATTATTTTGGTAAATTTTATGGCAACTTTAAGAGGGTTAAAAAAGGTGCCTAAAAGGACAAATATTTATAATTCATAATTATTAGGTCATTTAAGATAACATTTATAATAGGGGTTTCCGCAGACATAAATATGTAATTTGGTGAAACTTGCTACACATTCCTAAAGGAGTAGAAAAATTCGAAAAACGGTTTGTTACCTTTTAGAACATTTTTAATTTTTATTTAAAAACGAGTAGATTTTTTCACTTTAACTCATGTCTATCCCAGCAAAAACCAGGTAATGACTTGCTCTTACTAAGTAACATACTTTTCAATGACTGCTACATATCGTCTGTCTTACTAAGAAGTGTTTTAGTAATGACTTGATTTACTATGTGATGAGTAAGAACTTAATATCAGGCATTTGCTTAGACACACACAATACAATTTCTTATTGCGAAATTTGTTAGAAGCCATTCAAATACATAACTTTTTATAATTCTTATTTAGCTTAAGATACTTAAAGTATAAGTAATAATGTTTTGACAAAGCAGTTGATTTGCAAACTATTGACTTATAAATTTTCGCTGATTTTTAAATTCTAAAACAATGTATCGCAGAATAATCAAACCGAATATTTGTTTTTAAAAGAGTCGAACGACATCTGTAAGCTCATATTATTAATGGGTTATTTAGGTTATTAAAATCGAGTACTTATTCCAGTCCTTATTTATAAGCGAGCGTTATAAGTACCAAAGATCGGTTTTATTGGTATATTTTATGTCTTTGAATATAATCTCAAAAAGAAAGCCTTTTGTTGACAATATACATTAATATAGTAGAGCAATGCATGACATGATTCACATTAAGGGAGTGTAACGAATAACGAATCATGTATTGTTTTTCTTCTACAAAAGTAAACTAACAGTCGCAAAAGCAACGAATACTGAGCAAATTATAGTTTAACTTGTAGCATGATACAACAATTGAACTTAATATATTTCTGGTGTTGAAAAAGAAATTAAATGAAATCACCAAATCGTTTATCTTCTTACGTCAATTAGTACATTTATATAAATATTTTGAGAAATTTTTAGATCGTCAAATATATTTATGTAAGTTTTCTGTGTATAATTCTTAAAAAAAAAAATTTTTAATTTTTCTCAGTTTACTGTTTTTAGCATTGTGCATTTTTAGATACATTTTAGTTTTTTTATTTAATGAACGCTGCACATAAGTCAAAATTCAATATTTACACAGTCAAAATTTAATTTTAAAAGGTTAAGTTAAACACATAAAATATTTATGTATATACATATGCATATGTATATGTACATAAGCAAAACTAATTGTTTTAAAACTTTACACACAAATGTCAACGAATACTGAATAAATAGTGCGAATGTTTTCAGTTCTTTCATATGACATCATCACAAAAAGAGATTGTTGAGAGTGCAAGCAGAAAAAGAAATGAGTATGGAAATGTCAATACACATTTTTTATTATCAACGAAAGGCAATACAAAAGCAATGAATTTGTGAATAGGCAGCAAACGCAAATGGTTTCATCCTGTTCTCTGATAAGTGCTTATTCGAGTCCCTATTTGTAAGCGAGGGTGGTAAAGTACTCACTTGAGTTCCTATTTGTAAACGTATTAAGTACTTGCCTTCAATGACATCGCCGTGTTAAAATAATGAATTTAGATGTGAAATCGTAAGTAGTGAAGAACGGTTTTCTAGTTCTTTTAACTCATTTTTTGTAATTTGTTATTTTGCTGGGACTTAATTAATTTATTGTTAATTAGAAATTGAAATCTGGAATTTGAAAATTGATATGGGAAGCTCAAAAAATATTTTTCTTTTTATTTTATGGTACTTTTTAGAATGTATAAATGTAGTATTTTTTAATATTAACATTTATATGTAATTTCAAATTAAATTTCTTAGCCATTCCAGAAATACAGCTCATCCATAGTCTTATTGTAGTTTTATCAATTTTTTTATTGGCTCTTTAACATGTCTTATTGCATTTTACTCAAAACATTTAATATTCACAATACGAGTTACCTTTTTTAAATCTTTTAACAGGGTTTGGTCTACTGATAGTCTACATTCAGTTTACATCAGTCTGATTCGGGAAAGAATTGACGACTCAAAATTTATTGCTTAGTGTTATTATAGTATTATACGAGAAACTTGTGCACATCAAACACATAGTTTTTAACCTGAACATCATATTTATAGAAAATTTTCAATTAGTTATTTTCTTACCTATAGACAAATTTCGACTTGTAAAAAACTTCACACCCTGTATGTTACTTGAATATCTCTTAAATGGCATGGGCACAAACATCTGTACTTATTTCAAATGTATATTCGTAATATTCGTTTCCTGTTCCTTTTCATTTTGTATTCCCCCTCTTGCAAAGTTGCTTCTACCGGTACAACAAATATATCAATGTTTGCCTATTTAGGTGCGTAGCTTTTCATTAGAATTGTACGTTTATTTGGACTATTTTATGGCCTATAACCATAAATAAAACATGAACTATACAACACTCCGCCGTAATAAAACTCACTTCTACTAACAAACATACATACATCCTGCTAACTCATATAAAAATGTATACAAGTAAAAAAAAAATAACGAATGAAGTATAGAAATAGAAATAAATTAACAACAATGTTAACAGGGTGGTAGAAGCAACAGCACTTAAAGATTTTACAGTCTATTAAATATGGAACATGTTGTTTAACAAGTCAATTATTTAACAAGACATTTGAATTGTGAAACGAGCACGAGCGTGTGTACAAGCTGGATATGAATTTATTATTTCGAACTGGCTTAAGGAGCTTCAGCGACTGTTGAAATATACACAACGACGTACACTATAAATACATATATAGGACGAAAAGAAAGAAGGGCAGTAAATTGTTATTGGTATAGAAATGTATTAAATATATTTTTGTGCTAAGAACTTAACTTATATAAAAGTCTAATTTATTTTTATTTATTATTTATTTATTCCTAAACATTCTGAGACCGCAAAAATGGTCAACAAATATATTTTTATTTTACACATACAAACATTTTAGCAATAGATACTTTTAAGCAGGTTAAAAATAATGAATCTCGTGCTAGTTAGTTAAGGGTCGTACGGTCGTTTATAAAAAAAAACATTTATGTTTCAAATTTACCGTTCACTTTAAGGGCAAGTTGGCTAAAATAAAAGTTAAATATGTTGTCCCTAAATATGTGCATATTAAAATCTATGTATATTTACTTATATCTCTACTTATAATAAAACTGTAAAGAACTGTGAATGTACATAAAAATTCTTTTGAAAATTTTGATGAAGGTATGCATACATATGTAGTCAGGCAGAAAAAGACCATCAGTATGACACTGTCCCGACGTTGATGGAGGTATGCCAACATCAATAAGACATGCTTGTTAACCATGGTACAATAAACAAGGTAGAGTCGTCCCTACAACAACATGTATTTTGTTGTTGCTAAAAATTCTCTTCAATATCAAAATTTATGCTGTCAGCTGTTGCTGCAAAACAAAAATCAATACTTTAGCACAGAATTTGATTTTTATTGAAGAGAACAATAAAATAAAAAATATATATAAAAGCTTTCAAAAATATTTTTAGATGTAAGAAAAAATGTATTTTAATTAATTAAGTTTTAAGATTTTCTGCTTTAAGTGTAAAAAAATAACAAAAAATTCTGAAAATAACTCGTTTTGTTAAATATGTGTAGAAAGGAAATAATTATTCCCGAAATGAGTGTAGTTTTCTCACAAAAGAACAGTGCTTGCGTAGTGACTCCCAATATCGGCTTTCAATTGACTTCAAAATAGCACTGAGGATGGAATATGTATTAAAAGTTAGTTAACCTATGTCAGATTTGTTTGTACATGTTTACAACTTGAACAAATAGACATTAGACTGGTATGCATTTTGGGTTATGATAAAACACTATTTCTATGCAAAGGTAAAGTGATAATTTGAGAGAAAATACTAATAATAAAAAGGACTTATTTTTAATATACCTATATATATATAAAAATCAATGTGTGTTTGTATGTTTGTATGTTTGTTTGTGCCTTATAGACGGTTAAACGGCTGGACCGATTTCCTTGAAATTTTCTCAGAATCTTTCTGTATGTCTGGAAGGAACTATAGGCTATACTTTGGTTTGAAATTGTAAGTGGGCGGGGTGCCACGCTCTATTAAAGAATAAGTATTAAATATTATATATCACGAAAGTTAATGCATCCACACGAACATTTGGGTAAAAAATGGGCGGACTTTCAATAGTAGGCGTGGCCACATGAATTAAATACTAAATTTCGTATATTTGGAAAACGATATCGATTAAAGTACTCAAATTTTGCAAGAGAAACTTTGACACCCAAATAAACATTTCTGTAAAAAATGGGTTCATTAGAAATAGTGGGCGTGGCAGCACTCATAGCAATTGAATACTAAAATTCGTATATCCGGGAAGCGATAACAGTTAGAGTACCCAAATTTTGCACGATAAACTTTGACATCTATATGACTATTTTGATAAGAAATGAATGCTTTAGTAATAGTGGGCGTGGCACCTGTCGTATGAATTATGAATTTAGAGTACCCAAATTTTTGCAAGAGACACTTTGACGTCTATATGATTATTTAAATAAGAAATGGTTGGCGTGGCACTTGCAAAATAAATATATTTTTGAACTATAACATTTTTATTTCATTACGATAAGGGTGGCGAAGCACACCGGGTGCGTTTGTATGTTTGGATGTTTGGATATTTCTTACTCAATCAGGCAAAAACGGCTAAAAGGAACTAAATGAAATTCGGCACAAAGATAGATAACAACCTAGATTAACACATAGGCTACTTTTATCATTATAATACATCCTAAACGGGTTGTTTGTGTTGTAAATATTTTTATTTTTGTTGTTAATACTACACAGACGAAATCGCGGGCACAAGCCAGATTTTAATATATAAGTGCTCAACTCACAAGCTGCCGTAGGAGTTGTAGGTCATACTAGTTTTACACAGTTTGTTAATAATTATTAGACCTACTATTTCCTTAATATTATTTTAACAAAAATTTTTTCGAAATTTTTTAAAAATATCTAAAGCAGTGTAACAAAATTTTGTATTTATGAGAGTAATAAATGCTATGAAAATATGCATATTAAGCAAAAATATGCATCAATAGAAAAATATGCAAAAATAAATTGATGCCATTTAATCGCAAAGATATTTGGTTTACTCTGTTCTTAGGCTTAAGGGAAACATTTACAAGAGCTTTCGGTCCCTGGTTATAAACGATTCCTATTTTAGAAGGATGCACGCATGGGGTCAAAATGTTGTCATAGTCCAATTGCAACCAAGATCATTATAGAGCTTATAAGATTTTATATATAAAATTTTATTGATTATAAGCTTTACATAGACAGACAAAACATGAATACAAAAAGGAAATAACGTAAAAGATACATCTTTTAACTAGAATTATTGCCCATCATTTAGCAAAATTTTATGGTTGCACTTAACGATTTTGTTTTGTTTGAATATGTTTTCTGTTTGTTTAATTTTTTTTTCAAAATGTTCCTTTTTATACAAAATACTCTATAAACTATACATAACCTTAATATTATACATACAAAAATGCAAAATAAATTATGGTTATTTGAATAGCTTACAATTTGCTTCTGAAGTCAAGTCTTGAAAATCAAACATGAATTTTACAGTTATATAGTGAAAAAAACAACGTCTATTATTAACTTATTAATAGTCGAATTAACACAACATTCGGTAGTTGTTACTTAATAAAGTCTCTAATTAACTAACACTATATCAAATGACATCTACACGAAAAAAATAACCATGATTACAACATGATCACGACGGTCATATTATAGTTTCTATAACAATATTTGGTTAATGAAAACAAGTAATAGTTATTTTCGTTTAATTTCATCATATATTTTGTCACGATAATCAAGCATTTGTTTGAATTGTATCATTTAATGTTTGCTTTTCGTAAAAATATAAAAATGGTTATCATTTAAAAATAGCATGATTTAAAAAAAATTATGACGACAAAAATAACATTTTATTCAAAAGCATTAAAAATTACAAATAATCAATAAATAATAGGTGAGACAACAGTATGATTACAAATTAATCAAGCTTTGATTTTTTTAATAATAATTTGATTTCAACTGCTCTTCTTCTTGCTGAATAAATTTTTATTATTTTAAAAGTTTGAGATGTCAAAAATATGAACAAAAATTTTGAAAAATTAAAGAAAATTTACAAATAAACGAGAAAATGTAAAAAAATATTGATATAAAAATTGCAATTAAATTGGTGACTACAATCAATATGTGTATGTTACAGCAAAAGGCAATAATTTGCCGTAAAAAAACCAAAAATTGTCGATTTCAATTGTAGTCATCGACAATTTTTGGTTTTTTACGGCAAATTGTCGATTTCAATTGTAGTCATATATATGATTATTGATTGGCGCCCTATGCTCCAATGGGAGTTAGAGGAACACACATATATATATATATGATTATTGAATGATACTCTAATTAAACTTAATAATGATAACTGGTAACCATTATATGTTTTAACAATAATCATACAATTCAATTATAGTACGTTGCTCTTAGATTATGGTTACCACAACCATATTTTTTCTTTGCGTGTAGTTATTGGTACAATTTATATTTTACTTAATTCAATTTGCATTAAAGTATAAGAACTGAGTAATTTCGGATATCGCACATTTTGTGAATTTCATGGGACTTGCTCTAAATTTCCCATCTAAATAAAATTTGCAAACAGCGTTTACTTTAACAAGTTCTGATGAACTTCAAATTTAAAAACTATAGGTTTACTACCGTATTCTTAAAAAAAATATTTCAGCTTTATTAAAGGCTTATAGTGGTGAAATATACTACACATTTTACTATTAAATATAACTATCGCAACTTTATCGTTAGTCACTTAACCAGCCATAGTATACGTTTAGTAAAACAAGTTCATTACTATCATCTTATGATATTCTTGACGTAACCATATCAATTATACCTGGATGATAGTAGGATGCTAAATATTTAAGAAAACAATTCATTACTTTTAGTTTGTTTTTATACCCACCAACAAAAAAAGATGGGGGTATATTCATTTCGTCATTCCATTTGTAACCCATCGAAGTATCCATTTTAGACCCCACAAAGCATATATTTTCTGAGTCGTGGTATTATTTTAGGACGATCTAGCTATGTCCATCCATCTATCCCTCTGCCCGTCTGTTGAAAGTACAATAGAGCTCGAACCGAAAAAGCTAGAGGGCTCAACTTTCGCCAGAATATTTCTTATACACAAGGATCTTTTGGTATTAAAAATGGGCTAAGTTGGAATATAAGAAAAAGTGTTATAGCTTATAATGCAAAAAAAAAGCATGTCCTTCCAACATCGAATAAAATGCTATTGCGTCTAAACGCATTGTACTACAAAAAATAAATGTGCCACGCTTACCTCCCATATAACGAATTATCTCAAATTCATATAATTTCTCTATGAGTAAAGATTTTGGAAAAATAAAGGACTCTATATTATATATTTAGTACAAAGATATTATTCCAAAGCGATTACTTTTAATAACAAAATAATACAATAGTATTTTTTATTGATTGAGTATTGCTATGAAGTGTTTCTTAGCTTTAGATTAGTGCAAAATTTAGTGAAAATATGTTAATAATTTTTTTAAGAAAATATATTAAATAATGTTATAAAGATATTCACGTTAAACTAAGATCTTTTGCATAGTTTTTACATTCAGTACATACTTTAACAATTCTTACAGAAGTGCCAGAAAACTGGCAATTTTAACATTATGTACACTCAGAAAAAAGATTGGTTGGAAAACGGTAAAAACAATAAAAATAGTGTTGCAAATATTAAAAGTTTGTAAAAAGAAGAGATATTACACATTTATAAACGAAAAAACATAACAGTGTTTGAAATTTATTGCTCAGAACATAATATTAGTTCTTCCAACTAAATAGCCTTATTAATAAGATTTTTATTTAAGTCACTTTTATCTCAACCGAATTTAATCATCTGTATTAGGGTTCACAACTAAATATTAATCCATGTAATAAAAAATCCTTTATGCCAATGTTTTATTTTAAACAAAAATGTAGTTTTAGTTATCGCAAGTAATTATTAGTTACTTGTATTATTACAATTCGATTACAGTAAACTAATACTTAATGTTAAGCTGTATTTGGTGTTTACAAACGAAAAACTGTTACATGTAATAAATATTTGTTACAAACAATAAATACAAATATTATCTTGCAAACAAAATTAATTTTTCTCTCAATTGTGAAAAATTTACATAAGTTAAAACCAAAATTTATATATGTAGATACAAATGTACATATTTTATTGAGAAAAAAAAATTTTAAATAAACAAATATAAAAAAACGTGTCAATTATTAGTTTGTGACACAAAATGAAATATGAAATATTTAATGAAGGTAAGAAACCGAAGAATCGCAAAATGAACTTTAAAATGCGGAAATTTGCGAGATACATAATAACATCCTTAGTGGTGCTGCACCGGGGATGCAAAATGCTTGGAATCCACTCAATATACATAAAAACCACGACCCAAACGAAGATCAAAATAATATTTTATATTTTTAGTTTTATTTTGAAAGTTATATGTATTCATATATGTGTATGTGTTTGTAGATATTTATATGCATAATAAATTTGTATATTATTAAATAAAAATATTAAAAAATAATTTAAAAAATGTGTTTTTTTTTATTTGCCTGAGTCAAATGAAGAACTGATAATGATGACTAATTATTCTTTTGGTAACACTAATTAAATATTTTAATTTAGTTGCATCAATCATATATTTTGAAACAAATACAGTTTTTTTTACGATGCTAAGAAAGAAAATTTGCAGTTATTATAAACGAATTGAGAGATAGTACGTGGAACCGAATGAATTCGATTGGCAACAAATTCGGTTGCCACAACGAATCTGTTTTCTCTGTGTACTAGATACTATTACAGAGTGAGTAAGTAAATGAATGAATATACTCACCACAGCAATTAAAGCATCAAGCGCTACGAATTTTTTCTTGTCTCTGCCGTGAGATCTATCTATTTAAGACGTAACTAGATAAAAATTAAGCTACAAGGGGACTGCTACTAAATATATGTCAATGGGAGAAAATTAGTCACGGTCAAACAAAGTCAAACCAAAAATGAGTTAAATTCTAAATTATTTAAATTAAATAAAATGATATTCTTGTATAAAAAATTTTATTTAAACAAAAAAACTATTTTTTAAATGTACTATAATTAAATCATATTATAGACGAATGTAATACCTGCATAGTTAAAAATATTGGCAGAAAACTGTAAAAATTCAAAAACAAAATGTCTTTCTTAAGTAAAACGTATTGTTAAAACATAAGAGATAAAAGATGTATTGTATTGTATGAATTTGTGTTCTACAAATTTTTACTCATTTTAATTTGTTTATGGTGATTGTTATGATTAATTTTTTTAGGAAAAAAAATATTGTTTACTTCAAGTTTATGACCACTCTCTTATAACCGTTTTTACAATATAAAGTTTGTCTTAGAAATAAAAAAAAAACTTTATTTTCGACTCCATGAGTTTCCAATAGATACAGCCAAACATTCTAACATTTTGCTCTGCCACACATCATTCACAACAATATTTCCAATTACCACAATATACAACGCAATGATTACACTACTTTTTCCTGAATACTTTCTAACTTTTTTTGGTATGTTTCAACAACAACATTGTTACCGTTATCATTGTTATTGTTGGTGTTCTTTTTGTTGTAGCTGGAACTATAAAATGACAAATGAATCACATTTAACAATAGAAACAGGATATTGTACTACCGGAAATATTATCAAAAAATGAAAAAGGAGACTACAAAAACGAAAATAAGAAATAGAATTCGAATTTCTGTTCTATTGTACTTGTAGCAGCATTGAACATGACATACATGAGGAAATATATGTACGTGATTTATAAAACATACTTTACTATGTAAGTAAAATATTGTTGTATGTGGATATGAACACTTCTTTTATAAACATTTAAAGATAATTTAAATTCGTGAAATTAAGAACCGAAATTATTAAAGATCTAATCGAAAAATAAAGCAGTGTTTTATAAAAAAAAAACAAAATAATGAACTTCTATTTTTGTATAACAAAGAAAAGACCTGGGGGCAAATTATGGCATTCGATCACGATCGAAATCGAAGAATTTTCAAATTTCGACCACGTTCGAAGATGTTCAATTTGATTTTGATAATATATAAAACAAGCTGTGCCGAATTTTTAATACCCACCACCAATTTGATGTACGTTTATAACACAAAATTTTGTTGTTAACTGTAATAAATTATATTATTATTATTATTATTATATTTCAATATAGTCCATTGTTCTTCCAAAAATTTTTTTTATAGAGCAATTACACTAATTTAAGATAAATCATTATATGGGAGGAAGGCTTTCAAATGGGCATGCCATCTTCATTTTTTGCCATAACAGTGACATTGACTAGAAGGCTATATGTGCAAAATTTCATTAACATTTATCTGATTCTGTCGGCTTTATGAGAATTTTAATTTCATTGACAGTAGATTACGTAAAAAGTGGGCTTTAAAGTAGGCGTTTCGAAATATTTTCTGCCAATAAACTCAACCTTTATTTTTCCAAAATCTTTATTCATAGAAAAATTATATAAATTTGAGAAAAAACGTTATATGGGAGGTGGGCGTAAAAGTTTTTCGTTTTGCAAATCTTTTGATTAAAGAGCAACTTTTGCGAAATTTCAGAATAAATCATCTAATTTTGCCAGTTTTATTACGCTTTAAATTCTGAATATACAAAAAAATACACTGTGTCGTATAAATTTTCGTACAAAATTTATTTTTTACTCAGGAAATATACATTCGAAATTTTTTGGCTCTACGTTAATGAGTTTGTACACAATTGCATTTTTTTCTATGTTGGAAGGACATGTTTTTACCTACTCCTGCATTAGGAGCTATAACTCTCTTCCTTATATTCCGATTTAGCCCATTTTCAATACCAAACAAGCCTCGTTTGAGCTCCCTAGTTTTTTCGGTGCGACCTCTTTCGTGCTTTCAACAGATGGACAGACGTACGGACATATCTAGATTGTCATAAAATTAAACCCCGATTCTAAAATGGACATTTCAATGTGTTACAAACGGAATGATAAAATGAATATGCCCCCACCATTTTCGTGGTTGTGGGTATAAAAATAAATATCCCAAACTTCCAGGCAGTTGTCTACAGAGATTTCTTATTCGAATTTATCATTATTTGAGTATCAGTGTCTATTCAAATTTTTCTATAGTAAAAAAATTAAAGAAAGCGATCGACATGTGCAAAAGTTTTAAAGAAGATCACAATATGAAAAGTTTTGATATAAATACAATTATTGAAAAGGAAATATATTTACAAGAGAGAACAAGAGAGAAGTATTTCTGCATATGACTAATTATTAGCTTTATTACCTACAGAGCAATCTTTCCATATTGACATGTAGACAAATCCGGCAAAAATATTAGAACACCTTGATATATGTTTCGGTATCACTTTTTTTATTTATTTATTTATTTATTTATTTTTGTTTTCATTTCCTTTGGGCCATTATTACAACTTGCCTTTATTTAAGGGGAGGATTTTGTCGGACCGGGGAGGATTTTTTACTCATTAAATAATATTATTATTAATATTAATAACAATAAAAAATATAAGTTGTAATAATGCAAAGCTATTTATAGGGCACAAAAAATCCTACTTTTAACTACCGGCAAGTTGTAGTAATGGCCCGTAGTCTTATAATTACTGTACAGGAACGTATTACGTTGCAAGAAATTTATTTATAAACATACATAATTAACTTGACATATAAGAACATAATGGGCCAATTCAAAGTGGTTGCATATCAGTCATATTTGTACTATTTCATATTATTTTATGCATGCATAAAATTTTTGTTAGCAATTTCCATACAAAAAAAATAATATGACTTTACACATTTGTTTCCTATGTATAAGAAATTGTTTATGTCATATTTTTAACCATACTGTCTCTCAGAGAGAATTTCTTCGCTTCTCACCTCTCAAAGAGAATAGTTTCTATTTTCTTCTTTCCTGTATACATACAAATTTTAACAGTGTCATCTCTTTGTCTTCTTTCTTGTATTAAATACATAATTTGTTAACAAGAGGTGTTCAAAGTCACTAGTCATATTAATATGAATTATATGACATAGTACAATATCAGAGTCTACTTTGAATTGGCCTAATATAACATAATATAAGGACATAATATATGAGGTATACCTTTTAAAGTAAAAAAAAAAATAAGAACAAATATTTTGAAATTGAACAAACTTTAACAAATGCTTTGATTCATTTTGACCCGGAAGCCATAAAAAATCGATAAGTACATTTGTCTCGCCGTCCATTAAAAATACAACATGAGTATTTTTTTATGAAATTTGATTTAAATTTCCGTGCTTTTTTAGCTTCTAAACTTTTTACAGAATTATTGTCTAAAACTTTTTGGATTTTGTATGTTTTCAAGGCTGCATTGGCTTTACCTTTTCGTACCAAATAATCGAAGCACTAACAGCTCACCAGGCTGTTTTTTTTTTACCAAATATGATTCGAGCTTTTTTCAATATTTTTCCAATTTTAAAATAATAAAATTTTTAATAATTTTAACATATACTTCCTTCACTCAATTTTATCCTCACAACAAATCAACATGGTTGCAAATAAAAAATTAACTGATATATCTTTCAGAGATAACTAGATCAAAACATATTAATATTGCTTGCGAATAAAGTTAGGAGGTAAAGCGATAAGATTTTTTCCAACTTTATACAAAAGAGGGAAAATTCAAAAAAGTCGCCATACATGGCCTAAACAGACTAAAATTTTATATTTGTAGGCAAATAACTGTAAAACATGAACTTTTAGCGACGTATATATAAGAACTTATTAGACCACCTTTGCACAAGTAAATGTAAAACAAACAAAAATTGATTTTTACATTCGTCCAACTGTAATTTAGATTTTAGAGTGTAGATAAACATGTAAAAACATAATAAACAAATTTATAAGCAGATTATTGCTTACACACAAACACTCATACCAGAACCCTCAACTATAGAGTTACTAATGAATTTTATGGTTTTCCTAGACAACTAATGCATGATTAATTTGACCAATTGACAAGTGCAGCAACAAAATATTAGATTGGAAAAGACAACAGTAAGAGACAATAATTTGCATTATTCTACTCAAGCATATAGACCATAAGTAAACACAATTTTACATGTGAATTATTTACAACTTGAATACACTATAGCTTATAGTTACAGATTTATGAAATGAAATGAATGAAAAGTTAACTTAACAAATTTCCGATTTATAAAAAACTTTGCCAAAAATTTTGTTAAATTTAAAAAAAAAATCTTTAGTATTTTCTAAACATGAAAACAAAATTAAATAGGTTCTTTACATTAAATTTAAATTTATGTATAATAACTTAGCAAAGTGTACCATTATTATTGTAGAGCTGAAAACATTAACATTTATCAACGAAATGCCATTGCAACAATTACATTATTGAATCTTTCCGTATCTCGGATAAACATAATAAATGTGTTTCTAATTATACCCATAGACATTATCTCTAAAGTGTTATGTGTATGTGTGTGTGTGTTTGAATGCATGTGGACTGGTTCGTATTTGTGTGTGTGTACTTGATTTGTGTTTAATTAATTTTGTTTAAAACACACCAGCATCAACATTTTGCAACAACGACAGCAATATCTAACATTGTTCATCTATTAGGAGATTATCTTAATTATCATAAATACAATTTTACGAATATGTAACTACTAATTAACAATTTACATACGACTGAAAATAAAAACACTTAATAAATTGGTAATTTTAATTATACATACAATATGTTTCAAGTCCAAGTACAAACTATTGCTTCTTAAAATGGCTACAAGAGCCCTCTACTAAAATAGTGAATTGCTTTTATTATAACCATAACTAGGACTTCTTAAGATTCGGTCCTTGTGACTTTTCAAGTCGACTTTGCTATATCTGTTCAATCGTGGGAAATATTCTCACGATTTACTAATTTAAATGAATAAAATGAAATTCATCCAAAACAGTTTTCGAACGCAATATTGATGTTGAAATTGAGCTTAATCGAGCAGATAGAAAAAAAAATTATTCTATAGAATTAATCAAAATATGTAAATATAATAAAATATATGTATGTATGTATGTAGAAACAACCAACGCAAAATAAATAAGTAACAGTGCTATATGCGGCCATGCCAAATGTGATAAAACCCTTCACCATCATGTACTTAGGTATAATGACCACATCAAGACGTAGCCTAGATTTCAGACTTAATCTTACACGCGTTTTTTTTTTTTGTTATTGTCGACGCCATCTTTAATTTTGAACTTTTCAGTAGTTAACTATCAGGCCTTTAATTTTTACGATTTTCTTAATCAGGCTTTCAAGATCATGGAAAGTAAAGAAAAGACTTTATTTATTGTGCTGTCGTATTTAATAAGCAGAGACCTGTGCTAAACGGCTAAGCCGTCTAAGCCAAGCCGCAATAGTTTTTGTAAGCCGTCGCCGTTCATTGAATAATTTTATCGGGGCGACATCCAAATTTAAGCGCAGTTGCTAATTTTTTATAACAAATCATTGGCGGCGTCAAATAAGATCGGCTAAGGATTCTGCGGTGTTTTGTTTATCAAACAAAATTTAATTTATTTGTGATTTATTTACTTGATTCTGCCATTACAACATCTAAAATGTACTTTTCGCACAAACTGGCTATTATTTTGTTTTTTTCACTTGTTTTTGGCATTATGAAAGAAAATATTTATTTTTATAATTGTTCTACATCAGCTGATTTAAATTCAAAATAGCACACTTAATTATGAGGGGTTGTTCACAATAGTCTTAATTTTTCATGCTATTATTATAGGACATATGACTTTATGACACTACTGTGAATCCCCCAATTATTGCTTAAATAATATCACAGCTTCGTAAATGTAGACTCCAAAACACAAAACTTAAATTATATCACAGTTTTGTAAAGGTGGACAACACAACACAAAACTTAGTTAGTTTAAAAATAATAACATCACAGACTTTTCATTTGTTATCAAAATTTATTTGGTTAAGTAGAAACATTTTGTTTCGGATGCAATTGTATATTTTATAACTTTTTTTTAACAATTTCTAAGTTTCATTGGTCAAGCCAACAATTTGAGGGCGTTAAAGGGCGTAATATGTATTTTTAAAACCAGATTTGAAACAAATTTATTTTACGCCATTCTGTTGTGGCGCTTATCCTATTTTTTAATTTTTATTTAGTGTATTATATTAACCTAGTCACGCCCTTTTACTAGAAGTTGAAAAAAAATTAATTTCGTTTGTAAATTTTAGGGAAAACATCGAAGTATATGTATTTCGGTGCTGATATCTCGGTTAGTTTTAAACTGATTTATGAGTTTTTTTAACAAGTTTTCTAGAGTACGGTTTGCAATTTAGTGTCTCTAACATGTCCAATATGTGGCGGCATGGTGTTGTGGTTAAGGTGCTTGCCTATAAAACTAAGCACCGAAAGCAGCCCCATTATCCAAGGACCTGCTACAGCAGACGAATCATTTACTTAACTAAAATTACAACCGATTAACGAAAATTATACAAGAATAACGATTGACTGAATCTGACGGCAACAACCTTTGGCAAACGAAATCAACGATCATAGCGCAATGGAATGTAAAAAAAAACAACTGCCAAAAATCGTGTATTATGGAGATCCTTTGTGGAAGCCATATGCTCCTAAGAAGAGTAACGAAAAGAAAAATATGTCCAATTATTATTTAGGGGCTTGAAAAACTTGAAATATTTAAATATATTTTTCTAAATACTTATTGACTAATAGCCCTAGGAACCTATTATATATATATAAATAGTAACAGACATGTTACTGAAAAATTTCATGTTAGCCTAAAAGATTATAATTTTTAAAGCATAAATATAGTATTAATATTGCTCATATCTCAAAAACTTGCCAAATATTTTTGATACGACATAAAGCTCTGTGCAACATGTGGGGGTTTCTTAAAGCTTATATCAACCAAAACACGGACACTACTTAATTGATTCTCCAATTCATAAGGTTTCAAGTTATATATACTTTATGAGTTTGGAAATGAATATTGTAGAAATTACAAACGGAATGGGTGGGTAAAAGTAAAGGTTGTACAAATAAGGACATTAGCAGCAAAGTTATGTGGAAAAATCTAAGTTTTTTCAAGATACAAATTAGAGATCAGGTTCTCAAATCTCGCTCTTTAAAGTTGTGAAAAGAAAGCTTTTTTGAGACAAACCATATAGGGTCACCATACCTTTTACTGCGCAAAAACATTCAAACATTGTTTAAAAATTATTTTTAAGTATAAACATTTATTTTATTATTTTGCAAAGATGGAACTTGTTCACACATATTATTTAAAAATTTACTTTTTTTCATTAATGCGTTTGTTCAAAAAGCCAAAAATACAGCACAATAAAAAATACAACACGAGCTTCAAAAACAAAAGAGACAAAAAATACATGTATGTAATATATCTAATGTAAGCAGGACAACAAACAAAGCGAAAAACTAAAACGACAAAAAAATTTATTATATATTTTTTTCATGATGATGATCATGTTTCGATAAAAAATTCGGTATAACAAAATTTAAAAAAAAAATTAGTTTTTCCAAAAAAAATTCTTTAACGTTATTATATACTATTATATAGTTTACGCATAAATGTGGTGAAGTGTACTTCAGTTTCGACACAATACTGTTTTTTAGATTTGTAAATTTGGTTCAAATTGAATGTCCAAATATTATAAAATTATTTAATTAATAGTTTATATATTATCTTAATCAACATAAATATAATAATATTTATTTTTAGAAACACTAACATAAATAAGAATATTTGAAAGCACATACTTGAACACACTCGAAATTGATAAGATGTTGTTTTTATATATCAATGACTGTATGTACATATATGTACATTATTTTATTAATTTTTGTTTTTAATAATTGCATACAAGGACACTAACATATTTCTTAGCACTTCAATAGAGAAATAACTCAAAATTTGTGTATATGAACTACAAAACATTCTTCAATTACAATTGCTATGCTGTTTCTAAAATAATAAATTCCTGAGGAGTCACCACCGCTGACATAGCTACAAATGTTTTTAGGGGTGTTAAAAGCTGACAAAATCTTAAAGTGAGTTGAATTTATTTGTATACTTGCAGAACCCGACCCGAACCGCTCTGCTGGCCCCAACAATTTTTTTGCATTGTATTCATTACATATGATGGTATCGCTCACCCTCTCCCCCTTTCCAGTTCCAATTAGAAAAACAGAATGTCTTTGTACACCTAAGACGTCACGATGCATGGCTTGGTAACTTTTTAAGTGATAATAAAACATCACAATGTTGAATATGGAGGGCATTTTATTGATACTTGTATGGGAATATAAAGGAAAATCTAAATGCCATATTTCCAGAACCACTGGGCCGATTTCGTGCAAACTTCACATAAGCCATATGCACTGCTTAAAAAAATTCGAAAATTTTTTGTTGTGACATAAAAAAACCTTCCATCAATTTTTTTCTCAACATATTTTTTTGTATTTTATTTTTTTTTTTTTGTATGAAAATTTGGTCAAACAATTATAAATTTAATTTGGGCAATATAACTTTATCATTTTAGAGAATCTGTTTATAGTGTGTGTGTGTGTGTGTGTTTATTTATACACTGTGATTTTTGTGGTCGCTTTATATTATTACGAACATTCAAAAAGGCACTCGAAAACTAAAAACTAAATTGATAAGGGTAACCACGCCATCAATTTTATGCTTGCGAAAGTGTAAAATTGCCTAGATTTAATCAGGCTGGCGTAAACACAAGAAATATAAAACAAATTTACAAAAAAAAACAAAAAAACAAGTGCTTAATTTTCACTTGGCCTTTTAATAGTCGAAACTATTAATAGCTGTTGATAATACTTCGGATACTAGAGGTTATTTATTTCCGACAGGGAAATCAAAATTTGAGTATTAGTTTCTGACTCTATCAGGAATGACAATAATACTCGTTATATGGGGATACTTATCTCTGAAAATAGAGTAAAAATTTTTAAATTAGGGCTACAAGAGGTCACCAATTCCTGTACTGTTTACAACTTAGCAGGTAGTATATTCGGTTATGAAGCCTAACCAGACTCTTAATTCTAGGTCCACGAAAGTCAAGTAAGCCCAATCGAGGAGCTTCGGGGTTGTTTTATATTGTATTTAGTATCACTGGAGAGTCGTAAACTCGATGGGGAGTTTCTTTACATCTCGATTCCATTGACTTGTTCAATTATGTACGTGTTGGCATGACTGCATCTTTTTTAGCTAACAAATCAAATAAATTGATTTCTTACAGAACTTAGATTCTTGATAAACAGCAGTGCCTACAGCAAAAGTTACTACAAAATTGTTGTTTTATTTGAAAAATTTACACTTTCGTATGTAGAATCGGTAACGTGAACAACTTTAATAGTTCCATAATAAAATTGTCAAATAATTTATATACGAAGTGCAAATCATGGTTGGTGGTAACATTTACTTTTTTTTATTTGAAGTATGTATGGTATGGTTTTACCAAATTTTGTCTTTTTCATTATTAAAAAAACTAGGAAAAAAAATATGTAAAGTACGCATATTAGCTAAATGTTGCAACAGATTATTTTGTAATTTACAAAATTTTAATAATCGTAAAACTACATAACTACTTTGCTAACTTATTCTCTTCTATATTTCTTTTGAATGGTTGAAGGGGAGTGGCACCTCCCATGTAAGCCAAATATTAATAATCGAAAACATTGTTTAACGTTCCAATATGAAATAGTATTAAAATATATTAATAAGTACTTTTACATATAAACATAACGATAGAGATAACTGTAAAACTAGCTGTCATATTAATGAAATAGCAAATCACAATGCAAAAACTTACATTGTTCTGTTGTAAGTTTACAAGTCGTTGAGATTTATTTAAAAAATATGCGCTCTGGTCGCTAAACTTATAGACCACTTCATTAAATTCGCGATGCGCATAATCGCCTAGCTGATCGGTAAAATGAAAAATTGTGAGTTTCATATATCTCATTTACCTTTTGGAACATGAACCTCTTCGACGCCAGAGTAAAGAGGACATGGTGAAGTCTCCGATAGGTTACTATTTTGGACGTATTAGGATATGTGCGTGGATATCCGACAGGACCAATATGGCGTGGAGGGACAGAAGAGACTGCCGAGTGTCAAGGGTTTTATGACCCAACTTTAACTTAGCGGACTCTACGGTACTTCTGGGCCTGAATAGGGTATGTCTATTGGGGTTTTAACCTGGCACTGTCCTGTGAGAGCTAGGATTAGTAGATGGGATCGCGGCACTCCGGATTATTGTAGGATGTGTAAGGATGAGGAGGAGCTAGAAACTGTGGAACACATTGTCTGTCACTGCCCAAGGTTATTAGGTAGACGATTCCACGATGACTTGTGTGATATTTCGAAGTGCAAACTGGGGAATTTTATCGGACTCATCATGGGGGTCGGGTGGCTGGTGAACATGCAATAGGGCTTTCTTCTATTATATTTCCTACTAACTATCTCTTATTTTAATTTATTATATCTTTGGCAACCCTTTCTCTCTTTCTAAACGATTTTCTATCTTTATTATAGAAAGGGAAACACAATGGTTGTGGTAACCATAATCGATGAGCAACATACTATAATTGAATTGTATGATTATGGTTAAAAATAATTATGGTTACTGTTATCATTATTATGTTTAATTTAAGTATCATTCAATAATCATATACATATATGACTACAATTTAAATCGACAATCTTTGCTTTTTTACGGAAAATTATTGTCTTTTGCTGTAACATACACGTATTGATTATACTTACCAATTTAATTGCAATTATTATACCAATATTATTATACATTTTCTCGTTTATTTTTAAAATTTTCTTTAATTTTTCAACATTTTTGTTCATTTTTTTGAAATCTCAAACTTTTAAAATAATAAAAATTTATTCAGCAAGAAGAAGAACAGTTGAAATCAAATTATTATTAAAAAAATCATAGCTTGATTAATTTGTAATCATGCTGTTGTCTCACTTATTATTTAATGATTATATTAAATTTTAATGTGAACCATTTTTTATTCTGGCTTAAGTTCATTTGTTTCCTTATTTAATTTTATAATTCAAATCAAATTAAATAGTAACCATTTTGGGAATATTCCCTCCAAAAATTATTTCCGATATTAGCCGAGTGGAATGCATTTTCGAAATCAGCTACGATTTCATCATTAGCACTCTTTATCGGTATACTACTATGTAACTTAAAATTCCTATTTATGTTACAATTGAATGAAATTTGAATTAGTGAATCTTATTATTATTTTCCATATTTTGTTGAATATTTAATTTCACCTATCAAATGACAATTCATAATTCAACATGTTAATACTCTTCCATATTCGTAATACATTTTCGTAATTTCAATTCAATTTCAATTTATTTATTTATTACAATAATAGTAACCTAGCCTATGGGTCATAATTATTTACAAACCTTTTCTATTAAAGAATAACTACTTAGAAATTTAATTTAAATAAATAATTATTTTTGGAAATGGTTCACATTAAAATTTAATATATGGGGGAAAGTTCGAATAAAATATAAATGGAAAATTTAATGATTATTTTTAATTTATAATGCTTTTGAATATAATGTTATTTTTGTTGTCATAATTTTTTTTAATCATACTATTTTTAAATGATAACCATTTTGAAATTTTTACGAAAAGTAAACATAAAATTATACAATTCAAACAAATGCTTGAATATCGTGAAAAAATATATGATGAAATGAAACAAAAATAACTATTTCTTGTTTTCAATAACCAAATATTGTTTTAGAAAAAATAATATGACCGTCGTGATCATGTCGTAACAATGGTTTTTCTTTGCGTGTACCGTGCGTATCACCACTGTAGATGCACATGTAATAGAGATCTCAAATTTATGGATAAATTCTCAACAAGTTGGTCGCTGCTGTTGGAAACTTTTTAATAAAGCTCTTGACCTTTATCCATATAACATCCTACTAGTGAAACAATTAAAGCCAAAGGAACATCAATTGAGTCGGTGAATGGCCTTAGAATCAACTGGAAGTTTAAGCAGATTTTTATCATCAAATCATCGTTAGCAATAAGGCTCATTCCAGAGCTAACGGGTATTAATGAAGCAGAATTGTCATTTTAAAAGAGAACACGGTCTTTAAAAGTATCTTTAGACTACATTAAATCCCGAAAAATTACTGTTTTGTGGTGTTTACAGGTCAAAGGCTCTTTTTGTCTTTCAGTACAAAATCGGTTCCAACATTAGCCTGAATAGGGAACACTACAGGCAAATGATTCGTGATTTTTTTATTTTTCATATTATCGCAAATGATTTAGATGAGAAATATTTTCAAGAAAACGATGCAACATGCCGTACAGCACGTGAAATCATCACCTTATTTATTAAGTCAAACTTTTTGTTACTGAAATATCTCAAAAAATGAACCTGTGGACTTGCTACGTCCCTCGTATAATTTTACATCTTTGGACAAATTTTTGGAGGTACGTTAAATCTCCGGTCTTTGCTAATAAATCAGCAATGATTGATTATTTAAAAGCCAACATTCTATACACTATTAAATAAAGAAGAATGGGTGTGCTCGAAAAAGTAATGCAAAATTGGACTGCCACGATGTAATAAATAAGACACAGTTACGGAGACCATATGCCAGAATTTATTTTTAATTATTAAATGCGATGAAATTTGAGAGATGATTAAGCAGTAATTTTGATCGCTCTATTCAATCTGATGTGTTCTATTTATGTATCTAAAAACATTCAACATATAACCTGGCAGAAGTTACGACTTTTCTAAATGTTGTGCACCACCACGACCCTGTATAAGTATATAAAATTTCGACTCGTCTAGTTAGTTAGTTTTTAATTGTAGTATTTGTAAATATCTTACACAAGTACAACACAAACAAACACTTGAGATGTTGTAATGTTGGGATTACAACAATAGTATACCTCTACAATACTGTACATGCTTAACCGATGTGTTGATATTTTTTAAAATACAGTGCGTAAAAAAATTATGATGGACTTAAGAAAATTTCAAATTTGGTGAGAATTGCATAGTTATACATTTACACAACCAAAATAAGGCCGACTTCCTAAACGCAAGTTGCAATGCATATTTACAATGCATACACTTCTTAAACGCATATGAAAACTTTCTAGCAATGTCCAATGTTCCTAATCGTTTGGCAACTAAGTCAACTAAGTATCAGCTGTCAAAATCGCGCATCATTTTTATTTTGTATGCAAACATTTGAGCTGCAATGGCTGAGTTAGTATTTTCTTTGTTTATTTTTAATAAATTATTTATAATTGATAGAGTTTATTTAAATCACAGACTAATAATTTAAATAATTAAACACTTTATATTGCAGAGACAAAAAGTGGATCCATGAGCGTTCCTAAATGCCGATAAAATGCAAAAAATCTCTGCAACGCAAGGTTGCACTTAAGACATGTTTAGCATTGCATAAGCATTTTTTTAAATTATGAATTGCAACTTGCGTTTAGGAAGTCGGCCTAACTTTTATTGATTAAATTTGATTGAAAATCTTTGTGCTTTGAAAATCTTTGAGCTTACTTTTTCATGTCACTGCACTTTGAAACTCTCTAACCAATACCCATCTATGCTATTGATACAAAAATACGGTCCTAATTATATAAATATTATTAATTATACTAAAAATTTTATATAAAAATTATATTGATGGCCTGGTGTAGTGATTAAATGGCAAAACCTTTAAAAACAAAATTTTTGATTGTGTTGGAGTTCTTAAGTAATAACAGATGGCACTCTCCATCATATTCTATAACTTTTAGTTTATCATCAGATAAATGTTGTAAATTTATATTCAAAATGTTGTGACAATAATTAAAATAAGAGTCAAAAAACGCTCATTTGATGTTATTTTTAAATGATCACGACATTGTAAATTAAGTAAACTTGTATGTTGTATTGATGTTGGCATACCTTCATCAACGTCGGTACAGCGTCGTAACGTTGTCTTTTTCTGCCTGGTAAGTTTTAAATAAAAAACTGATTCTGTGTAAAATATTGTAATTAATATTTCTTTAAAAAGATTCTTGTTGTAATTGTACAGCTAATCAAATTCTTATTTAAATGAAGAAATAAAATATTGTTTAAGATTTAAAAATTAATTGAAAAGTTAATAAAATTAAAGCATTTATTCAAAATTACAATAATAAAGTTTTTCAAATTTCGATAGCTAAAGGTTTTAAAAAACAAATTTAATTTTTGTTAAGCAAAGTCTTAAATGCATGTTATAAAAACTTCTTCTTCTCAAAAGATGAATACACTTTTCCATGTCCCAACAAGGTCCTTAATAAAATTTTGGCAAAAATATATTATAAAAATTTATCTGTGGAAATTACGTTTTTTTACGATTTTTAACGATTTTAAATTTATTTTATAAAAATCTGTTTAGTTCTCTGTAAATTTCAAGTTTTACATAAACCTAAATAGTAATTCAGAATTTCTATAGCAGAAGACTTATTTAATAAAAGAATAAATAAAATTGTAATAAATGTAAAAATTCTAAAACACAAAGAGATTAAAAATGTTTAAGCAAGAAAACTGACATGTTATCCACAAATGGCCTTTGTAGCAAGAGATAGATGATTTAAAAGTTTATTTATTTTAACATATTAAAATCAAAAGTGTCTTTAACAAGAAACATTAAATTCCACACTACACAAACCAAAGTTCTTGACTTAATATTTTAAGATGAATTTTCCAATACTATATCTTTTATTATTATTATTATTATTATTATTATTATTATTATTATTATTATTATTATTATTATTATTATCATTATTATTATTATTATTATTATTATTATTATTATTATTATTATTATTATTATCATCAATTCAATCAATTCTCAGAAGGAGGTAGGTTTTTAGTGGTGTCACCACATACCGGATGTGACGACATCTGATGATCCGAAGGGATTTTCCTACCTCACCACAAAAAAAAAAAAAAAAAAAAAAAAAAAAAAAAATTATTTTTGTTATTTTAACTTTTAGTTTCGGTTTCCTTGTCATTCTTTTTTTTTATTTTATAAGTGTATATTTCTTATTCAGCAAAAGTGCAACTCATGTAAAATCAATTTCATTAAATGGTCAGTAGAACAAAAACCAAGCTTGACAGTAAAAAATAAATATTTAGATTTAACAAACATATGCTTTTTTATTACAACTATGTGGACAAACATATTCGCACATTCATTATACCCTTCACACAGTGAAAAAGGGTATATATAGGTGTGAAATTTCTACAATTTTCATTTCCGACCCCATAAAGAATATATTTTCTGAAAGCTTGTGAATAGGGGAGCCGATTTAGCTCTGTCAGTCTGTCCGTCTGTCCGTGTGTATGTTGAAATCAACTTTTTAAAGCCCCCCGAAATCGCTTGGACCCGGGTGAGGCATTAAAATATCAGAAATATTCGGGAGTAGATCGGTATTGAAAATCAGAAATATCGGCTTATAAACAACTGAGATATGAGCAAAAACCCACGACCACCTCAATTTTTTTTTTTCACAAAAACAACATTACAACAACAACATACATACATACAAACGTGTATATTGGTTAAAGTAAACGTGGGATCGAATCCCAGCTGAGCCAAAAAAAAATTTTTTTTATTTTTTTATTTTTTTTTTAATTTTTTTTTATTTTTTATTTTTTATTTAATATATTATTTATATTTTTATTAATTTTTTTAAAATTTTTTTTTTAATTTTTTTTTTGTTTTATATTTATTATTTATATTTTAATTATTTTTTTTTAAATTTTTTTTTCATGTTTTTTTGTAAATTTTTTTTTAAATTTTTTTTTTAAATTTTTTTTTTTTATTTTTTTTTTAACCTACATACGTTAATTTTTAATTTTACAATGGGATGTTTTTATATATGTATGTTTTTTATATTTATGTACGTATTTCATATAAGATGAATGGTGATACAAACTACTGTTATTGCATGACTACACGTTGTGAAGGCTATATAAGATTCGGCATGGCCGAATATAGCACTCATATTTGTTTTTAAATACATTCATACGTGTGATACGACTCCAATCTTAATGCATGAACTGAACAAACACATGCATTCAGTCAGGACATGTTCATATGCTTGCGAGTTTAATATTTATCCAACTACAGTGGTGGTCAGCTATTTAGGGACAATAAAAAAGTTTAAACACAAATTAAACCGCTCATTGAAAGTTACATTTATTTATGAAAATAAAGGCTAAATAAAAAATGTTGTGGGCATGGACATGGAGATTTTCATAGAAAAAAATTTATTTATGTAAAACAATATTTAAAATTATTTCTCAAATTTAACTTAAATAATTTAAGGTCATTCATTAAATTAATATTTTGTGGCAACTCCTTTAGATTTTATTACTGCATTGCATTATCTGGAAGACTTTTAACTAAATCGCGTTATCTTCCGATGGAAATAATTTTCAATATTGTCTGCAACTTACGAGTGAGTTAATCAGCACTTTTGTGGGTTTTCTTTTTAAGTACCCTTTAAACATATACCCAAAGATTTTCGGTTACGTTTAAGTCAGGACTCTGTATAGAACAATCAAAATCATTAATATTTTTCGAAGACAATCAATCCTTTACCCTTCTAGCAGTATGTTTCGGATCATCATCCTGCATAACAAAATAATATTCGTTCATCTTAATAGGGCTTCAGTGTGTTAGACAAACATAATTTTGTACAGATTTTGATCCATATAATAGGATACACAACACAGCTATTTCACAATTTATTTGTCTGGAACTCAAAAAGGGACTAGCTTTGCTTATTTGACAAATTAAACAATCATCACGTGGAGATTGTTTTTTTTTTTTGTCGCAGCTTTCTGGTTTGCAATGTACAGTGATTTCCCTTATAGGGACAAGCGATCAAAAGTCTATAACTTCAAGACTAAAAAATACCTAGAGTCTTCATAGCATGCCAAAAGAACAAGAAGTTTGCAAATTTTTAGGAAAAAATATTAACAACTGTAGCCACAGTATCCATTTGATTTTTAAAGGGTTAATTTCCTTAAAGATTTGTTTTAGGAACTTTTGTTTAAAGTATTTTAATATTAAAACTCGTCTGTTTTAAACAATTTTGTTTTCTATTTTAATTTATTCGAAAATAGTTGGGCCCGGTCCGCGTGGCTGGCCCAAAATTTTCTTTTATTTTGCATTGCCTCTCGAAGAAAATCTAAATCAGTCATCAGCATGGATATTAAGTTTGGTCTAAATCGGTGCGGTAGTTCTTGAGTTACGGTGCAAAAACACAACAACAAATAATTCCGCCATCTGTAGGACGAACTTCAAACTACACTGAAACACTCCTCACGGCCCATAGAGCATGCATATAAGATAAATCCGTGTAGTAGTTTTTGAGTTTATCGATCACGAACATACACGTAATTTTTATATATGTAGAGATAGAGACATACACCGAAAATAAGACTAAATTAAAAGGTAATACAAAGTTATATAATGTAATATAAGGTATTATTAAGTAATAAAAGGTAATAAGGAAAAAAAAGATATTAACAAAAAAATAAACCACCAGATTTTGGCCTAACTACCAAAAGCCTATTTCGGCCCGAAATAGTTGTTGACTAAATTGCTTTCTCCTCAAAACACTTTACTTTTGGATCTTAATTCTTTTAAACTTTTTTTAAATCTAATTTGTACGATAAGTGAACGAAGTACTAAAAAAATCGTATGTTGACATATAATGGTGACAGTCCGAATTCGTAACGAGCTTCATCTACTTTTTTCTTGGCACATTTTGAATGTTATGTATTTCTGTAGATTAGGCACCACATAGGCGACATGTTGCAGATGAAATTTCCGTAAGAGCGTAACAAACTTTGCATTCAACTATGGTCAGTTTTATGTCATTCTTTATACCTAATTTTTGTTTTGTTTTATTTATTCGTTGTTTAATTTTCTTCAAGGATTTTTCATACAAAGCTTGCCATTCCATTTATAACGACTTTTTAACCCTTTCTACCCGGATGGTACATATGTGTACCACTTAAAGTTTAAACATCTCTAAAAGCTTCAAATGTAATGTTGCTTGGTTGTGAAAAGTACCATATAGTCTTTAAGTTCTCTTGAATACATTCCAGTATGTGTCGTTATGTTTTTTTGTCTTTTGTATTTACGATACCGTTTTTTGTGACTTGCAACGCAACTATAGTGAAGTGTAAATTGGTTTTTGCATAATATTGTGCGTGAAATTGCAGAAAATATTCAAAATAAAGAAGAATTTAAATTTTTGCGGCAGGTAAATATTTATAAATAAACGTTTGTTTTATGCTACCTATATGTACCATATGTACCATTCGTATGGTATGGTGGTACACATATGTACCAGTCGTCCGATGAGTATGATATCCTGTCTTGAGGAAACTATTTTATTTTCCTACAAAATGAATCCCGAAGATATTCGAAAAGTTTTGGAAGATGAAGCTGATAGTACTAGCGATTTAGAAGATTTTTATGTTGGAAGCTCTGAAGAAGTTGTACCAAATTATGTACCTGGTTTCAGCGACAACGAAGATTCACCAGACGACGAAAGCTCTGTTGCAAGTGATGCCTTTAGCGAAAAAGCCCCCCATAACAGTTTTCCAATTTTTTTTTTACCAATAAGTTATAAATGGCTTAAATCACCTGCTGATATCAAAAATTTTATTTTAGCATTGCTATTCGATTGTCGGGTCGAAAGGGTTGAAACTTTTTCAAAATTGCTCGGGTCGAATTTTTCCTCCATAATTTGAAATACTCAAATAACAAAAATATTAAACACTGACCACCACTAGAATCGTTTAAGTGTACTTATTATTATGACTTACAATATTAACGTATTATACACATACACATGTATAAATATGTACATTTTATAGCCATTTTATTTTGTGCCTCATAAAAAAAAAATGAGAACAATTTGCGTCTATGCGTTCTATTTCCAGTTTTTTAAAATTGGATTTTTTTCAAATGCAGCTTTTCATTAGTAAATATACTAAATACACATATGGCCATGCATGTTAATATTTTATTTGGGAAAAGAAAAACAAAAGGAAATTACAAGTTACAGTTGAAATATTTTTCGTCCGTTTTTAATTTCGCTCTAAAAGTTGACCCATATTAGTTTACATGTAAAGGCAGCAGCAACAAACAAACACAAATAAAAGTTTCATAGTATATAAACATGAATACATGGTAGCCCAAAGTAAATATGAATTTTCATTACTTTTAAAATTACCTTCTAGGTCTAAGTATATAATTGGTGTATGCACTAAAAGTGTCGTATTGTCATAATGTCATACTTTTGCAAAAATTTTAAAGTTAATTAAAAGTTTTTTTACAGCTTATCGTAACAATTATAATATTTTTTTCAAAATTTTTAAAAAATATAACATTATGATAAGACGACAATTAGGATGGATACATTGTGAATTCAACAAACATTTTTGCTTATTAGAATATAATATTTGGCTTTTTTATAAGCGTAATAGACGAACAGCCTGTTGACTAACAAACTTCGTTAAAAGATTGTAAACAGTTGTTTGCCTCAGGTTAAATGCTTTGTACTCAAATTACCTAAAATAATAGATGTTTTGAATAGCTGTTGGTAATTTAATTTTGGAAAAAACAATGTTCTGCCTTAAGTGTATAATTGGTAAGTAATTCAATACCTTTTAAAGTAATAAGTAAAATAAAAAAAATTAATTCAATCAATGTCTTTTCAAATATTCCCTCATATAGATTTTATACCCTTCACCTATGGTGCCAAGGGCATGTATTTTGTCATTCCGTTTGTAATTTCTACAATATTGATATATGAATGGTGTCGATTAAGCAATTTCTGTCTGTTTGTGTGTTAATTAAAATCAACTTTTAGAAGCCCCCACATGTTGCACAAATCTATATGTGTTATCAATATTTTGGAAATATCCGAGAATGACTTGCTATTGAAAACCTTCAAAATTGCCTTAAAACTTTTTGAGTTATGAGCAAGCAAACATGACTGCCTCTATATTTTTTCCCACATTTCTTCCACAAAAATTAACATTTTTAACCCTATGACAATTAATAAACACTTTTTTACTTTTGCCCAAATTTTAAGTATCAATGGTCAATGGAAATCGCTTAAGGAGGATGATCCTAAGCTTTTTGTGGCAGAAAATTTATGAATATATCATATCACCAGGATCATGTGATTTGACACCTATGGAATATTTTTATATTGTGTCTAGCAATAATCCTACAACAGTTCAAGAGTTTAAAAATAATAAAATCGAACAAATATCAACTAATGTCAACAGCAAGGCATATCAATTCATCAGGTAATTGCAGTTCGGAGAGAATTGTTTTTTTTATATTTTTTATATTTGAAGTTTGACATTTGAAATAAATGAGAGTTGAGAGAAATCTGTTTTTTATCTAGAGAATTTGACAGCTGATATTTAAAAAAAGTGAAGAAAAAAATAATTAGCTGACGAAACAAGACTACCTGATAAATAAATGTGCCTTGTTCAACAGTTTATTGAAAAAAAGGGACTGCCGATGGGTCTGACTTGACCGACATAACTTTTCGTTTTTTACCGAAACCTATTTGAAATTAGAAAAAAGTATTTTTCAAGAAAACTACTTTTTTATTATAATAAAAATGATACCTCAAATTCGCACAAAAAAAAACATGATTATAACATGATCACGACGATCAGATTATAGTTTCTATAACAATATTTGGTTATCGAAAACAAATAATACTTATTTTAATATTGTTTTATCATATATTTTGTCACAATAATCAAATGCTTGTTTAAATTTAATCATTCAATGTTTACTTTTCATAAAAACTTTGATGTGATTGTCCTTTAAAAATAATATAATTAACAATATTATGATGACAAAAATAGTATGATGTCTTCGCAAAAATAATATTAAATTCAAAAGTATTTAAAATTGCAAATAACTAGATGAAACAACAGTACTTATTATCATGCTATAATTTTGTAAAATAAAATTTTGTTTTCAAATGTGCTTCTTCTTCTTCTTCTTGCTAAATAAATTTATTGTTTTAAAAGTTTGACACGTGCAAAAAGTATAAAAAAATTTTATATTTAAATAATAAATAAACGATAATGTAAAAAAATCTATAAAAAATGTGTTTATTAAGGAAAGTACCTATACAATCCATAAAACAAATAGCAAAAAACAATAATTAGCTTTAGGAAAGAGCAAAAATTTTCTATATGATTTGTAATTATAATATTATAAATAATTGCATGGTACTTCAAGTAATCATAATAATGATAACTGACAACTGTTATATGTTTAAACCACCATCATACAATTAAATCATAGCATGTTACTACGAGATTATGATTACCATAACCATATTTTTTCTTTGCGTAAAGTAATTGAAAAGTATATTTTTTAATAATAGCATAATAATAGCTTCTGCTGGGTATTTGAAAAACAAAATATTAATATTTTTTCTTATTTAATTAAAATTTGCAATGATATTTAAATTATTTAGTTATAAACCGAATTTCTTTTTAATTCACTGCATTGCTTATATAAGTTTAAAAAAATGAATAGCAAATATTTTATATAACTTACACTTTAAAACAATATACCACCAGCAAATGTAATGATTCCAAAAAATATCTAACAACGGGGGGAAAAACAACACGACAGCGAAAAAAATCTACACATTAATATAAATATGATGATAAATTTGTGGAAAATTAAAGCATATTCATAGTTTCCACTCTTGTAAACACGAACACAAACACATTTAATTTCCACTTACACTTGTAATATAAAACGGCTGCTATCGGAGGCATCTAAGCTCACATAGTTGCAACAGCAGTTATTCTTCCAGCTTAATGTTGCATTCGCACTACGCAATGATATATTACCCCACCACTATTTAACCCATTAAAAGGTGCGAAAATGACTTAAATTGATATTAAGAAGAGCAGGCAAATATTAGTGATCCTGTTCTAATGTCATATACAATTAAAAAAAATTTTTTCTAATTTTCTTAAAAATTTTAGAAAACTTTCAAACCTAAATTATAATAAATCATTTTTTTATGTATTTAGTAAAAAAATTGATTAAATTTTTTATTTTAAATTAAATAGGCTTCTCTCTTCTTCTTGTCAACCAACTTTAGGAAATTCTTAAAAGGTATTTTCTTAGATCGGTGCAGTACACATACGAAAAAATATACAGAAGAGCGTGATGTGTGTAATTTTTTTTGTTTTTGTAATAATTTATAATGTAAAGAAATAAAAAAAATTTTCTTTTTAAAAAAAATTGTCTCTCTTAAAACAGAAATTATGAATTATGTAAATAGTGTTGTAGCTTTTAGAACTGACTGAAAATTTATAAATCAGTTGTGGAGTCAGAACTTAACGTCAAGTTTTTTGCCCAACTTATTAAATTTGACATTTCTTTGTTTCTGTGTTTGACAAATTCAGCCATTGCATTAAAATTGTTAAAGCCTTTTACGAAAATGGTCGTTCAAATCAACATGCATTTCGTGCACTTCGTGATATTTTTGGTCACCATAGTCGACCGAATGTCTCCACGATTGGGAGTATTATGCGCAAAATTCAGCAAACCGGGTCTGTACGAAATTTAAAAACATCTGCACATGCTTGCCCAGTTCTATCTGCGGAAAACATTGTATGTAGTTGATCGTGACAGAAGTAAATGTTAACTTTACAAATAAAATCATTCGATTGCAATCGATAAATTAAGTACTGTTAACCTCTAATGGGTTAATACATGCAACGGCAACAGTAGCAGTTGTGGTTTTTTATGACCTGCATTTAGTTCTATTTTGTTTTTTTTGTGCCTTATAAAATTCAAGAAATATTTATGGTTGTAGTAGTTGAAAAAATCGTTTTTATGCGAGCGTATAACAACAACATGAGGATTTAGGAGTATATCCTAGAACTAACACTTAAAAAACAATTTACAAGTATAAAAAATGACTTTGACTCATTAAAATATGAGTGATGATATTAACAAAAAAAAATCATGCACATTAAAAGAACAATGCGGATTTTAAGATAAAAAATTTTAATAAATTGTTTTAAAAATTGTTGAAATATTCATGAAAATTAAAAGAAGATTTAAATGTTGTTTTTCAAGAAGAATTAAAAAACAATACATTGATATTAATCAAGATAAAAAATTCAGAATTCAGAAAAACTTAAATTCATGTTTTCCGCCACTACAAAATGGCGGACAATAAATTTATATATTTATGGGTCGTATCTGGTATTTTAAAATGTAACTTCTTGACACCCCTCAATATTGGTATCAAATGAACAGTAGAAGACAGTAAATTATTAAAAATTTAAAATTCAAGATGGCGTCTAAAACAAAATGTCGTAACAATTTTCTTTAACCCCATCAAAAAATATGGGTATCAAGTAAAAGGTCTTGACTAGTAGAATACAGTTAACTATGTAAAAATTCAAAATCAAGGATGGCATCGGAAATAATAAAGAAAAATGGCGTATAACATAAAAAATAGGTTAAGCTACGATGTGGGATTATACCTATGTACATAATGGTGAAGGGTATTATCAGATTCGGAACGGCCGAATATAGCAGTCTTACTTGCTTCTAGCATAACTCAGAACAATTATTATATAATTTTAAAAAGTTTTGGGAAACACTGATAACAGGTAGAATATTATAATTTATTATTTTTTCCTATTTTGTTTACCCAAATCATTGGATTGTCTACAAAATCATTACGTCTTCTAGCTTCTTTATTTAAAGAACAAATTTTATATCACGAAACACAAACTTATACGGCAATCTTAACTTATTGCTCTATTTTTTCTATAAGAAATACAATTTTGTAGTTTGCAAACATGTTATTGTATATTTCATAATTAAAGCAAAATATGTACTAGAAAATAATGTTTTACTATAATAAAATATTATGTTTTTTACAAAACTGACATAAATGCAATTGCATAATGGTTTATCATTCAATGTTTATTTGTCTAATCCTTTTTACATCTCATTCTAGTCTTGTTTTAAATTTATTTTTATTTTTTTTTTTTTTTTTTTTATTATTTTATTTGTACCATCATTTGCATATGAATTTGTATTCATGCATTTATGTTTCTATTCCTTTGAGGCTACGAATATGAATGATGTTGATGTTACACTTTTTAAATATATGTATATCGTTGGTCAGAAGTAGAAAGGCTCTAACTTAAATAATTGTAATTTTACGGGAGAAGGTTAAAACGTAACAGAAACTGTATTGTCATGATGTAATTTCTTTAGTAAAATTGCTTATAAAACATGTTTAATAGTTTTTTAAGCTAAAGGTCCTTTTAATAATAAAAAAAATGTTTATGTTATTTTCAATTTTGTTAATCAAACTATAAATTTATTTAAAAAATAACAAATATCAAGACACAAATCCAACAAAAAACTAATATCTAATAAAAAACGTGTATCCTGATGATGCTACACAAAGAAGTAGCGAAATATTGATCAAATAATATAAAACAAAACAAAAAAATTTGTTATTATTAAAAGGACCTTAAGCTTAAAAAACTATTAAACATATATTATTATAAAAGGTCAAAGAAACCAATAATTATTGCTTATAAAACTGTTTTTTTATATTATTGCGTTAAATTTTTGTATGAAGTGTATTTGCGTGAAATGTATTGGATTCACTGAAAAACTCTATTTTACAAAAAATTCGGGTTAGGGCCTTTCTAAATGTGACTAGCAATATATATATATGTATGTAAAAAAGTACTTTTGTAAATATATATACATACACGTATCTTATAAAAAAAATTTGATCTTTTCGGCATAAAATTGTTCCAGCCATAAAGTCATACATAAATTACTTAAATATTTAAAGGTAAATATGAAAGAGAAAAACAAACAAAAACTAACAAATAAGATTGCAAACACTAATTGTGTTTAAGAGGAATACAATATTAGACTGAATTAAAAATACGAATTTAACGAATAATTTTTTGTATTCTAAGTTTGATAAAACTAGCGACAAGCGTATTGCAAAACTAAGTAAAAGGTATATATGGAATGAAGCCTTGTGTACCAGCTGATGTTAAGAATGTTAAAAAAGAGTATTTTAAATTATTACAACTTTAATAAATAGTTTGTAAAAACTATGAAGTCTTAAGCCTGTAGTACACGAAATGCAAAAAGCCACATAGGCATGTGGCTGTTACGTAATTTTGAAGTCATTATAAAGCATGAATGTATCAATGTGTTGCAGACCCACATGTACATATGGCTTCATACATTTCGTGTACTATAGGCTTTAGTAAAAAAAATCGAAATTAAAGTCATCATTTTAAACACATCGAAGTATTGACTTTAGACCCCATAAAGTATATATTTTTCTGAATCATTCCTAAACGATCTAGCGATATTTGACCATCTCTATGTTATAACACAGTATAAGACAGAAAAACCAAAACTTGGCAACACTTTTCATACACAAAAGAAAAAAACGATTTTGTGTGATGGTTCAAATTAGAGTTGTCAAAACCGGTTTTCAAATAAAGTTTTTAACCCAGTTTTTTTTTAATTTGACGGTTTTTGAATTATTCCAGAAACCGGTTCTTATGTCTTGGCGATAGAAACAACTTTTGATAACAATTTTTAAATTATTTTTAGAAATTACTTTAGCCTCCATATACTCGAGAATTATCCAACTTTTCCATCATAATGTGTACAGGAGTATTTTGTTTCTATACCCGATAAAGTATACATTTTCCGAATATCGAAGTCGATTGAAAATGTCCGACAGTCTTTGTGTTGATTTAAATTAACTTTTAGAAGCCCCCACATATTGCACAGACCTGTATGTGGTTAAATTTTTTGGAAATATTTGGGAATTAATTTTTATAGAAATCCAACACAGTCGCCTTAAAATTTTTTGAAATATAAGCAAATAAACATAGCAGTCTTCGTTTTTTTTTTAATATTTTTACCATAAAACTTAAATTATTTCTCCCAAGTTTCTTATCATTTCTAAATATGAGATGCTTCTAGGGACTAATCAGCAAAGTTATAAGAAAAATTATTTGAAAAAAATATTTTTTTTTTAATTTCTGTTATACACATTCCAGAGAGTGTTTATGGGTAATAAAATGTGGGCGGAGCTACGCCCATACAAAATAAATATTAATTTTCCGGCTACTTGCACTTGACTGATTTTTATTATACAATTTCGTGATTAGAAAAGTGGGCAGTGCCACGCCCATAAAAATAAGTTATAATTTTGAGGTACTTGCACTGGACCTATTTTTTTGAAACTCTGCACACATATTGAGCTGTTATGACTATACAGTTTTATGATTAGAAAAATGGGCAGTGTCACCCCCCCCATTAAAAATAAGTTAATATCTTCAGCTATTTCGGCGCATTCCAACGGTTCCCACCGATTTGCCTTTCAACTTTAAGCGACTACAGTTTCCAGTTCGCCTTGCTTTCGCTACGATCATCAACAAAGCACAAGGACCATCTCTGAGTGTTACAGGATTGAATTTGGAAAATCCATGCTTTTTACATGGCCAGCTGTTGGTTGGTTGGTTGGTTATCGTGGTAGTTCGCTGCACGCCAACAGTCAAGTAGAGTCTGTATGACTCCGTTTTGACAGGACCACATCACTCGTCAGCTTCTAGTGTATCTCAGAATAAAATCCAAGAGTAAGGGTACTAGATCCACCCCGTGGCCCTGAGATATCTCAGTAGATAATTCAGTCCAACTTCAGATATCGCAGAGAGGCCATCTAGTATATGTTCGCCCAGAAATCTGTGTCTCTTAGCCGCCAGTGCAGGACATTCGCAGAGAAAGTGGAAAACCGATTCCTCCTTCTCTCTATCCAGACAACTGCGACAATGGTCGTTCGATGGGAGTCCGAGCCGACTTGCATGTTTGCCTAACATCCAGTGACCCGTCAATACCGCCAGCAACCTCGATATGTCCCTCCGACTCCGACTGGTAAGTTGCAATGTACGTCGTGCATCAAAAGAGGGCCACGTAAGCCGTGCCACCTTACACGTGCTCAGCCCACGCCACCTGTTATCAGCCTTCCGGAGAAAGTGTCTGGAGATTCTGCTCTTAATAGTCCCCAACGGGATTGCAACTGCAATTGCATTAGAGATATCCAGAGCAGATCCTCCCCTGGCTAGCTCATCAGCACGCTCGTTACCATAGTGGCCCTTATGCGCAGGAATCCAAACTAGAGTAACGTCAGCCCGCTGACCAAGCCTTGACAGTTCCTTTCTACATTGGCCAACTAATTTAGACGTAATAATGTATGACCTGAGTGACAAGAGTGCCGCCTGACTGTCGACAAATATTCCAATGCTCCCGTGGATATTCCCGTCATTCATTATCCTACATGCTTCCCTGATAGCGAGTACTTCCGCCTGAAAAACGCTGCAATCATCCGGAAGACGGAAGGAGAGTTCAATCTCCGGTCCATCAGAGAAGACACCAGATCCAACACCACATTCCATCCTCGAACCGTCAGTATAGATCCTGGTGTCAAAACTCCCCAAAAGGCGACCCCCATTCCACTCTCTCCTGGAGGGAATAAGAACCCTGAACGCCCCATCAAAATCCATGTAGGGCGTAATGTAGTCAGAGGGTTGATTCACGCTCGAAGGCAGCGTGGCCAATATACTCGCATGGCCATACGTCCTCGACCTCCAACATCCAGTCGCATTAAGCCTCACCGCACTACTTGCGGATGTGGCCAATATATGAATATCTATGGGAACGAGATGCAACATAGTGTTCAGCGCCTCCGAAGGACTAGTTCGCATCGCTCCCGTTATCCCAATGCACGCCGATCTCTGTACTCTATACAACTGGTCCACAACATACTTACGCCCTGTTGCAGTCCACCATACCAGAGATCCATAAGTGAGAATTGGACGTACTATGGCCGTATACATCCATTTAATCATGTTGGGGGTAAGTCCCCATTTCCTACCAAACATCCCACGACACGTGTAGTAGGCCACCGTAGCCTTCTTCACCCTGTGCTGGACGTTCACCTTCCATGACAATTTAGAGTCCAGGATAATACCCAGATATTTCGCCCTATCCGATAGGGGAATTTCGCAGTTCCCCAACCTCGGTGGTCTGAAGCTTGGAATCTTGGTCTTTGTTGTGAGCAGTACCAGTTCCGTTTTGCTTGGATTTACTACTAGACCGCTGTCCGTGGCCCAGTTTCTTAGTAATCTCAAGGCGTCGGACATGATATCACTAATCACGTCCGGAAACAGTCCCGATACCAGTATCACAACATCGTCCGCATAAGCCACGACCTTTATCAAGCTATTGTCCAGTTCAATAAGAATCTTGTTAACAACAATAAGCCAAAGCAGTGGAGAGATCACACCTCCCTGAGGTGTACCTCTCTCCACTAGCCTTGACATAGTGGTGTTACCAAGATTAGCAATAACCACCCTTGTGCTCAGCATGGTCACTAGCCAGTTGCTGATGTACTCCTCAACATCTAGACCAGTGAGGGCATGCTGAATCGCAAGGGTGGTTACGTTATTGAAGGCCCCTTCTCTATAGTCCCCACGACCTCATGTAGAGCCGTCTCCGTAGAGCGTCCCTTAAGATAGGCATGCTGACTGCCCGACAAACGCGTTGTTCCCTCCAGTCGCTGCCTGATATGAGAGTCGATGAGTCGTTCCAGTGTTTTAAGCTGAAAAGATGAAAGGCTAATCGGACGAAAGTCTTTCGCACTACCATGACTTCTCCTTCCGATCTTCGGAATAAAAACGACCCTGACCCTTCTCCAATTCCCAGGAATATAATTTAGAGATAGGCAGAGCATGAAAATCCTCTGGAGCCAGGGAATAACATATCCCTTGGCACTCTGCAACATACGTGGCAGAATTCCATCAGGTCCAGGTGATTTATATGGGGAGAAACTATCAATCGCCCACGAGATTCTCTCGTAAGAAAATATGTTCCCATCGACCACGGAATGGGTCCTATGGCCAGCTGTACGTCGCATGCTCCAGAGTGGGAACACAAAAAAAATTGTCCATTTTTAAAGCAAATGGAAAAACCAAAAATATTGTATACCCACTTGCAATACATTAAAAATCAATAAAATATTATTTTTAATATATTCAATTAAGATTCAGAATGCATTTTTATTCATTAAGGAGCGTAGCAACGCGCGCCGGGCTTGGCTAGTAGACATATAAAAAAAAGGTTTACAAAATGACGTACAAAAAATTCATGGAATCTAGGCTATGATAAGATAATTTTACTTATATAGATGATAGTGAAGGGTATTATTATTATATAAATATATAGCATTCTTGCTTGTTGACATTAAAGTTATACTGTTAATGCATTTAAAAGTTTTTTTTTATGAATGGATTTCAACTTAAAGGACTACATTTTTTTTAAATTTCTTTTCAATTTTGAAGAAAAAAAAAAATTTTTTTTTCTTTAATTTTTATATTAACAAAAACATTACGTAGCACATTTTTAAGGCATTTTACGTGTAAAAAAATCAAAACCGTGTTTTATTAATTGGGGTATTTTTTGAATTATTCGAAAACCGGTTATTCTATTATTTAATTATTCTAATTGAAATATGCTACATATATTATTAAATACATAATATTTATTAATCATATTTTTTCAAATCATATTACTAGCAATAGTATAAGTTTATTAGTTTATATATTATTTCTTTATTAAAATTTTGAAAAGAAAACCCAAATCAGCACATTGAAATTCATACATCTCTAAAATAAGTCACATTCCTAAAATATACAAAACTACATATTCTTACTTTATAGAGTCGCAAATTAAAATTGTAAAAATTCTACCCTTAGCTAAGCACATACAAATAATTAAAATGTTTATTTAAAAATTCATAAATGCTCTTAAACAAACTTATTCCCTTCCTTAATTACCACCCATAAAAATTACATTTATAATTTAAACAAGTAATATTTTCTTATTTTCCAAGAATTTCCATCTAAATTTAAGCATTCTCACTTCAAGTTATAAATTCCAAGGAATATGACTCTATTTCATGAATCAAGCTAACCAAAATTTTTATATTTTACAGCAAACAAATCCTTTTACATATTTTCATTACAACAAGTTATTACTTACAAATAACGTACACATAAACGCATAAATAAATTAATAACTAACTAACTAGCTGACTGACTGACTGAATAAACAAATGAACTGACCGACTAAAAACCACCCTCTTAATCAATCAACATCATCATCATAAATTTATGAATGAGTTTATTCTTGTTCTCTGCTTTTGTTTAAGAATACAAACAAAAACAAACAAAACAACAAAAACGAAGCAAAATCAATAATTAAAATAAAACATTTTTCTTTTTGGTTTTTGAAAGCATATATAAAATAAAATGAAGGAATTAAATGAAATGGATAGACAGGCGGATGAACGAATGGTCGCAGAACGAATAGATAAATGGGAATGACTCTGCAAATAAAAATATTAAAGAAATATTTTAATTAAATATACATAAATGCAAACTAATTGGAGAAGATATTTCAATAATATCTATGGGTGTAGTACAACAAATATTAAGTTAAAAGAACAGAAATATGAACGAAAAACTATTTACATAAATTAAAGAAATATTTACATTAGACACAATACAGTGAGCAGCAATAGAACATTAAATCAGTGAAATTTCGCAGATAAGTTTTAAAAGTTTAAAGCTTCAAACATTTGCAAAAATTCATTAGTAGCGATTTAATAATGTCATTAGAGTAATCAAATGTGCGTCATATAAGAAAAACCGGTTTTTGAATAATTCAAGAAACCCGAATTTTTACAAATCCGGATTTTAGTTTTTTTCATGTAAAACCAGTTCAAATAACCGTTTTTGTTTTTTGTTTGTTTTTGAGATAACCGCATTATCAAACAAGTACAATCGAAATTTGAGATTATAGCATAACGAGTGTGTAATCGAGTACCAGCTGTTTCACTCGTTAGCTCTACATTAATCGAAAACAATATTTTTCAATTATATGTGAAAAGAAAAACGAATAAATTTAAAATTTTTAAGATAATTAAATTTTTAAACATGAAAAAATAAAGTCATTTTGTAGGACCAATATTTATTAGTACATGACTGAGCATCCCGCTTTGGACAAAAAAGCCAAAAGATTATGTTAAGAACTTTCGCTGAATTCCTATGGACCACCAACAAAGCTTTTTTAATTATTGGACTTTTATTTGCATAATATTTTATTTAACCAAAAATTTATTGAATGAGTCACGAAAAATTTATTATTATTTTTTTTTTTAAGATTTTTTACAATCATGGTAATTTTTTATTTGCTTGTTTCATGATATGATCTGTCAAATCACACACATTACCATGTATGGTGTGCTACTTTCTGTATGACAGTTCTCATCACATAAAATATTTTGCGGCCACCTGTATATTATTTTACCATGTTTACAATAAACATATGACAAAACATAGTTTTTGGATCTATTGCAATGTAAAACAAATCTGTTACATTTTCTAAAAAAATTCGATACGTCAGCTATCGAATGTATTTATCTATCCGTTTTATACGTGATAAAATTGTATTCGATACGAAAGCCTACTCGATCACGAATGCGTTAACTCGGCCCCAGTATATAAAATAAACTTTTCAATACATTGACATTATAATTTTAAAGTCAACAAGTAAAAATGCTATATTCGACCGTGCCGAATTTGAACATACCCTTCACCATTATATATATATTAAAAATTACCTAATCCTAACATAGCCTAGGTTCCAGATGTTACGTTATACGTCATTTTGCTTTTTATACCCTTCACACAGTGAAAAAGGGTATATATAGGTTTGTCATTCCGTGTGAAATTTCTACAATTTTCATTTCCGACCCCATAAAGTATATATTTTCTGAAAGCTTATGAATAGGGGAGTCGATTAAGCTCTGTCAGTCTGTCCGTCTGTCCATCTGACCGTCTGTCCGTATGTATGTTGAAATCAACTTTTTGAAGCCCCCCGACATCACTTGGACTCGGGCGAGGTATTAAAATATCAGAAATATTCGGGAGTAGATCATTATTGAAAATCATAAACATCGGTTCATATACGACTGAGATATGAGCAAAAACCCAAGACCACCTCGATTTTTTTTTCACAAAAACAACATTACAACAACAACATACATACATACATACAAACGTGTATACTGGTTAGAGAAAACGTGGCATCAATTCCCAGCTGAGCCAAAAAAAAATTTTTTAATTTTTTTAAAATTTTTTTTTTTATTTAATATATTATTTATATTTTTATTATTTTTTTTTATTTTTTTTCGTTTTATATTTATTATGTATATTTTATTAATTTTTTTTTAATTTTTTTTTTTTTAAATTTTTTTTTTTTTGTTTTTTTTTAAATACATACGTAAATTTATAATTTTACAATGGGATGTTTTTATATACATTTGTATGTTTTTTATATGTATGTACGTATTTCATATGGGATGAATGGTGATACAAACTACTGTTATTGCATGACTACACGTTGTGAAGGGTATATAAGATTCGGCACGGCCGAATATAGCGTTCTTACTTGTTTATTTCTGACCTGATCTTTGATATTGAATTTTTACATAGTTCATTGTACTACTTATCAAGCTTTTTCATTTAATACCTAAATTAATTGGATTATGAAGAAAATTATTAACCATTTTGTTTCGGATGCCATCTTTGATTTTACATTCTTTCATAGTTAACTATATTCTATTGGTCAAGACCTTTCATTCGATACCAATATTGCAGCTCTTAAAGAGAATATATTTTAAAATACTAGATTTGACCCCAAAATAAATTTATTATACACCATTTTGTAGTGGCGGCCATCATGGAATTTTTATTAGAGTATTATATTCTGATAGTCAAGCCCTTTCATATCAACTCTCTTGGTTGTTAAGAAGTGGAAAAAATTCGATTTTTTTAATATTTTGGTGCTTATATCTCAGTTAGTTTTAAACCGATTTTTAAGTTTTTTGTTGGATTAAGTTTGGAAACTATGGCTTTTAATTAGGCATCATTATCCAAAAATTAATTAGGAGCTTTAGTAACTTAATAGGTTTAAGAAAATATATAAATTTTTCCAAATAATGTTTTCCTATAACTTTGCCTATTAGTAAACAATTTGGTAGGTTTTTTATGAATATACCTGGGGACATATCATATTTTAAAAAGTATCGGACGTGTCGATAAATTATCTTAGTGCTGAAAATTTTTAATTTTTGTAGTAAACATATAGTAAGCATATTTGCTCATTTCTCAAAGAGTTATAGGGAAATTGTGCAGGATTTTAAAAGCGATTTATTGCCAGATATTTAAAAAATATTGGTGCATATACATGTCAGTGTAATATGTGGGAACTTCTAAAAGTAGATTTTAACCAACAGACCGACATTGTTCATTTTACTTTCCTAGTCATAATCTTTTAGAAAATAAGTATATGATTTATGTGATGTAAAGGAAAAATACACCCTGCACTGTGAAGAAAAGTTGCGTAATTCTCGAGTTTGTTGGAAGCGAAAGTAATTTCTAAAGAGAGTTTAAAAATATATATTACAAAAGCTTTTTATTTAGACAAGGACATACAAACTATTCGATATTGTTAAATAATTCGGGACGTAAAATTCGATTTTACACATTATTCTTTTAAGTTTAAAATCAGAAACTACAATAAGTCTATTTAACAAAGAGAAATTTATTTAGTACTGCACAATTCATAATAAATTTTTAAAAAACTTGTCCCTTGAAAAACATTTCTTTTACCAAAAAAAATTATAATAATTTTGTTTCTACGCACTGTGTTTATATTAACAAGTCAACAGAAATTAAGCAGGATAAACAAAAAACATCACAAAAAGAAATACATAAATAAATCTAATTTTAAATTGAGGTAAATAATATAAAAATAAATAAACAAATAAGTGAAAGCAAATGTAATCTATAAAAATAAATGCAATATTATTTTATTTTTAAATATCCAAACTAAATAAAATAAATATATAGACGAAATACAATTTTTGAGGCGTCATAAACTGTAAATTAATTTAAATTTTTATAACACACAATACTCTTCAATAGAAAAAGATTTCAAAATTCAAAACTATAGTTTGTTAGCATAAAAGTAGATGAATACTTTATATAACAGACTAACCCTCATATTCATAATCAAATTTAAATGTTTCTATTATGACTGAGTTATTACTGAATTAACTGTTAAAAAGTTGTGTTAAAAAAACAATACAAAACACCGGTACCATTTTCAGACCAATTTAATACCCAAAAAATGCACTTGAATATTCGGTGGATATTTTTTCTAGCGCCTAGCTCTAATGCTTAAATGACATACTTAAATAAGAGCCCTAACGTTGAGACATGAACAGTAATGTTATCTTATTTTGTTTATAAAAGCAACTTAATAAAAATGAAAACAATTTTAAAGGAACTGCAAAATGTCATTATGTTTTGACAACTATAAAAACATACAATGCGTCAATTTAGATTTGGCTGTTAGTTTGGCCAATATTCCTCAAAAACATTATTTTTTTTAACGTTTATAATTGATTACAATTACGGCTAGAAATTTCATGCATTTGTAATTTTCTCTTTCTTTCTTATTACAACTTATTTGCAAATAGCCATTAATTTGCATTAACAACGAAATCATAATTTATTTTTAAATTAATACAATATAAAAATATTGTTGGGGCCACAGGTTAGTAAGAAGTATTTTTTTAGACCTAATGAACTTCCGATTGGTATAATTTCAAAACCGGCAGTCATACGAATGATATGTGTTGGACGTTTTTCAGCAAAATGACTTTGGCAAACCACTATGCAAAGATTTTATGATAAAAATAGTATTCTAAATTTGGTTTACTAATGAGTGTAGGTTGATAAAGTTTTAGACATTGTGGCGTATACGTAACGTCAGCAATTCAAATTATAATTTGAAATTTAGAATTGCCGCCACTTGAAAATAGTTTTTTTAGCAATAAAATTCTATCCGAAAATAAGTGTTTTGGTAGAGTTCTATTCAAAGGGTAATCTGTGTGTTGTTTGTCGGTCTTAAGTGGATAAAACCCTTGTACCATATAAACAATATGCTGAAAATCTTCATTTGACTGCAAAGGTTAAAGGTCGATTAAAAAAATTTGAACTAACATAAAGAAACGCCGTGACACGGGTCTTCTAATTTAGCCTCTATTTTCACCCCTCACTCTCAGAATCGACCTAACTTTTGCTAACCTAAATTTGTTCTACCGTGTTATTATATTATCATTTTATTGGTATTGATCTGTTATCAATAATAATTAATTAGCACTTATTTTAATTAAACATAATAAAATCTTGTAACCATAAATGTTTGAGGTATAATCATACAATAGCATTTTTCTCTTGGCTTATGATTACCTCAACAAAGTATTTCAAAATTTTCTTAATTTCTCAACAAAAAAAATTATCTGCAGTATACTTCAGGCTGAGGTATATGCGATTAAACGCATAAAAATATCAGAATTTTTAACGACAACCAAGTGGCCATCGATGTCTACTCAACATCACAACTCATCCAGGAATGTCGAAAATCATTAAACTGGATGGCGATCCATTTGAACATCACTCTTATATGGGTACTAGGACACGGAACTAATAATATGAACTTCATAACTAATGGCCTTACTACTATACCCCTCTTTGGTTGCAAACTTTGTAAAGATACGTATCTTCATACATCGCCCCAGACGAGATGGAATAATGCTTCCGAATGTAATTTTGCGAGGATGATATGGCTTAAAATAGATTACCAGCACATTAAGCGGCATCTATAGTATGACAGGAAGCGGCTGAGGGTCATTATGGCTACGCTGGCTGGTCATGCCAGCAGAATTGGAGTACCCTATATAATGACTTCTGCATAAGTTGTCTTGACGAAGAAAAGAAAACTAATTATCACTTCCTTTACTCTCCAGTGCTGGAGAACATCCAAAGGACTATGCATTTAGGACCTAAAGGCTGCATAGCCTATTAGAGATGGCAACGCTAAGTGTTGCGGAAAAGTAATATTCAAAAACTATGTACAATATAATCAAAATTTTTAGATGAAAAACTTTTTTTAACCAGAATTTGAGAATATTTTTTTTTACATTTATTGCCTTAAAATCAAATAAAAAATAATAAATTTTTTAGCTCTGGGGCACACATGCGAAAAGGCTAAATATCCCTTACAACGACTTCTGCAGAAGTTGCGATAACGAGGAAGAGGAGGAGACAACTGAACATCTTCTCTGTAATTGTCCTGCATTCGGGGATCTGAGGCACCAGATTCTAGGTCAGCGAATACTTGTAAGTAAAACTTGTCTTTCCTCAGTCGATCTGGGAAAGATCTACACCTTTGTAAACAGGACAGGATGGCTGAGGAACGACGGCCAGAGGACATAGACGAACTGGCGTTAGTGCCTACGGCATCACTACGGGACCCTCGGAGGACCCAAGTGAGCTATGCCTTCGGGCGGCTGCCGGATCTAACCTAACCTAACTTAGCTCTAGGGCAAGGCATATTAATTTATCAGGTAATTGCAGTTCGGAGAGAATTGTTTTGTTTATATTTTTTATATATGAAGTTTGACATTTTAAATAAATGTGGGAGAAGAGAAAATTGTTATTTATCTACTGACTTTGACAGCTGAAACTTAAAACAAGTAATCAGCTGGCGAAACAAGACTACCTGACGACCTTGCTCTGGGGCGTTACTCCATAATTCGATTTAAAACTAAAATTTTTCAAATTTGTATGCTTTACACATTGTAATTCGAAAATGTTATCTTTCGAATTGAACCCTGTTCTTATTTATTTTTTTTTTAATTCAAATTTTTAAAGTTGTTGCTACTGATTTTTTACTTCTAAAATGCTGCAGTTTACGAATTAACGTCAACTAATTAAGGTACTTACAACTGTGATTCTTTTCCAAATTTTTAATAACAAATTGAAAACAACACGCAATACCCAGCGTTTACAGCGTTTATGTAAAATCAATTATTTAGCTCATCGCTGAGAAAAATCATAATCATGTCTTATTATCTGCCTTGCAAATCTTTCTTTCAGCAATATTTTTACTGGGTACACACACATTCCTATATTAATGAAGGGTTTATAAGATTCAGCACAATCGAATATGCCATATTCTAACCTTGTCTTTTAATTTATTATCAAAAAAAAAAACTTCTTTAGCTATAAAAATATGTTACTGCTTGTTCATCTAGTTCTTGGTCTGCTTTAGTATTCTTAATTATACTTTGTGGTTTCATCAAATATTTTTTCTACTTTATGTACTTTATTATAAAAGCTATAAAAGCAATAATAAACGTTATTAAATAAATTATTAAAGCAGTGATGAAGAAAATAAATTCATTCTTGTAATGTGTATAAAACATAAAGAGTAATCTGTTTTAACAATCTGCTTTTATACTTATTTAATTTCTATATTTGTTCTGCCACTTTTTTTCACAGACAGTCATTCACTGACTTTTGATTCAATTTTTACACACGCACACATACATACAAGGTTACTAGTACTATTACACTTACCTTAAACCTGCTGTTAGATGTTGTTTAATGTAAATTTTACGCATAAAAATTATTAATATTTCTTCTTTTGTGTCAAAAGAATGATGGCGATGACGAGCTGTTGAAGTCAAATTTAGATTGAAGCAATTGCTGAAACAAACACCCCTACACAAACTGGAACACAATGTGTATACACTAATAATGACAACAAAATTAGAACAAGAAATAAAAAAGGAAAATGAAGAGAAATTATTTCTTTTCAAATTTTATTTCCTTTAACTTTTGACTTTGTGTACGCTTTTATTCTAGTTGATATAAAACACACTCATATACATACATCGCTGGAAACACAGACACTCACTGACACATAAAATTGTTCTATGTTTTTATTAAATTATTTTCTTTATACATTTTATGTGTGACTTTTGTTATGTTTATTTAATTAAAATTATAGAATTTTTTAAATTTTTTGTCTACCAGCATAGTTTTATTTAGCACTATCTTTTAATGTTTTTGTTAGACCTTATAAATAATGTCACATCCACTTTTTACTAAAATTAAACAATTACTAATTTGCTTCATTTTAGGTCTGTCTGAGTATTGGTTTAAACAGGAGCACCAACAGCAACAACACTCCAAGTATGTAAACTAAAAAAAAAATTAAAGAGAATTTTTCATTAATTATTTCTCACCAATTGGTTGTTTTTTCAAGATTATGAATAAATTATTTAAAGTATATCATTAGTCTGTTGTCATAGTTATATTAAAGTCGTTAAAACAGCCTGCAATAGGAATAAAATTTCATTTTTGTATAAAATACACAGGAATAACATCAGTATTTTTAAATATTTTTTAATTTATTTATCCTTCTTTATAACTAAAATTGAAATAGTAATAATATTTTAAATAATTCCAGTCAAAACCCATTCTATATTATTCGAATTTATTATTGATATGACCTTATTGTTGAAGTAGCAATAATTAATTTACATATTTTTTCCATAATTATTTAAAACTTATTTATTTTATTTTTTTAACTATTTAAAATAATAAACATTAAAGGTTTTATCCGTACTATTGTTGTATTTTTATCTTTTCGGAACACAATAGAATTTTATATAAAAAATTAATATTAACAAGAATTAAATTGTTTAATTCCTTAGTGTAACATTGTCGGCTATCAGTAAATAAATGTCATTTAAACAGTTAAATTGTTGTTAATTACTTTAGCTATTTTTTATCAAAATAGCAAATTTTATTCGATATACTTTTTGTTGAAAAGAAAAAAAACTATTTTTTGAGAGTAAGTTTCAATTATGATTTATTTTTATTAATTTTACTTCAAAATTAATAGTTTTACAATCAGGTTTTTTTTCAAACTAATGTTTTAACAATTTTTATATATTTTGTCAATTCTAGACATTTATATACAGGTATCTATAATTGAAAATAAAGTAAATAATCAAAGTATGAAACAAAACAAAAAACTTGTTTGTAACATTCTCCCCCTCGTTAAAACAAAGTTTTAACCAATAAAGTTTTGAGAAGTTTGAGACCGTCTTACATCAAGTTTAGCTAGTTTTGCTACTGGTCTTTTTAAAATGCCACCTTTTGAAAAAATATCAGCACTTCTTACATTTCCATCAGTTGCTTTACATACTGATTGTACTATGCCCTTAGGCCAACTGTTTCTTGGTAAATTTGGATCAACTATTATAACTATATCACCAACTTTAAGGGGACTACATTTTTCAAACCACTTTGTACGTTTCGTTAATGTTGGCAAGTATTCATGTATCCATCGTTTCCAAAATATATCAGCAAAGTACTGCATTTTCCTCCAATTTTTTCGTAGCACAGTATCATCTGCCGAAAACTTACCTATCGGCTTATCACCATTTGAAGATCCTAAGAGGAAGTGGTTAGGAGTCAATGCTTCATCAGTTGTTGAATCTAAATCCACATAAGTAAGAGGTCTAGAGTTAACAACGCGTTCACACTCCAGTAATCCATTATATAACGTATCATCTTTAAATATAAAATTTGGCATAATTTGATGCAATACTTTTTTTACAGATTGTACTAAACGTTCCCAACTTCCGCCCATATGTGGTGCGGCTGGTGGATTAAAGTGCCAGGATGTTGATGAAGTTGTAAACTTTACTTCCAAAATTTTAAAATCAACATTTTTAAGGGCGTTCTCAAGCTCTGTTTTAGCTCCTTTAAAGTTCGTTCCATTATCGCAATATATCTCAATAGGTGTACCTCGTCGGGCAACGAAATTTTGAATTGCCATAATGCAACTATCAGTTGTCATATCATGGGCCACTTCAATGTGTATTGCTCTTACAGTTAGACAAGTAAATAGTACTCCCCAACGCTTCTCTTGGTGCCGTGCAACTTTAACATATAAAGGCCCAAAATAATCTATGCCGACAAAGGAAAATGTACGAACGAATGCTGATAATCGGGCTTTAGGTAGTATGGACATTTCCGGAATTACGGGTGATGCATTTGAGTTCTTGCATTGTTGACAATTTCGACGTACTTTCTTTAATTCAGCTCTTAATTTTGGAATGTAAAAGTATTGACGTAATTCATTAAGACATGTATCATGGTGAATGTGATGAAATTTTTCGTGAAAATGTTGTATCAACAAGCTGGTACAATAGTGATTTCTTGGCAAAATTATGGGACACCTTGAGTTTTCAGGTACAACTGTGATCAAACCAATTCTTCCGTTCATTCGTATAATCTGATTATTATCAACATAAGGAGAACATTTGTATAGAACACTTGATTTTGAAATATTTCCAATGTTATTTGATAAGATAGCATATTCATCCTCAAAAAATTCCTGTTGCATTTTCCGGTAAATAATGGTTTCTGCCATGGAATGCAGCTTAGACACATCAGACAATAAGTACTCCCGATTCTTTGACTTATTTAATTTTATCTTTAACTTGTTAATAAATGCGTAAAGGTTGACAACAGTTCGTATTAGTTTCTTCCATGATGAAAATCTATTAAAATCAATTAAGTTAAAATTAAATACCTTTCGATGTGCCATAACAATATGGGGTCTTAGATCTTCAGAAATTTTTGAAACCTTCAATTTATTCACCGGCCAATAAGATTCATTATTTTTCAAGAAAGGTGGACCTTCAAACCAGCGACTTTTCATATTAAATTCAAAACGTTTCTTCCATTTTGTCGCATCATCTGCAACATTGTCTTTTGTATCTATATATTTCCACTCTGATAAGTTGCTGCAATCAAGGATTTCTCCAATGCGATACATAACGAATTGTTTATAATTCCGAGGATCAGCTCTTAACCAACAAAGAACAGTATTGGAATCAGACCAAAAAGTTCGACTTTCGATTTGTACGTTAGGAACCTCACATATAACATTTGCTAAACGAACACCTAATACAGCTGCCATTAATTCCATGCGTGGAATTGAAACAGGTTGCTTCGGAGCCACCTTTACTTTAGCGCCTACAAATGAAACTTGAACCCCATCTTCCGAAGATATTCGAAAATATGCAACAGCAGCGTACGCTAATTCACTTGCATCAACAAATACGTGTAACTGCACTGAACATCCAGGTTGAATTGAGAACCATCGAGGAATTTTCACACTTTCTATATTCGGTAGGATTTTAATCCATATTATCCATTTATTGAAAATATCATCATTAACCTCGTCAGTGCAACCTTCAGTAGTTATCCAAATCTCTTGGAGTAGAATTTTTAAGTAAACAACATACGCTGATAAAAAACCAAAAGGATCAAAAATAGACATAAGCGTCCTTAATACGTCGGTTTTTGTGGGTCGGTTGGAACCTGATAGAACATCCTTATTTATTCGAGTCAATTTTAATGAAAATGTAAAATTATCATCTTCTGTTGACCACCACATACCTAATATCTTTTCAGTAGACATCTCAATCATATTAGGTTCAATTACGACTTTGTTTTGCTCTTCTATTTCACCAAGGCTCTTCATTACAACCTTTGAATTTGATTTCCAGTTTCGGATAAAAAAACCGCCCTTGCTGTGAATAAAAGCCACTTGTTTTGATAACTTAATTGCTTCATCAACAGTATCTGCACAGTCTAATAAGTCGTCTACATAATGGTGATTAATAATTGAATCTACAGCTCTTGGAAATTGGTCTCTAAATTCTAGCGCATTTGTATTTTTAATATATTGTGCTGAACTTGGAGAACACGCAGCACCAAATGTCATTACTTTCATTACATAGACATCAGGCTTTTGTTTATTTTCGCCGTTTCGCCAAATAAAACGCTGGGCATTTTGATCTTCTTTACGAATTAGCACCTGGTGAAACATCTCTTTAATGTCTGCACAAATGGCAATTTTCCTTAAGCGAAAACCATACAAAGTGGAAAGTAACGAGGTCGTCAAATCTGGACCTTTTAGGAGCATAGAATTTAAAGAAACTCCCTTCACTTTTGCTGCTGCATCCCAGACCAACCGAATCTTACCTGGCTGGTTAGGACTTATGACCGTAAATATAGGAAGATACCACGTAATACCTTTTGAAATATTTACTTCATTTTCGGACAACTTTCGGGCATAACCTTTTTCCACTAATGTATTAATTTGTTGTGTGATAGTCAGAATTTGTTCGGGGTTTGATTTTTTTTCAAGGCATTGCAGCCGCTTCAGTGCCATTAAATAACTATTTGGTACTTCCACTGTGTCTTCCTTCCAGAGCAGCCCAGTTTCAAATCGCTCACCGATACGTTTAGTGGTAATTTGTAGTAAGAATTTTCCACGCTTTTCTTCCGGGGATACTATTTCGTACTTTCGTCCAGCATTTTCCAAAGACATATATTCCGTTACTATATTGTTTAACTTTTCCATTTCGCAGTCACAGTTGCATAGTTCGATCTTATGATATCCGATAGTTTTTTCAAGAGTCGAATCACTGCCGCCATGCATAACCCAACCCAACCTTGTTTTAGAAGCACAAGGTTCGTTTATAGCACCTTCAACCATTTTTAAAGAATTACATACGTGGCCATTGTTTAAGCCAATAAGAATTTTTGGTGAAACATTGTTATAAGTAGATAACGGAATATTCTTTAGATGCTTATAGGTTTCTAAGTCTTGTTTGGTTATACTTTGTAATGGCAAAGAAAGATTTTCAACACTTCGCACATTAAGGAGTTCATACTTTTTTGAATTTTCATTACAACCAGAAATTAAAACGTTGACTTGCATTGAATTTTTTTCCACACGACTAGCCTCTGAGGTCCATTTTAAGCATAGGTTATTAATGTTACCTTCTAAACCAAGCTGATCACAAATGTCTTTTTGTATAAGAGTAACATTTGATCCATCGTCCAAAAATGCAAAAGTCTTAACGGAAGTATACTTATTATACAGTATAATGGGTACAATTTTAAAAAATGTTTTTTCACTAAAACTTGAAATTGAATGTGTTGTGACAACGGAGTTTTCTTTATATTTGTGAAGTAATTTGTGATGCCTAGCTTCACAATTATCGACAGGGCACTTTGCATCAATGCATCGATAAAAACCATGTTTCTGAAGGCACAGACGACACAGTTTAAACTGACGAACTTTATCCCAACGCTCAGAAAGCTTCATTTCAGAAAATTTGGTACACTTATCTACGAAATGATTTTTATAGCATATAACACATGATTGTTCAATTTGTTTAGGTTGCTCAACCTCATGTTCATGTACAATGCCATATGTTTTATAAGAGATAACTGTTGGACTAACTTTAGCCACTGCCTCAGCCATGTCAAACAACCATTTAGCAAACAATAGTATATCAGCATCACGATTCGCAATAAACATGGCCCAATTGATTTTGCTTTGAGCTGGTAACTTATCCACAAGTTCCTGAAGAAGCAAAGGATTATTTTTGTGTGATTCTAACCCAGAGGCTTCAAGTGTAGAACAAAGATTTCGAACTGAAATCGCGTAGCTTACAAGACCATCTAGTCTATCTGCTTTTAAAGGCACTTCTGATCGAATTTTTTCCAAAAGCGCATTAATTATTATTTCTGGCCGACCAAACATCATTTTGAGTGTTCGAATCACTTCTGACACATTTTTTGGCATCAAAAGATGACAACTTTCAGCATCAAATGCTTTTCCTTTTAAGCATTTTTGCAGTCGTAGAAGATTTTCTGAATCAGAGTACCCACATAGCTTAGTGCTTTCTACAAATGAGCTGATAAATAATGGCCATTCTTCGGGTTTTCCACTAAAGACAGGAAGATCGGTAGACAGTGCTTTACGTGCTGATAATTGATTTTTTGTTAATTCTATCACATCTTCTTCTAAAGGTTTTTTTTCGAATTGTTTCTTTTGTTGTTCACGTTTGTCGTCAAAGCAAGTAGGTGAATTACATGGAGAATTTTTATTTTTGATTTGCGAGTATGCCTGCAAATTCGAAACCCATTCTCTCGTACGTGAAATAGGTTCATTACAAATGCTCTCTGCACCTTCCTCTGACATTGCTAGAATTTCAAATTTTCTGTTGAGGAAACGAGATTCTAAAGCTTTTTCCTCTTCCAGGCGTTGAAGCTCCAATTTAAGCAATTTTTGTCTTGAAGAACTGGCGGAACATAAAGACATAGCCTTCGTTTTATTAAGTAAGTGGACACTTACTGACTTGTCATTCGCTGTTTCTCCAATGCATCTAAAACACATCCAGTCATGGTTTTCTATAGAGTCAGTTACACCTGCGCATGTAAAGTGGTACCATATATTGCATTTATCGCACTGCAACATTGTCTTTTGTATCTATATATTTCCACTCTGATAAGTTGCTGCAATCAAGGATTTCTCCAATGCGATACATAACGAATTGTTTATAATTCCGAGGATCAGCTCTTAACCAACAAAGAACAGTATTGGAATCAGACCAAAAAGTTCGACTTTCGATTTGTACGTTAGGAACCTCACATATAACATTTGCTAAACGAACACCTAATACAGCTGCCATTAATTCCATGAGTGGAATTGAAACAGGTTGATTCGGAGCCACCTTTACTTTAGCGCCTACAAATGAAACTTGAACCCCATCTTCCGAAGATATTCGAAAATATGCAACAGCAGCGTACGCTAATTCACTTGCATCAACAAATACGTGTAACTGCACTGAACATCCAGGTTGAATTGAGAACCATCGAGGAATTTTCACACTTTCTATATTCGGTAGGATTTTAATCCATATTATCCATTTATTGAAAATATCATCATTAACCTCGTCAGTCCAACCTTCAGTAGTTCTCCAAATCTCTTGGAGTAGAATTTTTAAGTAAACAACATACGCTGATAAAAAACCAAAAGGATCAAAAATAGACATAGACGTATATCTATAATTGAAAATAAAGTAAATAATCAAAGTATGAAACAAAACAAAAAACTTGTTTGTAACACTTTTCATTTAAAGAACATTTAAAACTTTTTTTATATACAAATTTTCAAAACATAAAAAATAAAATAAATAATATGCTAATATTGTTAATGATTTCTCCACTTTCTTTTTACATTAAACGCAAGCCAGTTGATATATCTAGAACATTTTTATTTTAACTTGAAGAACAATGAAAATTCATATTGTTTACCAAGGGCACGTTCGCAACATTTCTATTGAAAGAGCCGCTATATCTCATTAAATATTGTCACTGAGCTTGCCTAACAATATCGGCATACTGACTTTGGCCAATTATTATAATCGTTAAAAGCATGCTCTAGGCGGTCAATCTGCAAGACCATTTCCATTTATAATTTACTAGAAAAGCCCGGCGCACGTTGCTACGCCCCTTAGTGAATGAAAATGCATTCTGAATTCCCACTTTTCTAATAACGAAATTATGTAGTCATGACAGTTTAATGTGTGCAAAGTTTCAGAAAAATCAGTCCAGTGCAAGTAGCTGAAAATTATAACTTTTTTATGGGCGTGGCCCCGCCCACTTTTCTAATCACGAAATTGTTTAACCATGAGACTTCAATATGCATGTGAAAAGTTTTAGAAAAATAGGTGAAGTTAAAGTAGCTAAAAATGATAACTTTTTTTGGGCGTGGCACTGCCCACTTTTCTAATCACGAAATTGTAAAGTCATGACAGCTCAATATGTGTGCATAGTTTCAGAAAAATCGGTCCAGCGCAAGTAACTCAAAATTATAAATTTTTTATGGGCGTGGCCCCGCCCACTTTTCTAATCACGAAATTATTTAGTCATGATAGCTCGATATGTGTGCAAAGTTTCAGAAAAATCGGTCATGTGCAAGTAGCTTAAAATGATAACTAATTTTTATGGGCGTGGCACCGCCCACTTTTTTCTACCCATAAACACTCCCTGGTATGTGTACAACAACTTACCAAAGTTTGAGCCCGATCGGTTTTACAGTTTCGGAGTCTATAGCTAACACACACACACACAGAGTTTCACTTTTATATATATAGATTTACCGAATTTTAATTTTAATAAATCATTTGTTTCACTCACTGTGAGGCTAATAGCACCTAATTTTGAAACTACACACTAGGGTGATCGATTATTCGACTTTTTTAAAAAACCGGTTTTCAAATAGTTTGAAGTTTAGAATTTAAAAAAAACCGTTTGCTATTTTGAAAATTAAGAAAAAACCGGTTAACCGGTTCGAATATATAAAATATAATATATAAATAATATTATAATAAAAATTATATCTAAATATGAAATTTTTACAGTGGCTGCACAATAACGTAATAACTGACATGAATGCAGTTGACTAATTTGGTTTTAATTAGTTGAATTTAAGGACAAAAGGTACTCTTTACTAGTTAAATAAATAAATACAATAAATTAATACATAAATAAATAAGACTCTTTTTAAGTCTGTTATAAAATTTTGTATCTCCTTCTGTACATTTTTTAAATGTTAAATAGATCTTTTAAACTAATGTGCACTAACGTATTTTGTTTGAAATGATTCCTGTAATTTGAAATACATTTTAAAGGCTAGGGAGAAAATCTTTAAAATTTCGTATTAAAAATTCTTTCTTATACCCCTGCCAGATACAAATATAGGCATAAACTAGTTTGTTCAATGGTTTAATTGAAATTTAAGTTGACAGACACTCAATGCCATTAGTTAAAATTAGGATCTGGAAAAAGATATTATTGGTTTTTCTTTATTGTAGCTATATTTTTCACCGAAAAGTGATCGATCAGCTTAGTTTATGCTTCGTTAGGTTTATAACCTATAAAAAAAATATTTAAGCTCAATTATTTTTCTTATTTTACATATGTTTTTTAAACAACAAATACATTTTTTTCTATATTATAGAAGAATATTTAATAGTTTTTATTTTCTGATTTTTGGAAACTTTTCGCGTACTCAATATACTATGGTACGATTGGTTACAAATATATATGAAAATAAACTTAAAAATATAAAAAAACCGGCTTTTTCGGATAAAAAACCGGTGTATTCGATATTCAAAAAATCAACATTTAGAAAAAACCGCCAGCAAAAGCAGGAAAAAGCAGGGTTTTCTACCGGTTGTAAAACCGAGTCGATCACCCTACTACATACCATTGATATTTAAAGTCGCAACATGACGTTTGATTATGACTTTATTTAGTTATTCTGCTTATGCATTTGCTCTTAAATTTGCAGTCACCGACTTCTCAGTTTGTTAGTCAATTTTAATTATGTGTAAACTTTATTTGTTCGTATACTTTGCTTCCCTTTACATTTTATTCTTTTTCTGCAAAACATTTACTATACCTGTACAAATCTATCTAAATTCTAAATCTATATATATAAAGCAGGATGTATGTATGTAACGTATGTACTCCAAAACGGCCGGACCGATTTTGATGAAATTTTCAGAGAATCTTCAAAATATTTAGGCGGTTGACACTGTGAAGTCTGATTTTTTATTTTCGGTCTGCGGACGGAGGAGCGTGGCAAAATCCAATTTTCATATTGTTTTTTTTTTCATTTTATTTTGAAGCCGTTGTCATGTTTTTCAAAACAAGATATCAAACTCTCAAATCGGTTATGTAGTTCCGAAGATATTTACAAAAAATCTATGTTAATAATAATCCAATATCAAAATTTTAAAATTTTCGAAATGTTGCATTTAAAAATCCGAGTTTTCGGTTTATTTACAGCTCAATGAGCAAATTCAATTGAAACTGCCCGGCAAATTAATCAAATACAAATCGAACGACACAGTAATGGATGAAGAACAAGCCGTCAATTATTCCACTGAATTTTTGAATTCATTGCAACCACCCGGAATGCCACCGCATGTACTAACATTAAAGGTTTGATCACCGGTAATTTTTATTTGCAACTGATTGACCATCAAAAACTGTTCACCAAATTAAATCGTGGCAACAATCATCGGTGGCAGATTTAAAGGCGAAGACGTACTTATTCCACGAATTCCGATAATTTCCAACGATTTACCATTCTAATTCAAGTGGCTTCATTTCCCTTTGCGTCTTGCCTTTGCTATTACCATCAATAAAGTACAAAGCCAATCATTGACTTTTGTTGGCTTAATTTTAGAAAATTCATGTTTTTCACACGGCCAGTTGTATGTGGCTTGCTCCCGAGTTGGCACGCCAAAAAATTTATAAATTTTTACACCAAATATAAAAAACAAAAAACATTGTCTCTCCGCTGGCCTTGAGATGAAGTAATACATAAATATAATTTCCTATTTGACTAAAATACAAGCGTTTCTTTTTAGATTGAGCCCATACCTACACCATATGTAAGTTATTCTGTAAAAAAAACATTATGATAGGTATTCCATGGATTTTTATTTGAAGGCCGTAAATTTCGTTAAAAGCTCAACACTAATGTTTGCTTAGGGACAGCAATACGGACCGGGTCAGCTAGTAATACCATAAATGACATAAGTTAAATTTACCATACAACACTTATTTAAGATCACAGTGGGTTTATATGCTGGAATGTCAGCAAAAAATCGATTTATTTTACAAAAACATCAAAAGTGTATCTCTAGAGAATATGCCATTTCTCCGATTAGAATAAATATCAAGGGCTCCTATATGAAAACTTTAATTTTTATCTAAATTATTACAAAAATAGTCATCAATATATATTAGGTGGTTAATCGTTAGGTTTCATTTTCAACAGACTTTTAATGACAGATCACGCATGATTCATAATAAATTGCTTTATCATTTTTGTTCATTTTTTTATCATCATGGAAAGACTCACAGCAGAAAATCGACTCTAGAAGAAAATACATTATTGCTAGTACACTCTTTATACAAAATGGCTTTTATTTTGGCCATTACAAATTTTGGAAACACTTCTATGTATACACTTGAACTTTAGTAATGAATTAATTTAAATACAAATTTTGTAGTCAATGAGTTATACTTTTTAAAACTTAAAAAAAGTTTTTTGAGTATTTGTAAACTACTGACAGACTGACCTTGAAATATATGAAATCATGACAAAAGAAACCCAGACAACACATGCCAATGAGGGGTGATTTTAAATGTCACCACTCAGAAAATCACAGCTGATCCCCCTTTTATTATTATTCATTTATTTTTTTTTTATTCATTTCCCACTTTTAGTGTCGTAATTTCAACATTTCATTACCTTCACTCGTAAAGGAGCTAAGTTCAATTTTATAAATTTTACAGAAGGGGAAAAAACTTAAATCTGCAAAAGCAGTTATCTTTAATATTATTATTTATTTTTTTTTTTTTTTTCAAAAATAACTTGAAAACAGTTATTAGTTTTATTTTTTGTTTAAAGCAATGTAGTTTTATATACACTGTTGACCAGCATCAAAAACTGATGTCAAAAAATATGTAGACTTAGCTCCTTTACTAGTGAAGGTAAAGAAATTAAAAAAGTTTAAATTTAGTTAAAAAATTATGCTTCTTGAAGAGATAATCAACTAGGCAACGGAAAGGCAACTGTAAATATCTATTTGATCAAGTTTTCTAAGAATTTTTTTATCATAATCTTGAACATCGAGCTCAGTGCATAAAATATTATAGCACTGTATTATTATAATGCAACTTATTTTGTAAAATTGCATTAAATTTTTATATTGAGGTGTATTTGTGTGAAATTATTGGAATCACTAAAAAATTCAATTTTGTAAAAAAGACGAGTTAGGGCCTTTGTTCTTGTATCCATTAATATGAGCATAACTAAAGTATGTACATATATTGTTAGTTGCAAATAGTATGACCATATTAGCGATATTGGTGCTTAATTAGTTCTGGTATTTACTGCGGTCGAACCATTCGACCGTAATTTAGTTGTTAATGATTTTTTAAGCAAAAATTTTAACTTTATTTTAACAATTTATTTTTCTTTTTGTATATTTGTTTTTGTGCTTTAGGTCATAAATGTTCAATTATGTTGTTTAATTTTTAAAGAAAATAATTTAAATTTATTTTTTATTTTATTCCAATATTTCGACTAACTTCGTAAATTATCATCAGGGATCTAATAAACTAAATTATAAAGGAAAGAATTGTCAGGTTTATATATTTATAAATTTATAAAATAACAATGATTACATTAAAAAATATTTCTGATATAATTTTATATCGAGTTGAAAAACAATCTTATTTATAAGTTACTTAACAATTAATCTTTGTTTTCTCCGACTATCTCTGTGTCACTCTTTAATTTAATAAAACAAATCGTATACATATTTTTATACCCTTCACCTGTGGTGCCCAAGGGTATATATAGCGTTGTCATTCCGTTTATAATTTCTCTAATTTTTATTTCCGATCCCATAAAGTATATATTTTCTGAAAGCATATAAAAAGAATAGAGTCGATTTGTCTGTCCGTATGTTGATTGAAATCAATTTTTAGAATCAACCATATTTTCGTCAATCAATGTTTTGAAAATATCTGGATATGAATCGCTAATGAAATTCAGCACAATCGCCAAAAAACTTTCTGAGATATGAGCAAATAAACACGACTGTCTCTGTTTTTTCCAATATTTTACCACCAAAATTAAAATTTTTCAGTCATACAATAATTTAAAGGTACCTTTGCTACCATTTTTACATTTAATATGCCTTAAGAGATATTTGTGAAAATTTTTAGATAAATCGCGCTCTAATCGGTAAAGTAATAGGCAAAAATATTTTTGAAAAATATATATTCCAAAAATTTACAAACGAAAATCAATTTTTTTCATCTTTTAGGCAATCGAGATGGTATCATCTTAATGGACTTGACTAGCACAATATAAGGCACTATAAAAAATTAAACTTCATGATGGCCGCTACTACAAAATGGCGGGAAATAAATTTATATATAGGTCAAATCTAATTTTTTAAAATGTAACTTCTTGAACCTCCTCAATATTGGCATCAAATGAAAGGGCTTGACCTGTGAATTACAGTAAACTATGAAAAAGTAAAAATCCAAGATGGTGGCCTTAATAAAGTGGCGGATATATGGGACAAATATGGTAACAACAGCTTTTTCCCCTTCAACACAATCAATCAAATAAAAGATTTTGGCCAGAAGAATACATTAAATTATTAATAAATGTAAAATCTAAGATGGCGTCTAAAACAAAATGGCAGACAATTTTTTTCTTAACCCCATCAATATGGGTATCAAATAAAAGGGCTTGACTAGTGGAATACAGATAACTACGTAAAAAATTACAATTAAGAATGGGTTTGGAAATAAAAAAGAAAATTGGCGTATGACATGAAATCTGGGTTAAACTACGATGTGGGATTATACCTCTGTACATGTTGGTAAAGGGTATTATCAGATTTGGTACGACCGAATATAGCACTCTTACTTGTTTTTTGTTAAAATCGATTGTATAATGTGAGCTTAAACTGCGTAACAAGAAATTGACCTGCCTATTAACATATAAGGTTTATTTTACCGTCAAATACAGGGTTCATCATTTTTATAATTTGCTGGGAAATTTTATAATACAATCGATATATTTTAGATTTTAAAATATATATAAATTTTAAATATTAAGTATTTTTATTTAAAAACACACACTTCAAATCAAACCAATAGTATTATAAAATGTTTCTTCACCCGTTAATCAATAATATCTTGAACTTCAACCTCTTCTTTAAATTTTGTTAAAAATATTAAGATCTTTTTTAAATTTCTTTATATACCCATAAAAAAATTTGGAAGTAGTGCAAAGCGAATTACATTTACAAGACTTCTAAATCAATTGTGTAAAAGCATTAATTCTAAATGATTTCCTAACTGCTAAATAATTTGTCATAAATGATGTGCTTAAAATTTAATGCAACATCATGCAAAATATCTTAAAGAATTCATGTAAACAAACAAATTCAACTCATGAAATATCCGATGCTTTTCACTAAATATGCATGAGTTCCATGCACTAATTAGAATGGAGTGCAGCTCATTAATATATTCATGTAAACACATGATCTCCAATGACACGCTAATGTTAAAATCATTACTGTTTTCACTTAAATTTAGTCACTTCGTCACCAGTTGAACCCCTGCAAATTCACTTTTTTGTCATAGATTTTTTGCTGGGTAGAAGATAAAAGGGTATAAAATTTTCCTAAATTTTTTTAACCAGTTTTTTCAGCACTTGTTCGACATTGATTAATAATTCTGATTGGTTCGATCTGGCTACAAACAATTTAATTACAAATATTTAAGTATGAACACTTATCACATAAATGATTTGAAATGTCTTTAAAAGATTAAGATCTAATATTATAACAAAAAAACAGTAATTTATATGTACCACTCGGAAAGTTCGAGAACAAAACTCGAACGTATGTTAACAGGTATATTACATATCATTCGATAATAACATTATTAATAACAGTAATTCCATAGTTGCATTTTAAATTATGCATTTTTAAGATGAGTAGCAAAAAAGTAGGTTATCTTGTAAGTTGCCAGTGTTTATAAAAAAAAAAATAATTAAAAAAACGTAAACAGACAACGGCTGCATAAACAAAATTATTAAATTACACCTTATTTCATTAAAGTTCAATACTTGCAGAGACAGCCCAAACAGCATTTTAAATTTAAAATAATTATTTGTTTGCATTTTAAAAAATTTTAACTGTTTTGTTTATTGCTTCTAAACATTTTAAGGTATATAAGAACCAATAAAGTAATTAATTGAGAGCAATATAGAAAATAAATTTTTAAAATGTACAACGTCTTGGTGCTAGGACCAAAATTATTATCATTATAATTCATAATTAAGTAGTATTAGGTATTCTACCTGCGCTTAATTATTAAATTGTTAAAATACTTAAATAATAAAGAATCTTTATTATTTAACCCAACAGTCAAATTATTCACACAGACTTAAAGTCTTTGATATATGTATGTATATATATACTTCAATAAATTCTAATATTTAAACAAGACTTTTAACTTTAAATTCATTGAAAATAAAAAACAAAATATATTTTTTTTACTTAAGGTTTATTTGTTTTTTTTACACAGATTGAATTATTATTCAACACTAGCTGGTAAGAGTAATGTTTACCACTGATTTCTCTCATACCACCCCTGGCGTATGAATAATAAATAATACGTGAAAAAATGTTTCTCTTTTTATATTTTATATTACTCATACGCTTACAAGCCCTTAGAACCTTTCAGCAAACAAATTGTTTTTTAAATGTGAGTTGAGCAGAATTTATTTACTTTTTTTGTCATCATAAATTATAATATAAATAAAACAACAAGTATATTAAGTCTCAATTTAATTTATGTTTTTGTATTGTTTTGTTTTTTGCAATTTAATTTGCACATACTGAAATCATTTAATGCTCCAGTTATTGTTGTTTTTATGAGTGAGCTAATTAGTTTGTTTTATTTATTTCTTTTATTGATTTATTTATTTATTTATTTAAACATATTGTTCGATTTTATACGATTGCATTTGCTCGCATATAACAATGTTTCAGTGGTATATTAATAATTTATTATAATTAAAAATAATTATTCACGTATGAGTTTTAATGAATAGTTTGCTTGATAAATTTTTTACTGGTTGCTACTTATTAGTGTTAATTTATTTTATTATTTGTTTTATGTACAAATCAGTGGTTATTGAAAACATAAAACACTTTTACACATTCACACATACTTGTATAAATACCAATTAATCATAATTTTTCACATTGGCAGCTTCATTTTAATGCATAAGGTTGTTAATAAAAACTTACATATAAGTTTTAACCTCTACTTTTCTACACATGAATAATGGTTGCTGAAGTGTTGAAAACGTTTGGTTAGTTTTTAGTATTAACAGTGTTTCACAATCTTTAAAATGATATTTCAGTTTTAAGCCCACATTTCTCTACTGTTTACTAAATTATTTAAAACTTAAGATATTGATTTGGAATTTGTTTGTAATATTGTCCTGCGGAGATGTAAATTTTTATGCATTAAGAACCAAAGGTAAGGAACAAATTTTTCTTTTGACCCCACTATGGAATATGTTGTATTAAGTTCTTTTTATAATTTTCTTTTATTCAATATATTTTATATGCCTATCCTAAATTTACAAATTAATTTTCAATGTGACATAAGTAGCCTGTTAGTGTAAGTAAGTAACAAATGTTTAAAATATTGAAAAGATTCTTTTAGAACTGTAAGTGTTTTTTAAAATAAATCGGATTTCTAATCTTAAAAGAAAAATAATCAAAATAAAAACTTAATATATTTAAACCATTTAATTATTTCACGATGTATTATAAAATGCCACAAATTATAAAAAAAAGTCTCACATAAGTACGGTCAACATTTTTTTAATCAAACAAAATAAACATGACATTTAAATCATATTTAATGTTTATATACTTACGTGCGTGTTTTTTTTTCTTTTTTTTTTTTCTTATGTGACTATATTTTTTTAATTTAATTAATGAAAAATTTTATAATGCAAATGAATAATGCAAAATATAATGAAATAATTTACCAAAAAAATCTACACATATGCATACATTCTGTATGTGTACAGTGCGTAAACGTGTAATTAAAACAAGGTTAAGTATAAACATTTATATTGAAATAATTTCAAAACTTAAAGCTTATTAAAATTATATAAATTAGAACAATTTTCAAATTTGTAAAAGATAATCCAATAAACAATTATATTAATTAAAACACAATATGTTTGTTAGGAATATGTGAGAATATTAATAAAAAACAAAATGTCCTATAATCGTGGACAAAAATAACTTGCATTTGAAAAGCTATTTTTTATCCTTTTTAAATATTAAATCTGAGTCTATTATAAACGAATAAAAAAGTGCAAAAGTGGATTTAAACTTAAATACAAACTAAATTTATATAATATAAAATAAGTTAAAAATCAGCTGCGTCTAGTCATGCAACATCTTTAAAATCAATTAAATTATTTGAGTTAGTTTCCCTGCTCCTCTCATTTTTTCTGCTGCATAACATTTATTTCATTAAATGATGGAACACATGCAGACTACATATGTATATCTATATAAATATATAAAAATCAATGTGTGTTTGTATGTTTATATGTTTGTATGTTTGTTTGTGCTCTATAGACGGTTAAACGGCTGGACCGATTTCCTTGAAATTTTCACAGAATCTTTCTGTATGTCTGGAAGGAACTATAGGCTATACTTTGGTTTGAAATTGAAGTGGGAGGTGTGTCACGCCCTATTAAAAAATAAGTATTAATTATTATATATCACGAAAGTTAATGCAGCTAGAGTCTTCAAATTAAGTACGGTAAACTTTGACATCCACACAAACATTTGGGTAAAAAATGGGCGGACTTGCAATAGTAGGCGTGGCCACATTAATTTAACACTAAAATTCGTATATTTGGAAGACGATATCGATAAGAGTAGTAAAATTTTGCAAGAGCAACTTTGACACCCAAATGAACATTTAGGCAAGAAATGGGTGCATTATCAATAGTGGGCGTGGCACCTACCATATGAATTAAATACTTAAATTCGTATATTTGGAAAACGATATCAATTAGAGTAGTAAAATTTTGCAAAAGCAACTTTGATATTCAAATAAACATTTATGGAAAAAATGGGTGCATTAAGAATAGTGGGCGTGGTACCTGCCATATGAATTAAATACTAAAATTTGGGGTGGCGAAGCACACCGGGTATTAGCTAGTGTAAAATAAATATAAATTATCTATTTTGAGATATTTTTCATTTTAGTTTCCTTTTTAAAATTCAAAACATGTTAGTTCTTTTTTTATCTTTTTTTGTTACGAGTAGATTCAAGATTACCACTTTTTTAGATTTTAGTACTATTAGTATGAAAACCATTTATGGAAATTTAGCTATTTTTCGGTCAAATCTAGCGATTTCAATCCCTGTTTAGTGGGCATAAATACGTTTTAGCTATTAGCGGGAAATTTAAAGATTTTGCTGAAGCACACTCACTTTTTTTAGAATTTTTTGTGACATCAATTTTGCAATTGCAACCCCTTTGAAAGGGAAATTTTATGGCACTTGTAAAATTCGACAATAATATAAAAAAATTTAAAAAGTGACAGAATTTTAAGTTAAAACAAATCAATAAAAAATTGTAAACTTTAAAATGTATATAGGACATTGATTCAGCTCTACACCATTTTTCATTGAAATTTAGAAAATTCCAAATGAAATTGAGAGAATTCCAATTTAAATTGAGAATTACAAATTGAAATTAAGAATATTTCAAATGAAGTTAAGAAAATTTCAAATTAAATTGAGAAAATGAGAAAATATGTATAATTATATATAAAAATTTTATTTAATTTTTGATAACACATTATACATTATAATATTTTTTTGTAGTAAAAAAAAACAAAAGATAACCAATGCAGACTTGTGAAACATTGCAGTGTGCTGTATATCTGTACTGCAATCTCCGGTAGTTATACATGTTTTTGAAGCATTAATAACCTCTTCTAAAAAGGCAAGCCTCTGCTCTCCAACATTTGGGGGACTTACGTTCGATACATTCATCTTTGCTTTAACATTATTTTTGATTTTGGACCAAATACTTTCAATTGGGTTTAGCATTGGTGAGTAAGGGTTCAATCGTAAAAGTGTGGCTGGAGTGTTTTTAATAAATAAATTGTAGGCGATTGTGGCAGGCAGCATTGTCACAAGCCGATAACTCAATCTCTAGCTCTTTCCACATATTAAGACCAACTCATTTGCGCTGTCAGCTCTAAATGAACCTCTACGACTGTCCATTAGAATAACACATTGTACATATATATTTTAAATTTATAAAAAAAAAATTTTATTGATTTTTAAATACATATGTATGTACTTATGTATGCACATACATATACGAAATGAACTAATTTCCAATATTAAAATTAAAAGGTCAAAATTAAACTGTGTAGGTCACCGAAATAAAAACTAATTTGTCGAAGCCGCGTGACAACCACAAAAGAGCTTTCTTTTATCTCATGCTTCCAGACAGAAGCAGCAAACATTCAAACTAGTTAAAATTAAATAAAAATATATCACAATTAACAGGTCTAGATTAAAAACTTATACTTAGATCATGTGCTTCTTTCTTATATGTTGGGAATACATTACTGCTATTGTCAACACTCATTTTGAAACAGAATACGTTATTAAAAAATTTAGGGGAAACATTTTGAAAGAAGTTGTTATTTCTTACTGCAAAGTAACACGCGTTTAAGAATACACCAAAACTTTTTTAATTTGTTTTTTTTTTTCTTAGAAATGACGTCAGTTGCAGCTATAAATTTAAATACATTTATTTTTAATCCACTTTTTGTAATCAAGAAAAATGAATGAAGCCTGAGAAAAAAATTTTCAAATAGGACAAGAAACATGCAGGTTGTCGTTACTGCATACCCCCTTTCTTTGTTCCCTTGCCAGTTCATTTGTTTGATCTTCAATTTCTCAAGTGTAATAATTTGAACGATTTATCTTTAAAATTTCAGAAGACAAATTTTGGAATATATAAGGAAAGTTAGCAATTAATCGCTAAAATTTTAACGAAGTAAGAAATTAGCTAATTTCAAGCGTTTTCGAAGTCAGATTTAGCGGGATTTGTTGAAAAAGGTTACCATTACTGATGAAAACATTTGACATTTCACGAGTCACCTATTTAAAGCTAGTTTAACTTAAAGTATAATTATATATATTATATTTGTCTATTACGAAAAGTTTAATGTGAAATAATTTATAATAAAATAAATAAATCAAATTCATTTGTATATCTGGAAACAACTTATTTCATACTTTCATATATCTGTGGCTTGGAGCTAAAAGGGCCAAAGTCAAAAAAATTACTTTTGAGAAAATTGGAATTGAACTTTAACTTTTATAGATGCTTTCATAGTGACATTGGCCAGCATTTTATTTATGAAGCTGTTCTGGGTTAAGTATGACTTTAGCTGTTTTGCCATAATGAAGTAGAGCAAGAAAACAAATTAATGCAATGATTAACTCAAAAGAGCAAAAAAGTGACATTGGCTTTTTAAGCTCCAAGCCACATATATAATGAAAATTGATTATTTTTAATGTGATAGCCCTTATCTTACAAATCGTAGCGAGACGCGGATTAGTGTACACGAGCAGTGAGACAAGTCGATCGGCTTAGAGTCGACGAAGCACCGCCGCTGGTTTATTTTTTACTATCCACGCCGTCGCCGTTTTTTTCGGCTAAAAACAACTCAATAAAGCCACCGTTTTGAACAGCTTCAGTCGGCTCATGCAGATATTTAGTTTGTAATAGAGATGAAAAATTCAGTAATTTATTCCGTTAGATGTTTTTGGAAAATTTCTAGTGACGTTACTTTGAATTTTTGAGCAGCCGTTTTTATTTTTTTATAGACGTCACCGTATAAAACTGTAAACTATGGACCTTTAAATAAAACTTTTTTAATTGACTTCTTCTATAAAGTAAAAAATCTAACTTGAGTTGCGAAAAATTATTTTTTACTTGATGTCTTTTAATTTATTATACATCGAAAGTAGTATAAGAAAGCATGCTGATGATTAAAAAACTTACAAAAAATATTTTTTATTATTATTACATACGTATGTATAAACTTTTATACTCTTTATATGCATACATACATATGAAGAAGATTTTAGAAATTTCATTTCACTGTAAAATCTTTCAAATGCAATCCTTTATAATGTCTATGATGTTTTCGATTTAACATTATCTTTGTAGTAAATGTACACAACATGTAAGTCATTAAGAAAAGTGATGACACTTAAACATGTGAAGCCTCTTAAAGGAGGAGATCAGTAAAATATATCAGTGATACATTGTAATCAGTGTATTTATCAGAGTTTAATACTTTTAGAGTTATATATCTATGTACCTTTATTTAACTTAATTTTAAAAAAGCCTATCAAATGTAGTGAAGAATCCCTTTATATACATATAAAATTGAAACTTTGTGTGTGTGTGTGTGTATTAGCTATAGACTCCGAAACTGTAAAGCCGATCGAATCGGACTAAAAGTTTGACAAGTTCCTGTACACATTCCAGGGAGTGTTATGGGTGGTGCCACGCCCATCAAAAAAAAAGTATAATTTTTAGTTTCTTGCACTTGATATTCAATTAAAATTTAGAATGCATTTTTATTCATTAAGGGGCGTAGCAACGCGCGCCGGGCTTGGCTAATACACAATATTTTACAGAAACTTTTCAAAATAACTATAAATATTTATGTTGTTACCGCAAACGAAAAATAGTGTAGAGTCTACATGCAACTACAGCCTGTATGCAAATATGTTAATGTATTTTTGTATCGTATTTATCAAAAATATTAATTAGCGTCAAAATATAAAGAAAAGTTTCCTTGATTAGTAGTCGTTTTCATGAGTTAGTAATAATATAAAAAATTTCCAACGTTCATATCCATTATAAATTATATATTTGTTTTCATCTTAGTATGAATAATTTTTGTATATTATAAAAATTGTATTATTTCTCATAATACTAGAAAAGAATTTATATATATGTGTGTGTGTGTGTGTGCGTTTTTATTTTGCTTTATACATTATTTTTTGTTTACATATTGCCCATTACATTATAATTAATAAGAAAAATGGAAACAATAAACTAATAAGAATATGCAACAAATGAACAAACATTTTAATTATACCATATTTACTCGAAACAAAAATATAATAAATCAATTTAAACCCCTAATTGTATCGTACTGTTGGTACTATTTTTTTAAGTGTTAACAGTATTGTATGCTTCTTGTTGGTAATTTCCATTAAAACATCTTGTATAACAATACAATTTCCTTGCATATGTTTTAGGGTGATGTATTGGATTCATACACGGATGGAAAATGAAAAGATTTTGCAGAATCAAAAAATTATTTTTGTGGTATTTTTTTGATCCAAATTAATAAATATATAATATATTTTTTTTTTTATATGTTTTGTTGATTTTATTTATTTTTGCAAAAAAATTTTACTGAAAACTGTTTTAAAATATTTATTTTAATAAAACAAAGAACATCGCTATCCAATGGATAAGTAATACATCAAAGTTAAAAAAACTCTTATTTAAATTGTGAAAATATTTAAATCATATTGTTCGTTTAAAATACTATTTTTAGCAACCCTTCAATAATTTTAATTTTACAGCTATTTTTAACAAGCGCACCTAATAAATCAAGTCAATTTATGATCAAGTTCTAAAAATGAAACCGAATATAAGTGAAAACGCAAAAATATATGTAAAAATTTAAAAGTTAATTTTAAGTTAAATGACTGATAATTTTGACCTTTGAGATTTGTGTCCTGATTGCAGTTAAAATTCGATAACTTAACGTTTTCTTTTTTTCGTTACTAAAATGAAGACTATTTTTCAGCATTTCATGTGTGAATAAAATCTACTCCTCCAAGGTAATAACAAATTAATAAGTTAAGCTTCTTTTGAAGTAATTAAAACGTAGTGTATGAAAGAATTTCTCTCATTATTTTTTACTGAGTGATCATTGTTATATTATTAATTATATTCTAAATTAATTTTGTTATATAAATTATTTAATATAATTTTTATACGTCATTAGTTAACTGGCCATATTATTCATAAAAAAATAAAAATATTGATTCAATACCAACAAACCCATGATAAACAAGTAACAGTGCTATATTCGGCCGTGCCGAATCTTATATACCCTTCACAACGTGTAGTCATGCAATAACAATTGTTTGTATACCATTCATCTCATATAAAATACGTACATATACATATGTATGTAAAAAACATACCATTGTAAAATTACAATTGAGTTTACTTATGTATGTAAAAAAATATATTAAAAAAACAACAAAAATTACAAAAAAAAATTTTTTAAATTTTTTAATAAAATTTTTTAAAAAAATTAAAAATAAATATATATAAAAAAATATAAATAATATATAAAATAAAAAAAAAATTTTTTGGCTCAGCTGGGATTCGATGCCACGTTTACTCTAACCAGTATATATGCATGTTGTTGTTGTAATTGTGAAAAAAAAAACGAGATGGTCGAGGTTTTTTGCTCATATCTCAGAAAGTTATCGGGCGATTGTGCTGAATTTCAATAGCGATTCATTCCCGGATATTTCCAAGAGATTGATACCATATACAGATCTGAGGAACATATAGTTGCTTCTAAAAGTTGATGTCAACCAACACATGGACAGACGGGCAGACGGACAGTCGGTTAGGGCTTAATCAACTCCTCTATTTATAAGCTTTCAGAAAATATTTACTTTATGGGGTAGGAAATGAAAAATGTAGAAATTACAAACGGAATGACAAAACTATATATACCCTTGTGCACCACAGGTGAAGGGTATAAAAATATTCTGGATAATACCCTGTTTTCTTCAGATATTCTATTTAAGAGCCGGTGATATGTATGTACATATGTTGTTTGAAATTCCTTAGTGGCAACACTGCTTACATATATTGTTAAGGGCAGTAAAATAAAAACAACAAGTACCTGTACTTTTTATATGCAAAAAAAATAATACTTTAAGTCGAAGCTTACAAAAGTTTATATTCAAAGACTAAAAAAACGAACACAACAAACGAACGGTTTTATAAACGACAAAACAGAGAGTGTTAAATGATATGAGAGCATACATATGTATGTAGTAGGTGGAGCGTACCTTTCGCTAGTAATCAAGTTAAATTGCGTAAGGCAAAAAGCAACAAAAACAATGATGAAGAAACTGTTGAATAAATTATGTTGAAATGTTAAGGTTACAGTAGCAGTTGAATTAAAATAAGTTTAAGCCAAATTATTTTAAATTAGCCAAACACACAAACCATCTTCTTGTGTTAAAAGTGAGCAAAATTGTTTTTTTTTAATTTTTTTTATTTAAAAATTATTTCTTATAATTTTTATATATTATTTTATTTTATTTTTTTATTATTTTTTATCTATATAAATTTTTAAACCCGTATTTCACTTACACTGCACGCTCACTTACACTCTACACTTGAAAACACTTATACGCTCATAAACATTCATATTTTCACACAAAAATCACAAATCAGTGGTGAATTATTTAAAGCTTTGGATTTCACCTTTGGCTTTTCTTTATTAATTTTTTTCTTCTTGATTTTTTTGTATATTGAAACTTCATTACCAAAAATGTATAAACATGGCTTTATTTCTTAATTACTTATGTATGTATATGTCACTTTATTTAAATTAATAACTGTATCCTTTTTATTTTCCTTATTAGATTGCTTTTAATTTAAGCTAGGTTATTTAGAAATATTTATGTATGTATAATTTATTTCTTGATATTGTATATTTTATCTATTTAACTCTTTTTTTATGAAACTATTTTTTTCTTTCTGTATTATTTCTGGTTACAGTAGCAGTTGAATTAAAATAAGTTTAAGCCAAATTATTTTAAATTAGCCAAACACACAAACCATCTTCTTGTGTTAAAAGTGAGCAAAATTGTTTTTTTTTAATTTTTTTTATTTAAAAATTATTTCTTATAATTTTTATATATTATTTTATTTTATTTTTTTATTATTTTTTATCTATATAAATTTTTAAACCCGTATTTCACTTACACTGCACGCTCACTTACACTCTACACTTGAAAACACTTATACGCTCATAAACATTCATATTTTCACACAAAAATCACAAATCAGTGGTGAATTATTTAAAGCTTTGGATTTCACCTTTGGCTTTTCTTTATTAATTTTTTTCTTCTTGATTTTTTTGTATATTGAAACTTCATTACCAAAAATGTATAAACATGGCTTTATTTCTTAATTACTTATGTATGTATATGTCACTTTATTTAAATTAATAACTGTATCCTTTTTATTTTCCTTATTAGATTGCTTTTAATTTAAGCTAGGTTATTTAGAAATATTTATGTATGTATAATTTATTTCTTGATATTGTATATTTTATCTATTTAACTCTTTTTTTATGAAACTATTTTTTTCTTTCTGTATTCATTTTATTTCGTTTATTGGCAATTTTACATAACGACGTTATTTAGTGTAATTTTAAATTCGTACTGATATGCTGATTGTATTTTCTCCAATATCTACCTGTATGCAGGCCACTTTTTTTTGTTTGGCATCGTCTTGGTTTTTTTCCAGGAGAGAGTCAATTTTCCTTTAAATTTCATTGTTAAACATACTTTTCATGAGCAGCTGAGAATTACACTCAGGAGTGAAAAAAAAATTATAAAAGCTTTTGTGAGAGTATTTAAACTTTTTGTGCTTTAAAGCAGCAGGTGTTTTTAAAAAGACAGTATTGCCTGTACAAATTAGTATACGTAATTTAATGAATTAATATTATTCATATGACTTTTTTTAAACCGGTTTTTGATTTTTCCAAATAGAACCTATTTAAGAAAAGCGGTTTTCTGCTGAAAATTTAACAAATAACCTGTTGAACGGTTTGTTTAAATAAATAAAAACAATACAATCAAATTACTTATTAATATAAATAGTATTTATGACCTTTAACTAAAACATAATTTTAAAAAATATATTTAATGTTTAGAATATTTTGCTATTTTTTGTCAAACTTTAAAAGCGCGTGAAAAACAAACGTTTTTATTTTAAAAAAAGTCATTTTAAATTGACGTTGAACAAATAAAAAAATATAAATATCATTTTGATCCTCGCACAACGGTCTGCAAGTTAGTGGATGGCTTAAGTTACATGTGATCTTCTCTGAGAAAATGGACCTAGTGTGTCGAAAAACGGGTATGGACTTAAGAGTAGATTCTGGTACCTAAAACGGTGTAGAATAAGATGAAATAAGTTAGATTTCTGATTTAAAAAAATGTTTTACCCCAAAAAAACGTACAAAACAAACTTGGAAACGGCTTAAGAATCAAGTATCGATATTATAACAAACAGGGCAGCAACAATAGCAAAGGTATTGTCACACTGAAAGCGAAAAAAAAATACGTCACCACATTGGCATGACGTCAACAAAGTCGGCACCCAACCATACCATCCATACCAAATCGCATCTCCCAACTGAAGGTGTGTTCTCAGTGATAATGCGTTATAAAACTTTAAATGCGTTTTTTCTCAAAACTTCATTTTCACACACTAGGTCCCTTTTCTCGTAGAAGGTCACATATACATAGCAGTTTAATTATACCAATATTTATATGGACATAAGAAAAACTCTATGTTTGATATGCTCATGTAGTTCTGTTCTGTCAGTTTTTGCAAAATGGCGAATTACACTAGGCTGCATAAAATTTGTCCCTGAACAAAAATATGAGGAATATAGTGATCTCACCTCGTTAAATTCAAAGACGCTTTCAGTTTTTATGGGCTTGGCTAATATTTTTTTCTAAACAAGGCGACCAGGCGAACTTATTTCAATATAACTATTTAATGGCTTGTTTTATTAAAGTAATTGAAACACCAAAAGATGCGGGATAAAATTTCCTTTAAGTCATAACTTACATATATTACATATATTCTATTGCAAACGTTGCTTTTGAAAATTTCCAACTGTTTTTATTCTGGATATACTGGAAATCAAATAAGCCATAAATAATGTCAATCAATGCAAAAATTTTGATTTTATTCACAATTAAATGCAGGTACAACATTAACATTATGTAACACATTTACAAAACCATATATTGTGCAATTTCTTCGGACTAGATTAATTTGAACATATGTATGTATTTATTTTTCCCATCAAATCTTGGTGCGATGTCTGAAGAGCATGATGAAAGATTCCATCAAGTTATTGCGTACATTCAAAAAATATATAACGGCAAGTGGTCCCCAGAAATGTTAGCTGATATCTGCTGGGAAATCAATCGTGAAACAGCAAATAACACTAATAAAAGAAAGCGATCTACAAAACAATAAATAATTTGCAATGTTATATTAACATAAAATTTTATTTTAGATTTTTGTTTATACAATAGAAGTCACTTAGGTGGAAGATTAAATACTAAATACGTATTAAATATTTTAATATCAGTAATTTATTTAAATAAGAATATCTCCCAAAAAAAAATAGAAAAAATCTGTGATCAGATTTGGATTCAGCACATAAAAGGCCTTTGAAATCACATAACAAGGTTCGAGCTCCCGATTTTTTTTTTTTTTTTTGACGACCAGTGTTATTTGTTAACCGCATCTATAGAAGTTTTCAAAACGGGAGGGTATATTTTAACAGCCTGTTGCGTTCATATTACTTTGACGGTGTCTGTTAAAACAATTATAGATTTTCAGTAATTGATGTCAAACTACTAGGGATGTCGATTATTCGACTTTTTTCAAACATCGGTTGTCAGATATTCCAAATAGTTGCTATAAAAAAAACAAGGTTTTGGTTAAGCATTTAAAAAATAAGCGGTTAACCGGTTTTATTCAAATAAACAAAGACAAAAATCAAATTATTATTGAAATAAAAAGTTTTTTTAAATAAAATCAAAACAATTCACAAAGGTAAAGAACAAACAAAACATACTGCAGTCATGACAAAAAATTTTTAAGAATTGTTCCTTTATTATTGACTTTTGTAGGAAATTTTGGTATATGCATATATGTATTTAATAGTACTATTCAGCTCATAGCAACCCAGCAAAAAAAATTGGAAGTAGTTCAAAGCGAATTACATTTACAAGACTTCTAAATCAATTGTGTAAAAGCATTAATTCTAAATGACTTCTTAACTGCAAAATAATTTGTCATAAATGATGTGCTTAAAAATGAATGCAAAATAGCTTAAAGAATTCATGTAAACAAACAAATTTAACACATGAAATATCCGATACTTGTCACCAAATATGCATGAGTTCCATGCACTTATTAGAATGGAGTGCAGTTCATTAAAATTTTCATGTAAACACATGATCGTCAATGACACGCTAATGTTAAAATCACTAGTGTTTTCACCTAAATTAAAGTACTTCATCATCAGTTGAACCCCTGAAAAATCACTTCTTTGTCATAGATTTTTTTGCTGGGAATAACCGGTTTACTTGTACCAAAATAATTGGTTTATTCAGTATTCGGAAAATTGGCATTTTAAAATATTCGGCTTTAACAAAATTGAAAAATCCGAATAAAAGTTCGATCATCCTACAAATTACTATGGCTTGAGTATAATAGTGAATTAAAAACGTGATTTACCCAGATCGTACGATTAAATACCGATAAACTTTTATTGAAGAAGACAATAAGTAGCAGTTGACCGATGACTTTAAAATAAACATAGCTCAAACCATTAAAACTAAAATTCTTGACTTAGTGACAACATACGGAGCTACGATATCTTACTCCAAACATAATTCTTACATTAGTGTTAAAAATAAAACGGATATACATATGTATGTGTTTTGTTACCTCATTCTCAGCTTATTTTATTGTAATACATTCACAATGTGGCTAAATCATATAATGGACTACATATAATGTAAATTTTGTCTACGATCTTTTAAAGCAGAAAACTTGGACTACTTATATTGATAATATTTTTTTAAATGTACTGTATATTAATTGGTCAGAAAATCAATCCAAGTAAAAGCACGTATTCATACCTACATACATATTTGCTGTTTAATACCGAGTAATTTTTTTAACTGTTTGGGTTTTAAAAACTGAAAAAAAAAACAAAATTTTGCAAAAGGGAAAATGAAGTATTTATTTGCGCAATAAATGAATGCCTTTAATTTTTTAATGAGTTTTGCTTGTAAGTTTTGCCACCCATAGGAAATCTATCCGCGAGCTCCAATTTTGGCATACGTTTTCAGCATTTCAGCAGGTATCTTACCAAATAGAATGGAAAAACAGGCAACTGTTGTGCAACGCAATTGGGTCGAACAAATTGATTTATTTATGTAACGGCAGTTGTAACTTTGTATTCCAGGATAAGAATTGTGATTGGCATGTCCCTGTACATGAGAGACTTCATTTATCCCAACAAAAAAACTCTTATGGGGGGGTCAAATCTCATGATTTTCGCAGCTGTTCCAACCGTGACGCCATCGAACGAATTTAAGCAGAGTACCAATTGCTGTAAGAAGACATCCTAGGAAATAGATATCCGTCAATATTACCAGTGTCTCATAGTCATTAGGTACTTCTGGTGCCTTTTAGATTAAGCTAACGGCAAAGGATTTTAATAGTAGCTTGAGCAAGCGACTTATCTCAGGTGAGTTTTTCGGCTACAGTAGAAGTTCCGCCAGGTTTTGCGCTTCGCTCTTCTGACTTCATTCTTGAACCTATTCGCTGAGAACTTATATAAAGACCATTTATTATTTTGGCCTCATTGAAGCATTTTCAACATCTCTTTCGAGATTCATTTATAGTGGTTGACAACCACAGTGACTTATTCTTATTCCGAGGCGTATGCCTCATGAAGGAGCTCAATAGTACAGCTATATCAATAGGTATTACAAGAAGAAACAGGTTACTTAGTAGTCTGTACTGTCCCTCCCATTCCTCTATTGACGAACTAATTTGACGTTCTACAGTTTTCTATAATGTAATGTAAAATTCTAGATAACGATTTACATGGTCGTTTCTGATGAACGCCAGAATCTATTCGGGGTGATTCGGTTCAGCGGGAATGATTGCGATGAATCTCGGTCGATGGAAAATTTATTCGATCGTAAACACATCCAACCGCGCCGCACATATCCCCAAATGTAGATATTGGTAGTTTTGACCCGCGTGTTTAGAGAGGATATAGAAAACAATTCTCACCGATAACATCCAAACACTGCTATACATACCATTTGCGTTTTAGTCAAGGTATTTATTTATTTATAAAAACTTTAAGTAATACACAAATTTTTATTTATTTATACTTTTAAAGTTATTTAATATATTTTGAGATATTATTGTGTATTGTGCAAAAATCTTAAAGTAATTTTTAGTTTTTTCGTTTAATACTAATATTATTGTTTATAATATGATTGTTTATTTGGGAAAATTTAAATTAAATAAAAGTTTAAAAACGTAGTAATAATGAAATTCCAGATGAAACAAATGGCACATCATTAAATAAAAAATTAAAAGGATAAAATAACATTAACGACACAATGCTATCGTAAAAGATATAATACATACTATAACAATAGTAACTAACTTACGATGTAAAAGGAATTACTTTTTCAAAAAAAATAATAATTAAAAAAACAATAAAAATTTTTTAAAAAACAGTTAAATTAAAATGAAGAAAATGTACTTTAAAAAAAACTTAAGGTATGTTTTAGGGCATATTAAGTCATACATTTAGGAATAAATATGTCTTATGTATACAAAACACATTTAGAGTAAAAAATAAAAATACAAGTAAAAATACATTAAAAATCAATTGAGAAAAGTGTGGTAAGTGAAAAAGACTGCTTTCTAAATTAACAAGGTGGTGTTAACTCAAACATAGCATATTTCCAAGTCCAGAATTTGGCCAATGACTCAAAACGTGGACGATTGTGTTCATATAAATAGCCTAAATCAGGTTCCATGCATACCTAAAAGAGCATAAAATATGTAAGAACTAGCGTGTCATAAAATAAAGTTCGTTATTAAGTTACCTCTGTGTACGGATCCGTTAGCAAACTTTGTACAGAAAGCAAAACCTTAGAAACATTCAAGGCCAACGACCAATTGTGTTGGAATATATCAATGCCTACATCTCCATGACGCGAAACATTAGGATGTAAAATTTTTGTTAAAAAACGAACAGTTGGTGGTATCATTGGGTATCTATAAGCGTAAAAAATTAATTCTTAATTAAATTATACTGGCCATTTATTCCATTCTTACCTCTCTGGAAAAAAAATAAAAATAAAAAATTTACCGCCCTCATAAGGACTACCTGGAGGTCCTAAGATACTGGCCTGCCAGTATGTATTCTGCTTATCCAAGGGTATAGCCTCTATGCCTTCCGTGACATAACTATTCAATAAACGAAAATCATTCCGTAGAAAATTAGCTCGTATGGCATTTTGCCTACCACGTGGTGGCGTCTTTAAAGCCATCTGTAAAAGACAAGTACGACAAAAGCACGAAGACATTAAGGATCCATAGAGTTTCATCCAATCATGCACATTAACCAGACTTTGAAAGAGGGGCCAACGTTCTTTAAAATATTTACGCCACATTTGTTGCGATGTGTTTCGAGCAATAATGTTATGCCATTGTTTGCACGCCTCGCTCGCTTTCCACATAGACATATCATCCAAATAGGAAAAGATGATAACCATAATCTCAACCGGTAAAGATAAAATATTATTAGGCCTAATCGCTGTTGTGATAGAACCAGTTGCCATTTCAGATGCATTAGCACGGGCTTCGGAGAGAAGTTCCATTATTTGTGGCAAAGAACGTGGCGCAGAAGGTCTAGGTCTATCCACTGGCAATGCAGGTGGTAAAAACCTTTCAGCATTATCATTTTCCAAATTCATACCTTCTTCAGCAGCTGGTACCTCTATCATATCATTATCTACCTCTAACTCCACATCATCGACAACATCTTCTACGTCATCATCGTTATCATCTCTATCATCTTCAACTTCGTCCACTTCATCTTCTGGTTCATCATCATCGTTTTCCTCGGTTTTATCCTTAAATGGTGGCTCATCATTGCCAGAATCTTCATCGTCTGATATAGTTGTTTCCAATTCTTCGGCCGGCTCCGTATTATATAAAAAAGCATGGCAAGTGCCGCACAAGGGTTCTCCAAAGTTGGGACCATAGTATCCGTTGCAAACCCAGCAAGTGCTACTATTCTAAAATAACTAGTTATAGACCTTTTTTAAATATACATATATTTTTACCAGTAATTACCGGAAAGTTAAAGTTTTCTTCTGTCTGCTGAAACTGCGTTTTGTCTGGTTCTGTATCCGAACCAGAATCTTTTAATCCTACGTCGTCATCATCATTAGTTTCCATTGTTTCGTTATTATTTTGTTGTAATTCTTTTTTCGACATACAAGATGCCATTTTGATTTATAAACTTAATTACAAAATTATAGTTATTTCTTTTTAATAATTTTACCGATTTTTTCACTAAAAATCGAATGTCAACAATTTTCTGAGAATTTTTTTTTTTCTTTTTTTGTTTATATGCTATCAGCTGTTAAAATCGGTTAGACAGAGTGACTCAAAATTTGATATTACTGAAACATGTTTTAGTTAATGGAGTAGGTGTCAAAGTAGGAGAAACAGGTCAATCGGTTCGTTATCTAAAAGCTAAGCCGGAGAAAACACCGTCTTTAAATCCTAGCTAAACTGGTCGATTTAAAGCTGAAGGGTTTTATTAATCCATGATCCAAAATGTATGCAAAATGTGTATGTGTATGTTAGATGTGGAAATTAGCTTTATTGTTAGAAAAAAGGCGATTGGAAATGCTCTAATTAAGTCAGGAAAAGATAACATCGATGCTAAAGAGTAGGCTTTTATATTCTAACTTAGGAAAAATATTTACCAGTTGAAAAACACAGGAAGGTTTTTAATAAGCCGAGTTTTGGTTACTAACGACTTATGTTTTTCTAATATATGCATAGTCAGGGAATGGTTTATTTAAGCAATTGGCGAGGTATTGGTGTATTAGGAGACAGAAGATTTGCTCAAAATAGTATCAAAATTGGTATAGTATTAAATTAGCTCTCCATAAGTGCTAGTAATTTTTGTCCCTACTCTGCACCAGGGTACACTTATACAGGTGACGGTGCCAGCCCAGCTGATTTTTTGTCCCTATGTTTGTCAAACTGAATATATAAAAAAAGAGATTTCAGTGTCAAGAATTGTCACATTATATAAAAAAAGTGAAGCAAAATATATTCTTTCCTTACGCCTTCACCTTATGTAATTGCACCCAGGGTACACTTATACAAGGTGGCAGTGCCAGCCCAGCTGACTATTTTTTTGTGTTCTGGAGTATGTCAAACTACATATTTAAAAAAATTATTTCAACTCCGGAAATTGTCAAACTCCATAAATAACAAGTACGAGTGCTATATTCGGCCGTGCCGAATCTTATATACCCTTCACAACGTGTAGTCATGCAATAAAAGTAGTTTGTATCATCATTCATCTCATATGAAATACGTACATACATATATAAAAACATCCCATTGTAGAATTAACAAGTAAGAGCGCTATATTAGGCCGTGCCGGATCTTATATACCCTTCACAACGTGTAGTCATGCAATAAAAAAAAAAAAAAATTTTAAAAAAAATTTAAAAAAATTTTTTTTTAAAAATAATTAAAAAATATATAATATAAAAAAAAAAAAAATAAAAAAAAAAAAAAATATAAAAAAAAAAATATAAATAATATATTAAATAAAAATTAAAAAAAAAAATAAAAAAAAAAAAATTAAAAAAAAAAATTTTTTTGGCTCAGCTGGGATTCGATGCCATGTTTACTCTAACCAGTATACACGTTTGTATGTATGTATGTTGTTGTTGTAATGTTGTTTTTGTGAAAAAAAAATCGAGGTGGTCGTGGGTTCTTGCTCATATCTCAGTTGTTTATGTACCCATGTTTCTGATTTTCAATACCGATCTACTCCCGAATATTTCTGATATTTTAATACCTCACCCGGGTCCAAGCGATGTCGGGGGGGCTTCAAAAAGTTAATTTCAACATACAGACGGTCAGACGGACAGACTGACAGGGCTTAATCGACTCCCCTATTCATAAGCTTTCAAAAAATATATACTTTATGGGGTCGGAAATGAAAATTGTAGAAATTTCACACGGAATGACAAACCTATATATACCCTTTTTCACTGTGTGAAGGGTATAAAAACAGAGAGACAAAAATTGCTCTCCTTTACGCTATCACCTTATGTAATTACACCATGATTACACCATGCTCTGCACGAAAAAAGAAAAAGTGCGGGCTGTATCGAGCAAGAAGAATTCTTCTCTCTCAAAATTTTTCTCATTTGCAATTTTAGTAAGATTGGGATCGCAATGTGGAGTACGAGAACAGACTTATTTATTATCTGCCTGTTTATCAAAATTCGAACGAAAATTTCATTCTTTCAAATATATTGAAAACAAATTTTAATTTCTTTGTTGTTTTCGCACTTACTATATTAACAGGTAGTAAGCATGGTGAAGGTGCCAGCCCAGCTGAAAATTTGTTTGTGTTCTGGGGCTCAATTCTCGTTCTGTGAAACTGTGAAATGAAAAAGTTTTTGTATAGCAAAGGGTATGGTGGCACCATATGATATTACACATAAAAACTTTTCATTTCATAGTTTCATAGAATAAGAATTGATACCCTGGAGTATGTCAAACTACAAATGATTTCAACTCCGGTAACTGTCAAACTCCATACATAAAAAAGAGAGACTTAAATTGCTCTCCTTTACGCTATCACCTTATGTAATTACACTGAAATCTGTTTTTTTTATAAATGTAGGGTTTGACAAACATTGCCACACAAAAAATTACACTGCACTACAAAAAATCATTTTTTGTCTTCCCGTTAATTTAAACTATGTCAACTATATGGATTTTGATGAGCTAAACTCAAATCCGTTGTCAGGTCTTTCCCATTAGATCGGAATTTTTTCTTATGGGCGTGGCTAATTTTTCCCCCTAAATTAGTCAGGTACGGAGACATATTTCATCCTAACTCGAGAACCAGTCATCCGGTTTTCAGAAACAAAACACCACAAGATGTGCAACAAAATTATATTTATTTTAGTTCAATAGAATTTTTCTCTATCTCTTATAGTTTTGGAATTATTCAAAAATTAATGGAGAAAAAAATTTTTTCCTCCAAAATTTGTAATATTTTTCAATTTAAAAATGGAATTAAAAAAAAAAACAAAACAAATATTCAATATTTTAAACTTTTTTCTGAGAGCTACTTATCTTAGAAATAAAAAAATTAATTTCTGAATAATTCCAAAACGATAAGAGATAGAGAAAACTTTTATTCGACTAAAATAAATACAATTTTGTTACACATTTTCTGGTGTTCCATTTTTAATAATCGAATGACTAGTTCTCGAGTTAATATGAAATATGTCTCCGTACCTGACTAATTTAGGGGAAAAAATTTGCCACGCCCATTAAAAAAAATCACACAATTTTTTTATATTCTTCTTTAATTTGAAGAATTTTTAACAAACTTTAAAACAAAACCCTTTTATTCATAGTTTTGTATTTTTTGAAACGTTTTAAACCAGTTTCAGTTGGCGAATTGTTTATTAAATAAAATTTTAAAAAAGTTGGTAACGCCAGAGACTGTGGTAACGCTCAAGGCGAATTCATACAGGTGAAATTATCAGCACATGATGATTGGGAAACACAATTGGGTGATTCACAAGGTGTCTAATCATGTCATATTGTCCTAAAATTTTACAATGGTTTAAAAATGTTGTTGTTGCTTTTCAAACAAAAAGTGTCTTATAATAATAGAACTTTGTACGCTATATTTATTGTGCTGTCGTATTTAATAAGCAGAGATCGGTGCTAAACGGCTACGCCGCCTAAGCCAAGCCGCAACAGTTTTCGTAAGCTGTCGCCGTTCATTGTATAATTTTATCGGGCCGACATCCAAATTTGAGCGCAGTTGCTAATTTTTGATAACAAATCACTGGTGGCGTCAAATAAGATCGGCTAAGGACTCTGCTGTTTTTGTTTATCAAACCAAATTTAATTTATTTGTAGTTTATTTACTTGAGTTTGCCATTACAACATCTTAAATGTACCTTTCGCACAAACAGGCTATTATTTTGTTTTTTTCACTTGTTTTTGGCATTATTAAAGAATATATTTATTTTTATAATTGTTTTACATCAGCTGATTTAAATTCATAATAGCACACTTAATTATGAGGGGTTGTTCACAATAGTCTTAATTTTTCATGCTATTATAATAAGACATATGACTTTATGACACTACTGTGAATCCCCCAAATGTCTAAATCATCATGGTCTAAATATGTTGAATTCTCCTTGATTCCATTTCTTAATGCAGGAATGGAAAATTAGGTTTTGAATTCCGAAGTAAACATTTAACCTACGGTCTACACCAGCCCTCGATTTGTTTGAACAACGAACAATTTTTTGTGCGCACATGAATTTGCCTGGTGTGGACCGCTGTGTCGATGTTTTGTTCTTGTTCAAACAGCGTTGTCAGAACATTTGTTCGAACAACGATGTCTGACATTAAAAGGCATTTTGAATATGAAATAAAGAGACGACACATAAAAATACCAACAAAATACTCTTTATACGTTTTCTCCATATCAAAGAACATGAACAATTTTTTGACAGTTGCTCTGCCGACGTTTTGTTCTAGTCTAAACAAAGTAGAGTAACTCAATTGTGATTTGTTGATAATAAATTTGCCAAATTTATGTATATTTGTTATTCTTGTACCATTTATAATGTGCTTCACAAGCACATATCATTTTTTTAATAAAATTTTATTGAATTAAACATATTAGAACAACTTTTCATCCTTGTTATACAAATTGGCCTTGACGAAAAAAAATCCCCTAAAAAGTGGCTTTGTTGTATCAATTCGCCGTTGCATATACATACCTGTATGAATATGCCTTTATAACGCTTATAAAATGTGTATAAAAAACAGTCAGCTGATTGGATACGAGCACCTTATGGATATGCCTTGATGAGACTCAAACTCGATATATAAAAATAGTTCGCACTTGATGACAATCTCAAAATCAAAAATTGCCTATCTAACTTTGTCACCTTATTAAATGCATTTAAACAATAATAAAAATAAGTATTTTTTTATATCACGTGCAGCACATAATTTGCAAGAGTAAATAATATAACAAATATTTAAAAATTACCAAACTTAATAAATAATGAAACAAAAAAAGAAGATTTGTAAGTCTAGGAAGAAGTATTTTATTTATTTATTTAATAATTATATTTTCAAAGCTATTGGTTTAAGCCGGGAAGAGCGCCAGGTCATTGTCATTGGTGAAATTATACAGGAACTTTTGCATGCCCACGAAGAAAAAAAAGACGTAAATTTGAATCGTATGAAATCGAGGATTTCATCAAAATATGGCTTGGAGAGTTCACCCAGATTGGTAGATATCATAGCAGCAGTTCCTCAAGATGCTAAAAAAATATTATTACCGAAATTGAGGGCTAAACCTATAAGAACAGCTAGTGGAGTAGGTTACTAGAATTTTTATATAATAATGTTTTCTATTACTCTATTATTATGTGCAGATTGCAGTAGTGGCTGTCATGTGTAAACCCCATCGATGTCCTCACATCAATATGACTGGAAATATATGTGTTTATTGCCCTGGTGGCCCAGATAGTGATTTTGAGTATTCTACACAATCCTATACCGGTTATGAACCGACATCTATGCGTGCTATTAGAGCCCGTTATGATCCATTTCTACAAACACGCCACCGGGTGGAACAACTCAAACAATTGGGCCACTCTGTAGATAAGGTCGAATTTATAGTTATGGGGGGTACGTTCATGAGTTTGCCCGAGGAATATCGTGACTATTTTATTAGAAATTTACATGATGCTTTATCTGGTCACATCAGTGCCAACGTGGCTGAAGCTGTGCGTTACTCTGAAAAGTCTCGAACCAAATGTATTGGTATAACGATTGAAACAAGACCTGATTATTGCTTAAAACGTCATATATCCGATATGTTGTCATATGGATGTACCCGTTTAGAAATTGGTGTTCAGTCGGTTTACGAAGATGTAGCTAGGGATACCAATAGAGGACATACAGTAAAAGCGGTTTGTGAAAGTTTTCATTTGGGCAAAGATGCTGGATACAAAATAGTGACTCATATGATGCCTGATCTGCCTAATGTGGATTTTGAACGGGATATTGAACAATTCATTGTGAGTATTTACCTGTAATTATACTTAATCCGCCTTATTGTGTCGAAAACACCAGAAATACGACAAGATCTCATTCATACCACTGACAATAAAGCTGATTACGTTACACTTTCCATTATTATTTTAGGAATATTTTGAAAATCCAGCTTTTCGATCGGATGGTTTGAAAATCTATCCCACTTTAGTTATACGTGGCACTGGCTTGTATGAACTATGGAAAACTGGTCGCTACAAGTCGTATCCTCCTTCCATGTTAGTGGATTTGATTGCAAAAATTTTAGCTTTAGTACCACCATGGACCCGTGTATATCGTGTTCAACGTGATATACCTATGCCTCTAGTAAGGTAAGTATTTTTAATACGCAATGAACGACAAAAACATTTATTTCCATTTAATTGTTCGTAGTTCTGGAGTTGAGCATGGCAACTTGCGTGAATTAGCATTGGCACGCATGAAAGATTTAGGTACTGAATGTCGTGATGTACGCACACGTGAAGTTGGCATTCAGGAAATACACAATAAGGTGCGACCTTATGAAGTTGAATTGATACGTCGTGATTATGTGGCCAATGGTGGATGGGAAACTTTTCTTTCGTACGAAGATCCAGCTCAAGATATATTAGTCGGTCTTTTACGTTTACGCAAATGTTCTCCAGAAACATTCAGACAAGAACTTAAAGAGGAACAGTGTTCGATTGTCAGAGAACTTCATGTTTATGGTTCAGTAGTACCGGTTAATTCCAGAGATCCTACTAAATTCCAACATCAAGTAAGTAATATAAAAATATGCTGTTTTGGTAATTCATAACTTTTATATTTTAGGGTTTTGGTATGTTGCTTATGGAGGAAGCTGAACGAATTGCTAAAGTTGAACATGGCAGCACAAAACTAGCGGTGATTTCTGGCGTAGGTACTAGAAATTACTACCGTAAAATGGGTTATGAATTAGATGGTCCTTACATGTCAAAGAAAATTGTTTAGATTATTTTTTTTTCTTTATTTTAATTAAAACATGATTTCTATGAATTACATAAATTACTACTTATGAAGTAAAATAAAATGTAGTACAATAATATTTATTATGTTATTATAGAGCTTAAAGCTAAAACAAACAGAGACAGCAGTAGAGAATTATTATATACTAAAATTTAAAAAATTATACACATAAATATTATCGTAAATTGTGCTGAATTAAAAACGAAAAATCACACTATAGCCTCTGCTGAGCCAAAGACTACAAATATTATCCACCCTATAAGATTGATACCGGCTGCAGCACTAAAAACCATAGGCCAGCTTTGCGTAACTTCCAATATATGGCCGGCTAAGTATACACCCAAAAATCCAGGTATGGCGCCGACGGTGTTCATTAATCCGAAAACACTGCCCGAATGAGAAGGTGCTAGGTCCTGAGGATTAACAGTTACGGCGTTATTATGGAAACCAGTGCCACCTTAAAGTAGAGAAAAACAAAATTTATAAGCTAACGCCGTAAAAAATAAAAACTTACCTATAATTATAGTCATACATATTAATGCTGTATGAAAATCTGTAGTTCGACTCATAATAAATAATGCCAAATTTTGTGCTAAAAAGCAACAACTTTGTATTACCTTACGTACAGCTGATGTCGACCATTCTCTGGCCAATAATCTGCCAGTAAGATATTTGGCAAAAAATGTACTAGGCGGCAATGCCAACCAGGGTATCATATTTACCACCCAGCCTTTGGCATGTGGAAAACCATCATGAAAATATGTAGGCAACCAAGATAACAGTACAAAAAAGCAGTTCATTTCGCAGGCATGAGTTAGAACACAAGCCCAAAATGATAACTTACAAAAATATTTTAACCACGGCACAGTATCAATATTTGATTTGTTCACACATAAACGAGAAGGCAATGATACATTGATTATGCGATTGCGGTCTCCTGACATTGCGTAATAGCGTAATAACAATGCCCAAGATATGCCCATAAAGCCTATAACGCGAAAAACGTACGACCAACCAAAATAATCTAGTACAAAGGATCCCAATATGCCAGTTAACAAAGTGCCCATGGCTGAACCTGAGGTTAGTAGACCAAAGAAGCTTGTACGTTCATTTGAGCAAAGATTCTAGGGAGTTGAGGATATTAAAATATTTTTAAAAATAATATATCTAATTCACTTACTTGACTTGTTAAACTAATCATACTAGGAAAGTGAACACCCTGCAAGGCTCCATTTATTATTCTGATAGTAACAATGAAAGGAATGGCATAACTCTTTACATTTGGCGCCCACCAAATAATGTTTGGCATTAGGAATGTTATAATTGACCACCCAATGGCTGCAAATAAAATAACTCTTTGGCCACCAAAACGATCACTAAAATAACCTCCAACAACCTTAAAATAAATAAAAAATATTTTAATATTTATGTCATAGATAAAGTATTACACTAATTTTGTCGCCAATAATAGCCAAAAATGTGTTATTATATTGAAAGATTGACTTATCTATTTAATTATTACTTATTAGAATTTTATATTTATAAAGATACATTGATTTCTTATTAGAAAAAAGTCATCCAACGTCATCTATAGAAGTATTTTGTCCCAAGTATTTTGACAACAATTTTCCAGTCGTGGTCTCAAGTTTCTACAACAAAATTAATATAGGTCTAAATTAACCTAAATTAATGTTTGATTTAGAAAAATATTCAATAAATATCCCATTTAATTTAAATGAACGAAAGAGTTATTATTATTTATTAGCAGTAATAAATAATACTTTAGATAGTAATGTAATTTTATTAAATAGTTTAAGTTTTATCTCTCTGAGTAAAAATTAATTAATTAATAAAATATTATATCAGATATTTATATTTTTAATAAAATTTAAAATCTTTTTTCTAAACAAATTTTTATTTTCATTTTTGGTATCATTTGGCATAGAGTTGTAAAGCCTTTATAAAAAAGTGATCTCTGAATGGCTGTTGTTTGAATACTCTGTATTCTGCAATTATTTGCATTCCTTCTATTATGTAATCTGGTGCATCTCCTCTCTTTCACTTTTGAATAAAATTTATTGTATTTAGTTCTTTAAGGTTTTAACCATTTTAAGGTTTAACCATCTTAGCATATTAAACATCAGGTTTATTGATGTGTAACGTTTGCATTTTAAAATTGTACACATAGCTTTATTTTGAAATTTCTGTAGCATTAATATTTGTTGAAATGAGCAGCATGTATAAATTATCGTTGATCCGTATTCAAAATGTGGTTTAATTATAGTGTTATATAGTTTTGTTGCCGTTATTACAAATACTTTATATCTCAGCAAAAAAAAATAGAATTAGTGCAAAGCGAATTACATTTTCAAGATTTCTAAATCAATTGTGTAGAAGCATTCATTCTAAATGACCTCCTAACTGCAAAATAATTTCTCATAAATGATGTGCTTAAAAACGAATACAACATCATGCAAAATATCTTAAAGAATTCATGTAAACAAACAAATTCAACTCATGAAACATCCGATGCTTCTCATCAAATATGTATGAGTTCTATGGACTAAAAAGGAGTGCAGTTCATTAGTGTATTCATGTAAACACATGAGCTTCAATGACACGCTATGTTAAAATCATTAGTGTTTTCACCTAAATTTAATCACTTCGTCACCAGTCGAACCCCTGCAAAATCACTTCTTTGTCATAGATTTTTTTGCTGGGATCTTACACGTATGGCAAAAACAATCTTTTATTCCTATTTTCTTTCATATATATTGTAGATGATTGTTTAAACTTCAAATTCTTATCTATAACGAAACCCAAATACATATTAATTTTTTACATCTTCTATTGTCACGTTATTTATATTAAAAGCTATATTAGATTTAATATTCATCTCCATCAATTTGGTTTTGTTTTCATTTCGTTTAAATTTGTTTATTTTTAACCATTTATTAATATTATTCATATCACTTGTAATGTTTTCATAGCATTCTGCTATTCTTTCCGCTTCCGTGTATAATCTACATAAAGTATAATTTCACTTTTTTCTAGCACCTTTTCCATATAATTAATATATGTATATAATAAATAAAAATGTTCCTGATTTCGAGCCTTGTGGCACTCCAAAATTGTTTTCTATATTTACTTTTTTATTTGTTGTAAGCTCTAATGTTTCTCGCCATGCAGATAACTACCTACATACTTATGTACAACATCCCTGCTTATTTCTACATTCATATTATTATTTTTAAAAATGAAACTAAATTAACATAATTACTTACTTGTGTTAAAGTATATCCCCAAAAAAATGAACTTAATACAGTACCAGAATCTGTTTTACTCCACTTCATTTCGGCGGCCACTGCAGGCACTAATAATGGCATCGTTGTACGAGTTGAGTATAACATGCAAGTGCCGGTTATTAATGTTACAAACCATACTCGCTTTTCGTGGCTTAAATAATAAAATTTTAACAATAGAAAGATCGTGTTCTACACCATAACTATTAAATATATTTCTTACCGGCTCCATATAGATTGATTATCGACTAATTCATTTCTTAACAAAGAATACTTCAATTTTTCATCCATACTCATTTTAACGCGTGGAGGGATGGGATGATGTATTCGATTTAAAAAAAACTTAGCTATAGGAGATTCTAATACATTTAAAAACAGTCAGATTCTCAAAGGGACACGTCGTCAGCTTAATATATAAATCATGTTTATTATATTAGGAAATACTTAACATAATACCATTTTTGACCCAGCAAATACCACAAATTTGAAATTAAAACAATTGTAAGATCTATATAAATTTAAAGAACGATTTTGTTATTATATGATATGCAAATTCATAATAGATAAACTTTTTCTTTTATTATAAATTTGTTTATTTAAAGAATATATTTTTTTTTTCAATAAACTGCCACGATTTGTTTTTGTTGGAAAATTTTGTTTTTATTTGCTTTTATGTGAATTTTCGTAGGCCCAGTTGGTCGTACAGCTGTTTTTGTTTAGTTTTTTAATTTTTGATATTTTACATCGTGTAATAACGACCACCGGTTATTTGTTATTGTGTTATTATTTCAATAAGGCTGTCACTTTGACATTTAGCTTAAGAAGCAGCATTTTTCAGCTTGCATACATTTTTTCGCCGTGTCTTGCAAATTTTTTTTTATATATTGTACAATAAATAATTGTAAATTTTAAATGAACTAAGCATAAAATCGTTTGTATTATATTAAAAATAATGATGGCTCCATTTAAACGTCAGAGACAACCAAAAATGACTACTCAGGCGTTGCTTGATTTTGATTTAGGTGAAAGTTCTTCAGACAGCGATTTTCGCATTGATGATTTTGATTCTGACAACTCCAAGGATGATGATGAGGAAGGTGATGACAGATCTTCAGCTACCTCTTCTTCAAATGATGATGATGGTGACGACTCTGACAAAGGATCGGAAGATTCTACTCTACAATTAAAACAATTACTTGCAGATGCTAGCGAAGAAATTAGGGTGGATAACAACAGCAGCAAGAATAAGAAAAATAGCAAAAAAACACCAGAGCTCACAAATGGGGGTGATAATTTAGAAGAGATGCTAAGGAAGCTTGACAGTAAACCTGAAATCAAACCTAAAGTGCCCACAAAGCCAATTTGTTGTGTCTGCTTGGGCGATCGCAGTGATGATTCCAACGAGATTGTGGATTGCGATGGCTGTGGTGTATCAGTACACGAAGGCTGCTATGGTGTCAGTGACAACACCAGCATTTCTAGTACAAATTCAACTTGCTCCACCGAACCGTGGTTCTGTGAAGCTTGCCGTGCTGGAGTTTCGGAACCCTCTTGCGAGCTCTGCCCCAATAAGGGTGGAATATACAAGGAAACAGATGTTGGTAAATGGGTTCATTTAGTGTGCGCTCTTTACGTTCCCGGCGTAGCTTTTGGAGAAGTCGACCAACTGTCGAATGTTACCCTTTTCGAAATGCAATATAGCAAGTGGGGCGCTAAAGTGTGTAGCCTATGTGAAAATACCCGTTTTTCACGTACAGGTGTTTGTATAGGATGCGATGCTGGAATGTGCAAGACCTTTTTTCATGTAACTTGTGCTCAAGCTGCCGGTTTCTTAACGGAAGCTCATCACGAGGATACTGATGCTGCCGACCCTTTCTATGCCCACTGCAAAGTTCATTCCGAAAAGGAACTAATACGAAAGCGTAAACGAAACTATCATACATTCCGTCTGCATATGGAGCATAAAAATTTGGAGAAACAACAGCACAAAATGGATGATCCTTGTCCGGCTCAAATTCGCATAAATCGCAAACTACAAAAATATCAAATTAAATATGCAGCTCATAAACAAGCACGACCTGTGCCCTGGGTACCCACTCAAAAGATGTCCAGACTATTGACTACTTCTGCATCCGCTTGTCGTCGACTACTAGCTAAGGCCAATATAATGGATGTAGATGTCGATTTGCAAGAACGGCAAGAAGTTCAAGTAGCCGCCATAACTGACATACGAAAAAAATGGCATATAGCGCCTGCATTTAGTGTGGAATTTGTTGCCTACTATTTAGATAGAATATCTCGTACAAAAGAATTGAAGGAACAATTGGTGTCAATGACGAGCCGTAACAGTACGCTGACAAAGGAACAAGACAGCCTGAGAACAGAATACGACTTGCTGCTGGATAAAAACCGTGAACATAAGAACAAATACGAATCACTGATAAACTCTATAACTCAACTGCAAACTCACATAACCGCCTTGTGCCCTAACAAGAATCTAATAAATCCAATAAATATAGGACAACCAGCACAACAAGACACTTTTAAAACTAACACACCACCTACTAGACCCATAAGTGTGCCTACTGCAGCCGCTCTTAAAATGGGCGTAGGTTTTCCCTTAGCTCATTTAGGCCATCCTAATACAAAAGGAGATTCTAATCGTCTACTGAGCACACATGTAAAAAATTCACCAGCTCTGGCCGATACTAACAGCTCCCCAGCTCGTGGTATGTTGTACTCTCTTAGTACCAACAACAATAATACAATGTCTGCTTTAGCTGTTGCTGTGGAAACCCATAACTGTGGCATCTGTAAAAAATCCAACGATCAGCATATGCTGGCCAAATGTGATACATGCAAACTATACTATCATCTGGGCTGTTTAAATCCTCCACTTACCCGACACCCAAAGAAATCTAAACTATATGGGTGGCAATGTTCCGAATGTGACAAATCTGATCAGTCGGATAGTATTCCAGACCTTCCCAAAGGTCCAAGAAAATCACGAACACGTTTCAATAAAGACGGCATTATAGTTCCGTTTAAATCTTCACAAAATAGTGATGATTCCATAAACTTTTCAGTAACTACATCAAAATTTGATTTAGGAGCGGCAGGCCCAGCAAAAAGACGTTCCTTAGATATTGCCTCCGTTTCACCTACCACCTCTGCTGCCTCCAGTTCGGCATGTGCTGCTAAGAAAATAAATTTAAATAAATCGGTGCCGTGTACCGCTAGTGAGCTTTTACAAAAAACAGAAAATTGCCAACAAAAGTCAAGTTCACAAAATTCTGGTCAAATTACTCCAAAACTTAGTAAAAATTCAAAATTAAGTTTAAATTATTCAAAATCAACTCAGCAACTGAATGTAGATTTTTGTAAAACATTCACAAAAAATACGAAACATCCTTTAGAAGGTAAGTTATTCAATTAATTTATTTTTTAAAAAGAATTTAATGCAAGGATAATCAAAACAAATTTATATATACATAGTTTATATATTGTTAGCTTAATATATATAAAAAGGGCATATTTCCATTTTTTTATTACTTTACAAGAGAAGTAAAAAATCGAATTAAATTAAAAAGGATGAAAATAGTAAGAGCGCTTTTATGTGGCTATAAATCCATTATTTTCAACCTCAATAGATTTTTAAGGGTGTTGTGTTCACATCTGAACTACCAGTAAACGTTAAAATCGCAATTTCGTTAGAAATATTTTAATGATTTTAACATTAGCGTGTCATTGAAGATTTTTTATATGAATATATTTTCATATATCGTTGGTTACGTAGAAAGGCCATAACTCAAATAATTGTAACTTTACAGGAGGAGGCAAAAACGTAATAGAAACTGCATTATCATAATGTAATTTTGTTTGGTAAAATTGTAAAACTTATTGATGATACTATTGCTTTAAATTTCTGTGTCGAGGTGTATATTTTTGCGAAATGTATAGAAATCACTGAAAAACTCAATGTAAAAACTACGTGTTTGGTCCTTTCTATTTGTGACCATAGGTATATAGTTTGTCATTTGAAATAAATGATAGAAAATTGTTTTTTAACTCTTGATTTTGACAGCTGAAGTTTAAAATAAGTTGAGTTACGTAGAGCAGGCAGCTATTTTACAGCTCACTTGGGTCCATTATATTGATCCCTTTGTGATACCTGAATAGAAAAGAAGAGAAGAGAAAAAGAAGCAGACCAATCCAGAGTCTCTGTTGGGAATCGAACCCGCAACCCCCAGACAAATAGACCAGCACACTACTGACTAGTCGACCGGAAGTTTAAAATAAGTAAATACAAAAATTATCAGCTGACGAAAAAAAACTACCTGATGAATAAATATGCCTTGTTTAGAATTATAAAATATTTTAAAAAGAAAAAAATGTTGGTTGGGTTTTTGAGATAGTTTTTATAGTTTTTTGTTTTATTTTTTAATTCTCATTTTGTTAATGAGAATTTGATAATATATTTTATAACATTTTAAACTTTTCAAGAATTTGGGTAAAAGGTCTACTGATGATCTGTCATAAGCAACAGTGAAATGCATATAGACGAGCTTAAACCAAATAACCAATAAAATATTGAAAAATTATTTAGGAGCATATTCTAAATAATTGAGTAAGTTATTATAAAAAAAAAACAATTTGAAAATAATAAAAATCGTTCTTATAAAAAATTTGTAAAGTCTAGATAAAAGTAACAAAATTATAAACAGCAAATGTGCTAAGAGCTTTTCTCTCTAACGACATTGTTTTCAAATAGTTTGATTAATGATATTCTAAAATATGTAACTAAATAGCAGTAGTGCATTTACTTTTAAATGAAGAAGAGGAAGAACATGGTACTCACAATGTGCAAATCGCACTGATTGTCGTAGATTCTGTCGATAGTTTTTCGTTTTTGGACTTATTGAAGAAAGGTATATGTCCAAAAGAATGTCAATTCGATCAAAGATAATATCCAGCTCAAGAACTCTTTATGACGAGGCCTTAAAGCTACAGAGAACCAAGAATTTCCAGTTTTACACGCATGAACTAAATGATGAAAAACTTTTAAATTAGTGTTGTTTGGTCTCTTTTAAATTGATACCAAGGTAATATATGATGAATTGATCAAATCATATAAAATAATTCCGGTAAGTTAAAAGATATCTCTACAGAAAGATCAACCACCAATGATACGCTATAACAAGTGTCTAAGAGGGACATCTTAAAAATTAGATATTTTAGTAATATTGGCGTTTACTAGAGAAAACCACTCTAGGACAGCAAAGGCCCTACACAATGCAGGACATTCTCTTTGTATGGTCATGTCGTTAGGAACTGCAACAAAGTAGTAGAGTGTGCATCCACTGTTGGTAATCATGAATTTGTAGATTGCCCCTTGAACAAAGCTGCTAATAGTGAAAACGTTATTTATAAAAGTTACAACTGAAGAATTTTAAAAATGTAAAGCACAGAGCTGACGAATCAAAATTCTCGTGTCGTTAGGAATATCTGGAAATCCGTAAACGTCCCACAGCTGATGTAACAAGCAGAAAACATCTTGTTAACAGAAAGGAAGATTATATTTCCAATGTGAAATTGAAGTAAATATATGTTAATGCTGTCGATGCACTTAAAAGGTATCAAAATAACTACAACAAACTACGAGTGCTGAGAATGATACTTCAACATGTCTTATAAATCAACAGTTCGTCACAACATTCATGCTATGCACTAGAATGCTCAAGGCATAACGACTGATTTATAGCTTCACAGCTGTACAACTTTTTACACGACAAGGAAGTTGATATTCCTTTTGTCAATGAGTCTCTGAAACCCCACCAAATATTTAAACTTGGAGGCTACAAAATTTATAGAGATCATCGACCAACACATGGCTGGGGTGTACTCATTGCAGTAAAATATAATGTTGAACATGAATTATTACCAACTTTAAATTACGTGTCTGAAAATATTTCGGAACGAGTAATAATAAATAGGCGCCCTGTGACTTTTACATCTGCATCCCAGAGAAACAAATACAAAAATAAATATCAAAGATGTAGGGATTTGAATTATAAAATACAATTAAACTGTGTTTTAAAGCAGTTAAAAGTAACAAGTAAGTGTGCATAATTCGGCCGTGCGGAATCTGATAATGACTGTATTCTACTAGTCAAGCCCTTTCATTTGATACCCATATTGATGGGGTTAAAAAAATTGTTCCGCCATTTTGTTTTAGAGGCCATCTTTTTACATTTTTTTTAATAATTAACCGTATTCTACTGGTCAAGCGCTTTCATTTGATACCAATATTGAGGAGGTTCAAGGAGTTACATTTTAATATATATACCAGATTTGATTCATATATAAATTTATTGTCCGCCATTTTGTAGTAGCGGCCATCATGAAGTTTAATTTTTTTTATAGTGCCTTATATTGCGCTAGTCAAGTCCTTTTAGATTATATCAATATTGACTCTCTCGATTGTCTAAAAGATGAAAAAATATTGGTTTTCGTTTGTAAATTTTTGGAATATATATAAACAGTTGTTTTTTGTATTGAGCTTGAGATCACTTTTTTTATAAAAAATAGTTTTAATTTTATTTTCCGATATATCGCTACCACATTGGGTAGCTTCTTCAGGGAAAGTTTTTACAATTTTCAACAGGTCTGAGGAACATGTGGATGCTTCTAAAAGTTTATTTCAACCAACACACGGGCAGACGGACAGACGGTCAGGGCTAATCGACTCCTCTATTCATAAGCTTTCAGAAAATATATACTTTACGGGGTCGGAAATGAAAATTGTAGAAATTACAAACGGAATGACAAAGCTATATATACCCTTGTGCACCACAGGTGAAGAAAGACCAATCAATAACTTCAAAAAACCCCACAAGAAATAGTCTAATAGTGTTAAATCACAACTTCTTGAAGGCCATTCAATATCACAATTTCTTGAAATAAACGAATCTCCAAACTTTTCTCGCAATAATTCAATTGTTGCATTTGCTGTGTGGCTCGTAGCCCCGTCTTGTTGTAACCAAATGTTGTCAAGATCAACTTCTTTTAATTTCGGCCATAAAAAGTTGGTTATCATCAATCTATACCGCCCTCCATTGACAGTAATGGTATTACCAGCTTCATTCCAAAGTACGGACCAATGATTCCACCAGACCAAAAACTATACCAAACTGTCAATTTAGGTGAATGTAATAATAAATGCTCATTAGTCAAAGGGCCAATTCAAAGTGGTTGCATATCAGTCATATTTGTACTATTTCATATTATTTTATGCATGCATAAAATTTTTGTGAGTAATTTCCATACAAAAAAAATAATATGACTTTACACATTTGTTTTCTATGTATAAGAAATTGTTTATGTTATACTGTTAACCATACTGTCTCTCAGAGAGAATTTCTTCGCTTCTCACCTCTCAGAGAGAATATTTTCTATTTTCTTCTTTCCTGTATACATACAATTTTTAACAGCGTCATCTCTTTGTCTTCTTTCTTGTATTAAATATATAATTTGTTAACAAAAGGTGTTCAAAGTCACTAGTCATATTAATATTATATGACATAGTACAATATGAGAGTCTACTTTGAATTGGCCCATTATCTATTTAGATGTTAAAGTAAATATTTTTAAAGATATATATTTATTATTTCTCCGATTTAACACTGTTTTTTGTTTGTTTTTTTTTTTTGCATGTCTCAAGATCCATATTTTAAATTATTTCAAGAAATTTCAAGAAACTAATAAAACTCATATGCATTCAAAATTGCTTCTAACAATTAATTGTAAGTATGTTTTTTAAAGGTATTACACTATGGTTTCGTGATATGATGTCAAAAAAGCCCTTTTGTCTTTTTAAAATCACCCTTGTACTTGTTGAAATCAGTTTGTAACAGTTGCGAGTTGAAAATAGTTCCATGTATTTAAAAAAGTTATATTCAGACTTAACACTTTTTTTTAACAACTATAACACAGTACAACACATGATTTCGGGACTCAATTCTGATAATTGTTTATGAATGTAGACACAAAAAGAAGAACTTCTGCATCATTAGTTTGGTCAAGGTACATCAAATAACAATTTAAAAACTAATTTGAAGTTAGAGTAAGTATTGTATAGAGGAATTTGTCACGTTTAAGGCTCTTTTTTTTGTCATAACTCGAGAACCACTAGTCCAAATAAGCTGAAACAAATTTAAAAGAATCAAGAATTACAATTCCTTTAATCTGTGCATACAACGTTTCGCTACATAAGCAACATTTTCGCAGTTATAAAAAATGTATGAAGAAAAAATATATTTTGCCCAAAAAACTGAAATTTTTTATTTTCTTATTTTCCATATATTATATGTTTTGTTGTTATTCACTTTTAAAAACCGGAGAAAAATTCACTTGTACTTCTCGCGTTCGTCGACCCTTGTTAAATGACAAAAATCGATCAAAGAGCACCTATAAATACTACAAATACTTCAATATTTTACTGGCAGGTACTTATGAAATATGTATTCGAAACGTTCCAAAACATGAGCACTCATAAATGTGGGTGCAATTTCTGCAAAAAGAAAATCATGCAGGTAACTAAGTGCACTTTTCTTTTTTCCTTTTTATTGTCCACTCACATTTATTGACGCTTATTACTTTGCTACCGCAATCATAAAAATCAAATATCCTTTTGTTTATTACTTTTTTTTAATTCTGAGAATCATAATTGAGAATCAAATTAATTGTGAATAAAAGCGAAACGCTTTTATCGATTTTCATGATTTATGTCTCATTTTCTTCGTAGGTTATGCGACTTTACGTGAATGAATTAAAATAAAACAATTATCAGAATTGAGTCCCGTATCAAACACCTGAAAAATTTTGTACTGTGTAATTCATCTTGATTCTAAAAGTTCTATCTTGATCTTTTCAATTTGTAAATGGATCTTAAATTTTATTACTTTTTTTTTAATATATTATAGATTCTCATCGTCCACCTCCAGTGCAGCCAATATTATCAAATGATGAGCCATTAGTTTTAATACTTAACTCCAAATCTACAACGCCATTACCTGTTGCAACAGATCATGATCCACTGTCTTTAAATGCTAACTTAAATATGACCAACAATGTAATTATGAACAATATTAAGCCAACTTCTACATTAGAAGTTCCAGATAATCCGATGACGAAACAAGCCCGCAAACAAAAACGAAAGGATAAGCATAGAAATAAACATAATCTTCCGTCAGATACCGAGAAATCGTTAAACAAGGAACATAAACGTAAGCGTAAAAAGAAACACGATTTGGGGGCACCAAGTGATACCATGGCTGGTATACCGAAAATAAAAATAAAATTTAAAACACTACCACTACCAGGTGAAGTAACACCAGAGGCACAATTTTTCTATGTATCTGCAGATATGGTACGTTCAGCTGACGAGGCATCAAGACCAGATTCTGTAGAGACAGTCGAAGATATTACAAATTTTATTGAGGATCCTGCTTCATTGAACAAAACTAATGTTCCAAGTCCTCGTTGTATGGCTCCAAACAGCACTTTAACAAGTTCACCAGTTGTAGCCAATACACCTACAAAAAGCACACCTTCGCCACGTAAATGCAGTCCTCGTAAATCGGTGCTACCACGTACGTCTACCTTACACAGCGGAACTGGAGGGTCAAGTTCACGCTCAAAATCATCATCTCAAAATGTCAATCAAATACTCACATGTTGTGTTTGCAATGAGGCTGGTAGCACATCAAATGCAGTTACTTGTGATGAATGTCACAAGCATTATCATTTTACTTGCTTAGATCCCCCTCTTAAAAAGACTCCTAAAATACGTGGTTACTCTTGGCATTGTGCCGATTGTGATCCAACTGATGAAGAAAAACACTAATTTACAGTATTTAAAAAAAAATTGTCTAGTTTTTTTACATATACATTTTTTTTATTTTATTCTTAAAATTCTCTTATCATTCGATGACGTAGATTCATAATAATTACTTTAATGAATCTTTTGTTGGTTAATTTATATACATATAAAATGATTATGCATGACTTCCGATTTGAGATCGGTTTTAATTTTATTTTTAATATTAGTTCGCAAAAAAATAAATTTAAATTTTAACATTTATCCAGTAACATGTTTTTATAATTAAGGACTTTTTTCATAATAAAAGGTATAACATTGAGTTTGAGAATTAAAGTACTTTATAGAGAAGTATTAGTAATATCAGAGACTATTGCAATTAAATACTGATTTGGTAAGTAGCAAATTATTATATACTACAAGGGTTTATACATTCATATATCTTTGTCTTTTCGTTTGTACTCTATAAATTTGATGTAGAATGAAAGTATATATTATATATAATGATATATTTAAAAACCTAATAGTTATGACCAAATAGCCCAACGTGTCTATAAAAAACGTTTAAAACCTTATTTCCACACATCAGATTATTTTTTGAATTCTGAAATTTTCAGCGAATAGGTATAGACGTTTTTTTTTACAAGAACTATGTTGCTAAATGGATTATTAAAATTAAACTAAATTATTTGAATCGTTTTTTTATAAATGACTCAAATGAAAATATTTTATTTTCAATCTTGTTATTGTACAAAAAAAAGTCAACTTTAAGTTAAACCAGCATTAATGACACGTTTGGCAATTATTGCAATTAATGTTTTGTAGCACAAGCCAAGGTAAAGGAAAACTGATCCGAATAACTTGATTGTTTGTAAAAACTTTACATGACTTTAAAAACAGCTTATATAAGCGATTTTGAATACCGAAAAACAACTTCAGTTTGTGTAAAATTTTTGTGTTGCATTTCTGTGCTTAAAATACATAAGTACATACATTCTTATTCGTTTTAAATTAAGTGTTAACTTTTAAGAAAACTAAACTTGATAGATTGAAAAATGTACCCTTTTTATACCCGCCACCAAAAAAATGGTGGGGGTATATTCATTTTGTCATTCCGTTTGTAACACATCGAAATATCCATTTTAGACCCCATATAGTATATATATTCTGAATCAGGGTTTGATTTTATGACGATCTAGCTATGTCCGTCCGTCTGTCCGTCTGTCCGTCTGTTGAAAGCACGATAGAGGTCGCACCGAAAAAGCTAGGGGGCTCAAATTTTGCCAGAATCTTTCTTATAGACAAGGTTTGTTTGGTATTGAAAATGGGCTAAATCGGAATATTAGGAAGAGAGTTATAGCTCGAAAAGCAAGAGTAGGTCGAAAAAACCGTGTCCTTCAAACATCGAATAAAATGGAATTGTGTCCAAACGCATTAACGTAGATTCATGAAACTTCGAATATATATTTCCTGAGTAAAAGCACTATTTTTCCCCGAAAATTGTCTAAATCTATGCATTAGGAGAGGAGTTATCGATCAAAATGTACGAAAATTTATACCGCACAGTGTATTTTTCGGTATATTTAAAAACAAAAACGTCATAAAAGCAACAAAATTGGATGTACGACTCTGAAATTTTGCACACTTTGCTTATTGGTGAGACGCTTTTTTGTAACGGAAAATCAATGTGCCACGCCCACTTTTACGCCCACCTCCCATATTACGTTTTACCCAAAATTCATATAATTTCTCAATTTATGTAGATTTTGGAATAATAAAGGGCTATATTGAAACATCTCAGTTGTACTCATTCGAAAATACAACTTTGACACGCCCACTATAACGCCCACTTTTCACGTTATATACCGTTAATGAAATTTAAAAGCTCATAAAACCGCCAAAATTAGAGGTATGATGATCAAATTCGCTACGTATATCCTTTTAGGCAATGTCATTACTGCGCCGGAAAATTAGGGCGCCACGCCCACTTTTACGCCCACCTCCCATATAACGTTTTACTTAAAATTCATATAATTCCTCTATTAATAAAGATTTTGGAATAATAAAGGACTATATTGAAACACCTAAGTTGTACTCATTCGCAAAAATAGCTTTGACACGCCTACTATAACGCCCACTTTTCACGTTATATACCGTTAATGAAATTTAAAAGCTCATAAAACCACCAAAATAAGAGGTATTATGATAAAATTTGCTGCGTATATCCCCCTAGGCAATGTCATTACTGTGCTAGAAAATTGAGTTGCCACGCCCACTTTTACGCCCACCTCCCATATAACGTTTTACTCAAAATTCCTCTAATTTCTCTATTAATAATGATTTTGGATTAATAAAGGGCTATATTGAAACACCTAAGTTGTACTCATTCGCCAAAACAACTTTGACACGCCTACTATAACGCCCACTTTTCACGTAATCTACCGTTAATGAAATTTAAAAGCTCATAAAACCGCCAGAATTAGAGGTATGATGATCAAATTTGCTGTGTATATCCTTCTAATCAATATTATTGTTGTGCCAAAAAGTTTAGGTGACACGGCCACTTTAACGCCTACCTCCCATACAACGGCTTACCTTAAATTCATGTAATTTCTCTATTGACAAAGTTTTTGGGAAAATAAAGGGCTATATTGAAATATTTAAGTTGTATTTATTAGTAGAAACTTTATTGACACAGCTACTTTAACACACTTTCATTGAATTTTATTTCATTTAAGGACCGATGTTGTATTTAAATAAAACACAAATTATTTAAGATATTATTATTTCTTTTTATAATGATAATATTTGTATGGTTCAATTATGTATTTAACAAAATATCGGCCAAATGGCCCCCCCATCCTTGGCGCCACTCCTCTATCTGATGGTCGAAATTTTCAATGACAATGTTGATGCTCAATTATTGGGCATGATGATGAGTCGAGGTTGACTGCTCTTTTGCCACACTATCGCAAAAAACAGCAATAGTTCCCATTCAACGAACTAAGAAGGCATTCACAGATTTTCTAACATTTTATACAGACCTGTTTTGCAGAAATTTAAATATCTTTTACAATTCTCCCGATTGTGGACGAATTTGAACGATTATGTTGATCAAAAGAATTACGAAGTGCACAAAATGCATTTTGATTTGAACGCCCATTTTTATAAAAAAACCTGAATAACTTTAAAGCGTTGCTCATTTGCGTATCTTTCTACGGATCAAAATGAGTAAGTTTGAGATTGAGAAATGTCAAGTAAAATGCAGAAAACAAACTTAAAGACTAGGTGTAGTTCACCTTCAACTTGGGCCCTTAAAATTTAACCACCCTCTACAAAGAAAGTGATACATATTTTATTATAAAGAGATTATTCCATAATGATTAACAAAATAATAAATATTGTGCTTTAAATGTACACAAAATTGGTGGTGGGTATAAAAGATTCGGCACAGCCGAATATAGTGCTCTTACTTGTTTATATACATATGTATGTACGTATGAGTTTGGCCATAATTTTTAAAATTCAAAATATTTGTAAAGTTCTTATTATTTTAGTTTCTGCTACTTGTTGTGTATTTATTAAAAAAAATATATAATTAATTCTTATTTTAATATATGTTTTCGGGTTTTGCACCCGAATTTAATTATCAGGCGGTGTTAACAACGCAGCTGTTCTACTTTTTTTCATTGCATAGATGCTGGCTGAGTTGTCAAATATTATGTATGTTTACATATATTACTTTTTCCCGCGCAACCATTAAAAGAAAGCACACACAAAAACCATGTAGTTTTTGACACATCGGCAAACGAAAGCAACAATGAAAAACCATGTTGTTTTTTAATGTTGTATTTGTTGTAGAATTATCACCACCTGATAAATTAATTCGCCTTGCATATATATGCAACGGTGAATTTGCTGTGATGTTCTCTGTCAATACCACTTATAAAAAATAAACAAACATTTTGTATATATGGATTTTGATAGCGGCGGTCGCCATCAGCTGGGCTGACAATTGTACCTTTTGAATGCGCTTTGGTTTCAATTATCATACAAGCAATCATATTTCGATAGACAAAATTCGATAGCAAGACATCTTGGTTCATTTTGAACTTTGCTGCTAATAAAATATGTATAAACAAAGAAAAAAAACAAAAATAATGTGTGCAAAAATATAAAGAAAAATTTTAACAAATAAGAAGTATATATAGGTACATATAAAAAGAGAAATATATCATTTTACTAGCTTGTGCCCGCGACTTCGTCTGCGTAGTTATAAAAGGTAGACTTAGTATTAACAACAAAAATAAAAATATTTACAACACAAACAACCTGTTTAGGATGTGTTATGATGAGTTTGCCAACGACTTCGCGTTATTATCGTGATAAAAAGTAGCCTATATGTTAATCTAGGTTGTTATCTATCTATGTGCGGAATTTAATTTAGTTCCGTTCAGCCGTTTATGCGTGATTAAGTAACAAATATACAAAAATTCACATTTATTATAGTAGGATAGTGTAGAAAAAATGAAAGAATGTTCGTCAGAAGAACAAGGTTCGTAATCGTGATTCAGAGAGCGAACCTAGTTGTTGACATTACCGTATGATCATAGCCAAGGCATATTAATGAATGTATGCACATAGCACGATCTGATATTCCCAAATTATTTATCAGTACTTACACATCTCTACTAACACAGCTGAGTTTGACATTTGTATCTGCAAAAAATAAAATTCATATCAAGGCGAATTCGCTATATTTATTCTGTATTCTTGTACTGTTATAATCTTTTTCACAAATAAACCAAACAAGATGCGTACTGCAATTACAAGATTCACAAAAATGAGTCCTAAATTAAAGGAACTTCGCATACACTTGTGTCAAACTGGTGAAGCTTCCAAGGGAGTCAGGTAAGTTATTATAACTTAATTTTGGGATATAAGGTAAGGTTACATAATGTAAGAAAATTATGTTGTTTTTGTGCCTGCAGAGAATATGTGGAGCGTTTCTATCCATCGTTAAAAAAAGATAATCCAGAACTTCCCATTTTGATTAGAGAGTGTTCAGGAGTACAACCACGTTTATGGGCTCGCTATGGTAAATAAATTTGTATTTTAACTTGCAAGATGATTTATGGATTTTGCAAATTTTTACAGCTTTGGGCAAGGAAACCTCTGTACCGTTGACAAATCAATCTGCTCAAGATATTCAAAAACAAGTCGAGGCTGTTGGTAAATAATTTTTAGCAATTAATATATCAAGGCATTTTAATGCCTTGATACATATAAATATTATATTAAGCCATTAAGTTAAAAATAAATCTATCCACCATAAAAACCATGACAAAGAAGTAATTTTGTAGGGGTTCAACTGATGATGAGGTAAGAAATTTTTAGGAAAAAATACTATTTGTTTTAGCATGTTTGCGTGTCATTGAATAATGTGCTAATAAAAAAAAAAAAAAAACAAACTATCTTTTAAACGGGATTTTTAATTGTTTTCAATCATTAAAATTTTTACTAATTTTTAAAAGATTTTACAGTATTGTTTACATTTTATATGGAAATTTCTGTAAACGAATGCAATTCAATAAAGTTCAGTAAAATCTTAAGTAAACTATCGATCCAATTGTTATACTACAAGTACCACAAAAAACACTATTCGCAGAAACAATTTGTAACAACAAGCACTAGTCCATACACGCAAGTAAAGTATACACTGTAAGGGATTTGTCTAAAGGTCACCCATATGTAGGAAAAAAAACATGGTCGATTTACCATTACGATGTCCTAAGGCTGGTCCACAGAACTACACTTTGTCACTACTTATTGGAGCACCCACACGGCTATTATACACCTCTTGAAAACACTATATGTAACCGTTAAACACGAACTCTTGTCGTTTAAATACAACAATTTTATTCGCTTATAATTCTTAAAATCTGAACCAATTTTAATAGGATTAAGATTATGCACTTCTGCAGAAAAATTATTTTCATGTGGTATTTTTTTTTTATTAAAATCAGTTGTATAATGTTAGCGTAAACTACGTAACAAAAATTCGACTTGTTGTGCAAGGTCAGGGCGCTAATATAAAGTGCTGAGCGAAATCATCGGCTCTTAATTTATTTGTTAATAGAAGGTTATGTCATTATTAATGGAAAACAATATCTGCAAATTGGCTGCTACTGCTACATTTGCAGGACCTTATTCTATTCATAAAATTTTTTATCACTAATTCTCCTTAATAACTTTACAAATTCCCTTAGAAAAAAAAATTACGAAAATCCCAGCGAAAGTGCTCTTTTATTTTGTCTGGATCTATCAGGATAGAACGATGAAGATAAGGAATAAATAAATATTAATTTATGATTTGATAAAAAGTTACTAAGCTAAATCAAGCGATTGTATTTTTATCAACAATTCACAAAAAACGCATTCCTACTAGAATTTATCCCATTAAAGGACGAAATTAAATATCCTTGCTAAAAAAACTTTTATTCAAACAGAATTCTAATAACATTTGTGAGTATGCAATTAAGTGTAACCGTGCCCTTTATCCCATAATAAGCCGAAGATCTGAACCTTATATAAATAACAGGATACTTATGGGTAATAACATATAAAATCAACCGATCACTTGAATCTCACCCCTTTTGATTTTGTGCAAACTATTTACTATTTTACTCACTCGCGAGATACAGCAACTTGAAAATCCGAAAATTCAACAAAAATGTACCATTATAGACTTAGAAATTTATTTTTGTTTTCAAAACTTCTTAAGCAATATTCTTTGTTATAGAATGAAATTAAAGGCAAGAAATTAAGCTTTTCAGAGGTTTAAATTGTAGATTTAATATTCAAATTTTAATCTAAAATTTTCACTTTGAAAAACATGTATTTAAAGAATTCTAGCAATTCGCTTCGGCCTTACAGGCTTTTTGTATTGTAAATAAATAAATAAGGTATTTTTAAAAAATATATGTTAAGAACACCGTGAAATTTTATTTGCGGAGAAAAACGTTCTAAGAACATTATTGCGAAAATAGCGTTGTAGGAGGTAAGAGTACCGCATTATATAGGAAAATTTCCGCCTTTAGTGAACCGCGTTGTAGCGAAATCGCGTAATAAAAGTACCGTGTTGTAGGAGTGTTACCTATATATTGAAAAATTATGAAGATATTAAAAATTTTCTAATCCCATTGTGACATATTTAAATTGAATTTCCCAATTTTTAATTCACTATATTTCGCGAGTTAGTCACGATAATGAGCCTAGATTTTACATGCATACTTACTTTACTAAACGCAAGGATTTCACCAAGTTTCATCCGACTCGGCGAGGTAAAGGTACAAAATTATATTTTCAGTTGATTATAAATGGAATTACTCTTACTAGAATATACTGTATATTCTTGTAAGGTGCTACACATACATGCATACATTCATACATTTTGTATTTTTTACCATAAAAATATTTACATATTAAAAAAATTTGAAACAGTGTCTCCAAAATATAATATTTATTTAAATTCTTGTTTTGGTAGTGGAAATTTAGGTTTTTTAAACCCAAATTTAAGTAAGCTTAGCTTGAATTTACAGTTAATATTTTTTTTGTTATTTTACTAAAAGAGGTACATTTAAATTGATTAAAAAAATAAAATCAAAAAAGCACATACTAATTGCAATAATGTTGTTAATACATCAAAGTACATCTATTTTTCAAATGGTGGTAAACTATACAATTCTGGTTGAAATTCCTCCAACGACCTTAAGCGTTGTGTAGCTAATTCTGACATTTCCAATGGCACGCGTTCATCGGGAACCATTACCACTTGCATGCCAGCACTATGAGCAGCCATGACACCATTCGGTGCATCTTCAAACACTAAACATTTGGATGGATCTGGTTTGTCGGTAAAGCGTGAAGCAGCAATTAAAAAAATGTCAGGAGCTGGCTTTCCTTGCTTAACTTCAGAATCGGAAGAACCGCATACACGGTGATGGAAAAGATTGAAAACTTCACGATGATTGCTGATTTTGATTTCAACCATTTCTTCGCCAGAACTGGTCGCCAAACAAAAGGGTATTTTGTGCGTGTGTAAGTGGCGCAAAAGACGTTCAGCTCCTAAAAATGGTTTATAGTAATTTGATATAAATATTTATTGAGCTAATATCATATTAAAGGTATTCACGTCACCGGCTTTAGTCTTGCAAAAATACAAAGTTTTTTCCAAGCATAAAATTATGTGTGAATAATACCGGACCAACTTTTACTTTTGCACTACCTCTAACCTTATGCTTGAATATTGTTCCACATATTTACTTTTTATACCGGAGGTGAGCGCCTAACTCGTTGACTCCGAATGATTAACAACTTTTAATTAATAGTACTAACGTCAACAAAACTTAATTTAAGCAATTTCGTAAAAGTTAAACCGGTGACGTAAATTACTTTTTTATATCCATAGATGGGGGTAATGCAATAAATTTTGAGCAAAATCCACTTTGTACTACCAATAAAAAAATTTGATTTACAAGCCCAGAAATAGAAACCCATATCTTCATTCTCACAAAAAAATGTTAGTGGTAGTGTATTGTTTCCTGACTATCAATTAATTTAGATTTAATGCAAACAATTTTAACCATCACCACAAAGAAGCTGTAGTTAAAAAACTTTCCAAAGCTTTAAAAAATTTATGTTTTTTAAAATTTTTGAAGCCATATTTGAAAACTGGTTTTTATTTTGTTTTACTGCTGTGCAAGGCGATTTATTAATTTTGTCATTTCAAACATGGTTTTGGTATAAAGTTTTTTATCTAAGGCTGAAAAGGTTTTTGTTGCACTTACTTAAAATTTTTTCGAGTGTAAGTTTTTAAGCATCACTATCTTTATTGTTTAGGTTGGCTATAAGTGGAAACAGCAAAATAAATGTACACCTTCATCTATGATTATATCTGTGGCTTGGCGCTAAAAGGAGCAATGTCACTTTTTTGCTCTTTTGAGGTAATCATTGCATTAGATTTGTTTTCTTGCTCTATTTCATTATGGTAAAACAGCTAAAGTCATACTTAACCCAGAACAATGTCACTATGAAAGCATCTAAAAAGTTAAATTCTAATTTTTTCAAAAGTAAATATTTTGACATTGGCCCTTTTAGCCCCAAGCCACAGATATGTACTTATAATATTTTAATTTATAAATTTATTAATATGTGTATGCTTTTTTAATTAAAAAAAAAATTATGTATTAGTTTTTATTTAATATTTTAATGGGGTTTTGAAGTAATGTTTATAATTTTAGGTTAGTAACAAAACTTAATTTGTAATAAAATTAATAATTTAATGTTTTTTTTTAATAAAATAAGCTTAGGAACATCTAAAAGGCAAATAACAGGTAGTCGATGTCATGGCCGATAACATTTTTCCTAATAGATATTTTGTAAAATTAACGAAAATATAAAATGTGTTAAACACGTATTTTTGTTTTCGGCACTTCATATGTAACACGATTATCTTTTTTACAAACATTATTCAGGAAACATATGAATATAGGGCACTAAGAATTTAAACCTTTTAATGCTTATAAAAACTTTGTACTTTATTCAGCATATTTATGATAGGGGTATTCGTTTAAACTACTATTTTTAGCAACCATTAAATTGTTCGCATTAAGCAATTTATTTAACGAATACACCTCGATATTCAGGTAATATCGTAATCAAGCTTTTAAAAAATATGACACAAATAAGTGAAAAAACACAGAAGTTAAAAGTTTATTTAAAGTTTTAAGAGGTATAAACGGAATTTAGTGTATTAAAAAAACCCCTAATGATTTTTTTAATTTAGAATAGATTTAAAAAAAATCGCCTTTAAAAAGTGATTTCTCGTTAAACTGCCGTAAATGTTTAGTAAAAATAATTTTAATTATTAAATTTAAATATCAAAGCAAATATTCCTAATTATGTAATTTGGTTTTTATATAGATCGAAAATTATATAATAAATGAATGTTTTCGATCGTTTTAATTTATATATACAGTTGTTTTTTGTATTGAGCTTGAGATCACTTTTTTAATAGAAAATAATTTTAATTTTATTTTTCGATACTGCGTTACCACATTGCGTAGCTTCTTCAGGGAAAAACAAATTTTTTAAAAAAGCGGGAAATTTTTTTTTCTTTTTTTTTTTTTGTAAACAAAAAAATTTTCCCACCTTTTTAAAAAAAAATTTGTTTTTTCAACAATTCTAATATTTTAATTGTTAATTGATGAAAATTGTAAAAACTTTCTCTGAAGAAGCTACCCAATGTGGTAGCGAAATATCGGAAAATACAATTAAAACTATTTTTTATATAAAAAGTGATCTCAAGCTCAATACAAAAACCAACTGTTTATATAGATCTAAAATTTTTAAGTTTTATATAAATATTTTTCATATCTGATCCATTTTTGACTTATTATTTGTAGTAAATTAAAAAAAAAGAACCAGACAATTGTCAGCTTTTTTTTTAAGTAGATAATAATGCCTTTTCAAGTTAATCTATATGTTTTTTAGTTTAGTAGAAAAACTTACTGCTCAGGACTTCGCCTAGTGATCGTTATAAAACGTAGCCTATATGGTAATCCCCCTTTAATTTGTTTCATTTTTATTTTAGCAGATTTAAGATTTCCGATTTTAACCGTTATTACCCTTTTTTACCCCCTTAAAGAGGCACGTTACTCTTTTATATATATAGATTTAATTCTTATTGCTCTTATTTGACCTTTATTTTATAAAATTTTTAATTTAAATTTCAGGCTATAAATTCAATGTGATAATGATAGAATATTTAGCAAAATTTAGTTATACGATACTAGCTGAGTGGAATGCATTTTCGAAACCAGCAACGGTTTCATCACCAGCATTTTTTGATCAGAACTACAAGTGTTGTGTGTAAATATCAACTATTTAACTCAGTATTATATTGAAAATTGAAACATAGAATATATACAAATATCCATTTAGTGAAACATTGATAGAATTATTTTTTTTTTCTTTTCATTGCTACTTTTGTGAATAAAAAAAATATTCACCATCTCACTATTACTGGGTTTAATCAGGCTGATATTTGTGCTCGTGGAAACTAAAAATTTAATGTACTGCTCCCAACTATGATATATGTATGTAAATGTACATTTTTAAACAAAACTTTTATTTAAAAATCATATTAAAAAAGATTCAAAAGAAAGAGAAACCGATATTTTCTAACCTGGCTTTAAGGGACAATTAGTTAATAGTGTTCGGCATAACTTATGAAATTTATCCAAAAACTCTTGCGTACTGATGGGTATACCCAAATCGGTAACCGCTATTTCAGCAGTACGTGGTTCTGTAGTGCCCAAAAGTTTTAGACGCACCTCAATTGGATACGTTTTATTATATTCTTGTGCTATTTGCCTTATGACTTCCTCGTACACCGGTTCAGTGTCTGTGAGCCGTTACGTTAAAAAACGAGAAAGAGAAAAAGAACAGAAAACACAAAAAACAAAAAAAAAAAGCATTAGTAATGGTGTAATTTTTGTGATATTACCTGGCATTAATTGAGCATTTATCATAGTTTTTGAGTTTATTTCACGCTGCAATTTTGAATATTCTTCGGGTGTTATAGGAAGATCGTAAAACTCTACAACACGTTTACACATTTCCATATGACGCAATCCCATAAAAGTCATTTTTACTTCCCAAGTGTAGGTTTTGCCATATTTGTCCAAGATTTGCTGTGTTGCCTTTGTATAAAGTGCTTCAGTGTCTAAATTTTATTGTGAAAATAATGTCTTTGTGTCATGTTTATAGTAAGTGGTTAGTTGTTCTCAATCGAAAATTAAGCTACATAAATATATTAAATTAACTACATATGGAAATACACATTAATACTAAATTATTCTTTTAACTAACTTTGTGGAAATTGTTTATTGTTAGGAAATATTTCATGGAGTTATTTATTGATATATAGGAGGTAAATTCTCGTCTTGTAAGAAGTGGTTTCAATAAATCATCTAATTATCAGCTTTTACTTCGCAAATGTCAAAATTGTAAACATTTTCTCTTCTCTCAAAATTTCCAACGTCAAACTTTATATAAAATTTTTCTTTTAAGTCTCGACGTGAAAAGAATCATCATCCTTGCTTTTACTCAAGACGATATTTAAATACCCACTATTGCCTCGCTATTAATACAGAAAATCGATAATTATTACCTCGCAATTTTTGTAGGGGTACTGTTATGATGTGTGGTACGTTTTCTACAGCAGAAGAACTGTTCACATCTTACCGATGAAATTTTGTGTGCGTATCGTGTATGTCTGAGAATCGATCAACATCTATTTTTCATACTCCTCACCGCCACGCCTTTTTTCACGCCCCTCAGGTAGGCCAGACTGCTGGACCGATCCTCTTGAAATTTTCACGTAATATAATTAAGACTCTGATATGATTAATAGGATACTTTTTTGCATCGATATAATTTTTAGTATTTTTCTTCAAACTGTACACAATTTATAGTCCAGCCATTGCAGAAATAAACGTTTAAGAATCGATCAACATCTATTTTTCATACTCCTAAAAATTTATTTATTCCCAAGAAACAATTTGTTCCTCACCTAAATAACGTAACGACTTTGATGAAATTTTAAACTAAGATAGATCTGCATACCGTAGAACACATATGGTTTACGTTTTTTTTAATGTAAAAATATTTCCTAGAAATGTATATAATAAAACAACGTTTGCCGGGTCAGCTAGTTAACGTTATAAAAGTCTCAGAAACATATAATTTTCATGTTTTAGACCTCTAAAGTTTTCATATATATGTAAAGGGTGTTTTTTTAAGCCCGATAGAACTTGAAATTGTAAAAAATAACACAAAAAATTAAATTGTAATCAAAATTTTTTTTTTATTCGAAAGATCAATACGTGACATTAACATTTGAAAATGATTTCGGGCATATGGGCACCGCGGCTTTTCTTGACGAAGCGCATTCTGGACGTTTATGTTTTATCGCAAAATTGTGTTCAGCGATGAGGCGCATTTTTGGCTTAACGGGTTTGTTAATAAGCAAAATTGCCGCATATGGAGCGAGACCAATCCACAAGGGACCCTACAGACTCCATTACATCCAGAAAAATGCACCGTTTGGTGCGGTTTTCACGCTGGTGGCATCATCGGAACTTATTTCTTCAAAAATGAGGCCGGAGCTCGCGTTACGGTCAATGGAGATCGTTACCGCACCATGATCAATGATTTTTTGTTTGAAAATATGGATGACATTGATCCGGAGGAGATGTGGCGCTACGTGCCATACGGCGAACGCAACCATCGACTTATTGAAATCAAAATTTGGCGATAAGTTGATTTCGAGAAATGGACCTGTCAATTGGCCTCCAAGGTCGTGCGATTTGACACCTCTCGATTATTTCCTGTGGGGCTACGTGAAGTCACTGGTTTATGCTGATAAACCAGCAACAATTGACGCCTTGGAGGCCAGCATTGTTCGTGTTATTCGTGACATACGGCCAGCAGTGCTCGAAAAAGTGGCCCAAAATTGGACGTCCAGAATGCACTTCGTCAAGAACAGCCGCGGTGCCCATATGCCCGAAATCATTCTCAAATGTTAATGTCACGTATTGATCTTTCGAATAAAAAAAAAATTTTGATTACAATTTAATTTTTTGTGTTAATTTTTACAATTTCAAGTTCTATCGGGCTTAAAAAAACACCCTTTATGTATATGCGATTTTCACTACATTTCTGATCATATATGGGCAATATATCGTCATATAATTTTAATAAAGTTCTAAGTTACTTTGAACAAATTTTACAGGAGCAGCGAAAAATGAGAAATAAACCAAACATTTTAAAGCTTTTTTCAATTAACAAGGCTAAGTTTTATTAAAGAATTAAAAAATTAAGGAAAAATATCCAGTTTTTTATTATTTAGGAACTTGAAATATTTAAAAAAATATATATGTACATACATATATAATTTTTTTATTTTTTTAAACATATGACAATTTTTATGATTTGGAAGTTTTTGAATAGATCTTTCTGAATATATTTTTAAATATTTCTACCTCTCTAGTTGCCAATATAGTTTTATAATATTTTATAAATGAATGTGTTACGTATACTATACCATTTCCAATTGTATTTCACAATTTTCCTATTGTATTTCAGAAATTATAGTTCAAAAATTTCCATTTATATTTCAGAAATTTCTATTTGTATTTCAAAATTTCAAATTTTATCTTATAATTTTTAAATTATATTTCCGAAATTTCTAATTTCTAATTATATTTCATAAATTTCTATTTGTATATTAAATATTAACAATAGTTTTACAGAAATTTCTATTTGTTATCAGACATTTTTATTGTATTTCAGATTTTTCCAATTGTATTAAAAAAATTTTTAATTGTACTTATTGAATATTTTTTCATTAAAAAATTTCTTTCCATATCTAATATAATTTTTATACCCTTCACACAGTGAAAAAGGGTATATATAGGTTTGTCATTCCGTGTGAAATTTCTACAATTTTCATTTCCGACCCCATAAAGTATATATTTTCTGAAAGCTTATGAATAGGGGAGCCGATTAAGCTCTGTCAGTCTGTCCGTCTGTCCGTGTGTATGTTGAAATCAGCTTTTTGAAGCCCCCCGACATCACATGGACCCGGGTGAGGTATTAAAATATCCGAAATATTCGGGAGTAGATCGATATTGAAAATCAGAAACATCGGTTCATAAGCAACTGAGATATGAGCAAAAACCCACGACCACCTCGATTTTTTTTTTCACAAAAACAACATTACAACAACATACATACATACAAACGTGTATACTGGTTAGAGAAAACGTAGCATTGAATCCCAGCTGAGCCAAAAAAATTTTTTTTTATTTTTTTTATATTTTTTTTTTATATTTTTTTTTTAATTTTTTTTTTATTTATTTTTTATTTAATTATACCCTTCACACAGTGAACAAGTAACAGTGCTATATTCGGCCGTGCCGAATCTTATATACCCTTCACAACGTGCAGTCATGCAATAACAATTGTTTGTATCACCATTCATCCCATATAAAATACGTGCATACGTACACGTTAGAATAAATGTGGCATCGAGTCCCAGCTGAGCCAAAAAAATTTTATTTTATTTTATTTAATATATTATTTATATTTTATTATTTTTTTTATATTTTTTTTTAAATTTTTTTTAAATTTTTTTAAAAAAATTTTTTAGAAAAATTTTTAAAAAATTTTTTTTTAAATTTTTTTAAAATTTTTTTTTTTTAGTTTTATTTATTATTTTTTTCTTATTTTTAATATTTTTTTTTTTGTAATTTTTTTTTGTTTGGTATGTTTTTTACATGTATGTATGTATGTATGTTGTTGTTGTAATTGTGAAAAAAAACGAGGTGGTCGTGGTTTTTTGCTCATATCTCAAAAAGTTATGGGGCGATTGTGCTGAATTTCAATAGCGATTCATTCCTGGATATTTCCAAGAGATTGATACCATATACAGATCTGAGGAACATATAGTTGCTTCTAAAAGTTGATTTCAACCAACACACGGACAGACGGATAGACGGACAGACGGTCAGGGCTTAATCGACTCCTCTATTCATAAGCTTTCAGAAAATATATACTTTATGGGGTCGGAAATGAAAATTGTAGAAATTACAAACGGAATGACAAAGCTATATATACCCTTGTGCACCACAGGTGAAGGGTATAAAAAGGGTATATATAGGTTTGTCATTCCGTGTGAAATTTCTACAATTTTCATTTCCGACCCCATAAAGTATATATTTTCTGAAAGCTTATGAATAGGGGAGTCGATTAAGCTCTGTCAGTCTGTCCGTCTGTCCGTGTGTATGTTGAAATCAACTTTTTGAAGCCCCCCGACATAGGTTGGACCCCGGTGAGGTATTAAAATATCAGAAATATTCGGGAGTAGATCGGTATTGAAAATCAGAAACATCGGTACATAAATAACTGAGATATGAGCAAAAACCCACGACCACCTCGATTTTTTTTTCACAAAAACAACATTACAACAACAACATTCATACATACAAACATGTATACTGGTTAGAGAAAACGTGGCATCGAATCCCAGCTGAGCCAAAAAAATTTTTTTTTCAAATTTTTTTTTTTAATTTTTTTTTATTTTTTTTTTATTTAATATATTATTTATATTTTTATTATTATTTTTTTGAAATTTTTTTTTTAATTTTTTTTTTTTTAATTTTTTTTTGTTTAATATTTATTATATATATTTCAATTATTTTTTTAAAAATTTTTTTTTTTAAATTTTTATTTTTAATTTTTTTTTATTTATTTTTTTTCTTTTAACATACATACGTAAATTTATAATTTTACAATGGGATGTTTTTATACATGTATGTTTTTTATATGTATGTACGTATTTCATATGGGGAATGGTAATACAAACTACTGTTATTGCATGACTACACGTACGACAGCTTGTGAATTAAGCTATAGTTTTATAAGCATTTTTTTACATTAAAAAATTCTGTTATATAAATATCTAAAATACAATTTGAAAATTTTGAAATACATATAGACATTTCTAGAGTTTAAATTAAAATTTCTGAAAAATATTTAGGAATTTCTGAAATGTAAATGGAAATTTCTGAAATATAAATGGAAATTTCTGATATATAATTTAAAATTTCTAAAATATAATTAGAAATATTTGAAATAAAAATGAAAGTTTCTAGAATACAATTAAAATATTCTCAAATACAATTGGAAGAGGTGTAGATAATAAGTATTGTGTACAACGAACTTCCAAATAAAGTTTCTCTCAAGAATTTTCTTGTCTATGGTAAAAAACAGCGGCTTAGCCAACAAACGTTGCTTTTCATAGCTGACCTTCGACCGGCCTAAAAAATTTTATCCTCTTTAGTATAACAAACAGAAACTTCGCCAATTAAAGTTTCTCTTCATAGCAGGTCTTCGGTCGATCTTAAGGATTTTCTCATCCATAATATAGCAAACATAAATCTGTGGCCAAAAGGAATAACTGCTTATGTCGACATAAGCAAAAATGAGATAATATCACCATTGCAATACCGAAATTTAAAGAACTTATTGCTTATATATTTTAACGGACAATATTATTTGGAATAATAATCTAGTTTTACTTATAATTTAACTAAATATGTGAAACCTCTGTGCTCTTTAGTTTTTTTCAGCGCGGAATTCATATAATTGTCTTTATTTTAACGAAAATCAAATTATAAATTTCAACTCAAAAATTTACTGTTAAACATTAAAAGCTGACATAAGCAGTTTTTAATTTTTAATTTGTTTTTAATCCCACTAACGTTTGTACTTTCGCAATCTTTACCTACTTTTTAACTCAAAGAGATCTATCCAAAATCTTGCAAACAATACCTATTATCCATATACGTTAGAAAATGCAATGGAAAACCACATATACATATGTATAGTATATTCATGAAAACTTCAGACGTCTATAACTCAAAATCAAAGCGTTTGCGAGGCAATTACCATTTAAATCTTTCTTCTTATTTCGCATTTTTCTAACACCCTATGTACCTTTTTTTGCTTAAATCTATTTTACCAATGCACCTCCTAATTAAAAAAGTTACAGTGTAATACGACTTTGCAGAAAAACTTTACTTGACGAAGTCAATGTTTGTTTTATGACACTTTTATTTGAAACAAGTCAGAGTGCTATATTCGGCCGTGCCAAATCTGATAATACCCTTCACCATCTTGTACATACTAGGTTTAATCCCACATCGTAGCTTAACCTATATTTCATGTAATACGCCATTTCTTTATTATTTCTGAGAGAATCCTCGACCAGATTTGACCAATACATATATTTATTTGGTTTTCGTTTGTAAATTTTTGAAACATACATATATTTAAAAAAAATTTTTTTGCCTATAACTTTACCGATTAGAGCACGCTTTATCCAAAATTTTTAACGAATATCTCTAGCGACATATTATATCTACAAATAGTAGAAAAGGTACCTATAAGTTATTCTATGGCTGAAAAATTTTAATTTTGGTGATAAAAATATGGAAAAAAACAGGCAGTCGCGTTTATTTGCTCATATCTCAGAAAGTTATGGAGAGATTTTGCTGAATAGCGATTCATTCTCCGATATTTCCAAAAGATTGATACCATACACAGGTCTGAGGAACATGTGGTTGCTCCTAAAAGTTGATTTCAACCAACTTTTATACTTTTATACATACTACTTATTATACAAAATTTTATTCCTATTATACATATTCATTACTCTATATTTATTTGAATTCTTTCTATTTTGTATGATGTTAAGTAGTTATTTTTTAATAGAAGAGATTTGTAACTTATTATGGTCTATAGGCTAGGTTACTATAATCGTAATAAATAAATTGAAATTGAAATATACTTTATGGGGTCGGAAATGAAATTGTAGAAATTACAAACGTAATGACAAAGCTATACACACTCTTGTGCACCACAGGTGAAGGGTAAAAAAACTATACATTTAACTTTTGCAGGTAGGTTGAACAGGCAACTCACTTGGGTCCCTTTGTGATACCTGAAAGTAATAAAGAAAGAAGAGAAGCAGACCGATCCGGTCTCTGGCGGTACACGGAATTTTTTTGGAAAATTGTGTAAAAAGCTGTATTAAGACCTAAAAAGGTAAAAAATGTGTGTACCTACATTTAGAGAGATCTAATAAAAAAAACTTTAAAATGATACCAACATTGCCCATATATGTCAAAAAAATTAATGAAAATCGCATATATCTACATACATAACATATATGGGCAATGTTAGTATCATTCAGAGGTCTATAACTCGGAAACCGAGAATTTTACCATTCTTTTTTTTTAATTTGGAGTTTTGTTGGTTAACATAATTTGATTTTACTTGAGATATCAGATTTAATGGAAAAGGTTATACATAATTTCAAACTGCAAATCATTTAGGAATGCACCCTATCTATGCCTTACGAGTCCTCCATACCTTTTACCGTATAAAAAAAATTGTCATTTAGTTTCATAGAACGAAAATTAACACTGTATACAACAATTTTACGGAGCTTCCATTTTACGATTGAGAACCACTAAAACCTAAATGTGATCACCCCTTTTAAGTTGTCCTGTTAAGCGAAAAATACCAAAACCATTAATATGTTATAAACTCACCTAGTAGCAAACCATCCATGTCAAAAATACAATGGGTCACATTCTTAAAATTTTTAGTCATATCTTGCAATTTTTTTAAACTTTCGTGAGAATTAATTCAAGGCCGAAAAATTGGTTATCAGCAAAATAACAATAGTAAAACTAATAATTATGTAACGTAGAAATATATATTAAAATGGAATGCACAAGATAATTTTCATGTTTAAATATTTGTTAAGAAAAAAGAGACGAATAAAACTATTTTCTAATTTTATTTTTGATAATGACAACTAAATATAATAAGTTTTTCTTGACACAACCAAGGTCAGTCACTATTACGTTACCGCACCACACAAGTCTAATAAAAAAAACAGAAAGTTTACAAACAGCCAAGGCGAATTCGCCTTGCAAACAGCTGTTCAATATATTTTTTTATGCCCTTAAATATCCCTTTTGCAAAAAATAAGAAATTCCAAATTACGAACATGTTGATAACTATTCGTTCTAAAAAGCTCTTAAAAGTATATTTTTTAATTATATGTATATTAATATTTTATTCGAACTTTTCTATATATTAAATTTTAATGTAAATAATTTTTTTTTTAATTTAAGCCAAAATAAAAATGATTCACATTAAAATAAATAAATAAATAAATAAATAAATAAATAAATTTAGTATATTTTTAAAAAAATTAAAAATGTATAAATTCACAAAAAATGCTATTATGGAAAATTAAAAATATCAACAAAATTTCAAAATATCAACAACCATTGAAAATTTTTTAACATTAAGACGATATAAAAATATGGCTTGTGAATTAACCCAATGATACATTCTCATTTAAACAAACACATCTTTTCAGATGAAGCTCATTTTGATCTTGGAGGGTATGTAAACAAGAAAAATTGTCGCATTTGGGGCACAGAAAACCGCACACATACATTGAAAATCCGATACACCCAAAACGAGTCACTGTTTGGTGCGGATTTTGGTTCAGAGGCATAATTGAGCCATTTTTTCCGAAAATGAGCAAGGAGTGTCCGTTACAGTCAATGACATTCATTATCGGGCCATGTTGAACGATTTTTTGTTCACAAAAATTGAAGAGGAGAATATTGGCAACATTTGGTTTCAAAAGGACGGCGCTACGTGCCACACAGCTACACTCGATGTTATGCGCATTTTTTTGTAGCATTTTCAAAAAAAAAAGTTATTTGGCGGACCCTTTATGTATACAAATTATATGAAACAAATTCAAAAACAATTACATATTGAAAAACTATAATATAATTTATATATTTATCCTGAAGAAGAAATCAATTATTTGTTAGCGAAATATTAGCGTTATTAAAAACAAAATTTTTATATAAAAAACAAATAGTAATCTGAAGCTCAAGTAAAGGAAAAATATAATATTAATAAAACTTTTTTCAAGTTAAAAATATTTAACAAATAGTGCTCTGAGGCCCAACAAAAGGAACAATATAATATTAATAAAACTTTTGTCAAGTTAAAAATATTTAACTTGGCGTAGTAAAGTTACTTTCAATACTAAATCGCTGTTTTATAGATAATAATTAGGTATTGGTAAAAAACTGAACCTGAAACCGATTAAAATTTATTATACCTTTTCAAAACAATTTGATTGGAAATCAATGCCATTACGTTATTAATATCTTACTAGGCACATGTTCTCAATTTGAATAAGTCATACTCTTATATGTTAAGATTGGTGATTTAAGTCATGAAGTGTTGTCATACTTTTTATCGCACAAAAGCTATTTATTTCGCAGTTTTCTAATTAATTAAGAATCAATAATTGTATATTTTGATATAAATAATTATATATGTTGTCCGCACTTATTATTAGGATATTTTTATGTAAAAACGACCAAAATAAAATACTTTATGATAACTGAACACAGATTGATGTCATGGAGACATGTGGAAAGTGCAACCAACTTCGCTTATTTCTTTCTTTCCTAAAATTTCAAGATGGTGAGTGGCCAGAAATCTTTGCGCAGTTTTATACAAATAACAAAAATTCAGTCAAGTGAGAAATGGCTAATGGTTTGAAATAAAGATTGTAAATCTTCTCAAGCCTAGAAAAGTAGTTAATACATTTTTTTAGCAAATTTTGCACGAAATGTGCAAGATAAGATTTAAATCTAGTTTTTAATACATCGGATATAACCTCACTAAAGAGAAAAATTATGATAATATAGTTTAATTTCTTCAATATCTTCCAAAAATTTAGTCAAATATCAAGAGGAAGAAGACCAGAAAGCTTCGTGGTCATGTAAGTCATGGTCACGGCCGTATTGGCAAACATCGTAAGCATCCTGGTGGTCGCGGTAACGCTGGCGGTATGCATCATCATCGTATTAACTTCGACAAGTACCATCCTGGATACTTCGGAAAAGTTGGTATGAGAAACTTCCACTTACGTCGTCAACACAAATTCTGTCCAACTATTAATTTGGACAAGTTGTGGTCTTTGGTTGGTGCTGATAAATTCGCTGAGTTGGAAAAGGAGAAATCTACCAAGGCCCCTGTCATTGATTTAGTTAAATTTGTAAGTTGAATAAGTTTAATTGTAGAAAATCGGCCTGGTTTTTTTTGGTGTTATCGTATCGGTTTACCAATATTTGGTAAATTTACAGGTCAGGCTATGAAATGGTTTTATATATTTTTACTATAAACAATACAATTGTCCTTGTTCCGTATTTCGAGTGGAATCGATTCATTTGTTAATAAACTCATTATTTCAAATGAATCTATTTCACTCTGAAAACAACAGCACGGGAATTGTTTGTTAATCAGCTAAATTTTAGGAGTACAATACTAAGCACTTGTAAATTTAACAATATATAACAAATACGATACACAAGGCTGTAATATTAATGATTAAAACTTTATAACGTGAAGATATTCCCAAAGGCGTCGGGCGGACTGAATGCGACTGCAAATTGCTTTTCTCATGTAGCAAAAGCCTTTCAGATTATTTATTTTTAAAATTAAAAAAATAGTTTTGTTATTTTTATAATGAACTAATGTTTATTTTTTGTTTTTAATTTTTCAGGGCTATTATAAATTGTTGGGCCGCGGTCACTTACCCAACTTACCCGTTATTGTTAAGGCTAAGTACTTCTCCAAGAAGGCTGAAAACAAGGTCAAGAAAGTCGGCGGTGCCTGTTTATTGGTAGCTTAAATTAAGGTAATTTCTATTTAATTTGAATTAGAGTAAAACTGTGACGATTTATACTAGCACGTCAGACTCTTGCTGAATGAATTCTAGTTTTAACCATAACTGAACTGAGTTTTTTTATTTTTAATTTTTTTTATTTTTCTTTATCTTTCTCAATTGTAATGTTTTTTTTTAATTTCTTTTCAGGATTAGACTTTAATTTGAAAAGTTCGCAGTGAATACATTCAAACATCTAAAATGTATTTTTTTTTTAATAATAAAAAACTTAATATTAAAAAGGAAAAACATTTTTTAACTTTTATTGAATACTAGCTTGTGCCCGAGACTTCGTAAGTAGTTTATTTTTCATTTAATTTTAATTGTCGCACGCGACATGTTGCATGCGACATTTTGTTCCATCATACTTTTTGAGTTTATTTTTAATTATATATAATTAGAATTGCATAAAATGATATATTTGCACAACAAAAATTGTAAAATTAACAAAATAACTTCAATAAAGAAAAATACGTGTATTCTATGCAACTTAACTGACAATAGCATTACTAATGGCAAATAGTTTTTTTTAGAGAAATATGTAGTCCTAGCTGTTGGCCATCGCAACAAAATGAATGCAACTAAAATATACCTGGAATGCTTTTCACTTCCTGCCATTTCCTGCTTTGACATGCGTATGGCATTTCATTTTATTTATTTATTTATTCATGTAATACAAAAAGCCACTCTAGGCCAATTAATATAAAGTTTTTTGCGCCTCCCGTTGTCTTATGCGATTATATTTTCATTTCTCTTGAATTATGTATTCTTTACTTTCAGCCAGTGCTCCCCACGTCTGTTTAGCTTTCTGCATTCTTTCCTTATTTTTAACTTATGTTTGTAATTTTGTTTCATCATCCTTTAACCTTTTTTTCCACCGTTTGCAGTTTTCTTTATTTTTCCCCCGTTTTTGTTTTTGCTAATATACATTCACAAATTTTGTATTTACATGTTTAAATAAGAAAAAAAAAAAATCCACTTATAATGAAATTTTTAAAAGCCTCATACCCCTATTATGATTCTCCACTTAACTCAGTTTGGTTGTGTGAGAGTCAACCAAACTAATGCACAACCAAACTCATTTTAGGTATTGTGATACTCAACTGTTTTTAGTTGAGTTTCACAACGTTTTTGTCGACCAAATTTTTTAAAGGTTGAAAACGGTAATGTCACGAAAATAGATACACAACTGAATAGTCAACTGTAAGTTGAGTTGAGAATGGCAATGTCAATTTGCCAAAGACAACCAAACTGTTACAAAAGTGGAGAACCGCAATAGGGGCATCAATAAATAAATAATAATAATAATATTTAAATAAAGACATTTTAGAAACAAAAACAAGTAACAGTGCTATATTCGGCCGTGCCGAATCTTATATACCCTTCGCAACGTGTAGTCATGCAATAACAATTGTTTGTATTACCATTCATGTCATATATGAGGAGCCCCAGAACAAAAGGTGCTTTTTCGCATTTCGCGAAAAATTGGTTTTTTGGTATTTTTATAATATTTAGGTTGAAATCTTGTAGAAACAATCAAGTTTGCATTATTATTATTTTTTTTTTACAAAGTAAATGGGTTCTAAAAAATTTATGCTTAACAAAAGGTGCTTTTTTGATTATTTTTTATCAAAAGGTGATTTTTTGTTTATTTTTTAACAAAAGGTTCTTTTCCCATAATCTTTGTGTAGTTTCACTTTTTACTTTAATGATCAAACCAAACTACAGTTAAAGTAAAATTAATCAGATGTTAGTCTTTGTGGAAAGTCTTTTAATAAAACAGTTTGGTAAAGACTGGAGTGACAATCAGTCATTATTTTGGTACATTTTGTATAACCAGGGGCCGAATTACGGCATACGTGATCGAGTAAAATTGCTCGTTACTTTTGTTTTTTAGATTACAGCTTACGATATCGAGTAATAGCTATCGAAATTTGAGATGATAGCATACGATAACGAGTACCCTATCGAGTGCAATCGTTCGAAAAGTTCATCGTTAGTTATGCACAACCAAACTCATTTTAGGTATTGTGATACTCAACTGTTTTTAGTTGAGTTTCACAACGTTTCAACGTTTTTTTCGACCAAATTTTTTAAAAGTTGAAAACGGTAATGTCACGAAAATAGATACACAACTGAATAGTCAACTGTAGTTGAGTTGAGAATGGCAATGTCAATTTGCCAAAGACAACCAAACTGTTACAAAAGTGGAGAACCGCAATAGGGGCATCAATAAATAAATAATAATAATATTTAAATAAAGACATTTTAGAAACAAAAACAAGTAACAGTGCTATATTCGGCAGTGCCGAATCTTATATACCCTTCACAACGTATAGTCATGCAATAACAATTGTTTGTATTACCATTCATGTCATATATGAGGAGCCCCAGAACAAAAGGTGCTTTTTCGCATTTCGCGAAAAATTGGTTTTTTGGTATTTTTATAATATTTAGGTTGAAATCTTGTAGAAACAATCAAGTTTGCATTATTATTATTTTTTTTACAAAGTAAATGGGTTCTAAAAAATTTATGCTTAACAAAAGGTGCTTTTTTGATTATTTTTTATCAAAAGGTGCTTTTTTGTTTATTTTTTAACAAAAGGTTCTTTTCCCATAATCTTTGTGTAGTTTCACTTTTTACTTTAATGATCAAACCAAACTACAGTTAAAGTAAAATTAATCAGATGTTAGTCTTTGTGGAAAGTCTTTTAATAAAACAGTTTGGTAAAGACTGGAGTGAAAATCAGTCATTATTTTGGTACAAGGACATTTTGTATAACCAGGATAAAGGTATGGAGGATTCAATAGACGAAAATGTTCTTGCCTAGAAGAAGATGTTGGAACAAGAGTTTAACTTTTTAACAAATTTCATATGTATTTAATTTAAGGCTAAGAAAGCAATGTTTAAGTTGCAATTTAATTTAATAAAACGACAAATATAATATACTTACCTTAACAATTTTTATTATTTTTTTATTAGATCAGGTTTAACCACATTCAGTCAAAATTTTATCGTCATATATGTGTATTCGCATTACAAAATGTACTTTTTCCTTCTATTAACAAAACGTGCTTTTTAACTTTTTTTTAACGAAAGGTGTTTTTACTTTATTCGTAACAAAAGGTGCTTTTGTGCTTTCTTTTTTGCAAAAGGTGCTTTTTCCAAAATAAAAATGGATTATATCAAACATCCTTAACATTTAATCGGGTGATTTACGACAGTTAGATGCATCTGTAGATAAGTAAAAATCTTGTAAGCATTTTCATGTTCTTGCAGTTTTTTAAAGGGGCGAAAAAAATAAATCTCGATTTCCCAAAAATTTGAAATGAGCGAAAAAGCACCTTTTGTTCTGCGGCCCTCATATATAAAAAATAAAAAAAAATTACAAAAAAAATATTAAAAAAAAATGTTTAAAAATTTTTTTAAAAAAATATATAAAATATAAATAATATATTAAATAAAATAACATTTTTTTGGCTCAGCTGGAATTCGATGCTACGTTTACTTTAACCAGTATGTATGTAGGTTGTTGTAAAAGAGAGCAAAGCGCTGATTATGTTCTAGAATTTTTTTTTAAGTTTGATTCGCGATTATAATCTCTGTTTGCTGCTAAAACTTGATGCGCATTGTAATGCCTTTTTTGGCAACTGGCAATGTAACTGAGGTTTGGTTGCTATCCATAATCGACCCATTATATTCTTTAAGTGAGATTATTAATCTCAACAAAACATCCAATGAAAATGTTTAAAACAGAACTTTTGCACTTGTTCGACTTTGCTTTCGAATATTTCAAAATATGTTATGTATAAATGAAAAATTTTTTCATATTACATAAATTTGATGATTCACTGTAAAAATATGTTAAAACAACATACTTTTTTTGACTGCGGTTGACATTTCTGTAGAAATGCCCATATTCGAAACGGTTAACCCGTTTTTTTCTCAATTTTCAAAATAAAGTTTTTTTTTTAAATTCTAAATTTCAAACTATTTGAAAACCGGTTTCTTAAAAAAGTCGAATAATCAATCACCCTAGTACCTACGTTCATGATGGTGAAGGATATCAGATTCGGCACAGTCGAAAATAGCATTCTTACTTGTTGCAATAACTTTGTCGATTAGTAACCGGTTTATCTAAAATTTTTTAAGAATACCTCTAAAAAAAAAGGTTGATTTTTGTGACAAAGATATGGGAAGAAACAGGGACAGTCCAGTTCATTTGCTTATATCACTGACAGTTATAGGGAATTTGTGCTGGATTTCAAGAGCGATTCATTCCCGCATATTTACAAAAGATTGATACCACATATAGATCTGAGTGGTCGGCATAGTTTTTAGAGTACTTAAAGACCTGCCGAGTTCAGCAACTATATTAAATACCTGACTGGTCATACCAAAACAGGGTAGTTTTGGTATTCGGTGGAAATAATAGGTACTTTATGAGTTCGCGAATGATTACTGTCGTGACATTACTCAATTTGTCGTGTAATTGCTTACCCAACCACTTAACTCTTTGGTTTTGTAATCTCGGGAAGTGACAGTCAACATGATCTACGTTTCTATTTGTTACTCATCCACACACACCCTACAGTAGTCCGGCGTACCGCGATCCCATCGGCTGATTCCATCCCATACTGGACCATGTCCCGTAATAATCCCAATGATGGCCCTCAGACAAACCCAATTTTCCATACCTACATATTTGCCCACTTTATAAAATTATAATTAATTCAACATTTTTTGCCTATATTTTTAGTTTTTAATATAAGTATGTAAATAAATGAAATAAAGACTGAATTGCTATTTGAACAAACATTGAAGATGTATGTAAATAACTTTAATTTTAAATAAAAACACCTTTAATTGTTACATATATAATATTACTATATTTTAAATAAAAATGCCAATGCCGGCTGTTAAAAACAAGACGATATGGATAAAACCAATTTTTTATATAAAATGTTCATTCACTGCAAAATAGTTATAATAAAGTTGCAAAAGTTTATATGTACATATGTATGTATATTAAAAATAATTATTAAATTTACTTACAGTTTTGTATGTCTTTCTCAAAAAAGTTTTCAACTAATAAAAATAAATTGATACTATTTTCATATTTACTCGAACGTTTTTAAAATTCAATTTAAAAAGTAAAGTTGTAAAGAAAAATTTTTAAACAAAAAAATATGTTTAAAAACAACACATCTTATGCCGAACTAGGAAGACCGATGATTTTTGAGATTTTCATTCTTTATATTTTATACTAGGGTACGCGATTGCAAAAGAAAAAGTTAAACTGGCGCCTACTGGTACATACCCTATGTAAATGCACTGGACCATAATAATAAAAAAAGCCTTTAAACCTTTAAACATTTTTAATAGTAAAAGTTGTTTTTATGTTTAAAGTTTACAGTTCTGTTGTGAATTGTATATATATTGGATATATCCACTTCATCATATATTCTGTTTGTAAAATTTTGCTATCGTGATGTATTTTCGAACAAACCCTAATGTATTTAGTATATTTAAAGACAATTTCTGGCTTTAGTTCTTTATTTTTTAACTAGCATGTACCCTCGAATTTGTCTGCGTAGTTATTGGAAAGAAAGGTAGCCAATGTGTCAAATCAGGTTGTTATCTATCTGTGCAAATTTCATTCAGTTTCTTTTGTTCAAAAAGCCCCTGTTCGCCTCTGTTTTTGTGCCATTTTAGTTCCAATTCTGAATAAATTAAGCTCTTAAAAATATTAAAATATTTTTGTTTTAAAAAGGATAAGAAGTTATATAAAGTATATTTTACAATTCATTCAAACTAACGCCTATCACTCATAAAACATCGTTTCTATTCATCTAAACTTCTGTCTACATCATTTTTGGTTTTTTTAAGTATGGGGCTACCTATGCAAAAGCTAAACGCAAAGTTACCTAAAGTCTATTGTAATATATTTAGTAAAATACAATATTTGAATTTAGTATATGAATGCGAATAGTGAAACCACCAACACTTTTATTTTACGAAAAAAATCCATTAAAAAATAGAAAATACTTTGGAGTAAACGAACGGAGTTATTGTATCAGCTGTTGGTAAAAAAACATTTAAAGAGATTTTTACATTTTTGAAAGTGAAAACACTCTTCCGCAATAACGTATCGTTCTGCAACAACGGAATGAATAATTTCAAATTTTAATTTCGCACAGAAAATGCTTTTTTGTCATGTGTCACATTCACTCTATGAGTCGATCAATTATTTAAAACATAATAATGCATATATTAACAAAGAAATAAATAAAACTCATTGTTCTAGCCCGCGACTTCGTCTGCGTAGTATCAGAATTAAAAGTACTCTATGTATGTATATAGGTTGTCTATATGTGTGCCAACTTTCATTTAGTTTCGTGCAGCTGTTTTTGTTTGGAGTAATAAAGAATCAAACATCCACATTTATTTATTAGTAGGATTGAGCAAATATGTTCTTCACGTTTTTATTAATATTTAATTTCTCTATAAAATTGTTCAAACCTAAAGACATTGAATTTTCTAAATTTAAAATATTTTTTAAAAACCATAACAACTCTCGAGATAAATTATGATTTTGAAAAGAGAAAAGGTTATTTAAAATTGCTGTTAGATTTGTATGCCAAATAGATGTCATTTGGTGCAAAAACACTGAATAAGAAGAGGGATGGCAGACAAGCAAATTACCTAATATACGAATCGAGTAGACAACTTTTAAATGCTGCTCTGATTTTTCAAATTTCTTAGTATTACAAACATTTACTAAAGAATAATTTATTAGATATAATTGCTGGTCAGAGGAGAAGGAGCTTACTAGTTCAGCATTGCAGAAGAGAATGTGAAAAATAATTTGTAAATGATATTCCGCGGCTAAACATGTAGGATTTTTTTCCAACATATGATGTAAGACATAATCACGTTCCTTGTTTTTTAAAAGCACATCAGAATTTAACGTTATTAATTGAAGGCATACAGCAGCATCTTCACGAAAATCGGCAAAACTATCAGCTACCTGATCGTCTGTGTAAAGTTTCCACAACTGCGGTAACAGTTGCATTTGCATTAAGTTAAGACCACCTTTATGACCGGTGGCCAATATATTAGCTATAATCCAAAGGCAGAGTCGAACCAATTGGTGTTCTGCAGTATGAAGGTATGTGACAAGATAGCTACCAGCTAATAATGAAATTTTTTCACAAACTGGAGCTTGGCCCAAGGACATGTTGCACAAGCACTCTGCCGAGGTCAGCTGGCGTTCAGAATCTTTTCCTATAAAAAAATTTGGAATTTGAAACTCAAAAGAAAAGTTATAAACGACTTACCTGTTAGTTCTTTTACTAAAACTTGCACAGCACCAGGTATTTTATTAAATGTTTCGATGTTTTTCTCATCCTGCAAAAATGCATGGGACAATCTGTACATATCCTCATTGGAAGCATGTTTACGACGTTTTATGCGACCAGCCAATGCGGACACATCCTTTTCAGTTAAATTTTCCAATTCTTCAATACGCGCTTTTATCTCCCCTATTCCGGAACGCAAGGAATCCAAGGAATTAGCGCGTAATTGTTCGCGATGTGATTTAGTATATTCACGTATTTTCTCCCTTAGTTTAAGAGTTGGAACCATTTGTGCAGGCTGCTCTGTATTGAATGGGGTAGTATCACTCATTTTATTTTCAATTGTTTTAAAATAAACAGAATCACTTAAAATTGTTTTTAATTTTTAAGCAGTGGTTTTTAACATTTGTCAGGGTTGCTAAGAGCAGTTTATGTCTCCCAGAGATGGAGTATACGATTTTATTTATGAATAACAAACACTCAAAACCAGTGATGGGAATTAAACTATTGCTTCATCAAATCTAGTGATTTTAAAACCAGTTTTGCGTACAACAATACGTTGTAGACAATAGCAAGAATTCTAGCAATTTTTCTGACCCACCTTTTGCACCACTAAAGCTCTACTCTTTGTTTAGTAAAAATAAAACATCATACATAAAACATCAAAAAAAATATGTGATATGATAATGAAGTTCCTTAGGAAATTTTATTTTTGAACAAAAAAAGATTTAGAGCCCAGGCAGTGGTGTTTCGCATACTCTTTCTTCCTTTTTATTTCCTTATCATCAAATTTTGCTTGTTTGTCTTTAAATTTCTTAAGTGTGGATGCATAAACAAAATTTTAATTAAAAAAGCGGGTCCAGGCGATGTCGGGGGCTTCAGAAAGTTGATTTTTACATACAGACGGACAGACTGACAAAGCTTAATCGACTCCCCTATTTACAAGCTTTCAGAAAATATATACTCTATGGGGTCTTAAATTAAAATTGTAGAATTTCACAGGGGATGACAAACCTATATATACCCTTTTTCACTATGTGAAAGGTATAAAAAAATCGTTCGACCAGTACAATGTAGTAAACTATAAAAAAGTGTAAAATCTAAGGTCGCTTGAAGCAAACGGCAGAGCGAGTTTTTTAACCCCAACAATATGGGTATCAAATAAAAGGGGTTTGACTAGCAAAATACAGTTAACTATTTAAAAATTCAAACTCAAAGATGGCGTCAGAAATAATAAAGAAAATAGCGTATTGCATGAAATCTAAAATCAAGGGTAAGCTACGATGTGGTCATTATACATATGTTCGGTTCGGCACGGGCAAATATAGCGCTTTTACTTGTTCATATGTGTTCTTGTCCTTTTCTTGTTACTTAATTTATAAAAAAAATAACAATCAAATTTCACAGTTTATGTTCAACGTTATTTCTTTACCCAGGTCTCCACGTTGACATATTTATTAACGCAATTGTAAATTTCGATTGCGTCCATAAAGATTGCGACGTGGAAACCACAAATTGATTAAATGAGAGGGCTTGAGTATTATAATATAGTTAGCTCTATAAAGAAAAAAAATTCCAAGATGGCGTCCTAGATTAGATAGTGAATATATGAGTCAGATATAGTAGTTATAATAGTTGTCGAATAAGAACAATCAGGCTGCCCTTATCATCTGGCTTCGAGAGATTTACGTAGCGTCGGTTAGCTGAACCGAATAGACCCGGAGTCTATCTTAACTTAATTTTTCTGCAGTCTGAATGGGCTATTATATTATATATAAGGATATGTAACTTTTTACACAATATGTAGTTGAGATTTTCTTTACTTTTTCAGTTTTTTTGTTTCATACTTTTTTCTCTTGTCTCATGTACATAAATTATTTTACATAATTTTATGTATGCTTACTTTGTTATATATAAATATGAAATTTATTATTAACATTTTGTTTATATTTTTATTGGATAATATTTTTTAACTAGATATGACCTAATGGGCTCAGTTATGTTAATGCAGAATATTCCACCTTATTGTCAGTGGCGTTGTTGTGGCGAAAACGACAGAAATACGACAAGGTACTTAATTCTCGTTCTGTGAAACTGTGAAATGAAAAAGTTTTTGCATAGCAAAGGGTATGGTGGCACCATATGATATTACACACAACAACTTTTCATTTCATAGTTTCATAGAACGAGAATTGATACAAAGGTCTCATTCATTTTACATTGTTGTATATATTACACGGTACCAAAAACTACGACAACGCCACTGACAATAAGGCTAATTATCTCAAACATAAAATTAACCTTAAATCTACATTAGATTTATTTCTGTCATGACATACGTCATACATAAAAATAGTATTATTTTTTTAATTGAGGTATGTTATGACAGAAATATGTCTAAACTAGCACAAGATCTTATGTAAAAATATAAAAGAAATTGGTAACCATCTTCAACTCAAAGCTTCTCAAACTATATCAGCTGGAAAAACTATACATTGTTATTTAACCTACAAAAACAGAAAAACAAAACTGTTTTTTAGAAGTTAAAATTCGATTTAAGATGTCATTTACTATTTTACAGAAATTGTCATTGGCATGTTTGAAAGCAGATCAACCTTTGTTGAGTAAGATTTACTTAAAAAATAATTAATTAAGCAAAATATACGTAAGAAATTTACTTCTGCAGCCACGATACGTAATGCCAGTAAGAAAACCGGGAGCAGTACTCGCAACAAAAAAGGACATCCAAGACCAAAACATCGTGGATGGCGTGTACAAGATGGTCATTATGTATCCCAGGGTACTCTTTTGGCAACACAGCTAACAACGAGATTTCATCCAGGTTTAAATGTATGTACCTATGTAGACACGCATGTATAATTAGTTAATAAGAAATAGTAATACATAATGCCAATGTTTTTTATTTTAGGTCGGTTTTGGCCGAAATGGCACTTTGTATGCCATGGAACATGGCAAAATTTATGTCACATGTGAACCTATAGATCCCAATTGGGATCATACATGGGTGCAGCGTCATTACGCTAATCGTGAAGGACAACCCATTCACAAGAAATTCTTCAATGTTGTGCCAGAAAAACAACACCAACGATTTCGTTTAGTCGAGGAAATCTAAGAAAATATATATGCATGTATATCGTTGGTCACAGGTAGAAAGACCCTAACTCATTAACTGCATTATCATAATGTAATTTCTTTTTTAAGAATTATATTTTTCATACTTTTGCAATAAATTTTTGTATCGAGGTGTATTTGTGTAAAATGTATTGAAATTACTGAAAAACTAAATTTCGTAAAGAATACTAGTTAGGGCTTTTCTACTTGTTGCTATATATTTAAAATAAAATCATACATTAACTACTATGCATCCCTATTCTGAATATTTTTTCCCTCAACATTTTCACTTCTTAAAACTGTAAAAACTTTTGCAAAGTACACACTTCTTCAAGTGAGAGCCAACCTAAAATAAGTAAGAGCGCTATGATTTTGACAGTCAACACTAATTATGTATAGTTCTTTTACTGACTTATTCAAAAATATCAAAAGTTTATAAAACTGTTTTTTATTATGGAAATTTGAATCATAAACGTTTTAAAAGTTTTTAGTAATTTTATTTATAATATACTTTATATATTAATAAATTTATTATTTTCTTAATAACTGTAATCACTGTACAATAATCTCTTTATAAGAATATATGCATTATTTTCTAATTTAATTCGCTATTAATGGAAAAAAATTTATTTCACGGAAATTGGAGAGTATGCAGTGTTTTTTAAAACTCGACAGCTGGAGATAGTAAATCAATTATAATAACTTTGTATGAACATGGCTAAGAATGCCAAACGGGACTGATTTTTCAAATCCCGGGATATTACGGGACCCCAGAAGTCTGAGATTTTTCGGAATTTATTATATGCAGCTGTTAAAAAATAGCGTCACAGTCAACACTTGTAGGTAATATAGTTAATAAGTATGCAGTCTTCAGATATACTCCTATTTACTATAGAAAAATTTTAATTTAATAATTTTCTACCATATATATTTTCTGACATATAGTATCAGTCCTGTAGTCCCTGTAGCTAAATTTAAAACTAGTTACGTTTTGGACCAGTCATATAACTAGTTGTAACGAAACCGTAGCAAAAGTGATAGATCTCACAGTCATTGGCTAAAAATTAACAAACTAAGCATCGTAAAATTTTAGAGTACTTTGTTTTATAAACATAAATGTTTTTAATATCAAATCAAAACCAAAAGGTCTTGCTGAAAGTAAGGCATATTATAGTAATAATAATATTAAAAATCAAATTTAGATTATTTTTATTTTTATTTATTTTATTTATTTATTTAAATTTCGGCAACCAAGCCTCTAGGCCATAATTGGCTACAAACTTCTACTAAAAAAAAAAAAAAATTTACAATGCTTCTTACTTAAACTATAAAAATATAATGTAAAAATTTAAATATAAGTAAATATAAGGGAATTAAAAATATAATGACAAGAAAATTGCACAGAAAATATAAGCCAAACTAACCAAACTTCAGACCAAGATTGAAATATGTAAATGGATAAAGAATGGTCATTCAATTAAGTACTATTATCAGACAACTCGCGAAAAAGTTTTTTCCTAAAGGAATCAATGTTAACATCAAACGTCCTTAAAGTATCCGATAACCTATTATAAGTTCGTGCCACTCTCACACAAAAAGATCGTTCCAAAATTGAGGTCAATCTAGGTATGATCAACTGCCTTTTTCTATTAGATCTGCAAAACCTAAAAAACTTAACTAAATATTTAGGTATCTGCAACTTATATAACTTATAAAAGTGTAAAATATTTCTAAAATTTATAAATTCCATAAAAGAAAATCCTAAAAACTTCAAAACAAACGATGAAATATGCTGACCAAATCTAACGGAGTACAGAAACCTAACCACCCTATTAAATACTAACCTTAGTCTCTTTATAATATATCCAAAGGTACCTGCGTACACTTCTAAGCCATACAAAAATATAGGCATAATAAGAGCATGAACAACTTGTTTCTTTACATTAAAAGGCAGCGATAAATTTAAACTGTATAACTTACGTAAAGTAAAGTTAATTCTAGATATAACAAAATTGACATGACTCTCAAAATTCAGACCTGAGTCAAGAATAACACCAAGGCATTTAATTTTATCAACAAATTCTATCAAAGTCCCATCCAAAGTAACAGAAAAACTATTTTTAATGCTTTTACCAAAGATAATTGCCTTTGACTTTCTAACATTAACTGAAAGACCATTATCAGAAATCCAGCATGATAACAATCCAGATGTATAATCAATCATGTTCTGGAAAACATCAGGGAACTCAGTTCTGCCTCTAAAAATTAGATTAGATTAGTGATTCTAGTGAATTCAAGAATAAACTTAGTAATGTGACTTTAATCGACGATAAAAGATTAATCTCGATTGATGTTGTTTCTCTATTCCCTAGTACTCCTGTATATTTAGCCTTAAGCATTATAGAAGAAAAAAGGGACAAAATTAAAAAAAATACGAATATGACGAAACAACTTTTTTTTTAAATTTAAAAATTTTGCTTAAAGGATAATAAAAGGTGGTTAAATATTAAGGGCCGATGTTGAATGTGAACCACACGTTAAATTTTTTTCTGTATTTTGTTTGACATTTCTCAAATTCAGTTTAATTCAATTTGAACCATGAAAAGATACACAATCGAGCAAAGCTTTGAAGATATTCAAATCAAATCAAAATATACTTCGTGCACTTTGTGATTCTTTTGGTCAACATAATCGTTCAAATTCAGCAAAATGTGAAAACATTGTGCATGCCTTCTTAGTTCGTTGAACGGAAAATATTGCTTTTTTCGCGATAGTGTGACAAAAGAGCACTCAACCCCGACTAATCATCGTGCCAAATAATTGAACATCGACATTGTGATTGAAAATTTGAACCATCGGCCGAGGACGCGCCGGCCATTTGGCCGATATTTTGTTCCATACACAATTGAACCATACCAATATTATTGTAATAAAAAGAAATAACAATTATTTCCTACATTTTTGTGTTTAATTAAAAATCAACATCGTCCCTTAAAATTTAACCACCCTTTAGATATTTTAGCTATGACAGGAAAATATATACACAGATAAAAGGGTTGGTTACCTATGGGGTCAGCGGCATCTATTATTGCTGACATAGTATTTTCAGTCTCACCTACCTCGTATCAGTAGTCACTAATTTTTAAATTCTAGCTTAACAAACGATTTAAATACAAAAAATAGCATAAAAAAAGCCAAAAAGTATCTTTTTGGTCGCTCATAACATTTTCAGTCGCACCTCGTATCAACAGTCAATAATTTCGAAATTCTAGCTTCATAAACGTAGAACAAAGAAAAAGTATCATAAAAAGCCAAAAAGTATATATTTGGTCGTCCATAACATTTTCAGTTACACCTTGTATCAATAGTTACTAATTTCGAAATTCTAGATTAATGAACGACGCAGAAAATTCAAAAAGGACCATAAAATAACAAAAAAGTACATTTTCAGCCTCAGCTCTTTCAATAGTTTATAATTTCATAATTCTAGCTTCATAAACGTAGAAAATACAAAAAGTACAAAAAAAAAAGAGAAAAGTTACCTTGTTTGGGTTTTCCGTATCAATATATAAAATCCAAGTTTAAAATGCTTAAAAATCTATTCAACTATAAAATATTTTAAAAGACATGATTTATAGTGAATAAATCTACTATATTTTGCATAAAAATAATGTTCTAAAAAGTAACTATTTTCCCGATTTTTTCCGTGTTATGAATGTGTTTTAATTTTTACTAAATTTATGTCTGGTGAAATCCACATTATAAGTTTTATGAAAATTGTCCTTTAATTCTGAATTATACATATTTTCCGCTGTTTTCCCCTTTTTTTCCCCCTAAAAGTTTCCGAAAAATTTCACCTAAATAACTTTCCATTCTCTGTGGCCATTCTGGTGACAATAATTATCAAATTATGCCCTGTTGAATAATATAAAATTTTTTTTAAAGAAGAACCAAAAAGAGGGACAAAATTGAAAAAAGTGCCGTAAATATCTGTAGACTTTTGATAAAACAACAAATTTCGAATTTGAAACATTTAATGTAAGCAAAAAAAAACGAATAAAAAATATATGCTTAAGTTAATTCTCCTCGATGTGACATCTCTGATTATAATATAATTATTATAACTCTTGATTACGAAAAGTTTTTGATCAATCACATACATAACTTTTCCACTTTTTTGGGAATCATAAAAAAGTAGTAATAAATAAATACTGCACATAAAACTTAAATAATACAATTAAAACATAAATATTGTTTGTTGGGTATTTTATTTCAAAAGTCAACAAATTCAATAACATATTTTTCTATCAGTAAAACGAAACAAAAGCTTAAAAAACAATCAATATTTTTCTCGTTTAATTTTTTTTCTTTGGGTTTTCTAAATAATATTAAACTCAAACAGGATAATAATCCTAAAAATAACAAAGGACAAATACAATTAGAGAGTTATTAAAAAAAATAAAATATACAAATAGAAGTTTAAAAAAAATCGTTGAAAAAAAAAAACAATCAATATTTTGTTATTTTAATTTCTTTATTTTTTGTTTTTCTAAATAACAAAAAACTAAAAAAGGATAAAAATCCTAAAAATAACGAAGGATAAATATTTTAAAAGATTTATTAAAAAGAAATAAATAAGATAACATACCATTAGAAGTTAAAAAAAAAAGGTCGTTGGAAAAATGTTAAAGAAATCGAATTTAGGTTTACGCGACGTCAGGAGTAGTGTTACTACATCCACGAAGAAATCAAATCGTTGTCGTCCGTTTCACTTTCGGTATTTAGAACTGTGTCGTGCAAAAAATCTAAAGCCTTCAACGGAAATACGATCCAAGAATAATGCCACATCAGTTTTGGACTTTTTTGGTGATAAATTGAATGTGAACGATTGGCTATTAATTGTTGAAGCCCTGTCTTATGATCAAGTTTTGCAAACTTTAGGCATTCGTATGCGTAAAACATTTGGAACGGGTATTAAATAAAAATCATGTTTTTTATAACGATTATTTAAAAATTTTTTTTTGATTTCAGTTCTAGAACATTTAGATACAGAGAAAAAAGCTAAACTGTTTCGACAAAAATCTGTACTCTACACAAAATTTATATTTTCTGGCGTTGTTGAGTCGATTTCAAATTGCATAGAGTTTAATAAAAATTTGAAAATTTTAAATTTGGAGGGATTACCATTGAATGGCAAATATGTGGAGTCAATAGCAAAGGTAGGCCACGTTAAGTTTAAGTTCAAACTATATTATACTTTAGTTGGCTTCACCTACTTTTAAACTTAAACAATATACACTGTAAAAATTCTACATTTTTAAAAGGTAGCGCATTTTTTATTGCTTTCATTAAAAAAAAAAAAAAAAACAAATGGTAATTTGCGCTACCATGTAGAAATCAATATGAATTTAAAATTATTTGAATTTATAAAATTTTTCTTATATAATGTTTCAGGCCCTCTCAATTAACGAGAGCATTAAAGAGATAAGTCTTCAACGTTCCAATATTGGCGATGAAGGATGTCAGGCCATATGCTGTACAATAAAATACTTGACAAATGTTGAAAAGTTAAATCTATCCGAATGTGAGTTGACTTCAAAGGGTGCCGAATATGTAGCCGAAATGATTAAGGTACATAGATAAGTACTTATCGTATATTTTAAATTATTTTTATTAATACAAAATTTTACCTAAAAAAAAGATTCAAAAAATCAATCGCTACACCGAAAGCTGGCAAAAGTCTTTAAGGTATCGTGATGTTGATCCAGACACTATACCAGGTTTACGATCTATCGCCTTGTCGCGTAACCCTAAAATAGGAGATGACGGTATTAACTCAATAGTTGAAGTTTTAAAGGAGGACGTTTGGATTAAAGGTAGATTTTGATATAAACGCATTTTTTTGTATAAAAGTTTTAAATAATATTTCTTATATTTCTTCAGTCATCGACATGGAGAATTGTGGTCTTACTGATAGGGCAGCTAATTTGTTATTGGATTGCCTGAAAATAAATAATTACATTATTGATTTCAATGTTAGCGGTAATGTGGCTATAAGTAAATTTCTATTGCGTAACATACGTGAGCAGTTGGGCATAAAAGATGAAGATCAAAAGTTGAGGGAATCTCAGGAGGAACTGGTGCCAGGTCCAAATGGTGTGCTTGTAAGAAGGAAAAAAGTTACTATAGCCTCTCTAAAAGAACAAATAAAAACTCTTGAAGAGCAATTAGTATTTGAAAAAGTATTGCGTAAAAAAGCCGAACAACTCAACGAAAAATTGAATGAACAAATAATGGCCTATGAAAATCAATTGAAAAATAACATAAATTCAAATATACCCGAAGGTTATGTAATGGTGAAAAACGAGTCATTACAGTCGAGTATAAGAGAGTAAGTAAACGTACTTTTTGTTAACATTTATCTTATCTCATTCATAATGTGTTCGCTTTTTTAGACGAATTGATTTTCAAAAACTAGCTGCCGGTAATGCTAGCAATGACTCTACGCCACGAAATAATGTTGCTCCAGCAAAACAAAGAAATCTCAACAAGACTGCGTCCGATGCTAATCCCAGCGTTCGTATAAATTCACCTCAGGCAGAGCAGCGTAAGAGCTTAAAAGTTCGTAAGGTGAAGAGTGAGGTGAAAAATATCGAGCCAATCGCCAATAATTCTACCCGCCATAAAAGCAAAAAATCAAAATCCGATCATGAATATTCTAACGAAACTGATGTAAGTCCTAATACTGTATTTTATAAAATAATTTTTGAACTTTTACAATTTGAGTTCTATAATGAAATATTTTTTCGTTATCTCTTGTACTCACAGTACCAACTTAACGCTATAAACTTTGAAAGAAATATTGGGGACTCTGTGGCCCATAATATGAGTAATAAAAGCAATAGCAGTAAATCAAAAGCTATTAGCAAAAATGGCCACAAAAATTTTGAATATTTGACAAAACTTGAACTTGATGACTTATCAATACCGAGCACTCGAAGTTTAAGTAGCGATTTATACTTGAGTGATTCAGATACTTTGCGCAATGAAGGAGAATGCCAGCCCTTAAATGTATTTATACGAACCTCCAAGCCTATGCCACCAATGCCTTTAACACCAATGCCTCTAACACCTATGCCCAAAATGTACAACCAAGAGAGGGTCAGTGACAAAAAAGGCAAAAACAACTTTGCAAACTTAACAAAACTTAATTTCGATGACTTATCAATACCGAGCACTCGAAGTTCAAGTAGCAATTTATACTCGAGTGATTCGGATACTTTGCGAAATGAAGGAGAATGCCAGCCCTTAAATGTATTTATACGCAGCTCCAAGCCTATGCCTCTTACACCAATGCCTCTAACACCAATGCCTCTAACACCAATGCCCAAAACAGCAACCAAGAAAGGGAAGGTGGCAAAAAGATTGTAATTTGATTTTAAAATCACCACGATCAGTGTTTTTAGGATTGTGTAACGATAAGTTTTAGATTTAGTCAAAATTTTATATATATATATTTTATCAAAATTGTAGAAAAAAATAATAATATGTATGCAGATATACATAGTTACTAAAGTATACATACGGTATCTAATTTTTATGTTTTACCAAAATTAAATAATATTTGGTTATTTTAATTAAACATTTGTAAATATTTCTGATATTAAAAACAAAAAATTTTACTTTATTAATATGTAAAACTTGTCTTAATTCATATTCCAAATATTTACAAAGTTACAAAAGTATACATACGAATTTGAAAATAAAAATACGTTTCAATATCTTGTGTGACATCCTTTGGCTTCAACCGCAGTTGACATTCTAGCAGGTATTGGGTTTTCTAGAGTCACTAATGTGGATCTATTGATATTTTGTTTTGCATACTCCAAGCGCTTTGTTATCTAAATGGCTCTCAGCAAAGGTTTTTTCTCTAGCAACTCTGCTAACGAACCATTTTTTTAATGCAGCGACAAACAGTTTCTGTGCAAATTTTGATTCCACGATTTGACTCTATTTGCTGGCAAATTTTGACTGCACTTTGCTTCGGATTTTCTATAATTGATCTAATAATCGTCGTTAGCATTCTCTGGCTTAGCACAGGAGGATGTTTAGAGCGTGGTTTACTGGAATAATTTCTATCTCTTTAAAATTTTTTTATTTTAGTTTGTACTGTATATTTTCCTAAATTTAATATTTCGGCTATTTTTTTTGTAATGATTTCCCTTCATTTCTGAATATTATAACCATTTTCCGTATATATTCCGAAATTTTTTTAGTTTTTCGAATTTTTACTATTTTGCTTAATTAATGAAAACACTTTACAGTTTTGGCTAACTAACTTTACTAATGATTTCAAAATAATGTGCATAAAATTCTTAGCGGTATTTGTAACGGTACATAAAAATATGCGCGTTTGTATACTTTTGTAACTTTGCAAGAATGCATTTTAAGATACATATTCATAGTTGTATTTTTTAAACAAAATAAAATTTATAAAAAATATTTATAAAATTCTACAAAAAAAAAAGCAATAAGTCAGTCGTACGTATACTTTAGTAACTCTTTGTAGTAGTTTAAAAAATCTTTTTGGCTTATTTTAAATATATTTTTAACTGTATTAATAAAATAATGTAATTGAAATATATTTGCAATAAAGAAGTTTTTTGTTCTATACTGTTTTAATTTATCGACTTTTTTTTAAAATTCGGAACTCTAAATAATTAAAAAATTAATGTTAAAAAAAAGATAAAGGTTTACTACTGAAATTTTTTTATTTAGTTTTAAAACAAGTAAGAGTGCAAATTTTTGTCGTACAGAAACTGATAATACCCTTGAATAGTTTACTGATTTTAATAATCAAGCCCTTTAATAACATATCCATGTTGCTTCTAATGCCATCTTGTATACTAACTTTTAAGGACGCGGACACTGCTTTCCCCATATACTTTTTGGGGCCGGACATGAATATTGTAGACATTACAAATGAAATGACAAGGCTACATATGTATGTACATATGCATATATCGATGGCTTATTATAAAAAAGGCGTACCTCTATTTTTACCGAAATCGCGTTTTCGGGTGTTGAAATGCAAACATTACCTTTCAAAAATTTAGTGAGCTGTGTTGAAATCAACCAACGTAATCTCATGGTGTAATCACATAAGGTGATACCCGCCACCAAAAAAATGGGGGTATATTCATCTTGTCATTCCGTTTGTAACACATCGAAATAACAATTTTTTATCCCATAAAGTATATATTATCTGATTCCGGGTTTGATTTGATGACAATCAAGCTATGTCCGTCCGTCCGTCTGTTGAAAGGACGATAGATGTCAGACCGAAAAAGCTAGGGGTCTCACATTTAGCCAGATTATTTTTTATAAATAAGGGTTGTTTGGTATTGAAAATCAGGAATAGGAATATCAGGAAGATAGTTATAGTTCGTATATAGAGTAGGTTAAAAGAAACCATGTCCTTCAAACATCGCATAAAATGCGGTTGTGTCTAAACTCATTGACGTATAGCGATGAAAGTTCGAATGTATATTTCCTGGGTAAAAAAAATATCTTTCCTTGAAGATTGCTTAAATCTATTAATTAGAAAAGGAGTTATAGATCAAAATGTACGCACAGTGTATTTTTCGGTGTAATTAAAACGTAATAAAACTGACAAAATAAGATGTACGATTCTGAAATTTTGCAAACATTGCTTTGTGATCAAAGCACGTGTACTAACGGAAAATTTTGACACGCCTACTTTCATTGCAAGATTAAATTTACGAAAATATTTAATAGCAAAGCCAAGTTACACAAAGAAAATAATATATATTTTAGTATAAAGAGATTATTCCATAGCGATTACTGTTAATAACAACAATAACAAAATAATGAATTCTGTGCTTTGAAAGTACATTAAATTGGTGATGGGTATCAAAAATTCGGCATAGCCGAATATAGTGCTCTTACTTGTTTGTTAAGTTTTAACAGACCGACGGACATACCTTGATCATATATACACATATATATCGTTGGTCACAGGTAGAAAGACCCTAACTCATATTAACTGTATTATCGTAATGTAATTTCTTTTGTAAGAATTATATTTTTCATAATTTTGCATTAAATTTTTGTGCCGAGGTGTATTTGTGTAAGATGTATTGAAATTACTGAAAAACTAAATTTCGTAAAGAATACGAGTTATGGCTTTTCTACTTGTTGCTGTCGATATACATTTAAAATAAAATCATACATTAACTACTTTGCTTCCCTATTCTGAATATTTTTTCCCTCATTTTCACTTTCCCTAATAATACCTTCTAACAAATTTCTTAAAACTGTAAAAACTTTTGCAAAGTACACACTTCTTCAAGTGAGAGCCAACCTAAAATAAGTAAGAGCGCTATGATTTTGACAGTCAACATTAATTATGTATAGTTCTTTTACTGACTTATTCAAAAATATGTATATCAAAAGTTTATAAAAATGTTTTTTATTATGAAAATTTGAATCATAAACGTTTTAAAAGCTTTTAGTAATTTTCATCTTACTAATTAATAATATACTTCATATATTAATAAATTTATTATTTTATTAATAACTGTAATCACTGTACAATAATCTCTTTATTAGAATACTAGCTATTTATTGAATACTCAAGTTCTATTTATAATGTATTACGAATATAAAAGAATATGAACGTGTTGAATTATGAATTGTCATTTGATAGGTGAAGTAAATATTCAACAAATTTGAAAATGAATACTAAGATTCACTATATTCAAATTTTATTGAATTGTAACATAAATAGGAAATTTAAATTACATAGTAGTATACCTATAAAGAGTGCTGATGATGAAATCGTAGTTGATTTCGAAAATGCATTCCACTTGGCTAATATCGGAAATAATTTAAGAAAGAATATTCCTAAAAATGGTTGCAATTTAATTTAATTTAATTTAATTTGAATTATAAAATTTAATAGAAGAATAAATGAACTTAAGCCAAAATAAAAATGATTCACATTAAAATTTAAAATAAATATTAAATATTTTTGGTTCAATTTATGAAAATTTCTATCTCTGATTCCATTTAATTGGAAAAATAAAAAGTAGAGTAAGTATATATCGATCATATACATATTTCCTAACTAAGAGCAAGATCAATGCAAGATCAAAAATTAAGATTCATAATTTGCAAAAATGACCCTAAAAATAATAAAAGTAAAATTTTTTTCTTCACTAAAACTTCCACTTGGTTTATTATTACCTACATTCAGAATTCTATGTATACAAAATATATAAAAAAAATGAGAAAAAATAATTTTGGTCGTCCATAATATTAGGAGTTAGACCTCGGATCAAAAAACACTTATTTTAAGAATCTATGTTTACAAACGTAAAAACACAAAGAGTACAATAAAAACGCGAAAAGGCTTTTTTGTGTCTCCAATATCATTTTAACTCTCAACTTGAATCAATAATCCTTTATTTCACAATTTTAGCTTTACAAACGTAAATAATACAAAAAGTCCCATTAAAATTAAAAAAAAGTACCTTTTTGGTTGCCCATAACATTTTCAGTCTCACCTTGTATCAGTAGTCACTAATTTCGAAATTCTAGCTTCGAAAACGTAGAAAATACAAAAAGTATCACAAAAATTCAAAAAAGTACCTTTTTGGTCGCCCATAACATTTTCTGTCTCACTTTCTATCAATAGTCACTAATTTCAAAATTCTAGCTTCGAAAACGTAGAAAATACAAAAAGTACCATAAAAATTCAAAAAAGTACCTTTTTGGTCGCCCATAACATTTTCAGTCTCACTTTCTATCAATAGTCACTAATTTCAAAATTCTAGCTTCGAAAACGTAGAAAATACAAAAAGTACCACAAAAATTCAAAAAAGTACCTCTTGGTCGCCCATAACGTTTCCAGTCTCACCTTGTATCAATAGTCACTAATTTCAAAATTCTAGCTTCGAAAACGTAGAAAATACAAAAAGTACCATAAAAATTAAAAAAATTTACTTTTTGGTCGCCCATAACATTTTTAGTCTCACCTGGAATCAATAGTCATTGATTGTACAATCCTACCTTCATAAACGTAGAAAATACAAAAAATACCACAAAAATTCAAAAAAAGTACCTCTTGGTCACCCATAATGCTTTCAGTCTCACCTTGTAACAGTAGTCACTAATTTCAAAATTCTAGCTTCGAAAACGTAGAAAATACAAAAAGTATCATACAAATTCAAAAAGTACCTACTTGGTCGCCCATAACATTTTTAGTCTCACCTGGAATCAATAGTCATTGATCAGCAGTATCAATAGTCACTAATTTCAAAATTCTAGCTTCGAAAACGTAGAAAATACAAAAAGTACCATAAAAATTCAAAAAAGTACCTTTTTGGTCGCCCAAAACAATTTTGATCTCACCTGGAATCAATAGTCATTGATTGTACAATCCTACCTTCATAAACGTAGAAAATACAAAAAGTACCACAAAAATTCAAAAAAGTACCTCTTGGTCACCCATAACGTTTTCAGTCTCACCTTGTATCAGTAGTCACTAATTTCAAAATTCTAGCTTCAAAAACGTTGGAAATACAAAAAAGTACCATAAAAATTCAAAAAATTGCCTTTTTGGTCGCCCATAATATTTTCAGTCTCACTTTCCATCAATAGTCACTAATTTCAAAATTCTAGCTTCGAAAACGTAGAAAATACAAAAAGTACAACAAAAATTCAAAAAAGTACCTCTTGGTCACCCATAACGCTTTCAGTCTCACCTTGTAACAGTAGTCACTAATTTCAAAATTCTAGCTTCGAAAACGTAGAAAATACAAAAAAGTACCATATAAATTCAAAAAATTACCTTTTTGGTCACCCATATCATTTTCAGTCTCACTTTCTATCAATAGTCACTAATTTCAAAATTCTAGCTTCGGAAACGTAGAAAATACAAAAAGTACCATAAAAATTCAAAAAAAGTACCTCTTGGTCACCCATAATGCTTTCAGTCTCACCTTGTATCAGTAGTCACTAATTTCAAAATTCTAGCTTCAAAAACGTTGGAAATACAAAAGAGTACCATAAAAATTCAAAAAATTGCCTTTTTGGTCGCCCATAATATTTTCAGTCTCACTTTCTATCAATAGTCACTAATTTCAAAATTCTAGCTTCGAAAACGTAGAAAATACAAAAAGTACAACAAAAATTCAAAAAAGTACCTCTTGGTCACCCATAACGCTTTCAGTCTCACCTTGTAACAGTAGTCACTAATTTCAAAATTCTAGCTTCGAAAACGTAGAAAATACAAAAAAGTACCATAAAAATTCAAAAAAATTATCTTTTTGGTCGCCCATATCATTTTCAGTCTCACTTTCTATCAATAGTCACTAATTTCAGAATTCTAGCTTCGGAAACGTAGAAAATACATAAAGTACCACAAAAATTAAAAAAGTACCTTATTGGTGCCCATAACATTTTCAGTTCCAACTGGAATCAAAAATCCCTTACTTCACAATTTTAGCTTCGCAAACGTTGGAAATACAAAAAAGTACTATTAAAATTTAAAGAAGGATCCTTTTGGTCGACCATTACATTTTCAGTCTCACCTCGTATCAATAGTCACTAATTTCGACATTCTGGCTTCACAAACGATTTAAATACAAAAAGTATCATAAAAACATTGGAAAAGTACCTTTTTGGTCGCTCATAACATTTTTAGTCGCACCTTGTATCAACAGTCACTAATTTCGAAATTCTAGCTTCATAATCGTGGAACAAAGAAAAAGTACCATAACAAAGCCAAAAAGTATTTTTTTGGTCGTCCATAATATTCATTCAGTTACACCACGTATCAATAGTTACTAATTTCGAAACTCTAGATTAATGAACGACGCAGAAAATTCAAAAAGGACCATAAAATAACAAAAAAGTACATTTTCAGCCTCAGCTCTTTCAATAGTTTATAATTTCATAATTCTAGCTTCATAAACGTAGAAAATACAAAAAGTACCAAAAAAAAAAAAAAAAGAGAAAAGGTACCTTGTTTGGGTTTTCCGTATCAATATATAAAATCCAAGTTTAAAATGCTTAAACATCTATTCAACTATAAAATATTTTAAAAGACATGATTTATAGTGAATAAATCTACTCTATTTTGCATAAAAATAATGTTCTAAAAAGTAACTATTTCCCCGATTTTTTCCGTGTTATGAATGTGTTTTAATTTTTACTAAATTTATGTCTGGTGAAATCCACATTATAAGTTTTATGAAAATTGGCCTTTTAATTCTGAATTATACATATTTTCCGCTGTTTTCCCCTTTTTTGTCCCCCTAAAACTTTCCGAAAAATTTGACCTAAATAACTTTCCATTCTCTGTGGCCATTCTGGCGACAATAATTATCAAATTATGCCCTGTTGAATAATATAAAATTTTTTTTAAAGAAGAACCAAAGAGAGGGACAAAATTGAAAAAAGTGCCGTACATATCTGTAGACTTTTGATAAAACAACAAATTTCGAATTTGAAACATTTAATGTAAGCAAAAAAAAAACTAATAAAAAATATATGCTTAAGTTAATTCTCCTCGATGTGACATCTCTGATTATAATATAATTATTACAACTCTTGATTACGCAAAGTTTTTTGATCAATCACATACATAACTTTTCCACTTTTTTGGGAATCATAAAAAAGCAGTATATTTATTACTACTGCACATAAAACTTAAATAATACAATTAAAACATAAATATTGTTTGTTGGGTATTTTATTTCAAAAGTCAACAAATTCAATAACATATTTTTCTATCAGCAAAACAAAACAAAAGCTTAAAAAAACAATCAATATTTTTCTCGTTTAATTTTTTTCTTTGGGTTTTCTAAATAATATTAAACTCAAACTGGATAATAATCCTAAAAATAACAAAGGACAAATACAATTAGAGAGTTATTAAAAAAAATAAAATATACAAATAGAAGTTTAAAAAAAATCGTTGAAAAAAAAAAACAATCAATATTTTGTTATTTTAATTTCTTTATTTTTTGTTTTTCTAAATAATAAAAAAACTAAAAAAGGATTAAACTCCTAAAAATAACGAAGGATAAATACTTTAAAAGATATATTAAAAAGAAATAAATAAGATAACATACCATTAGAAGTTAAAAAAAAGGTCGTTGGAAAAATGTCAAAGAAATCGAGTATAAGTTTACGCGACGTCAGGAGTAGTGTTACTACATCCACGAAGAAATTGAATCGTTGTCGTCCGTTTCACTTTCGGTATTTAGAACTGTGTCGAGCAAAAAATCTAAAGCCTTTAACGGAAATACGATCCAAGAATAATGCCACATCAGTTTTGGACTTTTTTGGTGATAAATTGAATGTGAACGATTGGCTATTAATTGTTGAAGCCCTGTCTTATGATCAAGTTTTGCAAACTTTAGGCATTCGTATGCGTAAAACATTTGGAACGGGTATTAAATAAAAATCATGTTTTTTATAACGATTTTTAATTTTTTTTTTGATTTCAGTTCTAGAACATTTGGATACAGAGAAAAAAGCTAAACTGTTTCGTCAAAAATCTGTACTCTACACAAAATTTATATTTTCTGGCGTTGTTGAGTCGATTTCAAATTGCATAGAGTTTAATAAAAATTTGAAAATTTTAAACTTGGAGGGATTACCATTGAATGGCAAATATGTGGAGTCAATTGCAAAGGTAGGCCACGTTAAGTTTAAGTTCAAACTATGTTATACTTTAGTTGGCTTCACCTACTTTTAAAATTAAACAATGTACACTGTAAAAATTCTATATCTTTAAAAGGTAGCGCATTTTTTATTGCTTTCATTAAAAAAAAAAAAAAAAACAAATGGTAATTTGCGCTACCTTGTAGAAATCAATATAAATTTTAAATTATTTGAATTTATAAAATTTTTCTTATATAATGTTTCAGGCCCTCTCAATTAACGAGAGTATTAAAGAGATAAGTCTTCAACGTTCCAATATTGGCGATGAAGGATGTCAGGCCATATGCTGTACAATAAAATACTTGACAAATGTTGAAAAGTTAAATCTATCCGAATGTGAGTTGACTTCAAAGGGTGCCGAATATGTAGCCGAAATAATTAAGGTACATAGATAAGCACTTATCGTATATTTTAAATTATTTTTATTAATACAAAATTTTACCTAAAAAAAAAAAAGATTCAAAAAATCAATCGCTACACCGAAAGCTGGCAAAAGTCTTTAAGGTATCGTGATGTTGATCCAGACACTATACCAGGTTTACGATCTATCGCCTTGTCGCGTAACCCTAAAATAGGAGATGACGGTATTAACCCAATAGTTGAAGTTTTAAAGGAGGACGTTTGGATTAAAGGTAGATTTTGATATAAACGCATTTCTTTGTATAAAAGTTTAAAATAATATTTCTCATTTTTCTTAAGTTATCGACATGGAGAATTGTGGTCTTACGGATAGGGCAGCTAATTTGATATTGGATTGCCTGAAAATAAATAATTACATTATTGATTTCAATGTTAGCGGTAATGTGGCTATAAGTAAATTTCTATTGCGTAATATACGTGAGCAGTTGGGCATAAAAGATGAAGATCAAAAGTTGAGGGAATCTCAGGAGGAACTGGTGCCAGGTCCAAATGGTGTACTTGTAAGAAGGAAAAAAGTTACTATAGCCTCTCTAAAAGAACAAATAAAAACTCTTGAAGAGCAATTAGCATTTGAAAAAGTATTGCGTAAAAAAGCCGAACAACTCAACGAAAAATTGAATGAACAAATAATGGCCTATGAAAATCAATTGAAAAATAACATAAATTCAAATATACCCGAAGGTTATGTAATGGTGAAAAACGAGTCATTACAGTCGAGTATAAGAGAGTAAGTAAACGTACTTTTTGTTAACATTTATCTTATCTCATTCATAATGTGTTCGCTTTTTTAGACGAAATGATTTTCAAAAACTAGCTGCCGGTAATGTTAGCAATGATTCTACGCCACGAAATAATGTTGCTACAGCAAAACAAAGAAATCTCAACAAGACTGCGTCCGATACTAATCCCAGCGTTAGTATAAATTCACCTCAGGCAGACCAGCGTAAGAGCTTAAAAGTTCGTAAGGTGAAGAGTGAGGTGAAAAATATCGAGCCTATCGCCAATAATTCTACCCGCCATAAAAGCAAAAAATCAAAATCGGATCATGAATATTCTAACGAAACTGATGTAAGTCCTAATACTGTATTTTATAAAATAATTTTTGAACTTTTACAATTTGAGTTCTATAATGAAATATTTTTTCGTTATCTCTTGTACCCACAGTACCAACTTAACGCTATAAACTTTGAAAGAAATATTGGGGACTCTGTGGCCCATAATATGAGTAATAAAAGCAATAGCAGTAAATCAAAAGCTATTAGCAAAAATGGCCAAAAAAATTTTGAATATTTGACAAAACTTGATGACTTATTAATACCGAGCACTCAAAGTTTAAGTAGCGATTTATACTCGAGTGATTCAGATACTTTGCGCAATGAAGGAGAATGCCAATCCATAAATGTATTTTTACAACGCTCTAAGAATATGCCTCTAACACCAATTCCCAAAACGTACAACCAAGAGAGGGAAGGCAAAAAAGGCAAAAACAAATTTGAAGATTTGACAAAACTTGAACTCGATGATTTATCAATACCGAGCACTCGAAGTTCAAGTAGCAATTTATACTCGAGTGATTCGGATACTTTGCGAAATGAAGGAGAATGCCAGCCCTTAAATGTATTTATACGAACCTCCAAGCCTATGCCACCAATGCCTTTAACACCAATGCCTCTAACACCTATGCCCAAAATGTACAACCAAGAGAGGGTCAGTGACAAAAAAGGCAAAAACAACATTGCAAACTTAACAAAACTTAATTTCGATGACTTATCAATACCGAGCTCTCGAAGTTCAAGTAGCAATTTATACTCGAGTGATTCGGATACTTTGCGCAATGGAGGAGAATGTCAACCCTTAAATGTATTTATACGCAGCTCCAAGCCTATGCCTCTTACACCAATGCCTCTAACACCAATGCCTCTAACACCAATGCCCAAAACAGCAACCAAGAAAGGGAAGGTGGCAAAAAGATTGTAATTTGATTTTAAAATCACCACGATCAGTGTTTTTAGGATTGTGTAACGATAAGTTTTAGATTTAGTCAAAATTTTATATATATGTATATATTTTATCAAAATTGTAGAAAAAAATAATAATATGTATGCAGATATACATAGTTACTAAAGTATACATACGGTATCTAATTTTTATGTTTTACCAAAATTAAATAATATCTGGTTATTTTAATTAAACATTTGTAAATATTTCTGATATTAAAAACAAAAAATTTTACTTTATTAATATGTAAAACTTGTCTTAATTCATATTCCAAATATTTACAAAGTTACAAAAGTATACATACGAATTTGAAAATAAAAATACGTTTCAATATCTTGTGTGACATCCTTTGGCTTCAACCGCAGTTGACATTCTTGCAGGTATTGGGTTTTCTAGAGTCACTAATGTGGATCTATTGATATTTTGTTTTGCATACTCCAAGCGCTTTGTTATGTAAATGGCTCTCAGCAAAGGTTTTTTCTCTAGCAACTCTGCTAACGAACCATTTTTTTAATGCAGCGACAAACAGTTTCTGTGCAAATTTTGATTCCACGATTTGACTCTATTTGATGATAAATTTTGACTGCACTTTGCTTCGGATTTTCTATAATTCATCTAATAATCGTCGTTAGCATTCTCTGGCTTAGCACAGGAGGACGTTTAGAGCGTCGTTTACTGCAATAATTTCTATCTCTTTCAAATTTTTTTATTTTAGTTTGTACTGTAGATTTTCCTAAATTTAATATTTCGGCTATTCTTTTTGTAATGATTTCCCTTCATTTCTGAATATTATAACCATTTTCCGTATATATTCCGAATTTTTTTTTAGTTTTTGGCATTTTTACTATTTTGCTTAATTAATGAAAACACTTTACAGTTTTGGCTAACTAACTTTACTAATGATTTCAAAATTATGTGCATAAAATTCTTAGCGGTATTTGTAACGGTACATAAAAAAATATGCGCGTATGTATACTTTTGTAACTTTGCAAGAATGCATTTTAAGATACATATTCATAGTTGTATTTTTTAAACAAAATAAAATTTATAAAAAATATTTATAAAATTCTACAAAAAAAAAAAAAGCAATAAGTCAGTCGTACGTATACTTTAGTAACTCTTTGTAGTAGTTTAAAAAATCTTTTTGGCTTATTTTAAATATATTTTTTACTGTATTAATAAAATAATGTAATTAAAATATATTTGCAATAAAGAAGTTTTTTGTTCTATACTGCTTTAATTTATCGACTTTTTTTTTAAATTCGGAACTCTAAATAATTAAAAAATGAATATTAAAAAAAGGATAAAGGTTTACGACTTAAATTTTTTTATTTAGTTTTAAAACAAGTAAGAGTGCGAATTTTTGCCGTACAGAATCTAATAATACTCTTGAATAGTTTACTGATAATCAAGCCCTTTAATAACACATCCATGTTGCTTCTAATGTCATCTTGTATTTTAACTTCTACGGACGCGGACACTGCTTTCCCCATATACTTTTTGGGGTCGGACATGAATATTGTAGACATTACAAATGAAATGACAAGGCTACATATGTATGTACATATGCATATATCGATGGCTTATTATAAAAAAGGCGTACCTCTATTTTTACCGAAATCGCGTTTTCAGGTGTTGAAATGCAAACATTACCTTTCAAAAATTTAGTGAGCTGTGTTGAAATCAACCAACGTAATCTCATGGTGAAATCACATAAGGTGATAGTTACCCGCCACCAAAAAAATGGGGGTATATTCATCTTGTCATTCCGTTTGTAACACATCCATTTACCCCATAAAGTATATATTATCTGATTCCGGGTTTGACTTGATAACGATCTAGCTATGTCCGTCCGTCCTTCTGTTGAAAGGACGATAGATGTCGGACCGAAAAAGCTAGGGGTCTCAAATTTAGCCAGAATATTTCGTATACATAAGGGTTGTTTGGTATTGAAAATCAGGAATAGGAATATCAGGAAGATAGTTATAATTCGTATATAGAGTAGGTTAAAAAAACCATGTCCTTCCAACATCGCATAAAATGCGGTTGTGTCTAAACTCATTGACGTATAGCGATGAAAGTTCGAATGTATATTTCCTGGGTAAAAAAAAAATATCTTTCCCCGAAAATTGCTTAAGTCTATGAATTAGAAAAGGAGTTATAGATAGTTATAGATAGATAGTGTATTTTTTGGTGTAATTAAAACGTAATAAAACTGACAAAATAAGATGTACGATTCTGAAATTTTGCAAACATTGCTTTGTGATCAAAGGACGTGTACTAACGGAAAATTAATGTGACCACCATACATATAACGCTTTATCTCAAATTCATATAAATTCTCTATAAATAAAGATTTTGGAAGAATTGAGGGTTCTATGTTGAATTTATTAGTAGAAACTATATTGACACGCCTACTTCCATTGCAAAATTAAATTTACGAAAATATTTAATAGCAAAGCCAAGTTACACAAAGAAAATAATATATATTTTAGTATAAAGAGATTATTCCATAGCGATTACTCTTAATAACAACAATAACAAAATAATGAATTCTGTGCTTTGAAAGTACATTAAATTGGTGATGGGTATCAAAAATTCGGCATAGCCGAATATAGTGCACTTCCTTCTTTGGTTAAGTTTTAACGGACCGACGGACATACCTTGATAATATATACACATGTATATCGTCGGTCACAGGTAGAAATACCCTAACTCATATTAACTGTATTATCGTAATGTAATTTCTTTTGTAAGAATTATATTTTTCATAATTTTGCATTAAATTTTTGTGCCGAGGTGTATTTGTGTAAGATGTATTGAAATTACTGAAAAACTAAATTTCGTAAAGAATACGAGTTATGGCTTTTCTACTTGTTGCTGTCGATATACATTTAAAATACATTAACTACTTTGCTTCCCTCTTCTGAATATTTTTTCCCTCATTTTCACTTTCCCTAATAATACCTTCTAACAAATTTCTTAAAACTGTAAAAACTTTTGCAAAGTACACACTTCTTCAAGTGAGAGCCAACCTAAAATAAGTAAGAGCGCTATGATTTTGACAGTCAACACTAATTATGTATAGTTCTTTTACTGACTTATTCAAAAATATGTATATCAAAAGTTTATAAAAATGTTTTTATTATGAAAATTTGAATCATAAACATTTTAAAAGCTTTTAGTAATTTTCATCTTACTAATATAATATAAGTATACTTCATATATTAATAAATTTATTATTTTGTTAATAACTGTAATCACTGTACAATAATCTCTTTATTAGAATACTAGCTATTTATTGAATACTCAAGTTCTATTTATAATGTACTAGCCAAACCCGGCGCGCGTTGCTACGCCCCTTAATGAATTGAAATGCATTCTGAATTTTAATTGAATATCAAGTGCAAAAACCTAAAAATTATAATTTTTTATGGGCGTGGCATTTCCCACTTTTCTAGTCACGAAATTGTAAAGTCATAATAGCTCAATATGTGTGCAAAGTTTCAGAATAATCGGTCCAGTGCAAGTACCTCAAAATGATACCTTTTTTTTATGGGCGTGGCACTGCCCACTTTTCTAATCTTGAAATTATTTAGTCATGACAGCTCAATATGTGTGCAAAGTTTCAGAAAAATCGGTCTGATGCAAGTACCTCAAAATTATAGCCTTTTTTTATGGGCGTGGCCCCGCCCACTTTTTTAATCACGAAGTTATAAAGTCACGACAGCTCGATATGTGTGCAAAGTTTCAGAAAAATCGGTCAAGTGCAAGTAGCTAAAACTGATAACTAATTTTTTATGGGCGTGGCCCCGCCCACTTTTTTCATCCATAAACACTCCCCGGTATGTGTACAACAACTTACCAAAGTTTGAGCCCGATCGGTTTTACAGTTTCTGAGTCTATAGCTAACACACACACACACACACACACACACACAGAGTTTCACTTTTATATATATAGAAGAAGAAGATTACGAATATAAAAGAATATGAACGTGTTGAATTATGAATTGTCATTTGATAGGTGAAGTAAATATTCAACAAATTTGAAAATGAATACTAAGATTCACTATATTAAAATTTTATTGAATTGTAACATATGTAAATAGGAAATTTAAATTACATAGTAGTATACCTATAAAGAGTGCTGATGATGAAATCGTAGTTGATTTCGAAAATGCATTCCACTTGGCTAATATCGGAAATAATTTAAGAAAGAATATTCCTAAAAATGGTTGCAATTTAATTTAATTTGAATTATAAAATTTAATAGAAGAATAAATGAACTTAAGCCAAAATAAAAATGATTCACATTAAAATTTAAAATAATTATTAAATATTTTTGGTTCAATTTATGAAAATTTCTATCTCTGATTCCATTTAATTAGAAAAATAAAAAGTAGAGTAAATATATATCGATCATATACATATTTCCTAACTAAGAGCAAGATCAATGCAAGATCAAAAATTAGATTCATAATTTGCAAAAATGACCCTAAAAATAATAAAAGTAAAATTTTTTTCTTCACTAAAACTTCCACTTGGTTTATTATTACCTACATTCAGAATTCTATGTATACAAAATATATAAAAAAAATGAGAAAAAATAATTTTGGTCGTCCATAATATTAGGAGTTAGACCTCGGATCAAAAAACACTTATTTTAAGAATCTATGTTTACAAACGTAAAAACACAAAGAGTACAATAAAAACGCGAAAAGGCTTTTTTTGTGTCTCCAATATCATTTTAACTCTCAACTTGAATCAATAATCCTTTATTTCACAATTTTAGCTTTATAAACGTAAAAAATACAAAAAGTACTACAAAAATTCAAAAAAGTACCTCTTGGTCGCCCATAACGTTTTCAGTCTCACCTTGTATCAATAGTCACTAATATCAAAATTCTAGCTTCGAAAACGTAGAATTTACATAAAGTACCATAAAAATTCAAAAAAGTACCTTTTTGGTCGCCCATAACATTTTCTGTCTCACTTTCTATCAATAGTCACTAATTTCAAAATTCTAGCTTCGAAAACGTAGAAAATACAAAAAGTACCATAAAAATTCAAAAAAGTACCTTTTTGGTCGCCCATAACATTTTCAGTCTCACTTTCTATCAATAGTCACTAATTTCAAAATTCTAGCTTCGAAAACGTAGAAAATACAAAAAGTACCACCAAAATTCAAAAAAGTACCTCTTGGTCGCCCATAACGTTTTCAGTCTCACCTTGTATCAATAGTCACTAAAATCAAAATTCTAGCTTCGCAAACGTTGGATATACAAGAAAGTATCATGAAAATTCAAAAAAGTACCTTTTTGGTCGCCCATAACATTTTTGATCTCATCTGAAATCAATAGTCATTGAATTTACAATCCTACCTTCATAAACGTAAACAAAAATTCAAAAAAGTACCTCTTGGTCGCCCATAACGTTTTCAGTCTCACCTTGTATCAATAGTCACTAATTTCAAAATTCTAGCTTCGAAAACGTAGAAAATACAAAAAGTACCATAAAAATTCAAAAAAAAACCTTTTTGGTCGCCCATAACATTTTTGATCTCACCTGGAATCAATAGTTATTGATTGTACAATCCTACCTTCATAAACGTAGAAATTACAAAAAGTTCCACAAAAATTCAAAAAAGTACCTCTTGGTCACCCATAACGTTTTCAGTCTCACCTTGTATCAGTAGTCACTAATTTCAAAATTCTAGCTCGAAAACGTAGAAAATACAAAAAGTACCATAAAAATTCAAAAAAGTACCTTTTTGGTCGTCATAACATTTTCAGTCTCACTTTCTATCAATAGTCACTAATTTCAAAATTCTAGCTTCGAAAACGTAGAAAATACAAAAAGTACCATAAAAATTCAAAAAAGTACCTTTTTGGTCTCCCAAAACATTTTTGATCTCACCTGGAATCAATAGTCATTGATTGTACAATCCTACCTTCATAAACGTAGAAATTACAAAAAGTTCCACAAAAATTCAAAAAAGTACCTCTTGGTCACCCATAACGTTTTCAGTCTCACCTTGTATCAGTAGTCACTAATTTCAAAATTCTAGCTTCGAAAACGTAGAAAACACAAAAAACTACCATAAAAATTCAAAAAATTACCATTTTGGTCGCCCATAACATTTTCGGTCTCACCTTCTATCAATATTTAGTCACTAATTTCAAAATTCTAGCTTCGAAAAGGTAGAAAATACAAAAAGTACCATAAAAATTAAAAAAAGTAAATTTTTAGTCGCCCATAATATTTTCTGTCTCACCTCGTATCAATACTCACTATTTTCGAAATTCTAGCTTCGCAAACGTTGGATATACAAAAAGTACCACAAAAATTAAAAAAGTACCTTATTGGTGCCCATAACATTTTCAGTTCCAACTGGAATCAAAAATCCCTTACTTCACAATTTTAGCTTCGCAAACGTTGGAAATACAAAAAAGTACTATTAAAATTTAAAGAAGGATCCTTTTGGTCGACCATTACATTTTCAGTCTCACCTCGTATCAATAGTCACTAATTTCGACATTCTGGCTTCACAAACGATTTAAATACAAAAAGTATCATAAAAACATTGGAAAAGTACCTTTTTGGTCGCTCATAACATTTTTAGTCGCACCTTGTATCAACAGTCACTAATTTCGAAATTCTAGCTTCATAATCGTGGAACAAAGAAAAAGTACCATAACAAAGCCAAAAAGTATTTTTTTGGTCGTCCATAATATTCATTCAGTTACACCACGTATCAATAGTTACTAATTTCGAAACTCTAGATTAATGAACGACGCAGAAAATTCAAAAAGGACCATAAAATAACAAAAAAGTACATTTTCAGCCTCAGCTCTTTCAATAGTTTATAATTTCATAATTCTAGCTTCATAAACGTAGAAAATACAAAAAGTACCAAAAAAAAAAAAAAAAGAGAAAAGGTACCTTGTTTGGGTTTTCCGTATCAATATATAAAATCCAAGTTTAAAATGCTTAAACATCTATTCAACTATAAAATATTTTAAAAGACATGATTTATAGTGAATAAATCTACTCTATTTTGCATAAAAATAATGTTCTAAAAAGTAACTATTTCCCCGATTTTTTCCGTGTTATGAATGTGTTTTAATTTTTACTAAATTTATGTCTGGTGAAATCCACATTATAAGTTTTATGAAAATTGGCCTTTTAATTCTGAATTATACATATTTTCCGCTGTTTTCCCCTTTTTTGTCCCCCTAAAACTTTCCGAAAAATTTGACCTAAATAACTTTCCATTCTCTGTGGCCATTCTGGCGACAATAATTATCAAATTATGCCCTGTTGAATAATATAAAATTTTTTTTAAAGAAGAACCAAAGAGAGGGACAAAATTGAAAAAAGTGCCGTACATATCTGTAGACTTTTGATAAAACAACAAATTTCGAATTTGAAACATTTAATGTAAGCAAAAAAAAAACTAATAAAAAATATATGCTTAAGTTAATTCTCCTCGATGTGACATCTCTGATTATAATATAATTATTACAACTCTTGATTACGCAAAGTTTTTTGATCAATCACATACATAACTTTTCCACTTTTTTGGGAATCATAAAAAAGCAGTATATTTATTACTACTGCACATAAAACTTAAATAATACAATTAAAACATAAATATTGTTTGTTGGGTATTTTATTTCAAAAGTCAACAAATTCAATAACATATTTTTCTATCAGCAAAACAAAACAAAAGCTTAAAAAAACAATCAATATTTTTCTCGTTTAATTTTTTTCTTTGGGTTTTCTAAATAATATTAAACTCAAACTGGATAATAATCCTAAAAATAACAAAGGACAAATACAATTAGAGAGTTATTAAAAAAAATAAAATATACAAATAGAAGTTTAAAAAAAATCGTTGAAAAAAAAAAAAACAATCAATATTTTGTTATTTTAATTTCTTTATTTTTTGTTTTTCTAAATAATAAAAAAACTAAAAAAGGATTAAACTCCTAAAAATAACGAAGGATAAATACTTTAAAAGATATATTAAAAAGAAATAAATAAGATAACATACCATTAGAAGTTAAAAAAAAGGTCGTTGGAAAAATGTCAAAGAAATCGAGTATAAGTTTACGCGACGTCAGGAGTAGTGTTACTACATCCACGAAGAAATTGAATCGTTGTCGTCCGTTTCACTTTCGGTATTTAGAACTGTGTCGAGCAAAAAATCTAAAGCCTTTAACGGAAATACGATCCAAGAATAATGCCACATCAGTTTTGGACTTTTTTGGTGATAAATTGAATGTGAACGATTGGCTATTAATTGTTGAAGCCCTGTCTTATGATCAAGTTTTGCAAACTTTAGGCATTCGTATGCGTAAAACATTTGGAACGGGTATTAAATAAAAATCATGTTTTTTATAACGATTTTTAATTTTTTTTTTGATTTCAGTTCTAGAACATTTGGATACAGAGAAAAAAGCTAAACTGTTTCGACAAAAATCTGTACTCTACACAAAATTTATATTTTCTGGCGTTGTTGAGTCGATTTCAAATTGCATAGAGTTTAATAAAAATTTGAAAATTTTAAACTTGGAGGGATTACCATTGAATGGCAAATATGTGGAGTCAATTGCAAAGGTAGGCCACGTTAAGTTTAAGTTCAAACTATGTTATACTTTAGTTGGCTTCACCTACTTTTAAAATTAAACAATGTACACTGTAAAAATTCTATATCTTTAAAAGGTAGCGCATTTTTTATTGCTTTCATTAAAAAAAAAAAAAAAAAACAAATGGTAATTTGCGCTACCTTGTAGAAATCAATATAAATTTTAAATTATTTGAATTTATAAAATTTTTCTTATATAATGTTTCAGGCCCTCTCAATTAACGAGAGTATTAAAGAGATAAGTCTTCAACGTTCCAATATTGGCGATGAAGGATGTCAGGCCATATGCTGTACAATAAAATACTTGACAAATGTTGAAAAGTTAAATCTATCCGAATGTGAGTTGACTTCAAAGGGTGCCGAATATGTAGCCGAAATGATTAAGGTACATAGATAAGCACTTATCGTATATTTTAAATTATTTTTATTAATACAAAATTTTACCTAAAAAAAAAAAAGATTCAAAAAATCAATCGCTACACCGAAAGCTGGCAAAAGTCTTTAAGGTATCGTGATGTTGATCCAGACACTATACCAGGTTTACGATCTATCGCCTTGTCGCGTAACCCTAAAATAGGAGATGACGGTATTAACCCAATAGTTGAAGTTTTAAAGGAGGACGTTTGGATTAAAGGTAGATTTTGATATAAACGCATTTCTTTGTATAAAAGTTTAAAATAATATTTCTCATTTTTCTTAAGTTATCGACATGGAGAATTGTGGTCTTACGGATAGGGCAGCTAATTTGATATTGGATTGCCTGAAAATAAATAATTACATTATTGATTTCAATGTTAGCGGTAATGTGGCTATAAGTAAATTTCTATTGCGTAATATACGTGAGCAGTTGGGCATAAAAGATGAAGATCAAAAGTTGAGGGAATCTCAGGAGGAACTGGTGCCAGGTCCAAATGGTGTACTTGTAAGAAGGAAAAAAGTTACTATAGCCTCTCTAAAAGAACAAATAAAAACTCTTGAAGAGCAATTAGCATTTGAAAAAGTATTGCGTAAAAAAGCCGAACAACTCAACGAAAAATTGAATGAACAAATAATGGCCTATGAAAATCAATTGAAAAATAACATAAATTCAAATATACCCGAAGGTTATGTAATGGTGAAAAACGAGTCATTACAGTCGAGTATAAGAGAGTAAGTAAACGTACTTTTTGTTAACATTTATCTTATCTCATTCATAATGTGTTCGCTTTTTTAGACGAAATGATTTTCAAAAACTAGCTGCCGGTAATGTTAGCAATGACTCTACGCCACGAAATAATGTTGCTACAGCAAAACAAAGAAATCTCAACAAGACTGCGTCCGATGCTAATCCCAGCGTTAGTATAAATTCACCTCAGGCAGACCAGCGTAAGAGCTTAAAAGTTCGTAAGGTGAAGAGTGAGGTGAAAAATATTGAGCCTATCGCCAATAATTCTACCCGCCATAAAAGCAAAAACTCAAAATCGGATCATGAATATTCTAACGAAACTGATGTAAGTCCTAATACTGTATTTTAAAAAATAATTTTTGAACTTTTACAATTTGAGTTCTATAATGAAATATTTTTTCGTTATCTCTTGTACCCACAGTACCAACTTAACGCTATAAACTTTGAAACAAATATTGGCGACTCTTTGGCCCATAATATGAGTAATAAAAGCAATAGCAGTAAATCAAATGTTAATAGCAAAAATGGCCAAAAAAATTTTAAATATTTGACAAAACTTGAACTTGATGACTTATCAATACCGAGCACTCGAAGTTTAAGTAGCGATTTATACTCGAGTGATTCAGATACTTTGCGCAATGAAGGAGAATGTCAATCGATAAATGTATTTTTACAACGCTCTAAGAATATGCCTCTAACACCAATTCCCAAAACGTACAACCAACAGAGGGAAAGCAAAAACAAATTTGAAGATTTGACAAAACTTGAACTCGATGATTTATCAATACCGAGCTCTCGAAGTTCAAGTAGCAATTTATACTCGAGTGATTCGGATACTTTGCGCAATGGAGGAGAATGTCAACCCTTAAATGTATTTATACGCAGCTCCAAGCCTATGCCTCTTACACCAATGCCTCTAACACCAATGCCTCTAACACCAATGCCCAAAACAGCAACCAAGAAAGGGAAGGTGGCAAAAAGATTGTAATTTGATTTTAAAATCACCACGATCAGTGTTTTTAGGATTGTGTAACGATAAGTTTTAGATTTAGTCAAAATTTTATATATATGTATATATATATATTTTATTGAAATTGTAGAAAAAAATAATAATATGTATGCAGATATACATAGTTACTAAAGTATACATACGGTATCTAATTTTTATGTTTTACCAAAATTAAATAATATTTGGTTATTTTAATTAAACATTTGTAAATATTTCTGATATTAAAAACAAAAAATTTTACTTTTATTATATCTAAAACTTGTCTTAATTCATATTCCAAATATTTACAAAGTTACAAAAGTATATATACGAATTTGAAAATAAAAATACGTTTCAATATCTTGTGTGACATCCTTTGGCTTCAACCGCAGTTGACATTCTAGCAGGTATTGGGTTTTCTAGAGTCACTAATGTGGATCTATTGATATTTTGTTTTGCATACTCCAAGCGCTTTGTTATATAAATGGCTCTCAGCAAAGGTTTTTTCTCTAGCAACTCTGCTAACGAACCATTTTTTTAATGCAGCGACAAACAGTTTCTGTGCAAATTTTGATTCCACGATTTGACTCTATTTGATGATAAATTTTGACTGCACTTTGCTTCGGATTTTCTATAATTCATCTAATAATCGTCGTTAGCATTCTCTGGCTTAGCACAGGAGGACGTTTAGAGCGTCGTTTACTGGAATAATTTCTATCTCTTTCAAATTTTTTTATTTTAGTTTGTACTGTAGATTTTCGTAAATTTAATATTTCGGCTATTTTTTTGTAATGATTTCCCTTCATTTCTGAATATTATAACCATTTTGCGTATATATTCCGAAATTTTTTTTAGTTTTTGGCATTTTTTCTATTTTACTTAATTAATGAAAATACTTTACAGTTTTGGCTAACTAACTTTTACTAATGATTTCAAAATTATGTGCATAAAATTCTTAGCGGTATTTATAACGGTACATAAAAAAATATGCGCGTATGTATACTTTTGTAACTTTGCAAGAATGCATTTTAAGATACATATTCATAGTTGTATTTTTTAAACAAAATAAAATTTATAAAAAATATTTATAAAATTCTACAAAAAAAAGAAAGCAATAAGTCAGTCGTACGTATACTTTAGTAACTCTTTGTAGTAGTTTAAAAAATCTTTTTGGCTTATTTTAAATATATTTTTTACTGTATTAATAAAATAATGTAATTTAAATATATTTGCAATAAAGAAGTTTTTTGTTCTATACTGCTTTAATTTATCGACTTTTTTTTAAAATTCGGAACTCTAAATAATTAAAAAATTAATGTTAAAAAAATGATAAAGGTTTACTACTGAAATTTTTTTATTTAGTTTTAAAACAAGTATGAGTGCGAATTTTTGCCGTACAGAAACTGATAATACCCTTGAATAGTTTACTGATTTTAATAATCAAGCCGTTTAATAACATATCCATGTTGCTTCTAATGCCATCTTGTATTTTAACTTTTACGGACGCGGACACTGCTTTCCCCATATACTTTTTAGGGCCGGACATGAATATTGTAGACATTACAAATGAAATGACAAGGCTACATATGTATGTACATATGTATATATCGATGGCTTATTATAAAAAACGCGTACCTCTATTTTTACCGAAATCGCGTTTTCGGGTGTTCAAATACAAACATTACCTTTCAAAAATTTAGTGAGCTGTGTTGAAATCAACCAACGTAATCTCATGGTGTAATCACATAAGGTGATACCCGCCACCAAAAAAATGGGGGTATATTCATCTTGTCATTCCATTTGTAACACATCCATTTACCCCATAAAGTATATATTATCTGATTCCGGTTTGATTTGATGACAATAAAGCTATGTCCGTCCGTCCGTCTGTTGAAAGGACGATAGATGTCGGACCGAAAAAGCTAGAGGTCTCACATTTAGCCAGATTATTTTTTATAAATAAGGGTTGTTTGGTATTGAAAATCAGGAATAGGAACATCAGGAAGATAGTTATAGTTCGTATATACAGTAGGTTAAAAAACCATGTCCTTCCAACATCGCATAAAATGCGGTTGTGTCTAAACTCATTGACGTATAGCGATGAAAGTTCGAATGTATATTTCCTGGGTAAAAAAAATATCTTTCCCCGAAAATTGCATAAGTCTATGAATTAGAAAAGGAGTTATAGATAGTTATAGATAGATAGTGTATTTTTTGGTGTAATTAAAACATAATAAAACTGACAAAATAAGATGTACGGTTTTGAAATTTTGCAAGCATTGCTTTGTGACCAAAGGACGTGTACTAACGGAAAATTAATGTGACCACCATACATATAACGCTTTATCTCAAATTCATATAAATTCTCTATAAATAAAGATTTTGGAAGAATTGAGAGCTCTATGTTGAATTTATTAGTATAAACTATATTGACACGCCTACTTTCATTGCAAGATTAAATTTACGAAAATATTTAATAGCAAAGCCAAGTTACACAAAGAAAATAATATATATTTTAGTATAAAGAGATTATTCCATAGCGATTACTGTTAATAACAACAATAACAAAATACTGAATTCTGTGCTTTGAAAGTACATGAAATTAGTGATGGGTATCAAAAATTCGGCATAGCCGAATATAGTGCTCTTACTTGTTTGTTAAGTTTTCACAGACCGACGGACATACCTTGATCATATATACACATGTATATCGTTGGTCACAGGTAGAAAGACCCTAACTCATATTAACTGTATTATCGTAATGTAATTTCTATTGTAAGAATTATATTTTTCATAATTTTGCATTAAATTTTTGTGCCGAGGTGTATTTTTGTAAGATGTATTGAAATTACTTTAAAACTAAATTTCGTAAAGAATACGAGTTATGGCTTTTCTACTTGTTGCTGTCGATATACATTTAAAATAAAATCATACATTAACTACTATGCTTCCCTATTCTGAATATTTTTTCCCTCTTTTCTTTCTTAAAACTGTAAAAACTTTTGCAAAGTACACACTTCTTCAAGTGAGAGCCAACCTAAAATAAGTAAGAGCGCTATGATTTTGACAGTCAACATTAATTATGTATAGTTCTTTTACTGACTTATTCAAAAATATGTATATCAAAAGTTTATAGAAATGTTTTTTATTATGAAAATTTGAATCATAAACGTTTTAAAGGCTTTTAGTAATTTTCATCTTACTAATTAATAATATTTATACTTCATATATTAATAAATTTATTATTTTGTTAATAACTGTAATCACTGTACAATAATCTCTTTATTAGAATACTAGCTATTTATTGAATACTCAAGTTCTATTTATAATGTATTACGAATATAAAAGAATATGAACGTGTTAAATTATGAATTGTCATTTGATAGCTGAAGTAAAAATTCAACAAATTTGAAAATTAATACTAAGATTCACAAAAAGAAAATACAAAAAAGTACCATAAAAATTTAAAAAAGTACCTTTTTGGTCGCCCATAACGTTTTCAGTCTCACCTTGTATCAATAGTCACTAATTTCAAAATTCTTGCTTCGAAAAAGTAGAAAATACAAAAAAGTACCACAAAAATTCAAAAAAGTACCTCTTGGTCGCCCATAACATTTTCAGTCTCACTTTCTATCAATAGTCACTTATTTCAAAATTCTAGCTTCGAAAACGTAGAAAATACCAAGAAGTACCATAAAAATTCAAAAAAGTACCTCTTGGTCGCCCATAACGTTTTCAGTCTCACCTTGTATCAATAATAACTAATTTCAAAATTCTAGCTTCGAAAACGTAGAAAATACAAAAAGTACCATAAAAATTTAAAAAAGTACCTTTTTGGTCGCCCATAACATTTTCAGTCTCACCTTGTATCAATAGTCACTAATATCAAAATTCTAGCTTCGAAAACGTAGAAAATACAAAAAAGTACCATAAAAATTCAAAAAAGTACCTTTTTGGTCGCCCATAACATGTTCAGTGTCACTTTCTATCAATAGTCACTAATATCAAAATTCTAGCTTCGAAAACGTAGAAAATACAAAATAGTACCATGAAAACCCAAAAAGTACCTTTTTGGTCGCCCATAACATTATTGATCTCACCTGGAATCAATAGTTATTGATTGTACAATCCTACCTTCATAAACGTAGAAAATACAAAAAGTACCACAAAAATTCAAAAAAGTACCTCTTGGTCGCCCATAACGTTTTCAGTCTCACCTTGTATCAATAGTCACTAATTTCAAAATTCTAGCTTCGAAAACGTAGAAAATACAAAAAAGTACCATAAAAATTCAAAAAAGTACCTTTTTGGTCGCCCATAACATTTTCAGTCTCACTTTCTATCAATAGTCACTAATTTCAAAATTCAAGCTTCGCAAACGTTGAAAATACAAAAAAGTATCATGAAAATTCAAAAAAGTATCTTTTTGGTAGCCCATAACATTTTCAGTTCCAACTGGAATCAAAAATCCCTTACTTCACAATTTTAGCTTCGCAAACGTTGGAAATACAAAAAAGTACTATTAAAATTTAAAGAAGGATCCTTTTGGTCGACCATTACATTTTCAGTCTCACCTCGTATCAATAGTCACTAATTTCGAAATTCTGGCTTCACGAACGAATAAATACAAAAAGTATCATAAAAACATTGAAAAAGTACCTTTTTGGTCGCTCATAACATTTTCAGTCTCACCTCGTATCAATAGTCACTAATTTCGAAATTCTAGATTAATGAACGACGTAGAAAAATCAAAAAGGACCATAAAATTACAAAAAAGTACATTTTCAGCCTCAGTTCTTTCAATAGTTTATAATTTCATAATTCTAGCTTCATAAACGTAGAAAATACAAAAAGTACCAAAAAAAAAAAAAAAAAGAGAAAAGGTACCTTTTATGGGTTTTCCGTATCAATATATAAATTTCAAGTTTAAAATGCTTAGGGCCGTATTCATAAAAAATATTTTAGGTTTATTAAAGGCTTATTTGACAGATGTTGAAGAGAAATTTGTCAAATAAGCCTTCAATAAACCTAAAATATTTTTTATGAATATGGCCCTTAAACATCTATTCAACTATAAAATATTTTAAAGGACATGATTTATAGTGAATAAATCTACTCTATTTTGCATAAAAATAATATTCTAAAAAGTAACTATTTTCCCGATTTTTTCCGTGCTATGAATGTGTTTTAATTTTTACTAAATTACATAATGTTTTATGTCTGGTGAAATCCACATTATAAGTTTTATGAAAATTGGCCTTTTAATTCTGAATTATACATATTTTCCGCTATTTTCCCCTTTTTTGTCCCCCTAAAAGTTTCCGAAAAATTTCACCTAAATAACTTTCCATTCTCTGTGGCCATTCTGGCGACAATAATTATCAAATTATGCCCTGTTGAATAATATAAAATTTTTTTTAAAGAAGAACCAAAGAGAGGGACAAAATTGAAAAAAGTGCCGTACATATCTGTAGACTTTTGATAAAACAACAAATTTCGAATTTGAAACATTTAATGTAAGCAAAAAAAAAAACCCTAATAAAAAATATATGCTTAAGTTAATTCTCCTCGATGTGACATCTCTGATTATAATATAATTATTATAACTCTTGATTACGAAAAGTTTTTTGATCAATCACATACATAACTTTTCCACTTTTTTGGGAATCATAAAAAAGTAGTAATAAATAAATACTGCACATAAAACTTAAATAATACAATTAAAACATAAATATTGTTTGTTGGGTATTTTATTTCAAAAGTCAACAAATTCAATAACATATTTTTCTATCAGCAAAACAAAACAAAAGCTTAAAAAAACAATCAATATTTTTCTCGTTTAATTTTTTTCTTTGGGTTTTCTAAATAATATTAAACTCAAACAGGATAATTATCCTAAAAATAACAAAGGACATATACAATTAGAGAGTTATTAAAAAAAAATAAAATATACAAATAGAAGTTTAAAAAAAATCGTTGGAAAAAAAAACAATCAATATTTTGTTATATTAATTTCTTTATTTTTTGTTTTTCTAAATAATAAAAAACTAAAAAAGGATAAAAATCCTAAAAATAACGAAGGATAAATATTTTAAAAGATTTATTAAAAAGAAATAAATAAGATAACATACCATTAGAAGTTAAAAAAAAGGTCGTTGGAAAAAAAAACAATCAATATTTTGTTATTTTAATTTCTTTATTTTTTGTTTTTCTAAATAACAAAAAACTAAAAAAAGGAAAAAAATCCTAAAAATAACGAAGGATAAATACTTTAAAAGATATATTAAAAAGAAATAAATAAATAATAACCATTAGAAGTTAAAAAAAAGGTCGTTGGAAAAATGTTAAAGAAATCGAATTTAGGTTTACGCGACGTCAGGAGTAGTGTTACTACATCCACGAAGAAATCAAATCGTTGTCGTCCGTTTCACTTTCGGTATTTAGAACTGTGTCGTGCAAAAAATCTAAAGCCTTCAACGGAAATACGATCCAAGAATAATGCCACATCAGTTTTGGACTTTTTTGGTGATAAATTGAATGTGAACGATTGGCTATTAATTGTTGAAGCCCTGTCTTATGATCAAGTTTTGCAAACTTTAGGCATTCGTATGCGTAAAACATTTGGAACGGGTATTAAATAAAAATCATGTTTTTTATAACGATTATTTAAAATTTTTTTTTTGATTTCAGTTCTAGAACATTTAGATACAGAGAAAAAAGCTAAACTGTTTCGACAAAAATCTGTACTCTACACAAAATTTATATTTTCTGGCGTTGTTGAGTCGATTTCAAATTGCATAGAGTTTAATAAAAATTTGAAAATTTTAAACTTGGAGGGATTACCATTGAATGGCAAATATGTGGAGTCAATAGCAAAGGTAGGCCACGTTAAGTTTAAGTTCAAACTATATTATACTTTAGTTGGCTTCACCTACTTTTAAACTTAAACAATATACACTGTAAAAATTTTATATTTTTAAAAGGTAGCGCATTTTTTATTGCTTTCATTAGAAAAAACAAATGGTAATTTGCGCTACCTTGTAGAAATCAATATGAATTTAAAATTCTTTGAATTTATATATCTTATATTAATATTATGTGTCAGGCCCTCTCAATTAACGAGAGTATTAAAGAGATAAGTCTTCAACGTTCCAATATTGGCGATGAAGGATGTCAGGCCATATGCTGTACAATAAAATACTTGACAAATGTTGAAAAGTTAAATCTATCCGAATGTGAGTTGACTTCAAAGGGTGCCGAATATGTAGCCGAAATGATTAAGGTACATAGATAAGTACTTATCGTATATTTTAAATTATTTTTATTAATACAAAATTTTACCTAAAAAAAAAAGATTCAAAAAATCAATCCCTACACCGAAAGCTGGCAAAAGTCTTTAAGGTATCGTGATGTTGATCCAGACACTATACCAGGTTTACGATCTATCGCCTTGTCGCGTAACCCTAAAATAGGAGATGACGGTATTATCTCAATAGTTGAAGTTTTAAAGGAGGACGTTTGGATTAAAGGTAGATTTTGATATAAACGCATTTCTTTGTATAAAAGTTTTAAATAATATTTCTTATATTTCTTCAGTCATCGACATGGAGAATTGTGGTCTTACTGATAGGGCAGCTAATTTGATATTGGATTGCCTGAAAATAAATAATTACATTATTGATTTCAATGTTAGCGGTAATGTGGCTATAAGTAAATTTCTATTGCGTAACATACGTGAGCAGTTGGGCATAAAAGATGAAGATCAAAAGTTGAGGGAATCTCAGGAGGAACTGGTGCCAGGTCCAAATGGTGTACTTGTAAGAAGGAAAAAAGTTACTATAGCCTCTCTAAAAGAACAAATAAAAACTCTTGAAGAGCAATTAGTATTTGAAAAAGTATTGCGTAAAAAAGCCGAACAACTCAACGAAAAATTGAATGAACAAATAATGGCCTATGAAAATCAATTGAAAAATAACATAAATTCAAATATACCCGAAGGTTATGTAATGGTGAAAAACGAGTCATTACAGTCGAGTATAAGAGAGTAAGTAAACGTACTTTTTGTTAACATTTATCTTATCTCATTCATAATGTGTTCGCTTTTTTAGACGAAATGATTTTCAAAAACTAGCTGCCGGTAATGTTAGCAATGACTCTACGCCACGAAATAATGTTGCTCCAGCAAAACAAAGAAACCAAAACAAGACTGCGTCTGATACTAATCCCAGCGTTCGTATAAATTCACCTCAGGCAGAGCAGCGTAAGAGCTTAAAAGTTCGTAAGGTGAAGAGTGAAGTGAAAAATATCGAGCCTATCGCCAATAATTCTACCCGCCATAAAAGCAAAAAATCAAAATCGGATCATGAATATTCTAACGAAACTGATGTAAGTCCTAATACTGTATTTTATAAAATAATTTTTGAACTTTTACAATTTGAGTTCTATAATGAAATATTTTTTCGTTATCTCTTGTACCCACAGTACCAACTTAACGCTATAAACTTTGAAAGAAATATTGGGGACTCTGTGGCCCATAATATGAGTAATAAAAGCAATAGCAGTAAATCAAAAGCTATTAGCAAAAATGGCCAAAAAAATTTTGAATATTTGACAAAACTTGAACTTGATGACTTATCAATACCGAGCACTCGAAGTTTAAGTAGCGATTTATACTCGAGTGATTCAGATACTTTGCGCAATGAAGGAGAATGCCAATCCATAAATGTATTTTTACAACGCTCTAAGAATATGCCTCTAACACCAATTCCCAAAACGTACAACCAAGAGAGGGAAGGCAAAAACAAATTTGAAGATTTGACAAAACTTGAACTCGATGATTTATCAATACCGAGCACTCGAAGTTCAAGTAGCAATTTATACTCGAGTGATTCGGATACTTTGCGAAATGAAGGAGAATGCCAGCCCTTAAATGTATTTATACGAACCTCCAAGCCTATGCCACCAATGCCTTTAACACCAATGCCTCTAACACCTATGCCCAAAATGTACAACCAAGAGAGGGTCAGTGACAAAAAAGGCAAAAACAACATTGCAAACTTAACAAAACTTAATTTCGATGACTTATCAATACCGAGCTCTCGAAGTTCAAGTAGCAATTTATACTCGAGTGATTCGGATACTTTGCGCAATGGAGGAGAATGTCAACCCTTAAATGTATTTATACGCAGCTCCAAGCCTATGCCTCTTACACCAATGCCTCTAACACCAATGCCTCTAACACCAATGCCCAAAACAGCAACCAAGAAAGGGAAGGTGGCAAAAAGATTGTAATTTGATTTTAAAATCACCACGATCAGTGTTTTTAAGATTGTGTAACGATAAGTTTTAGATTTAGTCAAAATTTTATATATATATATATTATCAAAATTGTAGAAAAAAATAATAATATGTATGCAGATATACATAGTTACTAAAGTATACATACGGTATCTAATTTTTATGTTTTACCAAAATTAAATAATATTTGGTTATTTTAATTAAACATTTGTAAATATTTCTGATATTAAAAACAAAAAATTTTACTTTATTAATATCTAAAACTTGTCTTAATTCATATTCCAAATATTTACAAAGTTACAAAAGTATACATACGAATTTGAAAATAAAAATACGTTTCAATATCTTGTGTGACATCCTTTGGCTTCAACCGCAGTTGACATTCTAGCAGGTATTGGGTTTTCTAGAGTCACTAATGTGGATCTATTGATATTTTGTTTTGCATACTCCAAGCGCTTTGTTATATAAATGGCTCTCAGCAAAGGTTTTTTCTCTAGCAACTCTGCTAACGAACCATTTTTTTAATGCAGCGACAAACAGTTTCTGTGCAAATTTTGATTCCACGATTTGACTCTATTTGATGATAAATTTTGCCTGCACTTTGCTTCGGATTTTCTATAATTGATTATTAGCGTCGTTAGCATTCTCTAGCTTAGCACAGGAGGACGTTTAGAGCGTCGTTTACTGCAATAATTTCTATCTCTTTTAAAATTTTTTATTACATTTGTACTGTATATTTTCCTAAATTTAATATTTCGGCTATTTTTTTGTAATGATTTCCCTTCATTTCTGAATATTATAACCATTTTGCGTATATATTCCGAATTTTTTTTTAGTTTTTGGCATTTTTTCTATTTTACTTAATTAATGAAAATACTTTACAGTTTTGGCTAACTAACTTTACTAATGATTTCAAAATTATGTGCATAAAATTCTTAGCGGTATTTGTAACGGTACATAAAAAAATATGCGCGTATGTATACTTTTGTAACTTTGCAAGAATGCATTTTAAGATACATATTCATAGTTGTATTTTTTAAACAAAACAAAATTTATAAAAAATATTTATAAAATTCTACAAAAAAAAAAAGCAATAAGTCAGTCGTACGTATACTTTAGTAACTCTTTGTAGTAGTTTAAAAAATCTTTTTGGCTTATTTTAAATATATTTTTTACTGTATTAATAAAATAATGTAATTTAAATATATTTGCAATAAAGAAGTTTTTTGTTCTATACTGCTTTAATTTATCGACTTTTTTTTAAAATTCGGAACTCTAAATAATTAAAAAATGAATGTTAAAAAGAGGGATAAAGGTTTACGACTTAAATTTTTTTTATTTAGTTTTAAAACAAGTAAGAGTGCGAATTTTTGCCGTACAGAAACTGATAATACCCTTGAATAGTTTACTGATTTTAATAATCAAGCCCTATAATAACAACTCCATGTTGCTTCTAATGCCATCTTGTATTTTAACTTTTACGGACGCGGACACTGCTTTCCCCATATACCGGGCCGGACATGAATATTGTAGACATTACAAATGAAATGACAAGGCTACATATGTATGTATGTATATATCGATAGCTTATTATAAAAAAGGCGTACCTCTATTTTTACCGAAATCGCGTTTTCGGGTGTTGAAATGCAAACATTACCTTTCAAAAATTTAGTGAGCTGTGTTGAAATCAACCAACGTAATCTCATGGTGATACCCGCCACCAAAAAAATGGAGGTATATTCATCTTGTCATTCCGTTTGTAACACATCGAAATAACAATTTTTTATCCCATAAAGTATATATTATCTGATTCCGGGTTTGATTTGATGACAATCAAGCTATGGCCGTCCGTCCGTCCGTCTGTTGAAAGGACGATAGATGTCGGACCGAAAAAGCTAGAGGTCTCACATTTAACCAGATTATTTTTTATAAATAAGGGTTGTTTGGTATTGAAAATCAGGAATAGGAATATCAGGAAGATAGTTATAGTTCGTATATAGAGTAGGTTAAAAGAAACCATGTCCTTCAAACATCGCATAAAATGCGGTCGTGTCTAAACTCATTGACGTATAGCGATGAAACTTCGAATGTATATTTCCTGGGTAAAAAAAAAATATCTTTCCCCGAAAATTGCTTAAATCTATTAATTAGAAAAGGAGTTATAAATCAAAATGTACGAAAATTTATACCGCACAGTGTATTTTTCGGTGTAATTAAAACGTAATAAAACTGACAAAATAAGATGTACGATTCTGAAATTTTGCAAACATTGCTTTGTGATCAAAGGACGTGTACTAACGGAAAATTAAGGTGACCACCATACATATAACGCTTTATCTCAAATTCATATAAATTCTCTATAAATAAAGATTTTGGAAGAATTGAGGGTTCTATGTTGAATTTATTAGTAGAAACTATATTGACACGCCTACTTTCATTGCAAGATTAAATTTACGAAAATATTTAATAGCAAAGCCAAGTTACACAAAGAAAATAATATATATTTTAGTATAAAGAGATTATTCCATAGCGATTACTGTTAATAACAACAATAACAAAATAATGAATTCTGTGCTTTGAAAGTACATGAAATTAGTGATGGGTATCAAAAATTCGGCATAGCCGAATATAGTGCTCTTACTTGTTTGTTAAGTTTTCACAGACCGACGGACATACCTTGATCATATATACACATGTATATCGTTGGTCACAGGTAGAAAGACCCTAACTCATATTAACTGTATTATCGTAATGTAATTTCTATTGTAAGAATTATATTTTTCATAATTTTGCATTAAATTTTTGTGCCGAGGTGTATTTTTGTAAGATGTATTGAAATTACTGAAAAACTAAATTTCGTAAAGAATACGAGTTATGGCTTTTCTACTTGTTGCTGTCGATATACATTTAAAATAAAATCATACATTAACTACTTTGCTTCCCTATTCTGAATATTTTTTCCCTCATTTTCACTTTCCCTAATAATACCTTCTAACAAATTTCTTAAAACTGTAAAAACTTTTGCAAAGTACACACTTCTTCAAGTGAGAGCCAACCTAAAATAAGTAAGAGCGCTATGATTTTGACAGTCAACATTAATTATGTATAGTTCTTTTACTGACTTATTCAAAAATATGTATATCAAAAGTTTATAAAAATGTTTTTTATTATGAAAATTTGAATCATAAACGTTTTAAAAGCTTTTAGTAATTTTCATCTTACTAATATAATATAAGTATACTTCATATATTAATAAATTTATTATTTTTTTAATAACTGTAATCACTGTACAATAATCTCTTTATTAGAATACTAGCTATTTATTGAATACTCAAGTTCTATTTATAATGGGCCAATTCAAAGTAGACTCTCATATTGTACTATGTGATATAATTCATATTAATATGACTAGTGACTTTGAACACCTTTTGTTAACAAATTATGTATTTAATACAAGAAAGAAGACAAAGAGATGACGCTGTTAAAAATTGTATGTATACAGGAAATAAGAAAATAGAAAATATTCTCTCTGAGAGAAGCGAAGAAATTCTCTCTGAGAGACAGTATGGTTAAAAGTATAACATAAACAATTTCTTATACATAGGAAACAAATGTGTAAAGTCTTATTATTTTTTTTGTATGGAAATTACTAACAAAAATTTTAAGCATGCATAAAATAATATGAAATAGTACAAATACGACTGATATGCAACCACTTTGAATTGGCCCAATGTATTACGAATATAAAAGAATATGAACGTGTTGAATTATGAATTGTCATTTGATAGGTGAAGTAAATATTCAACAAATTTGAAAATTAATACTAAGATTCACTATATTAAAATTTTATTGAATTGTAACATTTGTAAATAGGAAATTTAAATTACATAGTAGTATACCTATAAAGAGTGCTGATGATGAAATCGTAGTTGATTTCGAAAATGCATTCCACTTGGCTAATATCGGAAATAATTTAAGAAAGAATATTCCTAAAAATGGTTGCAATTTAATTTAATTTAATTTGAATTATAAAATTTAATAGAAGAATAAATGAACTTAAGCCAAAATAAAAATGATTCACATTAAAATTTAAAATAAATATTAAATATTTTTGGTTCAATTTATAAAAATTTCTATCTCTGATTCCATATAATTGGAAAAATAAAAAGTAGAGTAAGTATATATCGATCATATACATATTTCCTAACTAAGAGCAAGATCAATTCAAGATCAAAAATTAAGATTCATAATTTGCAAAAATGATCCTAAAAATAATAAAAGTAAAATTTTTTTCTTCACTAAAACTTCCACTTGGTTTATAATTACCTACATTCGGAATTCTATGTATACAAAATATATAAAAAAAAATGAGAAAAAATAATAGACCTCGGATCAAAAAACACTTATTTTAAGAATCTATGTTTACAAACGTAAAAACACAAAGAGTACAATAAAAACGCGAAAAGGCTTTTTTGTGTCTCCAATATCATTTTAACTCTCAACTTGAATCAATAATCCTTTATTTCACAATTTTAGCTTTACAAACGTAAATAATACAAAAAGTCCCATTAAAATTAAAAAAAGTACCTTTTTGGTTGCCCATAACATTTTCAGTCTCACCTTGTATCAATAGTCACTAATTTCAAAATTCTAGCTTCGAAAACGTAGAAAATACAAAAAAGTACCAAAAAAATTCAAAAAGTACCTCTTGGTCGCTCATAACATTTTCAGTCTTACCTTGTATCAATAATAACTAATTTCAAAATTCTAGCTTCGAAAACGTAGAAAATACAAAAAGTACCATAAAAATTCAAAAAAGGACCTCTTGGTCGCCCATAACGTTTTCAGTCTCATCTTGTATCAATAGTCACTAATTTCAAAATTCTAGCTTCGAAAACGTAGAAAATACAAAAAAGTACCATAAAAATTCAAAAAAGTACCTCTTGGTCGCCCATAACGTTTTCAGTCTCACCTTGTATCAATAGTCACTAATATCAAAATTCTAGCTTCGAAAACGTAGAAAATACAAAATAGTACCATAAAAACCCAAAAAGTACCTTTTTGGTCGCCCATAACATTTTTGATCTCACCTGGAATCAATAGTTATTGATTGTACAATCCTACCTTGATAAACGTAGAAAATACAAAAAGTACCACACAAATTCAAAAAAGTACCTCTTGGTCGCCCATAACGTTTTCAGTCTCACCTTGTATCAATAGTCACTAATTTCAAAATTCTAGCTTCGAAAACGTAGAAAATACCAAGAAGTACCATAAAAATTCAAAAAAGTACCTCTTGGTCGCCCATAAAGTTTTCAGTCTCACCTTGTATCAATAATCACTAATTTCAAAATCCTACCTTCATAAACGTAGAAAATACAAAAAGTACCACAAAAATTCAAAAAAGGACCTCTTGGTCGCCCATAACGTTTTCAGTCTCATCTTGTATCAATAGTCACTAATTTCAAAATTCTAGCTTCGAAAACGTAGAAAATACAAAAAAGTACCATAAAAATTCAAAAAAGTACCTCTTGGTCGCCCATAACGTTTTCAGTCTCACCTTGTATCAATAATCACTAATATCAAAATTCTAGCTTCGAAATCGTAGAAAATACAAAAAAGTACCATAAAAATTTAAAAAAGTACCTTTTTGGTCGCCCATAACGTTTTCAGTCTCACCTTGTATCAATAGTCACTAATTTCAAAATTCTTGCTTCGAAAACGTAGAAAATACAAAAAAGTACCACAAATATTCAAAAAAGTACCTCTTGGTCGCCCATAACATTTTCAGTCTCGCTTTCTATCAATAGTCACTTATTTCAAAATTCTAGCTTCGAAAACGTAGAAAATACCAAGAAGTACCATAAAAATTCAAAAAAGTACCTCTTGGTCGCCCATAACGTTTTCAGTCTCACCTTGTATCAATAATAACTAATTTCAAAATTCTAGCTTCGAAAACGTAGAAAATACAAAAAGTACCATAAAAATTTAAAAAAGTACCTTTTTGGTCGCCCTTAACATTTTCAGTCTCACCTTGTATCAATAGTCACTAATATCAAAATTCTAGCTTCGAAAACGTAGAAAATACAAAAAAGTACCATAAAAATTCAAAAAAGTACCTTTTTGGTCGTCCATAACATGTTCAGTCTCACTTTCTATCAATAGTCACTAATATCAAAATTCTAGCTTCGAAAACGTAGAAAATACAAAATAGTACCATGAAAACCCAAAAAGTACCTTTTTGGTCGCCCACAACATTATTGATCTCACCTGGAATCAATAGTTATTGATTGTACAATCCTACCTTCATAAACGTAGAAAATACAAAAAGTACCACAAAAATTCAAAAAAGTACCTCTTGGTCGCCCATAACGTTTTCAGTCTCACCTTGTATCAATAGTCACTAATTTCAAAATTCTAGCTTCGAAAACGTAGAAAATACAAAAAAGTACCATAAAAATTCAAAAAAGTACCTTTTTGGTCGCCCATAACATTTTCAGTCTCACTTTCTATCAATAGTCACTAATTTCAAAATTCTAGCTTCGCAAACGTTGAAAATACAAAAAAGTATCATGAAAATTCAAAAAAGTATCTTTTTGGTAGCCCATAACATTTTCAGTTCCAACTGGAATCAAAAATCCCTTACTTCACAATTTTAGCTTCGCAAACGTTGGAAATACAAAAAAGTACTATTAAAATTTAAAGAAGGATCCTTTTGGTCGACCATTACATTTTTAGTCTCACCTCGTATCAATAGTCACTAATTTCGAAATTCTAGATTAATGAACGACGTAGAAAAATCAAAAAGGACCATAAAATTACAAAAAAGTACATTTTCAGCCTCAGTTCTTTCAATAGTTTATAATTTCATAATTCTAGCTTCATAAACGTAGAAAATACAAAAAGTACAAAAAAAAAAGAGAAAAGGTACCTTTTATGGGTTTTCCGTATCAATATATAAATTTCAAGTTTAAAATGCTTAGGGCCGTATTCATAAAAAATATTTTAGGTTTATTAAAGGCTTATTTGACAGATGTTGTAGAGAAATTTGTCAAATAAGCCTTCAATAAACCTAAAATATTTTTTATGAATATGGCCCTTAAACATCTATTCAACTATAAAATATTTTAAAAGACATGATTTATAGTGAATAAATCTACTCTATTTTGCATAAAAATAATATTCTAAAAAGTAACTATTTTCCCGATTTTTTCCGTGCTATGAATGTGTTTTAATTTTTACTCAATTACATAATGTTTTATGTCTGGTGAAATCCACATTATAAGTTTTATGAAAATTGGCCTTTTAATTCTGAATTATACATATTTTCCGCTGTTTTCCCCTTTTTTGTCCCCCTAAAAGTTTCCGAAAAATTTCACCTAAATAACTTTCCATTCTCTGTGGCCATTCTGGCGACAATAATTATCAAATTATGCCCTGTTGAATAATATAAAATTTTTTTTAAAGAAGAACCAAAGAGAGGGACAAAATTGAAAAAAGTGCCGTACATATCTGTAGACTTTTGATAAAACAACAAATTTCGAATTTGAAACATTTAATGTAAGCAAAAAAAAAACCCTAATAAAAAATATATGCTTAAGTTAATTCTCCTCGATTACGAAAAGTTTTTTGATCAATCACATACATAACTTTTCCACTTTTTTGGGAATCATAAAAAAGCAGTATATTTATTACTACTGCACATAAAACTTAAATAATACAATTAAAACATAAATATTGTTTGTTGGGTATTTTATTTCAAAAGTCAACAAATTCAATAACATATTTTTCTATCAGTAAAACAAAACAAAAGCTTAAAAAAACAATCAATATTTTTCTCGTTTAATTTTTTTCTTTGGGTTTTCTAAATAATATTAAACTCAAACAGGATAATAATCCTAAAAATAACAAAGGACAAATACAATTAGAGAGTTATTAAAAAAAAATAAATTATACAAATAGAAGTTTAAAAAAAATCGTTGAAAAAAAAACAATCAATATTTTGTTATTTTAATTTCTTTATTTTTTGTTTTTCTAAATAACAAAAAACTAAAAAAAGGAAAAAAATCCTAAAAATAACGAAGGATAAATACTTTAAAAGATATATTAAAAAGAAATAAATAAATAATAACCATTAGAAGTTAAAAAAAAGGTCGTTGGAAAAATGTTAAAGAAATCGAATTTAGGTTTACGCGACGTCAGGAGTAGTGTTACTACATCCACGAAGAAATCAAATCGTTGTCGTCCGTTTAACTTTCGGTATTTAGAACTGTGTCGAGCAAAAAATCTAAAGCCTTCAACGGAAATACGATCCAAGAATAATGCCACATCAGTTTTGGACTTTTTTGGTGATAAATTGAATGTGAACGATTGGCTATTAATTGTTGAAGCCCTGTCTTATGATCAAGTTTTGCAAACTTTAGGCATTCGTATGCGTAAAACATTTGGAACGGGTATTAAATAAAAATCATGTTTTTTATAACGATTTTTAATTTTTTTATTGATTTCAGTTCTAGAACATTTGGATACAGAGAAAAAAGCTAAACTGTTTCGTCAAAAATCTGTACTCTACACAAAATTTATATTTTCTGGCGTTGTTGAGTCGATTTCAAATTGCATAGAGTTTAATAAAAATTTGAAAATTTTAAACTTGGAGGGATTACCATTGAATGGCAAATATGTGGAGTCAATAGCAAAGGTAGGCCACGTTAAGTTTAAGTTCAAACTATATTATACTTTAGTTGGCTTCACCTACTTTCAAAATTAAACAATATACACTGTAAAAATTCTATATTTTTAAAAGGTAGCGCATTTTTTATTGCTTTCATTAGAAAAAACAAATGGTAATTTGCGCTATCTTGTAGAAATCAATATGAATTTTAAATTCTTTGAATTTATAAAATTTTTCTTATATAATGTTTCAGGCCCTCTCAATTAACGAGAGCATTAAAGAGATAAGTCTTCAACGTTCCAATATTGGCGATGAAGGATGTCAGGCCATATGCTGTACAATAAAATACTTGACAAATGTTGAAAAGTTAAATCTATCCGAATGTGAGTTGACTTCAAAGGGTGCCGAATATGTAGCCGAAATGATTAAGGTACATAGATAAGCACTTATCGTATATTTTAAATTGTTTTTATTAATACAAAATTTTACCTAAAAAAAAGATTCAAAAAATCAATCGCTACACCGAAAGCTGGCAAAAGTCTTTAAGGTATCGTGATGTTGATCAAGACACTATACCAGGTTTACGATCTATCGCCTTGTCGCGTAACCCTAAAATAGGAGATGACGGTATTAACTCAATAGTTGAAGTTTTAAAGGAGGACGTTTGGATTAAAGGTAGATTTTGATATAAACGCATTTCTTTGTATAAAAGTTTTAAATAATATTTCTTATATTTCTTCAGTCATCGACATGGAGAATTGTGGTCTTACTGATAGGGCAGCTAATTTGATATTGGATTGCCTGAAAATAAATAATTACATTATTGATTTCAATGTTAGCGGTAATGTGGCTATAAGTAAATTTCTATTGCGTAACATACGTGAGCAGTTGGGCATAAAAGATGAAGATCAAAAGTTGAGGGAATCTCAGGAGGAACTGGTGCCAGGTCCAAATGGTGTGCTTGTAAGAAGGAAAAAAGTTACTATAGCCTCTCTAAAAGAACAAATAAAAACTCTTGAAGAGCAATTAGTATTTGAAAAAGTATTGCGTAAAAAAGCCGAACAACTCAACGAAAAATTGAATGAACAAATAATGGCCTATGAAAATCAATTGAAAAATAACATAAATTCAAATATACCCGAAGGTTATGTAATGGTGAAAAACGAGTCATTACAGTCGAGTATAAGAGAGTAAGTAAACGTACTTTTTGTTAACATTTATCTTATCTCATTCATAATGTGTTCGCTTTTTTAGACGAAATGATTTTCAAAAACTAGCTGCCGGTAATGTTAGCAATGACTCTACGCCACGAAATAATGTTGCTCCAGCAAAACAAAGAAATCTCAACAAGACTGCGTCCGATGCTAATCCCAGCGTTCGTATAAATTCACCTCAGGCAGAGCAGCGTAAGAGCTTAAAAGTTCGTAAGGTGAAGAGTGAGGTGAAAAATATCGAGCCAATCGCCAATAATTCTACCCGCCATAAAAGCAAAAAATCAAAATCCGATCATGAATATTCTAACGAAACTGATGTAAGTCCTAATACTGTATTTTATAAAATAATTTTTGAACTTTTACAATTTGAGTTCTATAATGAAATATTTTTTCGTTATCTCTTGTACCCACAGTACCAACTTAACGCCATAAACTTTGAAACAAATATTGGGGACTCTTTGGCCCATAATATGAGTAATAAAAGCAATAGCAGTAAATCAAAAGCTATTAGCAAAAATGTCCAAAAAAATTTTGAATATTTGACAAAACTTGAACTTGATGACTTATCAATACCGAGCACTCGAAGTTTAAGTAGCGATTTATACTCGAGTGATTCAGATACTTTGCGCAATGAAGGAGAATGCCAATCCATAAATGTATTTTTACAACGCTCTAAGAATATGCCTCTAACACCAATTCCCAAAACGTACAACCAACAGAGGGAAGGCAAAAACAAATTTGAAGATTTGACAAAACTTGAACTCGATGATTTATCAATACCGAGCACTCGAAGTTCAAGTAGCAATTTATACTCGAGTGATTCGGATACTTTGCGAAATGAAGGAGAATGCCAGCCCTTAAATGTATTTATACGAACTTCCAAGCCTATGCCACCAATGCCTTTAACACCAATGCCTCTAACACCAATGCCTCTAACACCAATGCCCAAAATGTACAACCAAGAGAGGGACAGTGACAAAAAAGGCAAAAACAACTTTGCAAACTTAACAAAACTTAATTTCGATGACTTATCAATACCGAGCTCTCGAAGTTCAAGTAGCAATTTATACTCGAGTGATTCGGATACTTTGCGCAATGGAGGAGAATGTCAACCCTTAAATGTATTTATACGCAGCTCCAAGCCTATGCCTCTTACACCAATGCCTCTAACACCAATGCCTCTAACACCAATGCCCAAAACAGCAACCAAGAAAGGGAAGGTGGCAAAAAGATTGTAATTTGATTTTAAAATCACCACGATCAGTGTTTTTAGGATTGTGTAACGATAAGTTTTAGATTTAGTCAAAATTATATATATATATATATTATCAAAATTGTAGAAAAAAATAATAATATGTATGCAGATATACATAGTTACTAAAGTATACATACGGTATCTAATTTTTATGTTTTACCAAAATTAAATAATATTTGGTTATTTTAATTAAACATTTGTAAATATTTCTGATATTAAAAACAAAAAATTTTACTTTTATTATATCTAAAACTTGTCTTAATTCATATTCCAAATATTTACAAAGTTACAAAAGTATACATACGAATTTGAAAATAAAAATACGTTTCAATATCTTGTGTGACATCCTTTGGCTTCAACCGCAGTTGACATTCTAGCAGGTATTGGGTTTTCTAGAGTCACTAATGTGGATCTATTGATATTTTGTTTTGCATACTCCAAGCGCTTTGTTATATAAATGGCTCTCAGCAAAGGTTTTTTCTCTAGCAACTCTGCTAACGAACCATTTTTTTAATGCAGCGACAAACAGTTTCTGTGCAAATTTTGATTCCACGATTTGACTCTATTTGATGATAAATTTTGACTGCAATTTGCTTCGGATTTTCTATAATTGATCTAATAATCGTCGTTAGCATTCTCTGGCTTAGCACAGGAGGACGTTTAGAGCGTCGTTTACTGGAATAATTTCTATCTCTTTCAAATTTTTTTATTTTAGTTTGTACTGTAGATTTTCGTAAATTTAATATTTCGGCTATTTTTTTGTAATGATTTCCCTTCATTTCTGAATATTATAACCATTTTGCGTATATATTCCGAAATTTTTTTTAGTTTTTGGCATTTTTTCTATTTTACTTAATTAATGAAAATACTTTACAGTTTTGGCTAACTAACTTTACTAATGATTTCAAAATTATGTGCATAAAATTCTTAGCGGTATTTGTAACGGTAGATAAAAAAATATGCGCGTATGTATACTTTTGTAACTTTGCAAGAATGCATTTTAAGATACATATTCATAGTTGTATTTTTTAAACAAAACAAAATTTATAAAAGTCGTACGTATACTTTAGTAACTCTTTGTAGTAGTTTAAAAAATCTTTTTGGCTTATTTTAAATATATTTTTTACTGTATTAATAAAATAATGTAATTGAAATATATTTGCAATAAAGAATTTTTTTGTTCTATACTGCTTTAATTTATCGACTTTTTTTTAAAATTCGGAACTCTAAATAATTAAAAAATGAATGTTAAAAAAAAGATAAAGGTTTACTACTGAAATTTTTTTATTTAGTTTTAAAACAAGTATGAGTGCGAATTTTTGCCGTACAGAAACTGATAATACCCTTGAATAGTTAACTGATTTTAATAATCAAGCCCTTTAATAACAACTCCATGTTGCTTCTAATGCCATCTTGTATTTTAACTTTTACGGACGCGGACACTGCTTTCCCCATATACCGGGCCGGACATGAATATTGTAGACATTACAAATGAAATGACAAGGCTACATATGTATGTATGTATGTATGTATATATCGATGGCTTATTATAAAAAAGGCGTACCTCGATTTTTAACGAAATCGCGTTTTCGGGTGTTGAAATGCAAACATTACCTTTCAAAAATTTAGTGAGCTGTGTTGAAATCAACCAACGTAATCTCATGGTGATACCCGCCACCAAAAAAATGGAGGTATATTCATCTTGTCATTCCGTTTGTAACACATCGAAATAACAATTTTTTATCCCATAAAGTATATATTATCTGATTCCGGGTTTGATTTGATGACAATCAAGCTATGTCCGTCCGTCCGTTCGTCTGTTGAAAGGACGATAGATGTCGGACCGAAAAAGCTAGGGGTCTCACATTTAGCCCGATTATTTTTTATAAATAAGGGTTGTTTGGTATTGAAAATCAGGAATAGGAATATCAGGAAGATAGTTATAGTTCGTATATAGAGTAGGTTAAAAGAAACCATGTCCTTCAAACATCGCATAAAATGCGGTTGTGTCTAAACTCATTGACGTATAGCGATGAAAGTTCGAATGTATATTTCCTGGGTAAAAAAAATATCTTTCCTTGAAGATTGCTTAAATCTATTAATTAGAAAAGGAGTTATAGATCAAAATGTACGCACAGTGTATTTTTCGGTGTAATTAAAACGTAATAAAACTGACAAAATAAGATGTACGATTCTGAAATTTTGCAAACATTGCTTTGTGATCAAAGCACGTGTACTAACGGAAAATTTTGACACGCCTACTTTCATTGCAAGATTAAATTTACGAAAATATTTAATAGCAAAGCCAAGTTACACAAAGAAAATAATATATATTTTAGTATAAAGAGATTATTCCATAGCGATTACTGTTAATAACAACAATAACAAAATAATGAATTCTGTGCTTTGAAAGTACATTAAATTGGTGATGGGTATCAAAAATTCGGCATAGCCGAATATAGTGCTCTTACTTGTTTGTTAAGTTTTAACAGACCGACGGACATACCTTGATCATATATACACATATATATCGTTGGTCACAGGTAGAAAGACCCTAACTCATATTAACTGTATTATCGTAATGTAATTTCTTTTGTAAGAATTATATTTTTCATAATTTTGCATTAAATTTTTGTGCCGAGGTGTATTTGTGTAAGATGTATTGAAATTACTGAAAAACTAAATTTCGTAAAGAATACGAGTTATGGCTTTTCTACTTGTTGCTGTCGATATACATTTAAAATAAAATCATACATTAACTACTTTGCTTCCCTATTCTGAATATTTTTTCCCTCATTTTCACTTTCCCTAATAATACCTTCTAACAAATTTCTTAAAACTGTAAAAACTTTTGCAAAGTACACACTTCTTCAAGTGAGAGCCAACCTAAAATAAGTAAGAGCGCTATGATTTTGACAGTCAACATTAATTATGTATAGTTCTTTTACTGACTTATTCAAAAATATGTATATCAAAAGTTTATAAAAATGTTTTTTATTATGAAAATTTGAATCATAAACGTTTTAAAAGCTTTTAGTAATTTTCATCTTACTAATTAATAATATACTTCATATATTAATAAATTTATTATTTTATTAATAACTGTAATCACTGTACAATAATCTCTTTATTAGAATACTAGCTATTTATTGAATACTCAAGTTCTATTTATAATGTATTACGAATATAAAAGAATATGAACGTGTTGAATTATGAATTGTCATTTGATAGGTGAAGTAAATATTCAACAAATTTGAAAATGAATACTAAGATTCACTATATTCAAATTTTATTGAATTGTAACATAAATAGGAAATTTAAATTACATAGTAGTATACCTATAAAGAGTGCTGATGATGAAATCGTAGTTGATTTCGAAAATGCATTCCACTTGGCTAATATCGGAAATAATTTAAGAAAGAATATTCCTAAAAATGGTTGCAATTTAATTTAATTTAATTTAATTTGAATTATAAAATTTAATAGAAGAATAAATGAACTTAAGCCAAAATAAAAATGATTCACATTAAAATTTAAAATAAATATTAAATATTTTTGGCTCAATTTATGAAAATTTCTATCTCTGATTCCATTTAATTGGAAAAATAAAAAGTAGAGTAAGTATATATCGATCATATACATATTTCCTAACTAAGAGCAAGATCAATGCAAGATCAAAAATTAAGATTCATAATTTGCAAAAATGACCCTAAAAATAATAAAAGTAAAATTTTTTTCTTCACTAAAACTTCCACTTGGTTTATTATTACCTACATTCAGAATTCTATGTATACAAAATATATAAAAAAAATGAGAAAAAATAATTTTGGTCGTCCATAATATTAGGAGTTAGACCTCGGATCAAAAAACACTTATTTTAAGAATCTATGTTTACAAACGTAAAAACACAAAGAGTACAATAAAAACGCGAAAAGGCTTTTTTGTGTCTCCAATATCATTTTAACTCTCAACTTGAATCAATAATCCTTTATTTCACAATTTTAGCTTTACAAACGTAAATAATACAAAAAGTCCCATTAAAATTAAAAAAAAGTACCTTTTTGGTTGCCCATAACATTTTCAGTCTCACCTTGTATCAGTAGTCACTAATTTCGAAATTCTAGCTTCGAAAACGTAGAAAATACAAAAAGTATCACAAAAATTCAAAAAAGTACCTTTTTGGTCGCCCATAACATTTTCTGTCTCACTTTCTATCAATAGTCACTAATTTCAAAATTCTAGCTTCGAAAACGTAGAAAATACAAAAAGTACCATAAAAATTCAAAAAAGTACCTTTTTGGTCGCCCATAACATTTTCAGTCTCACTTTCTATCAATAGTCACTAATTTCAAAATTCTAGCTTCGAAAACGTAGAAAATACAAAAAGTACCACAAAAATTCAAAAAAGTACCTCTTGGTCGCCCATAACGTTTCCAGTCTCACCTTGTATCAATAGTCACTAATTTCAAAATTCTAGCTTCGAAAACGTAGAAAATACAAAAAGTACCATAAAAATTAAAAAAATTTACTTTTTGGTCGCCCATAACATTTTTAGTCTCACCTGGAATCAATAGTCATTGATTGTACAATCCTACCTTCATAAACGTAGAAAATACAAAAAATACCACAAAAATTCAAAAAAAGTACCTCTTGGTCACCCATAATGCTTTCAGTCTCACCTTGTAACAGTAGTCACTAATTTCAAAATTCTAGCTTCGAAAACGTAGAAAATACAAAAAGTATCATACAAATTCAAAAAGTACCTACTTGGTCGCCCATAACATTTTTAGTCTCACCTGGAATCAATAGTCATTGATCAGCAGTATCAATAGTCACTAATTTCAAAATTCTAGCTTCGAAAACGTAGAAAATACAAAAAGTACCATAAAAATTCAAAAAAGTACCTTTTTGGTCGCCCAAAACAATTTTGATCTCACCTGGAATCAATAGTCATTGATTGTACAATCCTACCTTCATAAACGTAGAAAATACAAAAAGTACCACAAAAATTCAAAAAAGTACCTCTTGGTCACCCATAACGTTTTCAGTCTCACCTTGTATCAGTAGTCACTAATTTCAAAATTCTAGCTTCAAAAACGTTGGAAATACAAAAAAGTACCATAAAAATTCAAAAAATTGCCTTTTTGGTCGCCCATAATATTTTCAGTCTCACTTTCCATCAATAGTCACTAATTTCAAAATTCTAGCTTCGAAAACGTAGAAAATACAAAAAGTACAACAAAAATTCAAAAAAGTACCTCTTGGTCACCCATAACGCTTTCAGTCTCACCTTGTAACAGTAGTCACTAATTTCAAAATTCTAGCTTCGAAAACGTAGAAAATACAAAAAAGTACCATATAAATTCAAAAAATTACCTTTTTGGTCACCCATATCATTTTCAGTCTCACTTTCTATCAATAGTCACTAATTTCAAAATTCTAGCTTCGGAAACGTAGAAAATACAAAAAGTACCATAAAAATTCAAAAAAAGTACCTCTTGGTCACCCATAATGCTTTCAGTCTCACCTTGTATCAGTAGTCACTAATTTCAAAATTCTAGCTTCAAAAACGTTGGAAATACAAAAGAGTACCATAAAAATTCAAAAAATTGCCTTTTTGGTCGCCCATAATATTTTCAGTCTCACTTTCTATCAATAGTCACTAATTTCAAAATTCTAGCTTCGAAAACGTAGAAAATACAAAAAGTACAACAAAAATTCAAAAAAGTACCTCTTGGTCACCCATAACGCTTTCAGTCTCACCTTGTAACAGTAGTCACTAATTTCAAAATTCTAGCTTCGAAAACGTAGAAAATACAAAAAAGTACCATAAAAATTCAAAAAAATTATCTTTTTGGTCGCCCATATCATTTTCAGTCTCACTTTCTATCAATAGTCACTAATTTCAGAATTCTAGCTTCGGAAACGTAGAAAATACATAAAGTACCACAAAAATTAAAAAAGTACCTTATTGGTGCCCATAACATTTTCAGTTCCAACTGGAATCAAAAATCCCTTACTTCACAATTTTAGCTTCGCAAACGTTGGAAATACAAAAAAGTACTATTAAAATTTAAAGAAGGATCCTTTTGGTCGACCATTACATTTTCAGTCTCACCTCGTATCAATAGTCACTAATTTCGACATTCTGGCTTCACAAACGATTTAAATACAAAAAGTATCATAAAAACATTGGAAAAGTACCTTTTTGGTCGCTCATAACATTTTTAGTCGCACCTTGTATCAACAGTCACTAATTTCGAAATTCTAGCTTCATAATCGTGGAACAAAGAAAAAGTACCATAACAAAGCCAAAAAGTATTTTTTTGGTCGTCCATAATATTCATTCAGTTACACCACGTATCAATAGTTACTAATTTCGAAACTCTAGATTAATGAACGACGCAGAAAATTCAAAAAGGACCATAAAATAACAAAAAAGTACATTTTCAGCCTCAGCTCTTTCAATAGTTTATAATTTCATAATTCTAGCTTCATAAACGTAGAAAATACAAAAAGTACCAAAAAAAAAAAAAAAGAGAAAAGGTACCTTGTTTGGGTTTTCCGTATCAATATATAAAATCCAAGTTTAAAATGCTTAAACATCTATTCAACTATAAAATATTTTAAAAGACATGATTTATAGTGAATAAATCTACTCTATTTTGCATAAAAATAATGTTCTAAAAAGTAACTATTTCCCCGATTTTTTCCGTGTTATGAATGTGTTTTAATTTTTACTAAATTTATGTCTGGTGAAATCCACATTATAAGTTTTATGAAAATTGGCCTTTTAATTCTGAATTATACATATTTTCCGCTGTTTTCCCCTTTTTTGTCCCCCTAAAACTTTCCGAAAAATTTGACCTAAATAACTTTCCATTCTCTGTGGCCATTCTGGCGACAATAATTATCAAATTATGCCCTGTTGAATAATATAAAATTTTTTTTAAAGAAGAACCAAAGAGAGGGACAAAATTGAAAAAAGTGCCGTACATATCTGTAGACTTTTGATAAAACAACAAATTTCGAATTTGAAACATTTAATGTAAGCAAAAAAAAAACTAATAAAAAATATATGCTTAAGTTAATTCTCCTCGATGTGACATCTCTGATTATAATATAATTATTACAACTCTTGATTACGCAAAGTTTTTTGATCAATCACATACATAACTTTTCCACTTTTTTGGGAATCATAAAAAAGCAGTATATTTATTACTACTGCACATAAAACTTAAATAATACAATTAAAACATAAATATTGTTTGTTGGGTATTTTATTTCAAAAGTCAACAAATTCAATAACATATTTTTCTATCAGCAAAACAAAACAAAAGCTTAAAAAAACAATCAATATTTTTCTCGTTTAATTTTTTTCTTTGGGTTTTCTAAATAATATTAAACTCAAACTGGATAATAATCCTAAAAATAACAAAGGACAAATACAATTAGAGAGTTATTAAAAAAAATAAAATATACAAATAGAAGTTTAAAAAAAATCGTTGAAAAAAAAAAAACAATCAATATTTTGTTATTTTAATTTCTTTATTTTTTGTTTTTCTAAATAATAAAAAAACTAAAAAAGGATTAAACTCCTAAAAATAACGAAGGATAAATACTTTAAAAGATATATTAAAAAGAAATAAATAAGATAACATACCATTAGAAGTTAAAAAAAAGGTCGTTGGAAAAATGTCAAAGAAATCGAGTATAAGTTTACGCGACGTCAGGAGTAGTGTTACTACATCCACGAAGAAATTGAATCGTTGTCGTCCGTTTCACTTTCGGTATTTAGAACTGTGTCGAGCAAAAAATCTAAAGCCTTTAACGGAAATACGATCCAAGAATAATGCCACATCAGTTTTGGACTTTTTTGGTGATAAATTGAATGTGAACGATTGGCTATTAATTGTTGAAGCCCTGTCTTATGATCAAGTTTTGCAAACTTTAGGCATTCGTATGCGTAAAACATTTGGAACGGGTATTAAATAAAAATCATGTTTTTTATAACGATTTTTAATTTTTTTTTTGATTTCAGTTCTAGAACATTTGGATACAGAGAAAAAAGCTAAACTGTTTCGTCAAAAATCTGTACTCTACACAAAATTTATATTTTCTGGCGTTGTTGAGTCGATTTCAAATTGCATAGAGTTTAATAAAAATTTGAAAATTTTAAACTTGGAGGGATTACCATTGAATGGCAAATATGTGGAGTCAATTGCAAAGGTAGGCCACGTTAAGTTTAAGTTCAAACTATGTTATACTTTAGTTGGCTTCACCTACTTTTAAAATTAAACAATGTACACTGTAAAAATTCTATATCTTTAAAAGGTAGCGCATTTTTTATTGCTTTCATTAAAAAAAAAAAAAAAAACAAATGGTAATTTGCGCTACCTTGTAGAAATCAATATAAATTTTAAATTATTTGAATTTATAAAATTTTTCTTATATAATGTTTCAGGCCCTCTCAATTAACGAGAGTATTAAAGAGATAAGTCTTCAACGTTCCAATATTGGCGATGAAGGATGTCAGGCCATATGCTGTACAATAAAATACTTGACAAATGTTGAAAAGTTAAATCTATCCGAATGTGAGTTGACTTCAAAGGGTGCCGAATATGTAGCCGAAATGATTAAGGTACATAGATAAGCACTTATCGTATATTTTAAATTATTTTTATTAATACAAAATTTTACCTAAAAAAAAAAAAGATTCAAAAAATCAATCGCTACACCGAAAGCTGGCAAAAGTCTTTAAGGTATCGTGATGTTGATCCAGACACTATACCAGGTTTACGATCTATCGCCTTGTCGCGTAACCCTAAAATAGGAGATGACGGTATTAACCCAATAGTTGAAGTTTTAAAGGAGGACGTTTGGATTAAAGGTAGATTTTGATATAAACGCATTTCTTTGTATAAAAGTTTAAAATAATATTTCTCATTTTTCTTAAGTTATCGACATGGAGAATTGTGGTCTTACGGATAGGGCAGCTAATTTGATATTGGATTGCCTGAAAATAAATAATTACATTATTGATTTCAATGTTAGCGGTAATGTGGCTATAAGTAAATTTCTATTGCGTAATATACGTGAGCAGTTGGGCATAAAAGATGAAGATCAAAAGTTGAGGGAATCTCAGGAGGAACTGGTGCCAGGTCCAAATGGTGTACTTGTAAGAAGGAAAAAAGTTACTATAGCCTCTCTAAAAGAACAAATAAAAACTCTTGAAGAGCAATTAGCATTTGAAAAAGTATTGCGTAAAAAAGCCGAACAACTCAACGAAAAATTGAATGAACAAATAATGGCCTATGAAAATCAATTGAAAAATAACATAAATTCAAATATACCCGAAGGTTATGTAATGGTGAAAAACGAGTCATTACAGTCGAGTATAAGAGAGTAAGTAAACGTACTTTTTGTTAACATTTATCTTATCTCATTCATAATGTGTTCGCTTTTTTAGACGAAATGATTTTCAAAAACTAGCTGCCGGTAATGTTAGCAATGATTCTACGCCACGAAATAATGTTGCTACAGCAAAACAAAGAAATCTCAACAAGACTGCGTCCGATACTAATCCCAGCGTTAGTATAAATTCACCTCAGGCAGACCAGCGTAAGAGCTTAAAAGTTCGTAAGGTGAAGAGTGAGGTGAAAAATATCGAGCCTATCGCCAATAATTCTACCCGCCATAAAAGCAAAAAATCAAAATCGGATCATGAATATTCTAACGAAACTGATGTAAGTCCTAATACTGTATTTTATAAAATAATTTTTGAACTTTTACAATTTGAGTTCTATAATGAAATATTTTTTCGTTATCTCTTGTACCCACAGTACCAACTTAACGCTATAAACTTTGAAAGAAATATTGGGGACTCTGTGGCCCATAATATGAGTAATAAAAGCAATAGCAGTAAATCAAAAGCTATTAGCAAAAATGGCCAAAAAAATTTTGAATATTTGACAAAACTTGATGACTTATTAATACCGAGCACTCAAAGTTTAAGTAGCGATTTATACTCGAGTGATTCAGATACTTTGCGCAATGAAGGAGAATGCCAATCCATAAATGTATTTTTACAACGCTCTAAGAATATGCCTCTAACACCAATTCCCAAAACGTACAACCAAGAGAGGGAAGGCAAAAAAGGCAAAAACAAATTTGAAGATTTGACAAAACTTGAACTCGATGATTTATCAATACCGAGCACTCGAAGTTCAAGTAGCAATTTATACTCGAGTGATTCGGATACTTTGCGAAATGAAGGAGAATGCCAGCCCTTAAATGTATTTATACGAACCTCCAAGCCTATGCCACCAATGCCTTTAACACCAATGCCTCTAACACCTATGCCCAAAATGTACAACCAAGAGAGGGTCAGTGACAAAAAAGGCAAAAACAACATTGCAAACTTAACAAAACTTAATTTCGATGACTTATCAATACCGAGCTCTCGAAGTTCAAGTAGCAATTTATACTCGAGTGATTCGGATACTTTGCGCAATGGAGGAGAATGTCAACCCTTAAATGTATTTATACGCAGCTCCAAGCCTATGCCTCTTACACCAATGCCTCTAACACCAATGCCTCTAACACCAATGCCCAAAACAGCAACCAAGAAAGGGAAGGTGGCAAAAAGATTGTAATTTGATTTTAAAATCACCACGATCAGTGTTTTTAGGATTGTGTAACGATAAGTTTTAGATTTAGTCAAAATTTTATATATATGTATATATTTTATCAAAATTGTAGAAAAAAATAATAATATGTATGCAGATATACATAGTTACTAAAGTATACATACGGTATCTAATTTTTATGTTTTACCAAAATTAAATAATATCTGGTTATTTTAATTAAACATTTGTAAATATTTCTGATATTAAAAACAAAAAATTTTACTTTATTAATATGTAAAACTTGTCTTAATTCATATTCCAAATATTTACAAAGTTACAAAAGTATACATACGAATTTGAAAATAAAAATACGTTTCAATATCTTGTGTGACATCCTTTGGCTTCAACCGCAGTTGACATTCTTGCAGGTATTGGGTTTTCTAGAGTCACTAATGTGGATCTATTGATATTTTGTTTTGCATACTCCAAGCGCTTTGTTATGTAAATGGCTCTCAGCAAAGGTTTTTTCTCTAGCAACTCTGCTAACGAACCATTTTTTTAATGCAGCGACAAACAGTTTCTGTGCAAATTTTGATTCCACGATTTGACTCTATTTGATGATAAATTTTGACTGCACTTTGCTTCGGATTTTCTATAATTCATCTAATAATCGTCGTTAGCATTCTCTGGCTTAGCACAGGAGGACGTTTAGAGCGTCGTTTACTGCAATAATTTCTATCTCTTTCAAATTTTTTTATTTTAGTTTGTACTGTAGATTTTCCTAAATTTAATATTTCGGCTATTCTTTTTGTAATGATTTCCCTTCATTTCTGAATATTATAACCATTTTCCGTATATATTCCGAATTTTTTTTTAGTTTTTGGCATTTTTACTATTTTGCTTAATTAATGAAAACACTTTACAGTTTTGGCTAACTAACTTTACTAATGATTTCAAAATTATGTGCATAAAATTCTTAGCGGTATTTGTAACGGTACATAAAAAAATATGCGCGTATGTATACTTTTGTAACTTTGCAAGAATGCATTTTAAGATACATATTCATAGTTGTATTTTTTAAACAAAATAAAATTTATAAAAAATATTTATAAAATTCTACAAAAAAAAAAAAAAAGCAATAAGTCAGTCGTACGTATACTTTAGTAACTCTTTGTAGTAGTTTAAAAAATCTTTTTGGCTTATTTTAAATATATTTTTTACTGTATTAATAAAATAATGTAATTAAAATATATTTGCAATAAAGAAGTTTTTTGTTCTATACTGCTTTAATTTATCGACTTTTTTTTTAAATTCGGAACTCTAAATAATTAAAAAATGAATATTAAAAAAAGGATAAAGGTTTACGACTTAAATTTTTTTATTTAGTTTTAAAACAAGTAAGAGTGCGAATTTTTGCCGTACAGAATCTAATAATACTCTTGAATAGTTTACTGATAATCAAGCCCTTTAATAACACATCCATGTTGCTTCTAATGTCATCTTGTATTTTAACTTCTACGGACGCGGACACTGCTTTCCCCATATACTTTTTGGGGTCGGACATGAATATTGTAGACATTACAAATGAAATGACAAGGCTACATATGTATGTACATATGCATATATCGATGGCTTATTATAAAAAAGGCGTACCTCTATTTTTACCGAAATCGCGTTTTCAGGTGTTGAAATGCAAACATTACCTTTCAAAAATTTAGTGAGCTGTGTTGAAATCAACCAACGTAATCTCATGGTGAAATCACATAAGGTGATAGTTACCCGCCACCAAAAAAATGGGGGTATATTCATCTTGTCATTCCGTTTGTAACACATCCATTTACCCCATAAAGTATATATTATCTGATTCCGGGTTTGACTTGATAACGATCTAGCTATGTCCGTCCGTCCTTCTGTTGAAAGGACGATAGATGTCGGACCGAAAAAGCTAGGGGTCTCAAATTTAGCCAGAATATTTCGTATACATAAGGGTTGTTTGGTATTGAAAATCAGGAATAGGAATATCAGGAAGATAGTTATAATTCGTATATAGAGTAGGTTAAAAAAACCATGTCCTTCCAACATCGCATAAAATGCGGTTGTGTCTAAACTCATTGACGTATAGCGATGAAAGTTCGAATGTATATTTCCTGGGTAAAAAAAAAATATCTTTCCCCGAAAATTGCTTAAGTCTATGAATTAGAAAAGGAGTTATAGATAGTTATAGATAGATAGTGTATTTTTTGGTGTAATTAAAACGTAATAAAACTGACAAAATAAGATGTACGATTCTGAAATTTTGCAAACATTGCTTTGTGATCAAAGGACGTGTACTAACGGAAAATTAATGTGACCACCATACATATAACGCTTTATCTCAAATTCATATAAATTCTCTATAAATAAAGATTTTGGAAGAATTGAGGGTTCTATGTTGAATTTATTAGTAGAAACTATATTGACACGCCTACTTCCATTGCAAAATTAAATTTACGAAAATATTTAATAGCAAAGCCAAGTTACACAAAGAAAATAATATATATTTTAGTATAAAGAGATTATTCCATAGCGATTACTCTTAATAACAACAATAACAAAATAATGAATTCTGTGCTTTGAAAGTACATTAAATTGGTGATGGGTATCAAAAATTCGGCATAGCCGAATATAGTGCACTTCCTTCTTTGGTTAAGTTTTAACGGACCGACGGACATACCTTGATAATATATACACATGTATATCGTCGGTCACAGGTAGAAATACCCTAACTCATATTAACTGTATTATCGTAATGTAATTTCTTTTGTAAGAATTATATTTTTCATAATTTTGCATTAAATTTTTGTGCCGAGGTGTATTTGTGTAAGATGTATTGAAATTACTGAAAAACTAAATTTCGTAAAGAATACGAGTTATGGCTTTTCTACTTGTTGCTGTCGATATACATTTAAAATACATTAACTACTTTGCTTCCCTCTTCTGAATATTTTTTCCCTCATTTTCACTTTCCCTAATAATACCTTCTAACAAATTTCTTAAAACTGTAAAAACTTTTGCAAAGTACACACTTCTTCAAGTGAGAGCCAACCTAAAATAAGTAAGAGCGCTATGATTTTGACAGTCAACACTAATTATGTATAGTTCTTTTACTGACTTATTCAAAAATATGTATATCAAAAGATTATAAAAATGTTTTTATTATGAAAATTTGAATCATAAACATTTTAAAAGCTTTTAGTAATTTTCATCTTACTAATATAATATAAGTATACTTCATATATTAATAAATTTATTATTTTGTTAATAACTGTAATCACTGTACAATAATCTCTTTATTAGAATACTAGCTATTTATTGAATACTCAAGTTCTATTTATAATGTACTAGCCAAACCCGGCGCGCGTTGCTACGCCCCTTAATGAATTGAAATGCATTCTGAATTTTAATTGAATATCAAGTGCAAAAACCTAAAAATTATAATTTTTTATGGGCGTGGCATTTCCCACTTTTCTAGTCACGAAATTGTAAAGTCATAATAGCTCAATATGTGTGCAAAGTTTCAGAATAATCGGTCCAGTGCAAGTACCTCAAAATGATACCTTTTTTTTATGGGCGTGGCACTGCCCACTTTTCTAATCTTGAAATTATTTAGTCATGACAGCTCAATATGTGTGCAAAGTTTCAGAAAAATCGGTCTGATGCAAGTACCTCAAAATTATAGCCTTTTTTTATGGGCGTGGCCCCGCCCACTTTTTTAATCACGAAGTTATAAAGTCACGACAGCTCGATATGTGTGCAAAGTTTCAGAAAAATCGGTCAAGTGCAAGTAGCTAAAACTGATAACTAATTTTTTATGGGCGTGGCCCCGCCCACTTTTTTCATCCATAAACACTCCCCGGTATGTGTACAACAACTTACCAAAGTTTGAGCCCGATCGGTTTTACAGTTTCTGAGTCTATAGCTAACACACACACACACACACACACACACACAGAGTTTCACTTTTATATATATAGAAGAAGAAGATTACGAATATAAAAGAATATGAACGTGTTGAATTATGAATTGTCATTTGATAGGTGAAGTAAATATTCAACAAATTTGAAAATGAATACTAAGATTCACTATATTAAAATTTTATTGAATTGTAACATATGTAAATAGGAAATTTAAATTACATAGTAGTATACCTATAAAGAGTGCTGATGATGAAATCGTAGTTGATTTCGAAAATGCATTCCACTTGGCTAATATCGGAAATAATTTAAGAAAGAATATTCCTAAAAATGGTTGCAATTTAATTTAATTTGAATTATAAAATTTAATAGAAGAATAAATGAACTTAAGCCAAAATAAAAATGATTCACATTAAAATTTAAAATAATTATTAAATATTTTTGGTTCAATTTATGAAAATTTCTATCTCTGATTCCATTTAATTAGAAAAATAAAAAGTAGAGTAAATATATATCGATCATATACATATTTCCTAACTAAGAGCAAGATCAATGCAAGATCAAAAATTAGATTCATAATTTGCAAAAATGACCCTAAAAATAATAAAAGTAAAATTTTTTTCTTCACTAAAACTTCCACTTGGTTTATTATTACCTACATTCAGAATTCTATGTATACAAAATATATAAAAAAAATGAGAAAAAATAATTTTGGTCGTCCATAATATTAGGAGTTAGACCTCGGATCAAAAAACACTTATTTTAAGAATCTATGTTTACAAACGTAAAAACACAAAGAGTACAATAAAAACGCGAAAAGGCTTTTTTTGTGTCTCCAATATCATTTTAACTCTCAACTTGAATCAATAATCCTTTATTTCACAATTTTAGCTTTATAAACGTAAAAAATACAAAAAGTACTACAAAAATTCAAAAAAGTACCTCTTGGTCGCCCATAACGTTTTCAGTCTCACCTTGTATCAATAGTCACTAATATCAAAATTCTAGCTTCGAAAACGTAGAATTTACATAAAGTACCATAAAAATTCAAAAAAGTACCTTTTTGGTCGCCCATAACATTTTCTGTCTCACTTTCTATCAATAGTCACTAATTTCAAAATTCTAGCTTCGAAAACGTAGAAAATACAAAAAGTACCATAAAAATTCAAAAAAGTACCTTTTTGGTCGCCCATAACATTTTCAGTCTCACTTTCTATCAATAGTCACTAATTTCAAAATTCTAGCTTCGAAAACGTAGAAAATACAAAAAGTACCACCAAAATTCAAAAAAGTACCTCTTGGTCGCCCATAACGTTTTCAGTCTCACCTTGTATCAATAGTCACTAAAATCAAAATTCTAGCTTCGCAAACGTTGGATATACAAGAAAGTATCATGAAAATTCAAAAAAGTACCTTTTTGGTCGCCCATAACATTTTTGATCTCATCTGAAATCAATAGTCATTGAATTTACAATCCTACCTTCATAAACGTAAACAAAAATTCAAAAAAGTACCTCTTGGTCGCCCATAACGTTTTCAGTCTCACCTTGTATCAATAGTCACTAATTTCAAAATTCTAGCTTCGAAAACGTAGAAAATACAAAAAGTACCATAAAAATTCAAAAAAAAACCTTTTTGGTCGCCCATAACATTTTTGATCTCACCTGGAATCAATAGTTATTGATTGTACAATCCTACCTTCATAAACGTAGAAATTACAAAAAGTTCCACAAAAATTCAAAAAAGTACCTCTTGGTCACCCATAACGTTTTCAGTCTCACCTTGTATCAGTAGTCACTAATTTCAAAATTCTAGCTCGAAAACGTAGAAAATACAAAAAGTACCATAAAAATTCAAAAAAGTACCTTTTTGGTCGTCATAACATTTTCAGTCTCACTTTCTATCAATAGTCACTAATTTCAAAATTCTAGCTTCGAAAACGTAGAAAATACAAAAAGTACCATAAAAATTCAAAAAAGTACCTTTTTGGTCTCCCAAAACATTTTTGATCTCACCTGGAATCAATAGTCATTGATTGTACAATCCTACCTTCATAAACGTAGAAATTACAAAAAGTTCCACAAAAATTCAAAAAAGTACCTCTTGGTCACCCATAACGTTTTCAGTCTCACCTTGTATCAGTAGTCACTAATTTCAAAATTCTAGCTTCGAAAACGTAGAAAACACAAAAAACTACCATAAAAATTCAAAAAATTACCATTTTGGTCGCCCATAACATTTTCGGTCTCACCTTCTATCAATATTTAGTCACTTATTTCAAAATTCTAGCTTCGAAAAGGTAGAAAATACAAAAAGTACCATAAAAATTAAAAAAAGTAAATTTTTAGTCGCCCATAATATTTTCTGTCTCACCTCGTATCAATACTCACTATTTTCGAAATTCTAGCTTCGCAAACGTTGGATATACAAAAAGTACCACAAAAATTAAAAAAGTACCTTATTGGTGCCCATAACATTTTCAGTTCCAACTGGAATCAAAAATCCCTTACTTCACAATTTTAGCTTCGCAAACGTTGGAAATACAAAAAAGTACTATTAAAATTTAAAGAAGGATCCTTTTGGTCGACCATTACATTTTCAGTCTCACCTCGTATCAATAGTCACTAATTTCGACATTCTGGCTTCACAAACGATTTAAATACAAAAAGTATCATAAAAACATTGGAAAAGTACCTTTTTGGTCGCTCATAACATTTTTAGTCGCACCTTGTATCAACAGTCACTAATTTCGAAATTCTAGCTTCATAATCGTGGAACAAAGAAAAAGTACCATAACAAAGCCAAAAAGTATTTTTTTGGTCGTCCATAATATTCATTCAGTTACACCACGTATCAATAGTTACTAATTTCGAAACTCTAGATTAATGAACGACGCAGAAAATTCAAAAAGGACCATAAAATAACAAAAAAGTACATTTTCAGCCTCAGCTCTTTCAATAGTTTATAATTTCATAATTCTAGCTTCATAAACGTAGAAAATACAAAAAGTACCAAAAAAAAAAAAAAAAGAGAAAAGGTACCTTGTTTGGGTTTTCCGTATCAATATATAAAATCCAAGTTTAAAATGCTTAAACATCTATTCAACTATAAAATATTTTAAAAGACATGATTTATAGTGAATAAATCTACTCTATTTTGCATAAAAATAATGTTCTAAAAAGTAACTATTTCCCCGATTTTTTCCGTGTTATGAATGTGTTTTAATTTTTACTAAATTTATGTCTGGTGAAATCCACATTATAAGTTTTATGAAAATTGGCCTTTTAATTCTGAATTATACATATTTTCCGCTGTTTTCCCCTTTTTTGTCCCCCTAAAACTTTCCGAAAAATTTGACCTAAATAACTTTCCATTCTCTGTGGCCATTCTGGCGACAATAATTATCAAATTATGCCCTGTTGAATAATATAAAATTTTTTTTAAAGAAGAACCAAAGAGAGGGACAAAATTGAAAAAAGTGCCGTACATATCTGTAGACTTTTGATAAAACAACAAATTTCGAATTTGAAACATTTAATGTAAGCAAAAAAAAAACTAATAAAAAATATATGCTTAAGTTAATTCTCCTCGATGTGACATCTCTGATTATAATATAATTATTACAACTCTTGATTACGCAAAGTTTTTTGATCAATCACATACATAACTTTTCCACTTTTTTGGGAATCATAAAAAAGCAGTATATTTATTACTACTGCACATAAAACTTAAATAATACAATTAAAACATAAATATTGTTTGTTGGGTATTTTATTTCAAAAGTCAACAAATTCAATAACATATTTTTCTATCAGCAAAACAAAACAAAAGCTTAAAAAAACAATCAATATTTTTCTCGTTTAATTTTTTTCTTTGGGTTTTCTAAATAATATTAAACTCAAACTGGATAATAATCCTAAAAATAACAAAGGACAAATACAATTAGAGAGTTATTAAAAAAAATAAAATATACAAATAGAAGTTTAAAAAAAATCGTTGAAAAAAAAAAAACAATCAATATTTTGTTATTTTAATTTCTTTATTTTTTGTTTTTCTAAATAATAAAAAAACTAAAAAAGGATTAAACTCCTAAAAATAACGAAGGATAAATACTTTAAAAGATATATTAAAAAGAAATAAATAAGATAACATACCATTAGAAGTTAAAAAAAAGGTCGTTGGAAAAATGTCAAAGAAATCGAGTATAAGTTTACGCGACGTCAGGAGTAGTGTTACTACATCCACGAAGAAATTGAATCGTTGTCGTCCGTTTCACTTTCGGTATTTAGAACTGTGTCGAGCAAAAAATCTAAAGCCTTTAACGGAAATACGATCCAAGAATAATGCCACATCAGTTTTGGACTTTTTTGGTGATAAATTGAATGTGAACGATTGGCTATTAATTGTTGAAGCCCTGTCTTATGATCAAGTTTTGCAAACTTTAGGCATTCGTATGCGTAAAACATTTGGAACGGGTATTAAATAAAAATCATGTTTTTTATAACGATTTTTAATTTTTTTTTTGATTTCAGTTCTAGAACATTTGGATACAGAGAAAAAAGCTAAACTGTTTCGACAAAAATCTGTACTCTACACAAAATTTATATTTTCTGGCGTTGTTGAGTCGATTTCAAATTGCATAGAGTTTAATAAAAATTTGAAAATTTTAAACTTGGAGGGATTACCATTGAATGGCAAATATGTGGAGTCAATTGCAAAGGTAGGCCACGTTAAGTTTAAGTTCAAACTATGTTATACTTTAGTTGGCTTCACCTACTTTTAAAATTAAACAATGTACACTGTAAAAATTCTATATCTTTAAAAGGTAGCGCATTTTTTATTGCTTTCATTAAAAAAAAAAAAAAAAACAAATGGTAATTTGCGCTACCTTGTAGAAATCAATATAAATTTTAAATTATTTGAATTTATAAAATTTTTCTTATATAATGTTTCAGGCCCTCTCAATTAACGAGAGTATTAAAGAGATAAGTCTTCAACGTTCCAATATTGGCGATGAAGGATGTCAGGCCATATGCTGTACAATAAAATACTTGACAAATGTTGAAAAGTTAAATCTATCCGAATGTGAGTTGACTTCAAAGGGTGCCGAATATGTAGCCGAAATGATTAAGGTACATAGATAAGCACTTATCGTATATTTTAAATTATTTTTATTAATACAAAATTTTACCTAAAAAAAAAAAAGATTCAAAAAATCAATCGCTACACCGAAAGCTGGCAAAAGTCTTTAAGGTATCGTGATGTTGATCCAGACACTATACCAGGTTTACGATCTATCGCCTTGTCGCGTAACCCTAAAATAGGAGATGACGGTATTAACCCAATAGTTGAAGTTTTAAAGGAGGACGTTTGGATTAAAGGTAGATTTTGATATAAACGCATTTCTTTGTATAAAAGTTTAAAATAATATTTCTCATTTTTCTTAAGTTATCGACATGGAGAATTGTGGTCTTACGGATAGGGCAGCTAATTTGATATTGGATTGCCTGAAAATAAATAATTACATTATTGATTTCAATGTTAGCGGTAATGTGGCTATAAGTAAATTTCTATTGCGTAATATACGTGAGCAGTTGGGCATAAAAGATGAAGATCAAAAGTTGAGGGAATCTCAGGAGGAACTGGTGCCAGGTCCAAATGGTGTACTTGTAAGAAGGAAAAAAGTTACTATAGCCTCTCTAAAAGAACAAATAAAAACTCTTGAAGAGCAATTAGCATTTGAAAAAGTATTGCGTAAAAAAGCCGAACAACTCAACGAAAAATTGAATGAACAAATAATGGCCTATGAAAATCAATTGAAAAATAACATAAATTCAAATATACCCGAAGGTTATGTAATGGTGAAAAACGAGTCATTACAGTCGAGTATAAGAGAGTAAGTAAACGTACTTTTTGTTAACATTTATCTTATCTCATTCATAATGTGTTCGCTTTTTTAGACGAAATGATTTTCAAAAACTAGCTGCCGGTAATGTTAGCAATGACTCTACGCCACGAAATAATGTTGCTACAGCAAAACAAAGAAATCTCAACAAGACTGCGTCCGATGCTAATCCCAGCGTTAGTATAAATTCACCTCAGGCAGACCAGCGTAAGAGCTTAAAAGTTCGTAAGGTGAAGAGTGAGGTGAAAAATATTGAGCATATCGCCAATAATTCTACCCGCCATAAAAGCAAAAACTCAAAATCGGATCATGAATATTCTAACGAAACTGATGTAAGTCCTAATACTGTATTTTAAAAAATAATTTTTGAACTTTTACAATTTGAGTTCTATAATGAAATATTTTTTCGTTATCTCTTGTACCCACAGTACCAACTTAACGCTATAAACTTTGAAACAAATATTGGCGACTCTTTGGCCCATAATATGAGTAATAAAAGCAATAGCAGTAAATCAAATGTTAATAGCAAAAATGGCCAAAAAAATTTTAAATATTTGACAAAACTTGAACTTGATGACTTATCAATACCGAGCACTCGAAGTTTAAGTAGCGATTTATACTCGAGTGATTCAGATACTTTGCGCAATGAAGGAGAATGTCAATCGATAAATGTATTTTTACAACGCTCTAAGAATATGCCTCTAACACCAATTCCCAAAACGTACAACCAACAGAGGGAAAGCAAAAACAAATTTGAAGATTTGACAAAACTTGAACTCGATGATTTATCAATACCGAGCTCTCGAAGTTCAAGTAGCAATTTATACTCGAGTGATTCGGATACTTTGCGCAATGGAGGAGAATGTCAACCCTTAAATGTATTTATACGCAGCTCCAAGCCTATGCCTCTTACACCAATGCCTCTAACACCAATGCCTCTAACACCAATGCCCAAAACAGCAACCAAGAAAGGGAAGGTGGCAAAAAGATTGTAATTTGATTTTAAAATCACCACGATCAGTGTTTTTAGGATTGTGTAACGATAAGTTTTAGATTTAGTCAAAATTTTATATATATGTATATATATATATTTTATTGAAATTGTAGAAAAAAATAATAATATGTATGCAGATATACATAGTTACTAAAGTATACATACGGTATCTAATTTTTATGTTTTACCAAAATTAAATAATATTTGGTTATTTTAATTAAACATTTGTAAATATTTCTGATATTAAAAACAAAAAATTTTACTTTTATTATATCTAAAACTTGTCTTAATTCATATTCCAAATATTTACAAAGTTACAAAAGTATACATACGAATTTGAAAATAAAAATACGTTTCAATATCTTGTGTGACATCCTTTGGCTTCAACCGCAGTTGACATTCTAGCAGGTATTGGGTTTTCTAGAGTCACTAATGTGGATCTATTGATATTTTGTTTTGCATACTCCAAGCGCTTTGTTATATAAATGGCTCTCAGCAAAGGTTTTTTCTCTAGCAACTCTGCTAACGAACCATTTTTTTAATGCAGCGACAAACAGTTTCTGTGCAAATTTTGATTCCACGATTTGACTCTATTTGATGATAAATTTTGACTGCACTTTGCTTCGGATTTTCTATAATTCATCTGATAATCGTCGTTAGCATTCTCTGGCTTAGCACAGGAGGACGTTTAGAGCGTGGTTTACTGGAATAATTTCTATCTCTTTCAAATTTTTTTATTTTAGTTTGTACTGTAGATTTTCCTAAATTTAATATTTCGGCTATTTTTTTTGTAATGATTTCCCTTCATTTCTGAATATTATAACCATTTTGCGTATATATTCCGAAATTTTTTTTAGTTTTTGGCATTTTTTCTATTTTACTTAATTAATGAAAACACTTTACAGTTTTGGCTAACTAACTTTACTAATGATTTCAAAATAATGTGCATAAAATTCTTAGCGGTATTTGTAACGGTAGATAAAAAAATATGCGCGTATGTATACTTTTGTAACTTTGCAAGAATGCATTTTAAGATACATATTCATAGTTGTATTTTTTAAACAAAATAAAATTTATAAAAAATATTTATAAAATTCTACAAAAAAAAAGCAATAAGTCAGTCGTACGTACATATACTTTAGTAACTCTTTGTAGTAGTTTAAAAAATCTTTTTGGCTTATTTTAAATATATTTTTTACTGTATTAATAAAATAATGTAATTTAAATATATTTGCAATAAAGAAGTTTTTTGTTCTATACTGCTTTAATTTATCGACTTTTTTTTAAAATTCGGAACTCTAAATAATTAAAAAATTAATGTTAAAAAAAAGATAAAGGTTTACTACTGAAATTTTTTTATTTAGTTTTAAAACAAGTAAGAGTGCAAATTTTTGTCGTACAGAATCTAATAATACTCTTGAATAGTTTACTGATAATCAAGCCCTTTAATAACACATCCATGTTGCTTCTAATGTCATCTTGTATTTTAACTTCTACGGACGCGGACACTGCTTTCCCCATATACTTTTTGGGGTCGGACATGAATATTGTAGACATTACAAATGAAATGACAAGGCTACATATGTATGTACATATGCATATATCGATGGCTTATTATAAAAAAGGCGTACCTCTATTTTTACCGAAATCGCGTTTTCGGGTGTTGAAATGCAAACATTACCTTTCAAAAATTTAGTGAGCTGTGTTGAAATCAACCAACGTAATCTCATGGTGAAATCACATAAGGTGATAGATACCCGCCACCAAAAAAATGGGGGTATATTCATCTTGTCATTCCGTTTGTAACACATCGAAATAACAATTTTTTATCCCATAAAGTATATATTATCTGATTCCGGGTTTGATTTGATGACAATCAAGCTATGTCCGTCCGTCCGTCTGTTGAAAGGACGATAGATGGCGGACCGAAAAAGCTAGGGGTCTCACATTTAGCCAGATTATTTTTTATAAATAAGGGTTGTTTGGTATTGAAAATCAGGAATAGGAATATCAGGAAGATAGTTACAGTTCGTATATAGAGTAGGTTAAAAAAAACCATGTCCTTCCAACATCGCATAAAATGCGGTTGTGTCTAAACTCATTGACGTATAGCGATGAAACTTCGAATGTATATTTCCTGGGTAAAAAAAAATATCTTTCCCCGAAAATTGCTTAAATCTATTAATTAGAAAAGGAGTTATAGATCAAAATGTACGCACAGTGTATTTTTCGGTGTAATTAAAACGTAATAAAACTGACAAAATAAGATGTACGATTCTGAAATTTTGCAAACATTGCTTTGTGATCAAAGGACGTGTACTAACGGAAAATTAAGGTGACCACCATACATATAACGCTTTATCTCAAATTCATATAAATTCTCTATAAATAAAGATTTTGGAAGAATTGAGGGCTCTATGTTGAATTTATTAGCATAAACTATATTGACACGCCTACTTTCATTGCAAGATTAAATTTACGAAAATATTTAATAGCAAAGTCAAGTTACACAAAGAAAATAATATATATTTTAGTATAAAGAGATTATTCCATAGCGATTACTGTTAATAACAACAATAACAAAATAATGAATTCTGTGCTTTGAAAGTACATTAAATTGGTGATGGGTATCAAAAATTCGGCATAGCCGAATATAGTGCTCTTACTTGTTTGTTAAGTTTTAACAGACCGACGGACATACCTTGATCATATATACACATGTATATCGTTGGTCACAGGTAGAAAGACCCTAACTCATATTAACTGTATTATCTTAATGTAATTTCTTTTATAAGAATTATATTTTTCATAATTTTGCATTAAATTTTTGTGCCGAGGTGTATTTGTGTAAGATGTATTGAAATTACTGAAAAACTAAATTTCGTAAAGAATACGAGTTATGGCTTTTCTACTTGTTGCTGTCGATATACATTTAAAATAAAATCATACATTAACTACTTTGCTTCCCTATTCTGAATATTTTTTCCCTCATTTTCACTTTCCCTAATAATACCTTCTAACAAATTTCTTAAAACTGTAAAAACTTTTGCAAAGTACACACTTCTTCAAGTGAGAGCCAACCTAAAATAAGTAAGAGCGCTATGATTTTGACAGTCAACATTAATTATGTATAGTTCTTTTACTGACTTATTCAAAAATATGCATGTATGTGTATCAAAAGTTTATAAAAATGTTTTTTATTATGAAAATTTGAATCATAAACGTTTTAAAAGCTTTTAGTAATTTTCATCTTACTAATATAATATAAGTATACTTCATATATTAATAAATTTATTATTTTGTTAATAACTGTAATCACTGTACAATAATCTCTTTATTAGAATACTAGCTATTTATTGAATACTCAAGTTCTATTTATAATGTATTACGAATATAAAAGAATATGAACGTGTTGAATTATGAATTGTCATTTGATAGGTGAAGTAAATATTCAACAAATTTGAAAATGAATACTAAGATTCACTATATTCAAATTTTATTGAATTGTAACATAAATAGGAAATTTAAATTACATAGTAGTATACCTATAAAGAGTGCTGATGATGAAATCGTAGTTGATTTCGAAAATGCATTCCACTTGGCTAATATCGGAAATAATTTAAGAAAGAATATTCCTAAAAATGGTTGCAATTTAATTTAATTTAATTTAATTTGAATTATAAAATTTAATAGAAGAATAAATGAACTTAAGCCAAAATAAAAATGATTCACATTAAAATTTAAAATAAATATTAAATATTTTTGGTTCAATTTATGAAAATTTCTATCTCTGATTCCATTTAATTGGAAAAATAAAAAGTAGAGTAAGTATATATCGATCATATACATATTTCCTAACTAAGAGCAAGATCAATGCAAGATCAAAAATTAAGATTCATAATTTGCAAAAATGACCCTAAAAATAATAAAAGTAAAATTTTTTTCTTCACTAAAACTTCCACTTGGTTTATTATTACCTACATTCAGAATTCTATGTATACAAAATATATAAAAAAAATGAGAAAAAATAATTTTGGTCGTCCATAATATTAGGAGTTAGACCTCGGATCAAAAAACACTTATTTTAAGAATCTATGTTTACAAACGTAAAAACACAAAGAGTACAATAAAAACGCGAAAAGGCTTTTTTGTGTCTCCAATATCATTTTAACTCTCAACTTGAATCAATAATCCTTTATTTCACAATTTTAGCTTTACAAACGTAAATAATACAAAAAGTCCCATTAAAATTAAAAAAAAGTACCTTTTTGGTTGCCCATAACATTTTCAGTCTCACCTTGTATCAGTAGTCACTAATTTCGAAATTCTAGCTTCGAAAACGTAGAAAATACAAAAAGTATCACAAAAATTCAAAAAAGTACCTTTTTGGTCGCCCATAACATTTTCTGTCTCACTTTCTATCAATAGTCACTAATTTCAAAATTCTAGCTTCGAAAACGTAGAAAATACAAAAAGTACCATAAAAATTCAAAAAAGTACCTTTTTGGTCGCCCATAACATTTTCAGTCTCACTTTCTATCAATAGTCACTAATTTCAAAATTCTAGCTTCGAAAACGTAGAAAATACAAAAAGTACCACAAAAATTCAAAAAAGTACCTCTTGGTCGCCCATAACGTTTCCAGTCTCACCTTGTATCAATAGTCACTAATTTCAAAATTCTAGCTTCGAAAACGTAGAAAATACAAAAAGTACCATAAAAATTAAAAAAATTTACTTTTTGGTCGCCCATAACATTTTTAGTCTCACCTGGAATCAATAGTCATTGATTGTACAATCCTACCTTCATAAACGTAGAAAATACAAAAAATACCACAAAAATTCAAAAAAAGTACCTCTTGGTCACCCATAATGCTTTCAGTCTCACCTTGTAACAGTAGTCACTAATTTCAAAATTCTAGCTTCGAAAACGTAGAAAATACAAAAAGTATCATACAAATTCAAAAAGTACCTACTTGGTCGCCCATAACATTTTTAGTCTCACCTGGAATCAATAGTCATTGATCAGCAGTATCAATAGTCACTAATTTCAAAATTCTAGCTTCGAAAACGTAGAAAATACAAAAAGTACCATAAAAATTCAAAAAAGTACCTTTTTGGTCGCCCAAAACAATTTTGATCTCACCTGGAATCAATAGTCATTGATTGTACAATCCTACCTTCATAAACGTAGAAAATACAAAAAGTACCACAAAAATTCAAAAAAGTACCTCTTGGTCACCCATAACGTTTTCAGTCTCACCTTGTATCAGTAGTCACTAATTTCAAAATTCTAGCTTCAAAAACGTTGGAAATACAAAAAAGTACCATAAAAATTCAAAAAATTGCCTTTTTGGTCGCCCATAATATTTTCAGTCTCACTTTCTATCAATAGTCACTAATTTCAAAATTCTAGCTTCGAAAATACAAAAAGTACCACAAAAATTCAAAAAAGTACCTCTTGGTCGCCCATAACATTTTCAGTCTCATTTTCTATCAATAGTCACTAATTTCAAAATTCTAGCTTCGAAAATACAAAAAGTACCACAAAAATTCAAAAAAGTACCTTTTTGGTCGCCCAAAACATTCTTGATCTCGCCTGGAATCAATAGTCATTCATTGTATAATCCTACCTTCATAAACGTAGAAAATACAAAAATTACCACAAAAATTCAAAAAAGGACCTCTTGGTCGCCCATAACGTTTTCAGTCTCACCTTGTATCAATAGTCACTAATTTCAAAATTCTAGCTTCGAAAACGTAGAAAATACAAAATAGTACCATAAAAATTCAAAAAAGTACCTTTTCGGTCGCCCATAACATTTTCAGTCTCATTTTCTATCAATAGTCACTAATTTAAAAATTCTAGCTTCGAAAACGTAGAAAATACAAAATAGTACCATAAAAATTCAAAAAAGTACCTTTTCGGTCGCCCATAACATTTTCAGTCTCATTTTCTATCAATAGTCACTAATTTCAAAATTCTAGCTTCGAAAATGTAGAAAATAAAAAAAAGTACCATAAAAATTAAAAAAATTACCTTTTTGGTCGCCCATAACATTTTCAGTATCATTTTCTATCAATAGTCACTAATTTCATAATTCTAGCTTCGAAAATACAAAAAGTACCACAAAAATTCAAAAAAGTACCTTTTTGGTCGCCCAAAACATTCTTGATCTCGCCTGGAATCAATAGTCATTCATTGTATAATCCTACCTTCATAAACGTAGAATATATAAAAAGTACCGCAAAAATTCAAAAAAGTACCTCTTGGTCGCCCATAATGTTTTCAGTCTCACCTTGTATCAATAGTCACTAATATCAAAATTCTAGCTTCGAAAACGTAGAAAATACAAAATAGTACCATAAAAACCCAAAAAGTACCTTTTTGGTCGCCCATAATATTTTTGATCTCACCTGGAATCAATAGTTATTGATTGTACAATCCTACCTTCATAAACGTAGAAAATACAAAAAGTACCACAAAAATTCAAAAAAGGACCTCTTGGTCGCCCATAACATTTTCAGTCTCACCTTGTATCAGTAGTCCCTAATATAAAAATTCTAGCTTCGAAAACGTAGAAAATACAAAAAAGTACCACAAAAATTCAAAAAAGTACCTCTTGGTCGCCCATAACGTTTTCAGTCTCACCTTGTATCAATAATCACTAATTTCAAAATCCTACTTTCATAAACGTAGAAAATACAAAAAGTACCACAAAAATTCAAAAATGGACCTCTTGGACGCCCATAACGTTTTCAGTCTCACCTTGTATCAATAGTCACTAATTTCAAAATTTTAGCTTCGAAAACGTAGAAAATACAAAAAAGTACTATAAAAATTAAAAAAGTACCTTTTTGGTCGCCCATAACATGTTCAGTCTGACTTTCTATCAATAGTCACTAATATCAAAATTCTAGCTTCGAAAACGTAGAAAATACAAAATAGTACCATAAAAACCCAAAAAGTACCTTTTTGGTCGCCCATAACATTTTTGATCTCACCTGGAATCAATAGTTATTGATTGTACAATCCTACCTTCATAAACGTAGAAAATACAAAAAAGTACCACAAAAATTCAAAAAAGTACCTCTTGGTCGCCCATAACATTTTCAGTCTCACATTCTATCAATAGTCACTAATTTCAAAATTCTAGTTTCGAAAACGTAGAAAATACAAAATAGTACCATAAAAATTCAAAAAAGTACCTTTTTGGTCGCCCATAACATTTTTGATCTCACCTGGAATCAATAGTTATTGATTGTACAATCCTACCTTCATAAACGTAGAAAATACAAAAAGTACCACAAAAATTCAAAAAAGTACCTTTTTGGTCGCCCATAACGTTTTCAGTCTCACCTTGTATCAATAGTCACTAATTTCAAAATTCTAGCTTCGAAAACGTAGAAAATACAAAAAAGTACTACAAAAATTCAAAAAAGTACCTCCTGGTCGCCCATAACATTTTCAGTCTCACATTCTATCAATAGTCACTAATTACAAAATTCTAGTTTCGAAAACGTAGAAAATACAAAATAGTACCATAAAAATTCAAAAAAGTACCTTTTTGGTCGCCCATAACATTTTTGATCTCACCTGGAATCAATAGTTATTGATTGTACAATCCTACCTTCATAAACGTAGAAAATACAAAAAGTACCACAAAAATTCAAAAAAGTACCCCTTGGTCGCCCATAACGTTTTCAGTCTCACCTTGTATCAATAGTCACTAATTTCAAAATTCTAGCTTCAAAAACGTAGAAAATACAAAAAAGTACCACAAAAATTCAAAAAAGTACCTCTTGGTCGCCCATAACATTTTCAGTCTCACTTTCTATCAATAGTCACTTATTTCAAAATTCTAGCTTCGAAAACGTAGAAAATACAAAAAAGTACCATAAAAATTCAAAAAAGTACCTCTTGGTCGCCCATAACGTTTTCAGTCTCACCTTGTATCAATAATCACTAATATCAAAATTCTAGCTTCGAAAACGTAGAAAATACAAAAAACTACCATAAAAATTTAAAAAAGTACCTTTTTGGTCGCCCATAACGTTTTCAGTCTCACCTTGTATCAATAGTCACTAATTTCAAAATTCTAGCTTCAAAAACGTAGAAAATACAAAAAAGTACCACAAAAATTCAAAAAAGAACCTCTTGGTCCCCCATAACATTTTCAGTCTCACTTTCTATCAATAGTCACTTATTTCAAAATTCTAGCTTCGAAAACGTAGAAAATACCAAAAAGTACCATAAAAATTCAAAAAAGTATCTCTTGGTCGCCCATAACGTTTTCAGTCTCACATTGTATCAATAACAACTAATTTCAAAATTCTAGCTTCGAAAACGTAGAAAATACAAAAAGTACCACAAAAATTCAAAAAGTACCTCTTGGTCGCCCATAACGTTTTCAGTCTCACCTTGTATCAATAGTCACTAATTTCAAAAATTCTAGCTTCGAAAACGTAGAAAATACAAAAAAGTACTATAAAAGTTCAAAAAAGTACCTTTTTGGTCGCCCATAACATTTTTGATCTCACCTGGAATCAATAGTTATTGATTGTACAATCCTACCTTCATAAACGTAGAAAATACAAAAAGTACCACAAAAATTCAAAAAAGTACCTCTTGGTCGCCCATAATGTTTTCAGTCTCACCTTTTATTAATAGTCACTAATATCAAAATTCTAGCTTCGAAAACGTAGAAAATACAAAATAGTACCATAAAAATTTAAAAAAGTACCTTTTTGGTCGCCCATAACGTTTTCAGTCTCACCTTGTATCAATAGTCACTAATTTCATAATTCTAGCTTCATAAACGTAGAAAATACAAAAAGTACCAAAAAAAAAGAGAAAAGGTACCTTTTATGGGTTTTTTGTATCAATGTATAAATTTCCAGTTTAAAATGCTTAAAAATCTATTCATCATTCATTCAAAAATCTATTCATCTATTCAAAAAAGTACATTTTCAGCCTCAGCTCTTTCAATAGTTTATAATTTCATAATTCTAGCTTCATAAACGTAGAAAATACAAAAAGTACAAAAAAAAAAGAGAAAAGTTACCTTGTTTGGGTTTTCCGTATCAATATATAAAATCCAAGTTTAAAATGCTTAAAAATCTATTCAACTATAAAATATTTTAAAAGACATGATTTATAGTGAATAAATCTACTATATTTTGCATAAAAATAATGTTCTAAAAAGTAACTATTTTCCCGATTTTTTCCGTGTTATGAATGTGTTTTAATTTTTACTAAATTTATGTCTGGTGAAATCCACATTATAAGTTTTATGAAAATTGGCCTTTTAATTCTGAATTATACATTTTTTCCGCTGTTTTCCCCTTTTTTGTCCCCCTAAAAGTTTCCGAAAAATTTCACCTAAATAACTTTCCATTCTCTGTGGCCATTCTGGCGACAATAATTATCAAATTATGCCCTGTTGAATAATATAAAATTTTTTTTAAAGAAGAACCAAAGAGAGGGACAAAATTGAAAAAAGTGCCGTACATATCTGTAGACTTTTGATAAAACAACAAATTTCGAATTTGAAACATTTAATGTAAGCAAAAAAAAAACTAATAAAAAATATATGCTTAAGTTAATTCTCCTCGATGTGACATCTCTGATTATAATATAATTATTATAACTCTTGATTACGAAAAGTTTTTTGATCAATCACATACATAACTTTTCCACTTTTTTGGGAATCATAAAAAAGTAGTAATAAATAAATACTGCACATAAAACTTAAATAATACAATTAAAACATAAATATTGTTTGTTGGGTATTTTATTTCAAAAGTCAACAAATTCAATAACATATTTTTCTATCAGTAAAACAAAACAAAAGCTTAAAAAAACAATCAATATTTTTCTCGTTTAATTTTTTTCTTTGGGTTTTCTAAATAATATTAAACTCAAACAGGATAATAATCCTAAAAATAACAAAGGACAAATACAATTAGAGAGTTATTAAAAAAAATAAAATATACAAATAGAAGTTTAAAAAAAATCGTTGAAAAAAAAAACAATCAATATTTTGTTATTTTAATTTCTTTATTTTTTGTTTTTCTAAATAACAAAAAACTAAAAAAAGGATAAAAATCCTAAAAATAACGAAGGATAAATACTTTAAAAGATTTATTAAAAAGAAATAAATAAATAATAACCATTAGAAGTTAAAAAAAAGGTCGTTGGCAAAATGTCAAAGAAATCGAGTTTAGGTTTACGCGATGTCAGGAGTAGTGTTACTACATCCACGAAGAAATCAAATCGTTGTCGTCCGTTTCACTTTCGGTATTTAGAACTGTGTCGAGCAAAAAATCTAAAGCCTTTAACGGAAATACGATCCAAGAATAATGCCACTTCAGTTTTGGACTTTTTTGGTGATAAATTGAATGTGAACGATTGGCTATTAATTGTTGAAGCCCTGTCTTATGATCAAGTTTTGCAAACTTTAGGCATTCGTATGCGTAAAACATTTGGAACGGGTATTAAATAAAAATCATGTTTTTTAAAGCGATTATTTAAAATTTTTTTTTTTGATTTCAGTTCTAGAACATTTGGATACAGAGAAAAAAGCTAAACTGTTTCGACAAAAATCTGTACTCTACACAAAATTTATATTTTCTGGCGTTGTTGAGTCGATTTCAAATTGCATAGAGTTTAATAAAAATTTGAAAATTTTAAACTTGGAGGGATTACCATTGAATGGAAAATATGTGGAGTCAATAGCAAAGGTAGGCCACGTTAAGTTTAAGTTCAAACTATATAGCGCATTTTTTATTGCTTTCATTAAAAAAAACAAATGGTAATTTGCGCTACCTTGTAGAAATCAATATGAATTTAAAATTATTTGAATTTATAAAATTTTTCTTATATAATGTTTCAGGCCCTCTCAATTAACGAGAGTATTAAAGAGATAAGTCTTCAACGTTCTAATATTGGCGATGAAGGATGTCAGGCCATATGCTGTACAATAAAATACTTGACAAATGTTGAAAAGTTAAATCTATCCGAATGTGAGCTGACTTCAAAGGGTGCCGAATATGTAGCCGAAATGATTAAGGTACATAGATAAGTACTTATCGTATATTTTAAATTATTTTTATTAATACAAAATTTTACCTAAAAAAAAAAAGATTCAAAAAATCAATCGCTACACCGAAAGCTGGCAAAAGTCTTTAAGGTATCGTGATGTTGATCCAGACACTATACCAGGTTTACGATCTATCGCCTTGTCGCGTAACCCTAAAATAGGAGATGACGGTATTAACCCAATAGTTGAAGTTTTAAAGGAGGACGTTTGGATTAAAGGTAGATTTTGATATAAACGCATTTCTTTGTATAAAAGTTTAAAATAATATTTCTCATTTTTCTTAAGTTATCGACATGGAGAATTGTGGTCTTATGGATAGGGCAGCTAATTTGATATTGGATTGCCTGAAAATAAATAATTACATTATTGATTTCAATGTTAGCGGTAATGTGGCTATTAGTAAATTTTTATTGCGTAACATACGTGAGCAGTTGGGCATAAAAGATGAAGATCAAAAGTTGAGGGAATCTCAGGAGGAACTGGTGCCAGGTCCAAATGGTGTACTTGTAAGAAGGAAAAAAGTTACTATAGCCTCTCTAAAAGAACAAATAAAAACTCTTGAAGAGCAATTAGTATTTGAAAAAGTATTGCGTAAAAAAGCCGAACAACTCAACGAAAAATTGAATGAACAAATAATGGCCTATGAAAATCAATTGAAAAATAACATAAATTCAAATATACCCGAAGGTTATGTAATGGTGAAAAACGAGTCATTACAGTCGAGTATAAGAGAGTAAGTAAACGTACTTTTTGTTAACATTTATCTTATCTCATTCATAATGTGTTCGCTTTTTTAGACGAAATGATTTTCAAAAACTAGCTGCCGGTAATGTTAGCAATGACTCTACGCCACGAAATAATGTTGCTCCAGCAAAACAAAGAAACCAAAACAAGACTGCGTCTGATACTAATCCCAGCGTTCGTATAAATTCACCTCAGGCAGAGCAGCGTAAGAGCTTAAAAGTTCGTAAGGTGAAGAGTGAGGTGAAAAATATCGAGCCTATCGCCAATAATTCTACCCGCCATAAAAGCAAAAAATCAAAATCCGATCATGAATATTCTAACAAAACTGATGTAAGTCCTAATACTGTATTTTATAAAATAATTTTTGAACTTTTACAATTTGAATTCTATAATGAAATATTTTTTCGTTATCTCTTGTACCCACAGTACCAACTTAACGCTATAAACTTTGAAAGAAATATTGGGGACTCTGTGGCCCATAATATGAGTAATAAAAGCAATAGCAGTAAATCAAAAGCTATTAGCAAAAATGGCCAAAAAAATTTTAAATATTTGACAAAACTTGAACTTGATGACTTATCAATACCGAACACTCGAAGTTTAAGTAGCGATTTATACTCGAGTGATTCAGATACTTTGCGCAATGAAGGAGAATGCCAATCCATAAATGTATTTTTACAACGCTCTAAGCCTATGCCTTTAACACCAATGCCCAAAACGTACAACCAAGAGATGGAAGGTGGCAAAAAGGGCAAAAACAAATTTGAAGATTTGACAAAACTTGAACTCGATGATTTATCAATACCGAGCACTCGAAGTTCAAGTAGCAATTTATACTCGAGTGATTCGGATACTTTGCGAAATGAAGGAGAATGCCAGCCCTTAAATGTATTTATACGAACCTCCAAGCCTATGCCACCAATGCCTTTAACACCAATGCCTCTAACACCTATGCCCAAAATGTACAACCAAGAGAGGGTCAGTGACAAAAAAGGCAAAAACAACTTTGCAAACTTAACAAAACTTAATTTCGATGACTTATCAATACCGAGCTCTCGAAGTTCAAGTAGCAATTTATACTCGAGTGATTCGGATACTTTGCGCAATGGAGGAGAATGTCAACCCTTAAATGTATTTATACGCAGCTCCAAGCCTATGCCTCTTACACCAATGCCTCTAACACCAATGCCTCTAACACCAATGCCCAAAACAGCAACCAAGAAAGGGAAGGTGGCAAAAAGATTGTAATTTGATTTTAAAATCACCACGATCAGTGTTTTTAGGATTGTGTAACGATAAGTTTTAGATTTAGTCAGAATTTTATATATATGTATATATTTTATCAAAATTGTAGAAAAAAATAATAATATGTATGCAGATATACATAGTTACTAAAGTATACATACGGTATCTAATTTTTATGTTTTACCAATATTAATTAAAATTTAGTTATTTTAATTAAACATTTGTAAATATTTCTGATATTAAAAACAAAAAATTTTACTTTATTAATATGTAAAACTTGTCTTAATTCATATTCCAAATATTTACAAAGTTACAAAAGTATACATACGAATTTGAAAATAAAAATACGTTTCAATATCTTGTGTGACATCCTTTGGCTTCAACCGCAGTTGACATTCTAGCAGGTATTGGGTTTTCTAGAGTCACTAATGTGGATCTATTGATATTTTGTTTTGCATACTCCAAGCGCTTTGTTATATTTATGGCTCTCAGCAAAGGGTTTTTCTCTAGCAACTCTGCTAACGAACCATTTTTTTAATGCAGCGACAAACAGTTTCTGTGCAAATTTTGATTCCACGATTTGACTCTATTTGATGATAAATTTTGACTGCAATTTGCTTCGGATTTTCTATAATTGATCTAATAATCGTCGTTAGCATTCTCTGGCTTAGCACAGGAGGACGTTTAGAGCGTCGTTTACTGGAATAATTTCTATCTCTTTCAAATTTTTTTATTTTAGTTTGTACTGTAGATTTTCGTAAATTTAATATTTCGGCTATTTTTTTGTAATGATTTCCCTTCATTTCTGAATATTATAACCATTTTGCGTATATATTCCGAAATTTTTTTTAGTTTTTGGCATTTTTTCTATTTTACTTAATTAATGAAAACACTTTACAGTTTTGGCTAACTAACTTTACTAATGATTTCAAAATAATGTGCATAAAATTCTTAGCGGTATTTGTAACGGTAGATAAAAAAATATGCGCGTATGTATACTTTTGTAACTTTGCAAGAATGCATTTTAAGATACATATTCATAGTTGTATTTTTTAAACAAAATAAAATTTATAAAAAATATTTATAAAATTCTACAAAAAAAAAGCAATAAGTCAGTCGTACGTACATATACTTTAGTAACTCTTTGTAGTAGTTTAAAAAATCTTTTTGGCTTATTTTAAATATATTTTTTACTGTATTAATAAAATAATGTAATTTAAATATATTTGCAATAAAGAAGTTTTTTGTTCTATACTGCTTTAATTTATCGACTTTTTTTTAAAATTCGGAACTCTAAATAATTAAAAAATGAATGTTAAAAAGAGGGATAAAGGTTTACGACTTAAATTTTTTTTATTTAGTTTTAAAACAAGTATGAGTGCGAATTTTTGCCGTACAGAAACTGATAATACCCTTGAATAGTTAACTGATTTTAATAATCAAGCCCTTTAATAACATATCCATGTTGCTTCTAATGCCATCTTGTATACTAACTTTTACGGACGCGGACACTGCTTTCCCCATATACTTTTTGGGGCCGGACATGAATATTGTAGACATTACAAATGAAATGACAAGGCTACATATGTATGTACATATGCATATATCGATGGCTTATTATAAAAAAGGCGTACCTCTATTTTTACCGAAATCGCGTTTTCGGGTGTTGAAATGCAAACATTACCTTTCAAAAATTTAGTGAGCTGTGTTGAAATCAACCAACGTAATCTCATGGTGTAATCACATAAGGTGATACCCGCCACCAAAAAAATGGGGGTATATTCATCTTGTCATTCCGTTTGTAACACATCGAAATAACAATTTTTTATCCCATAAAGTATATATTATCTGATTCCGGGTTTGATTTGATGACAATCAAGCTATGTCCGTCCGTCCGTCTGTTGAAAGGACGATAGATGTCAGACCGAAAAAGCTAGGGGTCTCACATTTAGCCAGATTATTTTTTATAAATAAGGGTTGTTTGGTATTGAAAATCAGGAATAGGAATATCAGGAAGATAGTTATAGTTCGTATATAGAGTAGGTTAAAAGAAACCATGTCCTTCAAACATCGCATAAAATGCGGTTGTGTCTAAACTCATTGACGTATAGCGATGAAACTTCGAATGTATATTTCCTGGGTAAAAAAAAAATATCTTTCCCCGAAAATTGCTTAAATCTATGAATTAGAAAAGGAGTTATAGATCAAAATGTACGCACAGTGTATTTTTCGGTGTAATTAAAACGTAATAAAACTGACAAAATAAGATGTACGATTCTGAAATTTTGCAAACATTGCTTTGTGATCAAAGCACGTGTACTAACGGAAAATTTTGACACGCCTACTTTCATTGCAAGATTAAATTTACGAAAATATTTAATAGCAAAGCCAAGTTACACAAAGAAAATAATATATATTTTAGTATAAAGAGATTATTCCATAGCGATTACTCTTAATAACAACAATAACAAAATAATGAATTCTGTGCTTTGAAAGTACATTAAATTGGTGATGGGTATCAAAAATTCGGCATAGCCGAATATAGTGCACTTCCTTCTTTGGTTAAGTTTTAACGGACCGACGGACATACCTTGATCATATATACACATATATATCGTTGGTCACAGGTAGAAAGACCCTAACTCATATTAACTGTATTATCGTAATGTAATTTCTTTTGTAAGAATTATATTTTTCATAATTTTGCATTAAATTTTTGTGCCGAGGTGTATTTGTGTAAGATGTATTGAAATTACTGAAAAACTAAATTTCGTAAAGAATACGAGTTATGGCTTTTCTACTTGTTGCTGTCGATATACATTTAAAATAAAATCATACATTAACTACTTTGCTTCCCTATTCTGAATATTTTTTCCCTCATTTTCACTTTCCCTAATAATACCTTCTAACAAATTTCTTAAAACTGTAAAAACTTTTGCAAAGTACACACTTCTTCAAGTGAGAGCCAACCTAAAATAAGTAAGAGCGCTATGATTTTGACAGTCAACATTAATTATGTATAGTTCTTTTACTGACTTATTCAAAAATATGTATATCAAAAGTTTATAAAAATGTTTTTTATTATGAAAATTTGAATCATAAACGTTTTAAAAGCTTTTAGTAATTTTCATCTTACTAATTAATAATATACTTCATATATTAATAAATTTATTATTTTATTAATAACTGTAATCACTGTACAATAATCTCTTTATTAGAATACTAGCTATTTATTGAATACTCAAGTTCTATTTATAATGTATTACGAATATAAAAGAATATGAACGTGTTGAATTATGAATTGTCATTTGATAGGTGAAGTAAATATTCAACAAATTTGAAAATGAATACTAAGATTCACTATATTCAAATTTTATTGAATTGTAACATAAATAGGAAATTTAAATTACATAGTAGTATACCTATAAAGAGTGCTGATGATGAAATCGTAGTTGATTTCGAAAATGCATTCCACTTGGCTAATATCGGAAATAATTTAAGAAAGAATATTCCTAAAAATGGTTGCAATTTAATTTAATTTAATTTAATTTGAATTATAAAATTTAATAGAAGAATAAATGAACTTAAGCCAAAATAAAAATGATTCACATTAAAATTTAAAATAAATATTAAATATTTTTGGTTCAATTTATGAAAATTTCTATCTCTGATTCCATTTAATTGGAAAAATAAAAAGTAGAGTAAGTATATATCGATCATATACATATTTCCTAACTAAGAGCAAGATCAATGCAAGATCAAAAATTAAGATTCATAATTTGCAAAAATGACCCTAAAAATAATAAAAGTAAAATTTTTTTCTTCACTAAAACTTCCACTTGGTTTATTATTACCTACATTCAGAATTCTATGTATACAAAATATATAAAAAAAATGAGAAAAAATAATTTTGGTCGTCCATAATATTAGGAGTTAGACCTCGGATCAAAAAACACTTATTTTAAGAATCTATGTTTACAAACGTAAAAACACAAAGAGTACAATAAAAACGCGAAAAGGCTTTTTTGTGTCTCCAATATCATTTTAACTCTCAACTTGAATCAATAATCCTTTATTTCACAATTTTAGCTTTACAAACGTAAATAATACAAAAAGTCCCATTAAAATTAAAAAAAAGTACCTTTTTGGTTGCCCATAACATTTTCAGTCTCACCTTGTATCAGTAGTCACTAATTTCGAAATTCTAGCTTCGAAAACGTAGAAAATACAAAAAGTATCACAAAAATTCAAAAAAGTACCTTTTTGGTCGCCCATAACATTTTCTGTCTCACTTTCTATCAATAGTCACTAATTTCAAAATTCTAGCTTCGAAAACGTAGAAAATACAAAAAGTACCATAAAAATTCAAAAAAGTACCTTTTTGGTCGCCCATAACATTTTCAGTCTCACTTTCTATCAATAGTCACTAATTTCAAAATTCTAGCTTCGAAAACGTAGAAAATACAAAAAGTACCACAAAAATTCAAAAAAGTACCTCTTGGTCGCCCATAACGTTTCCAGTCTCACCTTGTATCAATAGTCACTAATTTCAAAATTCTAGCTTCGAAAACGTAGAAAATACAAAAAGTACCATAAAAATTAAAAAAATTTACTTTTTGGTCGCCCATAACATTTTTAGTCTCACCTGGAATCAATAGTCATTGATTGTACAATCCTACCTTCATAAACGTAGAAAATACAAAAAATACCACAAAAATTCAAAAAAAGTACCTCTTGGTCACCCATAATGCTTTCAGTCTCACCTTGTAACAGTAGTCACTAATTTCAAAATTCTAGCTTCGAAAACGTAGAAAATACAAAAAGTATCATACAAATTCAAAAAGTACCTACTTGGTCGCCCATAACATTTTTAGTCTCACCTGGAATCAATAGTCATTGATCAGCAGTATCAATAGTCACTAATTTCAAAATTCTAGCTTCGAAAACGTAGAAAATACAAAAAGTACCATAAAAATTCAAAAAAGTACCTTTTTGGTCGCCCAAAACAATTTTGATCTCACCTGGAATCAATAGTCATTGATTGTACAATCCTACCTTCATAAACGTAGAAAATACAAAAAGTACCACAAAAATTCAAAAAAGTACCTCTTGGTCACCCATAACGTTTTCAGTCTCACCTTGTATCAGTAGTCACTAATTTCAAAATTCTAGCTTCAAAAACGTTGGAAATACAAAAAAGTACCATAAAAATTCAAAAAATTGCCTTTTTGGTCGCCCATAATATTTTCAGTCTCACTTTCCATCAATAGTCACTAATTTCAAAATTCTAGCTTCGAAAACGTAGAAAATACAAAAAGTACAACAAAAATTCAAAAAAGTACCTCTTGGTCACCCATAACGCTTTCAGTCTCACCTTGTAACAGTAGTCACTAATTTCAAAATTCTAGCTTCGAAAACGTAGAAAATACAAAAAAGTACCATATAAATTCAAAAAATTACCTTTTTGGTCACCCATATCATTTTCAGTCTCACTTTCTATCAATAGTCACTAATTTCAAAATTCTAGCTTCGGAAACGTAGAAAATACAAAAAGTACCATAAAAATTCAAAAAAAGTACCTCTTGGTCACCCATAATGCTTTCAGTCTCACCTTGTATCAGTAGTCACTAATTTCAAAATTCTAGCTTCAAAAACGTTGGAAATACAAAAGAGTACCATAAAAATTCAAAAAATTGCCTTTTTGGTCGCCCATAATATTTTCAGTCTCACTTTCTATCAATAGTCACTAATTTCAAAATTCTAGCTTCGAAAACGTAGAAAATACAAAAAGTACAACAAAAATTCAAAAAAGTACCTCTTGGTCACCCATAACGCTTTCAGTCTCACCTTGTAACAGTAGTCACTAATTTCAAAATTCTAGCTTCGAAAACGTAGAAAATACAAAAAAGTACCATAAAAATTCAAAAAAATTATCTTTTTGGTCGCCCATATCATTTTCAGTCTCACTTTCTATCAATAGTCACTAATTTCAGAATTCTAGCTTCGGAAACGTAGAAAATACATAAAGTACCACAAAAATTAAAAAAGTACCTTATTGGTGCCCATAACATTTTCAGTTCCAACTGGAATCAAAAATCCCTTACTTCACAATTTTAGCTTCGCAAACGTTGGAAATACAAAAAAGTACTATTAAAATTTAAAGAAGGATCCTTTTGGTCGACCATTACATTTTCAGTCTCACCTCGTATCAATAGTCACTAATTTCGACATTCTGGCTTCACAAACGATTTAAATACAAAAAGTATCATAAAAACATTGGAAAAGTACCTTTTTGGTCGCTCATAACATTTTTAGTCGCACCTTGTATCAACAGTCACTAATTTCGAAATTCTAGCTTCATAATCGTGGAACAAAGAAAAAGTACCATAACAAAGCCAAAAAGTATTTTTTTGGTCGTCCATAATATTCATTCAGTTACACCACGTATCAATAGTTACTAATTTCGAAACTCTAGATTAATGAACGACGCAGAAAATTCAAAAAGGACCATAAAATAACAAAAAAGTACATTTTCAGCCTCAGCTCTTTCAATAGTTTATAATTTCATAATTCTAGCTTCATAAACGTAGAAAATACAAAAAGTACCAAAAAAAAAAAAAAAGAGAAAAGGTACCTTGTTTGGGTTTTCCGTATCAATATATAAAATCCAAGTTTAAAATGCTTAAACATCTATTCAACTATAAAATATTTTAAAAGACATGATTTATAGTGAATAAATCTACTCTATTTTGCATAAAAATAATGTTCTAAAAAGTAACTATTTCCCCGATTTTTTCCGTGTTATGAATGTGTTTTAATTTTTACTAAATTTATGTCTGGTGAAATCCACATTATAAGTTTTATGAAAATTGGCCTTTTAATTCTGAATTATACATATTTTCCGCTGTTTTCCCCTTTTTTGTCCCCCTAAAACTTTCCGAAAAATTTGACCTAAATAACTTTCCATTCTCTGTGGCCATTCTGGCGACAATAATTATCAAATTATGCCCTGTTGAATAATATAAAATTTTTTTTAAAGAAGAACCAAAGAGAGGGACAAAATTGAAAAAAGTGCCGTACATATCTGTAGACTTTTGATAAAACAACAAATTTCGAATTTGAAACATTTAATGTAAGCAAAAAAAAAACTAATAAAAAATATATGCTTAAGTTAATTCTCCTCGATGTGACATCTCTGATTATAATATAATTATTACAACTCTTGATTACGCAAAGTTTTTTGATCAATCACATACATAACTTTTCCACTTTTTTGGGAATCATAAAAAAGCAGTATATTTATTACTACTGCACATAAAACTTAAATAATACAATTAAAACATAAATATTGTTTGTTGGGTATTTTATTTCAAAAGTCAACAAATTCAATAACATATTTTTCTATCAGCAAAACAAAACAAAAGCTTAAAAAAACAATCAATATTTTTCTCGTTTAATTTTTTTCTTTGGGTTTTCTAAATAATATTAAACTCAAACTGGATAATAATCCTAAAAATAACAAAGGACAAATACAATTAGAGAGTTATTAAAAAAAATAAAATATACAAATACAAGTTTAAAAAAAATCGTTGAAAAAAAAAAAACAATCAATATTTTGTTATTTTAATTTCTTTATTTTTTGTTTTTCTAAATAATAAAAAAACTAAAAAAGGATTAAACTCCTAAAAATAACGAAGGATAAATACTTTAAAAGATATATTAAAAAGAAATAAATAAGATAACATACCATTAGAAGTTAAAAAAAAGGTCGTTGGAAAAATGTCAAAGAAATCGAGTATAAGTTTACGCGACGTCAGGAGTAGTGTTACTACATCCACGAAGAAATTGAATCGTTGTCGTCCGTTTCACTTTCGGTATTTAGAACTGTGTCGAGCAAAAAATCTAAAGCCTTTAACGGAAATACGATCCAAGAATAATGCCACATCAGTTTTGGACTTTTTTGGTGATAAATTGAATGTGAACGATTGGCTATTAATTGTTGAAGCCCTGTCTTATGATCAAGTTTTGCAAACTTTAGGCATTCGTATGCGTAAAACATTTGGAACGGGTATTAAATAAAAATCATGTTTTTTATAACGATTTTTAATTTTTTTTTTGATTTCAGTTCTAGAACATTTGGATACAGAGAAAAAAGCTAAACTGTTTCGACAAAAATCTGTACTCTACACAAAATTTATATTTTCTGGCGTTGTTGAGTCGATTTCAAATTGCATAGAGTTTAATAAAAATTTGAAAATTTTAAACTTGGAGGGATTACCATTGAATGGCAAATATGTGGAGTCAATTGCAAAGGTAGGCCACGTTAAGTTTAAGTTCAAACTATGTTATACTTTAGTTGGCTTCACCTACTTTTAAAATTAAACAATGTACACTGTAAAAATTCTATATCTTTAAAAGGTAGCGCATTTTTTATTGCTTTCATTAAAAAAAAAAAAAAAACAAATGGTAATTTGCGCTACCTTGTAGAAATCAATATAAATTTTAAATTATTTGAATTTATAAAATTTTTCTTATATAATGTTTCAGGCCCTCTCAATTAACGAGAGTATTAAAGAGATAAGTCTTCAACGTTCCAATATTGGCGATGAAGGATGTCAGGCCATATGCTGTACAATAAAATACTTGACAAATGTTGAAAAGTTAAATCTATCCGAATGTGAGTTGACTTCAAAGGGTGCCGAATATGTAGCCGAAATGATTAAGGTACATAGATAAGCACTTATCGTATATTTTAAATTATTTTTATTAATACAAAATTTTACCTAAAAAAAAAAAAGATTCAAAAAATCAATCGCTACACCGAAAGCTGGCAAAAGTCTTTAAGGTATCGTGATGTTGATCCAGACACTATACCAGGTTTACGATCTATCGCCTTGTCGCGTAACCCTAAAATAGGAGATGACGGTATTAACCCAATAGTTGAAGTTTTAAAGGAGGACGTTTGGATTAAAGGTAGATTTTGATATAAACGCATTTCTTTGTATAAAAGTTTAAAATAATATTTCTCATTTTTCTTAAGTTATCGACATGGAGAATTGTGGTCTTACGGATAGGGCAGCTAATTTGATATTGGATTGCCTGAAAATAAATAATTACATTATTGATTTCAATGTTAGCGGTAATGTGGCTATAAGTAAATTTCTATTGCGTAATATACGTGAGCAGTTGGGCATAAAAGATGAAGATCAAAAGTTGAGGGAATCTCAGGAGGAACTGGTGCCAGGTCCAAATGGTGTACTTGTAAGAAGGAAAAAAGTTACTATAGCCTCTCTAAAAGAACAAATAAAAACTCTTGAAGAGCAATTAGCATTTGAAAAAGTATTGCGTAAAAAAGCCGAACAACTCAACGAAAAATTGAATGAACAAATAATGGCCTATGAAAATCAATTGAAAAATAACATAAATTCAAATATACCCGAAGGTTATGTAATGGTGAAAAACGAGTCATTACAGTCGAGTATAAGAGAGTAAGTAAACGTACTTTTTGTTAACATTTATCTTATCTCATTCATAATGTGTTCGCTTTTTTAGACGAAATGATTTTCAAAAACTAGCTGCCGGTAATGTTAGCAATGATTCTACGCCACGAAATAATGTTGCTACAGCAAAACAAAGAAATCTCAACAAGACTGCGTCCGATACTAATCCCAGCGTTAGTATAAATTCACCTCAGGCAGACCAGCGTAAGAGCTTAAAAGTTCGTAAGGTGAAGAGTGAGGTGAAAAATATCGAGCCTATCGCCAATAATTCTACCCGCCATAAAAGCAAAAAATCAAAATCGGATCATGAATATTCTAACGAAACTGATGTAAGTCCTAATACTGTATTTTATAAAATAATTTTTGAACTTTTACAATTTGAGTTCTATAATGAAATATTTTTTCGTTATCTCTTGTACCCACAGTACCAACTTAACGCTATAAACTTTGAAAGAAATATTGGGGACTCTGTGGCCCATAATATGAGTAATAAAAGCAATAGCAGTAAATCAAAAGCTATTAGCAAAAATGGCCAAAAAAATTTTGAATATTTGACAAAACTTGATGACTTATTAATACCGAGCACTCAAAGTTTAAGTAGCGATTTATACTCGAGTGATTCAGATACTTTGCGCAATGAAGGAGAATGCCAATCCATAAATGTATTTTTACAACGCTCTAAGAATATGCCTCTAACACCAATTCCCAAAACGTACAACCAAGAGAGGGAAGGCAAAAAAGGCAAAAACAAATTTGAAGATTTGACAAAACTTGAACTCGATGATTTATCAATACCGAGCACTCGAAGTTCAAGTAGCAATTTATACTCGAGTGATTCGGATACTTTGCGAAATGAAGGAGAATGCCAGCCCTTAAATGTATTTATACGAACCTCCAAGCCTATGCCACCAATGCCTTTAACACCAATGCCTCTAACACCTATGCCCAAAATGTACAACCAAGAGAGGGTCAGTGACAAAAAAGGCAAAAACAACATTGCAAACTTAACAAAACTTAATTTCGATGACTTATCAATACCGAGCTCTCGAAGTTCAAGTAGCAATTTATACTCGAGTGATTCGGATACTTTGCGCAATGGAGGAGAATGTCAACCCTTAAATGTATTTATACGCAGCTCCAAGCCTATGCCTCTTACACCAATGCCTCTAACACCAATGCCTCTAACACCAATGCCCAAAACAGCAACCAAGAAAGGGAAGGTGGCAAAAAGATTGTAATTTGATTTTAAAATCACCACGATCAGTGTTTTTAGGATTGTGTAACGATAAGTTTTAGATTTAGTCAAAATTTTATATATATGTATATATTTTATCAAAATTGTAGAAAAAAATAATAATATGTATGCAGATATACATAGTTACTAAAGTATACATACGGTATCTAATTTTTATGTTTTACCAAAATTAAATAATATCTGGTTATTTTAATTAAACATTTGTAAATATTTCTGATATTAAAAACAAAAAATTTTACTTTATTAATATGTAAAACTTGTCTTAATTCATATTCCAAATATTTACAAAGTTACAAAAGTATACATACGAATTTGAAAATAAAAATACGTTTCAATATCTTGTGTGACATCCTTTGGCTTCAACCGCAGTTGACATTCTTGCAGGTATTGGGTTTTCTAGAGTCACTAATGTGGATCTATTGATATTTTGTTTTGCATACTCCAAGCGCTTTGTTATGTAAATGGCTCTCAGCAAAGGTTTTTTCTCTAGCAACTCTGCTAACGAACCATTTTTTTAATGCAGCGACAAACAGTTTCTGTGCAAATTTTGATTCCACGATTTGACTCTATTTGATGATAAATTTTGACTGCACTTTGCTTCGGATTTTCTATAATTCATCTAATAATCGTCGTTAGCATTCTCTGGCTTAGCACAGGAGGACGTTTAGAGCGTCGTTTACTGCAATAATTTCTATCTCTTTCAAATTTTTTTATTTTAGTTTGTACTGTAGATTTTCCTAAATTTAATATTTCGGCTATTCTTTTTGTAATGATTTCCCTTCATTTCTGAATATTATAACCATTTTGCGTATATATTCCGAAATTTTTTTTAGTTTTTGGCATTTTTTCTATTTTACTTAATTAATGAAAATACTTTACAGTTTTGGCTAACTAACTTTACTAATGATTTCAAAATTATGTGCATAAAATTCTTAGCGGTATTTGTAACGGTAGATAAAAAAATATGCGCGTATGTATACTTTTGTAACTTTGCAAGAATGCATTTTAAGATACATATTCATAGTTGTATTTTTTAAACAAAATAAAATTTATAAAAAATATTTATAAAATTCTACAAAAAAAAAAAAAAGCAATAAGTCAGTCGTACGTATACTTTAGTAACTCTTTGTAGTAGTTTAAAAAATCTTTTTGGCTTATTTTAAATATATTTTTTACTGTATTAATAAAATAATGTAATTAAAATATATTTGCAATAAAGAAGTTTTTTGTTCTATACTGCTTTAATTTATCGACTTTTTTTTTAAATTCGGAACTCTAAATAATTAAAAAATGAATATTAAAAAAAGGATAAAGGTTTACGACTTAAATTTTTTTATTTAGTTTTAAAACAAGTAAGAGTGCGAATTTTTGCCGTACAGAATCTAATAATACTCTTGAATAGTTTACTGATAATCAAGCCCTTTAATAACACATCCATGTTGCTTCTAATGTCATCTTGTATTTTAACTTCTACGGACGCGGACACTGCTTTCCCCATATACTTTTTGGGGTCGGACATGAATATTGTAGACATTACAAATGAAATGACAAGGCTACATATGTATGTACATATGCATATATCGATGGCTTATTATAAAAAAGGCGTACCTCTATTTTTACCGAAATCGCGTTTTCAGGTGTTGAAATGCAAACATTACCTTTCAAAAATTTAGTGAGCTGTGTTGAAATCAACCAACGTAATCTCATGGTGAAATCACATAAGGTGATAGTTACCCGCCACCAAAAAAATGGGGGTATATTCATCTTGTCATTCCGTTTGTAACACATCCATTTACCCCATAAAGTATATATTATCTGATTCCGGGTTTGACTTGATAACGATCTAGCTATGTCCGTCCGTCCTTCTGTTGAAAGGACGATAGATGTCGGACCGAAAAAGCTAGGGGTCTCAAATTTAGCCAGAATATTTCGTATACATAAGGGTTGTTTGGTATTGAAAATCAGGAATAGGAATATCAGGAAGATAGTTATAATTCGTATATAGAGTAGGTTAAAAAAACCATGTCCTTCCAACATCGCATAAAATGCGGTTGTGTCTAAACTCATTGACGTATAGCGATGAAAGTTCGAATGTATATTTCCTGGGTAAAAAAAAAATATCTTTCCCCGAAAATTGCTTAAGTCTATGAATTAGAAAAGGAGTTATAGATAGTTATAGATAGATAGTGTATTTTTTGGTGTAATTAAAACGTAATAAAACTGACAAAATAAGATGTACGATTCTGAAATTTTGCAAACATTGCTTTGTGATCAAAGGACGTGTACTAACGGAAAATTAATGTGACCACCATACATATAACGCTTTATCTCAAATTCATATAAATTCTCTATAAATAAAGATTTTGGAAGAATTGAGGGTTCTATGTTGAATTTATTAGTAGAAACTATATTGACACGCCTACTTCCATTGCAAAATTAAATTTACGAAAATATTTAATAGCAAAGCCAAGTTACACAAAGAAAATAATATATATTTTAGTATAAAGAGATTATTCCATAGCGATTACTCTTAATAACAACAATAACAAAATAATGAATTCTGTGCTTTGAAAGTACATTAAATTGGTGATGGGTATCAAAAATTCGGCATAGCCGAATATAGTGCACTTCCTTCTTTGGTTAAGTTTTAACGGACCGACGGACATACCTTGATAATATATACACATGTATATCGTCGGTCACAGGTAGAAATACCCTAACTCATATTAACTGTATTATCGTAATGTAATTTCTTTTGTAAGAATTATATTTTTCATAATTTTGCATTAAATTTTTGTGCCGAGGTGTATTTGTGTAAGATGTATTGAAATTACTGAAAAACTAAATTTCGTAAAGAATACGAGTTATGGCTTTTCTACTTGTTGCTGTCGATATACATTTAAAATACATTAACTACTTTGCTTCCCTCTTCTGAATATTTTTTCCCTCATTTTCACTTTCCCTAATAATACCTTCTAACAAATTTCTTAAAACTGTAAAAACTTTTGCAAAGTACACACTTCTTCAAGTGAGAGCCAACCTAAAATAAGTAAGAGCGCTATGATTTTGACAGTCAACACTAATTATGTATAGTTCTTTTACTGACTTATTCAAAAATATGTATATCAAAAGTTTATAAAAATGTTTTTATTATGAAAATTTGAATCATAAACATTTTAAAAGCTTTTAGTAATTTTCATCTTACTAATATAATATAAGTATACTTCATATATTAATAAATTTATTATTTTGTTAATAACTGTAATCACTGTACAATAATCTCTTTATTAGAATACTAGCTATTTATTGAATACTCAAGTTCTATTTATAATGTACTAGCCAAACCCGGCGCGCGTTGCTACGCCCCTTAATGAATTGAAATGCATTCTGAATTTTAATTGAATATCAAGTGCAAAAACCTAAAAATTATAATTTTTTATGGGCGTGGCATTTCCCACTTTTCTAGTCACGAAATTGTAAAGTCATAATAGCTCAATATGTGTGCAAAGTTTCAGAATAATCGGTCCAGTGCAAGTACCTCAAAATGATACCTTTTTTTTATGGGCGTGGCACTGCCCACTTTTCTAATCTTGAAATTATTTAGTCATGACAGCTCAATATGTGTGCAAAGTTTCAGAAAAATCGGTCTGATGCAAGTACCTCAAAATTATAGCCTTTTTTTATGGGCGTGGCCCCGCCCACTTTTTTAATCACGAAGTTATAAAGTCACGACAGCTCGATATGTGTGCAAAGTTTCAGAAAAATCGGTCAAGTGCAAGTAGCTAAAACTGATAACTAATTTTTTATGGGCGTGGCCCCGCCCACTTTTTTCATCCATAAACACTCCCCGGTATGTGTACAACAACTTACCAAAGTTTGAGCCCGATCGGTTTTACAGTTTCTGAGTCTATAGCTAACACACACACACACACACACACACACACAGAGTTTCACTTTTATATATATAGAAGAAGAAGATTACGAATATAAAAGAATATGAACGTGTTGAATTATGAATTGTCATTTGATAGGTGAAGTAAATATTCAACAAATTTGAAAATGAATACTAAGATTCACTATATTAAAATTTTATTGAATTGTAACATATGTAAATAGGAAATTTAAATTACATAGTAGTATACCTATAAAGAGTGCTGATGATGAAATCGTAGTTGATTTCGAAAATGCATTCCACTTGGCTAATATCGGAAATAATTTAAGAAAGAATATTCCTAAAAATGGTTGCAATTTAATTTAATTTGAATTATAAAATTTAATAGAAGAATAAATGAACTTAAGCCAAAATAAAAATGATTCACATTAAAATTTAAAATAATTATTAAATATTTTTGGTTCAATTTATGAAAATTTCTATCTCTGATTCCATTTAATTAGAAAAATAAAAAGTAGAGTAAATATATATCGATCATATACATATTTCCTAACTAAGAGCAAGATCAATGCAAGATCAAAAATTAGATTCATAATTTGCAAAAATGACCCTAAAAATAATAAAAGTAAAATTTTTTTCTTCACTAAAACTTCCACTTGGTTTATTATTACCTACATTCAGAATTCTATGTATACAAAATATATAAAAAAAATGAGAAAAAATAATTTTGGTCGTCCATAATATTAGGAGTTAGACCTCGGATCAAAAAACACTTATTTTAAGAATCTATGTTTACAAACGTAAAAACACAAAGAGTACAATAAAAACGCGAAAAGGCTTTTTTTGTGTCTCCAATATCATTTTAACTCTCAACTTGAATCAATAATCCTTTATTTCACAATTTTAGCTTTATAAACGTAAAAAATACAAAAAGTACTACAAAAATTCAAAAAAGTACCTCTTGGTCGCCCATAACGTTTTCAGTCTCACCTTGTATCAATAGTCACTAATATCAAAATTCTAGCTTCGAAAACGTAGAATTTACATAAAGTACCATAAAAATTCAAAAAAGTACCTTTTTGGTCGCCCATAACATTTTCTGTCTCACTTTCTATCAATAGTCACTAATTTCAAAATTCTAGCTTCGAAAACGTAGAAAATACAAAAAGTACCATAAAAATTCAAAAAAGTACCTTTTTGGTCGCCCATAACATTTTCAGTCTCACTTTCTATCAATAGTCACTAATTTCAAAATTCTAGCTTCGAAAACGTAGAAAATACAAAAAGTACCACCAAAATTCAAAAAAGTACCTCTTGGTCGCCCATAACGTTTTCAGTCTCACCTTGTATCAATAGTCACTAAAATCAAAATTCTAGCTTCGCAAACGTTGGATATACAAGAAAGTATCATGAAAATTCAAAAAAGTACCTTTTTGGTCGCCCATAACATTTTTGATCTCATCTGAAATCAATAGTCATTGAATTTACAATCCTACCTTCATAAACGTAAACAAAAATTCAAAAAAGTACCTCTTGGTCGCCCATAACGTTTTCAGTCTCACCTTGTATCAATAGTCACTAATTTCAAAATTCTAGCTTCGAAAACGTAGAAAATACAAAAAGTACCATAAAAATTCAAAAAAAAACCTTTTTGGTCGCCCATAACATTTTTGATCTCACCTGGAATCAATAGTTATTGATTGTACAATCCTACCTTCATAAACGTAGAAATTACAAAAAGTTCCACAAAAATTCAAAAAAGTACCTCTTGGTCACCCATAACGTTTTCAGTCTCACCTTGTATCAGTAGTCACTAATTTCAAAATTCTAGCTCGAAAACGTAGAAAATACAAAAAGTACCATAAAAATTCAAAAAAGTACCTTTTTGGTCGTCATAACATTTTCAGTCTCACTTTCTATCAATAGTCACTAATTTCAAAATTCTAGCTTCGAAAACGTAGAAAATACAAAAAGTACCATAAAAATTCAAAAAAGTACCTTTTTGGTCTCCCAAAACATTTTTGATCTCACCTGGAATCAATAGTCATTGATTGTACAATCCTACCTTCATAAACGTAGAAATTACAAAAAGTTCCACAAAAATTCAAAAAAGTACCTCTTGGTCACCCATAACGTTTTCAGTCTCACCTTGTATCAGTAGTCACTAATTTCAAAATTCTAGCTTCGAAAACGTAGAAAACACAAAAAACTACCATAAAAATTCAAAAAATTACCATTTTGGTCGCCCATAACATTTTCGGTCTCACCTTCTATCAATATTTAGTCACTAATTTCAAAATTCTAGCTTCGAAAAGGTAGAAAATACAAAAAGTACCATAAAAATTAAAAAAAGTAAATTTTTAGTCGCCCATAATATTTTCTGTCTCACCTCGTATCAATACTCACTATTTTCGAAATTCTAGCTTCGCAAACGTTGGATATACAAAAAGTACCACAAAAATTAAAAAAGTACCTTATTGGTGCCCATAACATTTTCAGTTCCAACTGGAATCAAAAATCCCTTACTTCACAATTTTAGCTTCGCAAACGTTGGAAATACAACAAAGTACTATTAAAATTTAAAGAAGGATCCTTTTGGTCGACCATTACATTTTCAGTCTCACCTCGTATCAATAGTCACTAATTTCGACATTCTGGCTTCACAAACGATTTAAATACAAAAAGTATCATAAAAACATTGGAAAAGTACCTTTTTGGTCGCTCATAACATTTTTAGTCGCACCTTGTATCAACAGTCACTAATTTCGAAATTCTAGCTTCATAATCGTGGAACAAAGAAAAAGTACCATAACAAAGCCAAAAAGTATTTTTTTGGTCGTCCATAATATTCATTCAGTTACACCACGTATCAATAGTTACTAATTTCGAAACTCTAGATTAATGAACGACGCAGAAAATTCAAAAAGGACCATAAAATAACAAAAAAGTACATTTTCAGCCTCAGCTCTTTCAATAGTTTATAATTTCATAATTCTAGCTTCATAAACGTAGAAAATACAAAAAGTACCAAAAAAAAAAAAAAAAAGAGAAAAGGTACCTTGTTTGGGTTTTCCGTATCAATATATAAAATCCAAGTTTAAAATGCTTAAACATCTATTCAACTATAAAATATTTTAAAAGACATGATTTATAGTGAATAAATCTACTCTATTTTGCATAAAAATAATGTTCTAAAAAGTAACTATTTCCCCGATTTTTTCCGTGTTATGAATGTGTTTTAATTTTTACTAAATTTATGTCTGGTGAAATCCACATTATAAGTTTTATGAAAATTGGCCTTTTAATTCTGAATTATACATATTTTCCGCTGTTTTCCCCTTTTTTGTCCCCCTAAAACTTTCCGAAAAATTTGACCTAAATAACTTTCCATTCTCTGTGGCCATTCTGGCGACAATAATTATCAAATTATGCCCTGTTGAATAATATAAAATTTTTTTTAAAGAAGAACCAAAGAGAGGGACAAAATTGAAAAAAGTGCCGTACATATCTGTAGACTTTTGATAAAACAACAAATTTCGAATTTGAAACATTTAATGTAAGCAAAAAAAAAACTAATAAAAAATATATGCTTAAGTTAATTCTCCTCGATGTGACATCTCTGATTATAATATAATTATTACAACTCTTGATTACGCAAAGTTTTTTGATCAATCACATACATAACTTTTCCACTTTTTTGGGAATCATAAAAAAGCAGTATATTTATTACTACTGCACATAAAACTTAAATAATACAATTAAAACATAAATATTGTTTGTTGGGTATTTTATTTCAAAAGTCAACAAATTCAATAACATATTTTTCTATCAGCAAAACAAAACAAAAGCTTAAAAAAACAATCAATATTTTTCTCGTTTAATTTTTTTCTTTGGGTTTTCTAAATAATATTAAACTCAAACTGGATAATAATCCTAAAAATAACAAAGGACAAATACAATTAGAGAGTTATTAAAAAAAATAAAATATACAAATAGAAGTTTAAAAAAAATCGTTGAAAAAAAAAAAAACAATCAATATTTTGTTATTTTAATTTCTTTATTTTTTGTTTTTCTAAATAATAAAAAAACTAAAAAAGGATTAAACTCCTAAAAATAACGAAGGATAAATACTTTAAAAGATATATTAAAAAGAAATAAATAAGATAACATACCATTAGAAGTTAAAAAAAAGGTCGTTGGAAAAATGTCAAAGAAATCGAGTATAAGTTTACGCGACGTCAGGAGTAGTGTTACTACATCCACGAAGAAATTGAATCGTTGTCGTCCGTTTCACTTTCGGTATTTAGAACTGTGTCGAGCAAAAAATCTAAAGCCTTTAACGGAAATACGATCCAAGAATAATGCCACATCAGTTTTGGACTTTTTTGGTGATAAATTGAATGTGAACGATTGGCTATTAATTGTTGAAGCCCTGTCTTATGATCAAGTTTTGCAAACTTTAGGCATTCGTATGCGTAAAACATTTGGAACGGGTATTAAATAAAAATCATGTTTTTTATAACGATTTTTAATTTTTTTTTTGATTTCAGTTCTAGAACATTTGGATACAGAGAAAAAAGCTAAACTGTTTCGACAAAAATCTGTACTCTACACAAAATTTATATTTTCTGGCGTTGTTGAGTCGATTTCAAATTGCATAGAGTTTAATAAAAATTTGAAAATTTTAAACTTGGAGGGATTACCATTGAATGGCAAATATGTGGAGTCAATTGCAAAGGTAGGCCACGTTAAGTTTAAGTTCAAACTATGTTATACTTTAGTTGGCTTCACCTACTTTTAAAATTAAACAATGTACACTGTAAAAATTCTATATCTTTAAAAGGTAGCGCATTTTTTATTGCTTTCATTAAAAAAAAAAAAAAAAAACAAATGGTAATTTGCGCTACCTTGTAGAAATCAATATAAATTTTAAATTATTTGAATTTATAAAATTTTTCTTATATAATGTTTCAGGCCCTCTCAATTAACGAGAGTATTAAAGAGATAAGTCTTCAACGTTCCAATATTGGCGATGAAGGATGTCAGGCCATATGCTGTACAATAAAATACTTGACAAATGTTGAAAAGTTAAATCTATCCGAATGTGAGTTGACTTCAAAGGGTGCCGAATATGTAGCCGAAATGATTAAGGTACATAGATAAGCACTTATCGTATATTTTAAATTATTTTTATTAATACAAAATTTTACCTAAAAAAAAAAAAGATTCAAAAAATCAATCGCTACACCGAAAGCTGGCAAAAGTCTTTAAGGTATCGTGATGTTGATCCAGACACTATACCAGGTTTACGATCTATCGCCTTGTCGCGTAACCCTAAAATAGGAGATGACGGTATTAACCCAATAGTTGAAGTTTTAAAGGAGGACGTTTGGATTAAAGGTAGATTTTGATATAAACGCATTTCTTTGTATAAAAGTTTAAAATAATATTTCTCATTTTTCTTAAGTTATCGACATGGAGAATTGTGGTCTTACGGATAGGGCAGCTAATTTGATATTGGATTGCCTGAAAATAAATAATTACATTATTGATTTCAATGTTAGCGGTAATGTGGCTATAAGTAAATTTCTATTGCGTAATATACGTGAGCAGTTGGGCATAAAAGATGAAGATCAAAAGTTGAGGGAATCTCAGGAGGAACTGGTGCCAGGTCCAAATGGTGTACTTGTAAGAAGGAAAAAAGTTACTATAGCCTCTCTAAAAGAACAAATAAAAACTCTTGAAGAGCAATTAGCATTTGAAAAAGTATTGCGTAAAAAAGCCGAACAACTCAACGAAAAATTGAATGAACAAATAATGGCCTATGAAAATCAATTGAAAAATAACATAAATTCAAATATACCCGAAGGTTATGTAATGGTGAAAAACGAGTCATTACAGTCGAGTATAAGAGAGTAAGTAAACGTACTTTTTGTTAACATTTATCTTATCTCATTCATAATGTGTTCGCTTTTTTAGACGAAATGATTTTCAAAAACTAGCTGCCGGTAATGTTAGCAATGACTCTACGCCACGAAATAATGTTGCTACAGCAAAACAAAGAAATCTCAACAAGACTGCGTCCGATGCTAATCCCAGCGTTAGTATAAATTCACCTCAGGCAGACCAGCGTAAGAGCTTAAAAGTTCGTAAGGTGAAGAGTGAGGTGAAAAATATTGAGCCTATCGCCAATAATTCTACCCGCCATAAAAGCAAAAACTCAAAATCGGATCATGAATATTCTAACGAAACTGATGTAAGTCCTAATACTGTATTTTAAAAAATAATTTTTGAACTTTTACAATTTGAGTTCTATAATGAAATATTTTTTCGTTATCTCTTGTACCCACAGTACCAACTTAACGCTATAAACTTTGAAACAAATATTGGCGACTCTTTGGCCCATAATATGAGTAATAAAAGCAATAGCAGTAAATCAAATGTTAATAGCAAAAATGGCCAAAAAAATTTTGAATATTTGACAAAACTTGAACTTGATGACTTATCAATACCGAGCACTCGAAGTTTAAGTAGCGATTTATACTCGAGTGATTCAGATACTTTGCGAAATGAAGGAGAATGCCAGCCCTTAAATGTATTTATACGAACCTCCAAGCCTATGCCACCAATGCCTTTAACACCAATGCCTCTAACACCTATGCCCAAAATGTACAACCAAGAGAGGGTCAGTGACAAAAAAGGCAAAAACAACTTTGCAAACTTAACAAAACTTGATTTCGATGACTTATCAATACCGAGCTCTCGAAGTTCAAGTAGCAATTTATACTCGAGTGATTCAGATACTTTGCGCAATGAAGGAGAATGCCAATCCATAAATGTATTTTTACAACGCTCTAAGCCTATGCCTCTAACACCAATTCCCAAAACGTACAACCAAGAGAGGGAAGGCAAAAACAAATTTGAAGATTTGACAAAACTTGAACTCGATGATTTATCAATACCGAGCACTCGAAGTTCAAGTAGCAATTTATACTCGAGTGATTCGGATACTTTGCGAAATGAAGGAGAATGCCAGCCCTTAAATGTATTTATACGAACCTCCAAGCCTATGCCACCAATGCCTTTAACACCAATGCCTCTAACACCTATGCCCAAAATGTACAACCAAGAGAGGGTCAGTGACAAAAAAGGCAAAAACAACTTTGCAAACTTAACAAAACTTAATTTCGATGACTTATCAATACCGAGCTCTCGAAGTTCAAGTAGCAATTTATACTCGAGTGATTCGGATACTTTGCGCAATGGAGGAGAATGTCAACCCTTAAATGTATTTATACGCAGCTCCAAGCCTATGCCTCTTACACCAATGCCTCTAACACCAATGCCTCTAACACCAATGCCCAAAACAGCAACCAAGAAAGGGAAGGTGGCAAAAAGATTGTAATTTGATTTTAAAATCACCACGATCAGTGTTTTTAGGATTGTGTAACGATAAGTTTTAGATTTAGTCAGAATTTTATATATATGTATATATTTTATCAAAATTGTAGAAAAAAATAATAATATGTATGCAGATATACATAGTTACTAAAGTATACATACGGTATCTAATTTTTATGTTTTACCAATATTAATTAAAATTTAGTTATTTTAATTAAACATTTGTAAATATTTCTGATATTAAAAACAAAAAATTTTACTTTATTAATATGTAAAACTTGTCTTAATTCATATTCCAAATATTTACAAAGTTACAAAAGTATACATACGAATTTGAAAATAAAAATACGTTTCAATATCTTGTGTGACATCCTTTGGCTTCAACCGCAGTTGACATTCTAGCAGGTATTGGGTTTTCTAGAGTCACTAATGTGGATCTATTGATATTTTGTTTTGCATACTCCAAGCGCTTTGTTATATTTATGGCTCTCAGCAAAGGGTTTTTCTCTAGCAACTCTGCTAACGAACCATTTTTTTAATGCAGCGACAAACAGTTTCTGTGCAAATTTTGATTCCACGATTTGACTCTATTTGATGATAAATTTTGACTGCAATTTGCTTCGGATTTTCTTTAATTGATCTAATAATCGTCGTTAGCATTCTCTGGCTTAGCACAGGAGGACGTTTAGAGCGTCGTTTACTGGAATAATTTCTATCTCTTTCAAATTTTTTTATTTTAGTTTGTACTGTAGATTTTCGTAAATTTAATATTTCGGCTATTTTTTTGTAATGATTTCCCTTCATTTCTGAATATTATAACCATTTTGCGTATATATTCCGAAATTTTTTTTAGTTTTTGGCATTTTTTCTATTTTACTTAATTAATGAAAATACTTTACAGTTTTGGCTAACTAACTTTACTAATGATTTCAAAATTATGTGCATAAAATTCTTAGCGGTATTTGTAACGGTAGATAAAAAAATATGCGCGTATGTATACTTTTGTAACTTTGCAAGAATGCATTTTAAGATACATATTCATAGTTGTATTTTTTAAACAAAACAAAATTTATAAAAGTCGTACGTATACTTTAGTAACTCTTTGTAGTAGTTTAAAAAATCTTTTTGGCTTATTTTAAATATATTTTTTACTGTATTAATAAAATAATGTAATTGAAATATATTTGCAATAAAGAATTTTTTTGTTCTATACTGCTTTAATTTATCGACTTTTTTTTAAAATTCGGAACTCTAAATAATTAAAAAATGAATGTTAAAAAAAAGATAAAGGTTTACTACTGAAATTTTTTTATTTAGTTTTAAAACAAGTATGAGTGCGAATTTTTGCCGTACAGAAACTGATAATACCCTTGAATAGTTAACTGATTTTAATAATCAAGCCCTTTAATAACATATCCATGTTGCTTCTAATGCCATCTTGTATACTAACTTTTACGGACGCGGACACTGCTTTCCCCATATACTTTTTGGGGCCGGACATGAATATTGTAGACATTACAAATGAAATGACAAGGCTACATATGTATGTACATATGCATATATCGATGGCTTATTATAAAAAAGGCGTACCTCTATTTTTACCGAAATCGCGTTTTCGGGTGTTCAAATACAAACATTACCTTTCAAAAATTTAGTGAGCTGTGTTGAAATCAACCAACGTAATCTCATGGTGTAATCACATAAGGTGATACCCGCCACCAAAAAAATGGGGGTATATTCATCTTGTCATTCCGTTTGTAACACATCGAAATAACAATTTTTTATCCCATAAAGTATATATTATCTGATTCCGGGTTTGATTTGATGACAATCAAGCTATGTCCGTCCGTCCGTCTGTTGAAAGGACGATAGATGTCAGACCGAAAAAGCTAGGGGTCTCACATTTAGCCAGATTATTTTTTATAAATAAGGGTTGTTTGGTATTGAAAATCAGGAATAGGAATATCAGGAAGATAGTTATAGTTCGTATATAGAGTAGGTTAAAAGAAACCATGTCCTTCAAACATCGCATAAAATGCGGTTGTGTCTAAACTCATTGACGTATAGCGATGAAACTTCGAATGTATATTTCCTGGGTAAAAAAAAAATATCTTTCCCCGAAAATTGCTTAAATCTATGAATTAGAAAAGGAGTTATAGATCAAAATGTACGCACAGTGTATTTTTCGGTGTAATTAAAACGTAATAAAACTGACAAAATAAGATGTACGATTCTGAAATTTTGCAAACATTGCTTTGTGATCAAAGCACGTGTACTAACGGAAAATTTTGACACGCCTACTTTCATTGCAAGATTAAATTTACGAAAATATTTAATAGCAAAGCCAAGTTACACAAAGAAAATAATATATATTTTAGTATAAAGAGATTATTCCATAGCGATTACTCTTAATAACAACAATAACAAAATAATGAATTCTGTGCTTTGAAAGTACGTTAAATTGGTGATGGGTATCAAAAATTCGGCATAGCCGAATATAGTGCACTTCCTTCTTTGGTTAAGTTTTAACGGACCGACGGACATACCTTGATAATATATACACATGTATATCGTCGGTCACAGGTAGAAATACCCTAACTCATATTAACTGTATTATCGTAATGTAATTTCTTTTGTAAGAATTATATTTTTCATAATTTTGCATAAAATTTTTGTGCCGAGGTGTATTTGTGTAAAATGTATTGAAATTACTGAAAAACTAAATTTTGTAAAGAATACGAGTTATGGCTTTTCTACTTGTTGCTGTCGATATACATTAAAAATAAATTCATACATTAACTACTTTGCTTCCCTATTCTGAATATTTTTTCCCTCATTTTCACTTTCCCTAATAATACCTTCTAACAAATTTCTTAAAACTGTAAAAACTTTTGCAAAGTACACACTTCTTCAAGTGAGAGCCAACCTAAAATAAGTAAGAGCGCTATGATTTTGACAGTCAACATTAATTATGTATAGTTCTTTTACTGACTTATTCAAAAATATGTATGTATGTATATCAAAAGTTTATAAAAATGTTTTTTATTATGAAAATTTGAATCATAAACGTTTTAAAAGCTTTTAGTAATTTTCATCTTACTAATTAATAATATACTTCATATATTAATAAATTTATTATTTTGTTAATAACGGTAATCACTGTACAATAATCTCTTTATTAGAATACTAGCTATTTATTGAATACTCAAGTTCTATTTATAATGTATTACGAATATAAAAGAATATGAACCTGTTGAATTATGAATTGTCATTTGATAGGTGAAGTAAAAATTCAACAAATTTGAAAATTAATACTAAGATTCACTATATTCAAATTTCATTGAATTGTAACATAAATAGGAAATTTAAATTACATAGTAGTATACCTATAAAGAGTGCTGATGATGAAATCGTAGTTGATTTCGAAAATGCATTCCACTTGGCTAATATCGGAAATAATTTAAGAAAGAATATTCCTAAAAATGGTTGCAATTTAATTTAATTTGAATTATAAAATTTAATAGAAGAATAAATGAACTTAAGCCAAAATAAAAATGATTCACATTAAAATTTAAAATAATTATTAAATATTTTTGGTTCAATTTATGAAAATTTCTATCTCTGATTCCATTTAATTGGAAAAATAAAAAGTAGAGTAAGTATATATCGATCATATACATATTTCCTAACTAAGAGCAAGATCAATGCAAGATCAAAAATTAAGATTCATAATTTGCAAAAATGACCCTAAAAATAATAAAAGTAAAATTTTTTTCTTCACTAAAACTTCCACTTGGTTTATTATTATCTACATTCAGAATTCTATGTATACAAAATATATAAAAAAAAAAATGAGAAAAAATAATTTTGGTCGTCCATAATATTAGGAGTTAGACCTCGGATCAAAAAACACTTATTTTAAGAATCTATGTTTACAAACGTAAAAACACAAAGAGTACAATAAAAACGCGAAAAGGCTTTTTTTGTGTCTCCAATATCATTTTAACTCTCAACTTGAATCAATAATCCTTTATTTCACAATTTTAGCTTTATAAACGTAAAAAATACAAAAAGTACCACAAAAATTCAAAAAAGTACCTCTTGGTCGCCCATAACGTTTTCAGTCTCACCTTGTATCAATAGTCACTAATATCAAAATTCTAGCTTCGAAAACGTAGAATTTACATAAAGTACCATAAAAATTCAAAAATGTACCTTTTTGGTCGCCCATAACATTTTCAGTCTCACTTTCTATCAATAGTCACTAATTTCAAAATTCTAGCTTCGAAAACGTAGAAAATACAAAAAGTACCATAAAAATTCAAAAAAGTACCTTTTTGGTCGCCCATAACATTTTCAGTCTCACTTTCTATCAATAGTCACTAATTTCAAAATTCTAGCTTCGAAAACGTAGAAAATACAAAAAGTACCACAAAAATTCAAAAAAGTACCTCTTGGTCGCCCATAACGTTTCCAGTCTCACCTTGTATCAATAGTCACTAAAATCAAAATTCTAGCTTCGCAAACGTTGGATATACAAGAAAGTATCATGAAAATTCAAAAAAGTACCTTTTTGGTCGCCCATAACATTTTCAGTCTCACTTTCTATCAATAGTCACTAATTTCAAAATTCTAGCTTCGAAAACGTAGAAAATACAAAAAGTACCATAAAAATTCAAAAAAAAAACCTTTTTGGTCGCCCATAACATTTTTGATCTCATCTGGAATCAATAGTCATTGAATTTACAATCCTACCTTCATAAACGTAGAATATATAAAAAGTACCACAAAAATTCAAAAAAGTACCTCTTGGTCGCCCATAACGTTTTCAGTCTCACCTTGTATCAATAGTCACTAATTTCAAAATTCTAGCTTCGAAAACGTAGAAAATACAAAAAGTACCATAAAAATTCAAAAAAAAACCTTTTTGGTCGCCCATAACATTTTTGATCTCACCTGGAATCAATAGTTATTGATTGTACAATCCTACCTTTATAAACGTAGAAAATACAAAAAGTACCACAAAAATTCAAAAAAGTACCTCTTGGTCGCCCATAACGTTTTCAGTCTCACCTTGTATCAATAGTCACTAATATCAAAATTCTAGCTTCGAAAACGTAGAAAATACAAAAAGTACCATAAAAATTCAAAAAAGTACCTTTTTGGTCGCCCATAACATTTTCAGTCTCACTTTCTATCAATAGTCACTAATTTCAAAATTCTAGCTTCGAAAACGTAGAAAATACAAAAAGTACAATAAAAATTCAAAAAAGTACCTTTTTGGTCTCCCAAAACATTTTTGATCTCACCTGGAATCAATAGTCATTGATTGTACAATCCTACCTTCATAAACGTAGAAATTACAAAAAGTTCCACAAAAAATCAAAAAAGTACCTCTTGGTCACCCATAACGTTTTCAGTCTCACCTTGTATCAGTAGTCACTAATTTCAAAATTCTAGCTTCGAAAACGTAGAAAATACAAAAAAGTACCATAAAAATTCAAAAAATTACCATTTTGGTCGCCCATAACATTTTTAGTCTCACTTTCTATCAATAGTCACTAATTTCAAAATACAAAAAGTACCATAAAAATTCAAGAAAGTACTTTTTTGGTCGCCCATAACGTTTTCAGTCTCACCTTGTATCAATAGTCACTAATTTCAAAATTCTAGCTTCGAAAAGGTAGAAAATACAAAAAGTACCACAAAAATTCAAAAAAGTACCACTTGGTCGCCCATAACGTTTTCAGTCTCACCTTGAATCAATACTCACTATTTTCGAAATTCTAGCTTCGCAAACGTTGGATATACAAGAAGGTATCATGAAAATTCAAAAAAGTATCTTTTTGGTCGCCCATAACATTTTTAGTCTCACCTGGAATCAATAGTCATTAATCACCAGTGTCAATAGTAACTAATTTCAAAATTCTAGCTTCGGAAAGGTAGAAAATACAAAAAGTACCATAAAAATTAAAAAAAGTAAATTTTTAGTCGCCCATAATATTTTCTGTCTCACCTCGTATCAATACTCACTATTTTCGAAATTCTAGCTTCGCAAACGTTGGATATACAAAAAGTACCACAAAAATTAAAAAAGTACCTTATTGGTGCCCATAACATTTTCAGTTCCAACTGGAATCAAAAATCCCTTACTTCACAATTTTAGCTTCGCAAACGTTGGAAATACAAAAAAGTACTATTAAAATTTAAATAAGGATCCTTTTGGTCGACCATTACATTTTCAGTCTCACCTCGTACCAATAGTCACTAATTTCGAAATTCTGGCTTCACGAACGATTTAAATACAAAAAGTATCATAAAAACATTGAAAAGGTACATTTTTGGTCGCTCATAACATTTTAAGTCGCACCTTGTATCAACAGTCACTAATTTCGAAATTCTAGCTTCATAATCGTGGAACAAAGAAAAAGTACCATAACAAAGCCAAAAAGTATTTTTTTGGTCGTCCATAACATTCATTCAGTTACACCACGTATCAATAGTTACTAATTTCGAAACTCTAGATTAATGAACGACGCAGAAAATTCAAAAAGGACCATAAAATCACAAAAAAGTACATTTTCAGCCTCAGCTCTTTCAATAGTTTATAATTTCATAATTCTAGCTTCATAAACGTAGAAAATACAAAAAGTACCAAAAAAAAAAAAAAGAGAAAAGGTACCTTGTTTGGGTTTTCCGTATCAATATATAAAATCCAAGTTTAAAATGCTTAAAAATCTATTCAACTATAAAATATTTTAAAAGACATGATTTATAGTGAATAAATCTACTCTATTTTGCATAAAAATAATGTTCTAAAAAGTAACTATTTTCCCGATTTTTTCCGTGTTATGAATGTGTTTTAATTTTTACTAAATTTATGTCTGGTGAAATCCACATTATAAGTTTTATGAAAATTGGCCTTTTAATTCTGAATTATACATATTTTCCGCTGTTTTCCCCTTTTTTGTCACCCTAAAAGTTTCCGAAAAATTTCACCTAAATAACTTTCCATTCTCTGTGGCCATTCTGGCGACAATAATTATCAAATTATGCCCTGTTGAATAATATAAAATTTTTTTTAAAGAAGAACCAAAAAGAGGTACAAAATTGAAAAAAGTGCCGTAAATATCTGTAGACTTTTGATAAAACAACAAATTTCGAATTTGAAACATTTAATGTAAGCAAAAAAAAAACGAATAAAAAATATATGCTTAAGTTAATTCTCCTCGATGTGACATCTCTGATTATAATATAATTATTATAACTCTTGATTACGAAAAGTTTTTGATCAATCACATACATAACTTTTCCACTTTTTTGGGAATCATAAAAAAGTAGTAATAAATAAATACTGCACATAAAACTTAAATAATACAATTAAAACATAAATATTGTTTGTTGGGTATTTTATTTCAAAAGTCAACAAATTCAATAACATATTTTTCTATCAGTAAAACAAAACAAAAGCTTAAAAAAACAATCAATATTTTTCTCGTTTAATTTTTTTCTTTGGATTTTCTAAATAATATTAAACTCAAACAGGATAATTATCCTAAAAATAACAAAGGACAAATACAATTAGAGAGTTATTAAAATAAATAAAATATACAAATAGAAGTTTAAAAAAAATCGTTGGAAAAAAAAAACAATCAATATTTTGTTATTTTAATTTCTTTATTTTTTGTTTTTCTAAATAACAAAAAACTAAAAAAAGGAAAAAAATCCTAAAAATAACGAAGGATAAATACTTTAAAAGATATATTAAAAAGAAATAAATAAATAATAACCATTAGAAGTTAAAAAAAAAGGTCGTTGGAAAAATGTTAAAGAAATCGAATTTAGGTTTACGCGACGTCAGGAGTAGTGTTACTACATCCACGAAGAAATCAAATCGTTGTCGTCCGTTTCACTTTCGGTATTTAGAACTGTGTCGTGCAAAAAATCTAAAGCCTTCAACGGAAATACGATCCAAGAATAATGCCACATCAGTTTTGGACTTTTTTGGTGATAAATTGAATGTGAACGATTGGCTATTAATTGTTGAAGCCCTGTCTTATGATCAAGTTTTGCAAACTTTAGGCATTCGTATGCGTAAAACATTTGGAACGGGTATTAAATAAAAATCATGTTTTTTATAACGATTTTTAATTTTTTTTTTTGATTTCAGTTCTAGAACATTTGGATACAGAGAAAAAAGCTAAACTGTTTCGTCAAAAATCTGTACTCTACACAAAATTTATATTTTCTGGCGTTGTTGAGTCGATTTCAAATTGCATAGAGTTTAATAAAAATTTGAAAATTTTAAACTTGGAGGGATTACCATTGAATGGAAAATATGTGGAGTCAATAGCAAAGGTAGGCCACGTTAAGTTTAAGTTCAAACTATATTATACTTTAGTTGGCTTCACCTACTTTTAAAATTAAACAATATACACTGTAAAAATTCTATATTTTTACAAGGTAGCTCATTTTTTATTGCTTTCATTTAAAAAAAAAACAAATGGTAATTTGCGCTACCTTGTAGAAATCAATATGAATTTAAAATTCTTTGAATTTATAAAATTTTTCTTATATAATATTTCAGGCCCTCTCAATTAACGAGAGTATTAAAGAGATAAGTCTTCAACGTTCTAATATTGGCGATGAAGGATGTCAGGCCATATGCTGTACAATAAAATACTTGACAAATGTTGAAAAGTTAAATCTATCCGAATGTGAGTTGACTTCAAAGGGTGCCGAATATGTAGCCGAAATGATTAAGGTACATAGATAAGTACTTATCGTATATTTTAAATTATTTTTATTAATACAAAATTTTACCTAAAAAAAAAAGATTCAAAAAATCAATCGCTACACCGAAAGCTGGCAAAAGTCTTTAAGGTATCGTGATGTTGATCCAGACACTATACCAGGTTTACGATCTATCGCCTTGTCGCGTAACCCTAAAATAGCAGATGACGGTATTAACCCAATAGTTGAAGTTTTAAAGGAGGACGTTTGGATTAAAGGTAGATTTTGATATAAACGCATTTCTTTGTATAAAAGTTTAAAATAATATTTCTCATTTTTCTTAAGTTATCGACATGGAGAATTGTGGTCTTACGGATAGGGCAGCTAATTTGATATTGGATTGCCTGAAAATAAATAATTACATTATTGATTTCAATGTTAGCGGTAATGTGGCTATAAGTAAATTTCTATTGCGTAACATACGTGAGCAGTTGGGCATAAAAGATGAAGATCAAAAGTTGAGGGAATCTCAGGAGGAACTGGTGCCAGGTCCAAATGGTGTACTTGTAAGAAGGAAAAAAGTTACTATAGCCTCTCTAAAAGAACAAATAAAAACTCTTGAAGAGCAATTAGTATTTGAAAAAGTATTGCGTAAAAAAGCCGAACAACTCAACGAAAAATTGAATGAACAAATAATGGCTTATGAAAATCAATTGAAAAATATCATGAACTCAAATATACCCGAAGGTTATGTAATGGTGAAAAACGAGTCATTACAGTCGAGTATAAGAGAGTAAGTAAACGTACTTTTTGTTAACATTTATCTTATCTCATTCATAATGTGTTCGCTTTTTTAGACGAAATGATTTTCAAAAACTAGCTGCCGGTAATGTTAGCAATGACTCTACGCCACGAAATAATGTTGCTCCAGCAAAACAAAGAAACCAAAACAAGACTGCGTCTGATACAAATCCCAGCGTTCGTATAAATTCACCTCAGGCAGAGCAGCGTAAGAGCTTAAAAGTTCGTAAGGTGAAGAGTGAAGTGAAAAATATCGAGCCTATCGCCAATAATTCTACCCGCCATAAAAGCAAAAAATCAAAATCCGATCATGAATATTCTAACGAAACTGATGTAAGTCCTAATACTGTATTTTATAAAATAATTTTTGAACTTTTACAATTTGAATTCTATAATGAAATATTTTTTCGTTATCTCTTGTACCCACAGTACCAACTTAACGCCATAAACTTTGAAACAAATATTGGGGACTCTGTGGCCCATAATATGAGTAATAAAAGCAATAGCAGTAAATCAAAAGCTATTAGCAAAAATGGCCAAAAAAATTTTGAATATTTGACAAAACTTGAACTTGATGACTTATCAATACCGAGCACTCGAAGTTTAAGTAGCGATTTATACTCGAGTGATTCAGATACTTTGCGCAATGAAGGAGAATGCCAATCCATAAATGTATTTTTACAACGCTCTAAGCCTATGCCTTTAACACCAATGCCCAAAACGTACAACCAAGAGATGGAAGGTGGCAAAAAGGGCAAAAACAAATTTGAAGATTTGACAAAACTTGAACTCGATGATTTATCAATACCGAGCACTCGAAGTTCAAGTAGCAATTTATACTCGAGTGATTCGGATACTTTGCGAAATGAAGGAGAATGCCAGCCCTTAAATGTATTTATACGAACCTCCAAGCCTATGCCACCAATGCCTTTAACACCAATGCCTCTAACACCTATGCCCAAAATGTACAACCAAGAGAGGGACAGTGACAAAAAAGGCAAAAACAACTTTGCAAACTTAACAAAACTTAATTTCGATGACTTATCAATACCGAGCTCTCGAAGTTCAAGTAGCAATTTATATTCGAGTGATTCGGATACTTTGCGAAATGAAGGAGAATGCCAGCCCTTAAATGTATTTATACGAACCTCCAAGCCTATGCCACCAATGCCTTTAACACCAATGCCTCTAACACCAATGCCCAAAACGTACAACCAAGAGATGGAAGGTGGCAAAAAGGGCAAAAACAAATTTGAAGATTTGACAAAACTTGAACTCGATGATTTATCAATACCGAGCACTCGAAGTTCAAGTAGCAATTTATACTCGAGTGATTCGGATACTTTGCGAAATGAAGGAGAATGCCAGCCCTTAAATGTATTTATACGCAGCTCCAAGCCTATGCCTCTTACACCAATGCCTCTAACACCAATGCCTCTAACACCAATGCCCAAAACAGCAACCAAGAAAGGGAAGGTGGCAAAAAGATTGTAATTTGATTTTAAAATCACTACGATCAGTGTTTTTAGGATTGTGTAACGATAAGTTTTAGATTTAGTCAAAATTTTATATATATATATTTTATTGAAATTGTAGAAAAAAATAATAATATGTATGCAGATATACATAGTTACTAAAGTATACATACGGTATCTAATTTTTATGTTTTACCAAAATTAAATAATATTTGGTTATTTTAATTAAACATTTGTAAATATTTCTGATATTAAAAACAAAAAATTTTACTTTATTAATATGTAAAACTTGTCTTAATTCATATTCCAAATATTTACAAAGTTACAAAAGTATACATACGAATTTGAAAATAAAAATACGTTTCAATATCTTGTGTGACATCCTTTGGCTTCAACCGCAGTTGACATTCTAGCAGGTATTGGGTTTTCTAGAGTCACTAATGTGGATCTATTGATATTTTGTTTTGCATACTCCAAGCGCTTTGTTATATAAATGGCTCTCAGCAAAGGTTTTTTCTCTAGCAACTCTGCTAACGAACCATTTTTTTAATGCAGCGACAAACAGTTTCTGTGCAAATTTTGATTCCACGATTTGACTCTATTTGATGATAAATTTTGACTGCACTTTGCTTCGGATTTTCTATAATTCATCTAATAATCGTCGTTAGCATTCTCTGGCTTAGCACAGGAGGACGTTTAGAGCGTCGTTTACTGGAATAATTTCTATCTCTTTCAAATTTTTTTATTTTAGTTTGTACTGTAGATTTTCGTAAATTTAATATTTCGGCTATTTTTTTGTAATGATTTCCCTTCATTTCTGAATATTATAACCATTTTGCGTATATATTCCGAAATTTTTTTTAGTTTTTGGCATTTTTTCTATTTTACTTAATTAATGAAAATACTTTACAGTTTTGGCTAACTAACTTTACTAATGATTTCAAAATTATGTGCATAAAATTCTTAGCGGTATTTGTAACGGTAGATAAAAAAATATGCGCGTATGTATACTTTTGTAACTTTGCAAGAATGCATTTTAAGATACATATTCATAGTTGTATTTTTTAAACAAAACAAAATTTATAAAAGTCGTACGTATACTTTAGTAACTCTTTGTAGTAGTTTAAAAAATCTTTTTGGCTTATTTTAAATATATTTTTTACTGTATTAATAAAATAATGTAATTAAAATATATTTGCAATAAAGAAGTTTTTTGTTCTATACTGCTTTAATTTATCGACTTTTTTTTAAAATTCGGAACTCTAAATAATTAAAAAATGAATGTTAAAAAGAGGGATAAAGGTTTACTACTGAAATTTTTTTATTTAGTTTTAAAACAAGTATGAGTGCGAATTTTTGCCGTACAGAAACTGATAATACCCTTGAATAGTTTACTGATTTTAATAATCAAGCCCTTTAATAACATATCCATGTTGCTTCTAATGCCATCTTGTATTTTAACTTTTACGGACGCGGACACTGCTTTCCCCATATACCGGGCCGGACATGAATATTGTAGACATTACAAATGAAATGACAAGGCTACATATGTATGTACATATGCATATATCGATGGCTTATTATAAAAAAGGCGTACCTCTATTTTTACCGAAATCGCGTTTTCGGGTGTTGAAATGCAAACATTACCTTTCAAAAATTTAGTGAGCTGTGTTGAAATCAACCAACGTAATCTCATGGTGTAATCACATAAGGTGATACCCGCCACCAAAAAAATGGGGGTATATTCATCTTGTCATTCCGTTTGTAACACATCGAAATAACAATTTTTTATCCCATAAAGTATATATTATCTGATTCCGGGTTTGATTTGATGACAATCAAGCTATGTCCGTCCGTCCGTCTGTTGAAAGGACGATAGATGTCAGACCGAAAAAGCTAGGGGTCTCACATTTAGCCAGATTATTTTTTATAAATAAGGGTTGTTTGGTATTGAAAATCAGGAATAGGAATATCAGGAAGATAGTTATAGTTCGTATATAGAGTAGGTTAAAAGAAACCATGTCCTTCAAACATCGCATAAAATGCGGTTGTGTCTAAACTCATTGACGTATAGCGATGAAACTTCGAATGTATATTTCCTGGGTAAAAAAAAAATATCTTTCCCCGAAAATTGCTTAAATCTATGAATTAGAAAAGGAGTTATAGATCAAAATGTACGCACAGTGTATTTTTCGGTGTAATTAAAACGTAATAAAACTGACAAAATAAGATGTACGATTCTGAAATTTTGCAAACATTGCTTTGTGATCAAAGCACGTGTACTAACGGAAAATTTTGACACGCCTACTTTCATTGCAAGATTAAATTTACGAAAATATTTAATAGCAAAGCCAAGTTACACAAAGAAAATAATATATATTTTAGTATAAAGAGATTATTCCATAGCGATTACTCTTAATAACAACAATAACAAAATAATGAATTCTGTGCTTTGAAAGTACATTAAATTGGTGATGGGTATCAAAAATTCGGCATAGCCGAATATAGTGCACTTCCTTATTTGGTTAAGTTTTAACGGACCGACGGACATACCTTGATAATATATACACATGTATATCGTCGGTCACAGGTAGAAATACCCTAACTCATATTAACTGTATTATCGTAATGTAATTTCTTTTGTAAGAATTATATTTTTCATAATTTTGCATAAAATTTTTGTGCCGAGGTGTATTTGTGTAAAATGTATTGAAATTACTGAAAAACTAAATTTCGTAAAGAATACGAGTTATGGCTTTTCTACTTGTTGCTGTCGATATACATTTAAAATAAAATCATACATTAACTACTTTGCTTCCCTATTCTGAATATTTTTTCCCTCATTTTCACTTTCCCTAATAATACCTTCTAACAAATTTCTTAAAACTGTAAAAACTTTTGCAAAGTACACACTTCTTCAAGTGAGAGCCAACCTAAAATAAGTAAGAGCGCTATGATTTTGACAGTCAACATTAATTATGTATAGTTCTTTTACTGACTTATTCAAAAATATGTATGTATGTATATCAAAAGTTTATAAAAATGTTTTTTATTATGAAAATTTGAATCATAAACGTTTTAAAAGCTTTTAGTAATTTTCATCTTACTAATTAATAATATACTTCATATATTAATAAATTTATTATTTTGTTAATAACTGTAATCACTGTACAATATTCTCTTTATTAGAATACTAGCTATTTATTGAATACTCAAGTTCTATTTATAATGTACTAGCCAAACCCGGCGCGCGTTGCTACGCCCCTTAATGAATCGAAATGCATTCTGAATTTTAATTGAATATCAAGTGTAAAAACCTACATATTATAATTTTTTTTTATAGGCGTGGCATTGCCCACTTTTCTAATCACGAAATTGTAAAGTCATAACAGCTCAATATGCGTGCAGTTTCAGAAGAATCGGACCAGTGCAAGTACCTCAAAATTATAACCTTTTTTTATGGGCGTGGCCCTGCCCACTTTTCTAATCACGAAATTATATGGTTATGACAGCTTAGTATGTGTGCAAAATTTTAGAAAAATCGGTCCAGTGCAAGTACCTCAAAATTAAAATTTTTTTTAGGGGCGTGACCCCGCCCACCTTTCTTATCACAAAATTATTTAGTCATGACAGCTCGATATGTGTGCAAAGTTTCAGGAAAATCGGTCAAGTGCAAGAAGCTAAAACAGATAACTAATTTTTATGGGCGTGGCCCCGCCCACTTTTTTCCATCCATAAACACTCCCTGGTATGTGTACAACAACTTGCCAAAGTTTGAGTCCGATCGGTTTTACAGTTTCGGAGTCTATAGCTAACACACACACACACACAGAGTTTCACTTTTATATATATAGAAGAAGAAGATTACGAATATAAAAGAATATGAACGTGTTGAATTATGAATTGTCATTTGATAGGTGAAGTAAATATTCAACAAATTTGAAAATTAATACTAAGATTCACTATATTCAAATTTCATTGAATTGTAACATAAATAGGAAATTTAAATTACATAGTAGTATACCGATAAAGAGTGCTGATGATGAAATCGTAGTTGAATTCGAAAATGCATTCCACTTGGCTAATATCGGAAATAATTTAAGAAAGCATATTCCTAAAAATGGTTGCAATTTAATTTAATTTAATTTGAATTATAAAATTTAAAGAAGAATAAATGAACTTAAGCCAAAATAAAAATGATTCACATTAAAATTTAAAATAATTATTAAATATTTTTGGTTCAATTTATGAAAATTTCTATCTCTGAATACATTTAATTAGAAAAATAAAAAGTAGAGTAAGTATATATCGATCATATACATATTTCCTAACTAAGAGCAAGATCAATGCAAGATCAAAAATTAAGATTCATAATTTGCAAAAATGACCCTAAAAATAACAAAAGTAAAATTTTTTTCTTCACTAAAACTTCCACTTGGTTTATTATTATCTACATTCAGAATTCTATGTATACAAAATATATAAAAAAAATGAGAAAAAATAATTTTGGTCGTCCATAATATTAGGAGTTAGACCTCGGATCAAAAAACACTTATTTTAAGAATCTATGTTTACAAACGTAAAAACACAAAGAGTACAATAAAAACGCGAAAAGGCTTTTTTTTTGTGTCTCCAATATCATTTTAACTCTCAACTTGAATCAATAATCCTTTATTTCACAATTTTAGCTTTATAAACGTAAAAAATACAAAAAGTACCACAAAAATTCAAAAAAGTACCTCTTGGTCGCCCATAACGTTTTCAGTCTCACCTTGTATCAATAGTCACTAATATCAAAATTATAGCTTCGAAAACGTAGAAAATACAAAAAGTACCATAAAAATTCAAAAAAGTACCTTTTTGGTCGCCCATAACATTTTCAGTCTCACTTTCTATCAATAGTCGCTAATTTCAAAATTCTAGCTTCGAAAACGTAGAAAATACAAAAAGTACCATAATAATTCAAAAAAGTACCTTTTTGGTCGCCCAAAACATTTTTGATCTCACATGGAATCAATAGTCATTGATTGTACAATCCTACCTTCATAAACGTAGAAATTACAAAAAGTACCACAAAAATTCAAAAAAGTACCTCTTGGTCGCCCATAACGTTTTCAGTCTCACCTTGTATCAATAGTCACTAAAATCAAAATTCTAGCTTCGAACGCGTAGAAAATACAAAAAGTACCATAAAAATTCAAAAAAGTACCTTTTTGGTCGCCCAAAACATTTTTAATCTCATCTGGAATCAATAGTCATTGAATTAACAATCCTACCTTCATAAACGTAGAATATATAACAAGTACCACAAAAATTCAAAAAAGTACCTCTTGGTCGCCCATAACGTTTTCAGTCTCACCTTGTATCAATAGTCACTAATATCAAAATTCTAGCTTCAAAAACGTAGAAAATACAAAAAGTACCATAAAAATTCAAAAAAGTACCTTTTTGGTCGCCCATAACATTTTCAGTCTCACTTTCTATCAATAGTCGCTAATTTCAAAATTCTAGCTTCGAAAACGTAGAAAATACAAAAAGTACCATAATATTTCAAAAAAGTACCTTTTTGGTCGCCCAAAACATTTTTGATCTCACATGGAATCAATAGTCATTGATTGTACAATCCTACCTTCATAAACGTAGAAATTACAAAAAGTACCACAAAAATTCAAAAAAGTACCTCTTGGTCGCCCATAACGTTTTCAGTCTCACCTTGTATCAGTAGTCACTAATTTCAAAATTCTAGCTTCGAAAACGTAGAAAATACAGAAAAGTACCATAAAAATTCAAAAATTTACCTTTTTGGTCGCCCATAACATTTTTGATCTCACCTGCAATCAATAGTTATTGATTGCACAATCCTACCTTTATAAACGTAGAAAATACAAAAAGTACCACAAAAATTCAAAAAAGTACCTCTTGGTCGCCCATAACGTTTTCAGTCTCATCTTGTATCAATAGTCACTAATATCAAAATTCTAGCTTCAAAAACGTAGAAAATACAAAAAGTACCATAAAAATTCAAAAAAGTACCTTTTTGGTCGCCCATAACATTTTTGATCTCACCTGGAATCAATAGTTATTGATTGTACAATCCTACCTTTATAAACGTAGAAAATACAAAAAGTACCACAAAAATTCAAAAAAGTACCTCTTGGTCGCCCATAACGTTTTCAGTCTCATCTTGTATCAATAGTCACTAAAATCAAAATTCTAGCTTCGAAAGCGTAGAAAATACAAAAAGTACCATAAAAATTCAAAAAAGTACCTTTTTGGTCGCCCAAAACATTTTTGATCTCATCTGGAATCAATAGTCATTGAATTTACAATCCTACCTTCATAAACGTAGAATATATAAAAAGTACCACAAAAATTCAAAAAATTACCATTTTGGTCGCCCATAACATTTTCAGTCTCACCTTCTATCAATAGTCACTAATTTCAAAATTCTAGCTTCAAAAATGTATAATATACAAAAAGTACCATAAAAATTAAAAAAGTAACTTTTTCGTCGCCCATAACATTTTCTGTCTCACCCCGTATCAATACTCACTATTTTCGAAATTCTAGCTTCGCAAACGTTGGATATACAAAAAGTACCACAAAAATTAAAAAAGTACCTTATTGGTGCCCATAACATTTTCAGTTCCAACTGGAATCAAAAATCCCTTACTTCACAATTTTAGCTTCGCAAACGTTGGAAATACAAAAAAGTACTATTAAAATTTAAATAAGGATCCTTTTGGTCGACCATTACATTTTCAGTCTCACCTCGTACCAATAGTCACTAATTTCGAAATTCTGGCTTCACGAACGATTTAAATACAAAAAGTATCATAAAAACATTGAAAAGGTACATTTTTGGTCGCTCATAACATTTTTAGTCGCACCTTGTATCAACAGTCACTAATTTCGAAATTCTAGCTTCATAATCGTGGAACAAAGAAAAAGTACCATAACAAAGCCAAAAAGTATTTTTTTGGTCGTCCATAACATTCATTCAGTTACACCACGTATCAATAGTTACTAATTTCGAAACTCTAGATTAATGAACGACGCAGAAAATTCAAAAAGGACCATAAAATCACAAAAAAGTACATTTTCAGCCTCAGCTCTTTCAATAGTTTATAATTTCATAATTCTAGCTTCATAAACGTAGAAAATACAAAAAGTACCAAAAAAAAAAAAAAGAGAAAAGGTACCTTGTTTGGGTTTTCCGTATCAATATATAAAATCCAAGTTTAAAATGCTTAAAAATCTATTCAACTATAAAATATTTTAAAAGACATGATTTATAGTGAATAAATCTACTCTATTTTGCATAAAAATAATGTTCTAAAAAGTAACTATTTTCCCGATTTTTTCCGTGTTATGAATGTGTTTTAATTTTTACTAAATTTATGTCTGGTGAAATCCACATTATAAGTTTTATGAAAATTGGCCTTTTAATTCTGAATTATACATATTTTCCGCTATTTTCCCCTTTTTTGTCCCCCTAAAAGTTTCCGAAAAATTTCACCTAAATAACTTTCCATTCTCTGTGGCCATTCTGGCGACAATAATTATCAAATTATGCCCTGTTGAATAATATAAAATTTTTTTTAAAGAAGAACCAAAGAGAGGGACAAAATTGAAAAAAGTGCCGTACATATCTGTAGACTTTTGATAAAACAACAAATTTCGAATTTGAAACATTTAATGTAAGCAAAAAAAAAAAAAACGAATAAAAAATATATGCTTAAGTTAATTCTCCTCGATGTGACATCTCTGATTATAATATAATTATTACAACTCTTGATTACGAAAAGTTTTTTGATCAATCACATACATAACTTTTCCACTTTTTTGGGAATCATAAAAAAGCAGTATATTTATTACTACTGCACATAAAACTGAAATAATACAATTAAAACATAAATATTGTTTGTTGGGTATTTTATTTCAAAAGTCAACAAATTCAATAACATATTTTTCTATCAGCAAAACAAAACAAAAGCTTAAAAAAACAATCAATATTTTTCTCGTTTAATTTTTTTCTTTGGGTTTTCTAAATAATATTAAACTCAAACAGGATAATAATCCTAAAAATAACAAAGGACAAATACAATTAGAGAGTTATTAAAAAAAATAAAATATACAAATAGAAGTTTAAAAAAAATCGTTGAAAAAAAAAAAAACAATCAATATTTTGTTATTTTAATTTCTTTATTTTTTGTTTTTCTAAATAACAAAAAACTAAAAAAGGATAAAAATCCTAAAAATAACGAAGGATAAATATTTTAAAAGATTTATTAAAAAGAAATAAATAAGATAACATACCATTAGAAGTTAAAAAAAAAAGGTCGTTGGAAAAATGTTAAAGAAATCGAATTTAGGTTTACGCGACGTCAGGAGTAGTGTTACTACATCCACGAAGAAATCAAATCGTTGTCGTCCGTTTCACTTTCGGTATTTAGAACTGTGTCGTGCAAAAAATCTAAAGCCTTCAACGGAAATACGATCCAAGAATAATGCCACATCAGTTTTGGACTTTTTTGGTGATAAATTGAATGTGAACGATTGGCTATTAATTGTTGAAGCCCTGTCTTATGATCAAGTTTTGCAAACTTTAGGCATTCGTATGCGTAAAACATTTGGAACGGGTATTAAATAAAAATCATGTTTTTTATAACGATTTTTAATTTTTTTTTTTGATTTCAGTTCTAGAACATTTGGATACAGAGAAAAAAGCTAAACTGTTTCGTCAAAAATCTGTACTCTACACAAAATTTATATTTTCTGGCGTTGTTGAGTCGATTTCAAATTGCATAGAGTTTAATAAAAATTTGAAAATTTTAAACTTGGAGGGATTACCATTGAATGGAAAATATGTGGAGTCAATAGCAAAGGTAGGCCACGTTAAGTTTAAGTTCAAACTATATTATACTTTAGTTGGCTTCACCTACTTTTAAAATTAAACAATATACACTGTAAAAATTCTATATTTTTACAAGGTAGCTCATTTTTTATTGCTTTCATTTAAAAAAAAAACAAATGGTAATTTGCGCTACCTTGTAGAAATCAATATGAATTTAAAATTCTTTGAATTTATAAAATTTTTCTTATATAATATTTCAGGCCCTCTCAATTAACGAGAGTATTAAAGAGATAAGTCTTCAACGTTCTAATATTGGCGATGAAGGATGTCAGGCCATATGCTGTACAATAAAATACTTGACAAATGTTGAAAAGTTAAATCTATCCGAATGTGAGTTGACTTCAAAGGGTGCCGAATATGTAGCCGAAATGATTAAGGTACATAGATAAGTACTTATCGTATATTTTAAATTATTTTTATTAATACAAAATTTTACCTAAAAAAAAAAGATTCAAAAAATCAATCGCTACACCGAAAGCTGGCAAAAGTCTTTAAGGTATCGTGATGTTGATCCAGACACTATACCAGGTTTACGATCTATCGCCTTGTCGCGTAACCCTAAAATAGCAGATGACGGTATTAACCCAATAGTTGAAGTTTTAAAGGAGGACGTTTGGATTAAAGGTAGATTTTGATATAAACGCATTTCTTTGTATAAAAGTTTAAAATAATATTTCTCATTTTTCTTAAGTTATCGACATGGAGAATTGTGGTCTTACGGATAGGGCAGCTAATTTGATATTGGATTGCCTGAAAATAAATAATTACATTATTGATTTCAATGTTAGCGGTAATGTGGCTATAAGTAAATTTCTATTGCGTAACATACGTGAGCAGTTGGGCATAAAAGATGAAGATCAAAAGTTGAGGGAATCTCAGGAGGAACTGGTGCCAGGTCCAAATGGTGTACTTGTAAGAAGGAAAAAAGTTACTATAGCCTCTCTAAAAGAACAAATAAAAACTCTTGAAGAGCAATTAGTATTTGAAAAAGTATTGCGTAAAAAAGCCGAACAACTCAACGAAAAATTGAATGAACAAATAATGGCTTATGAAAATCAATTGAAAAATATCATGAACTCAAATATACCCGAAGGTTATGTAATGGTGAAAAACGAGTCATTACAGTCGAGTATAAGAGAGTAAGTAAACGTACTTTTTGTTAACATTTATCTTATCTCATTCATAATGTGTTCGCTTTTTTAGACGAAATGATTTTCAAAAACTAGCTGCCGGTAATGTTAGCAATGACTCTACGCCACGAAATAATGTTGCTCCAGCAAAACAAAGAAACCAAAACAAGACTGCGTCTGATACAAATCCCAGCGTTCGTATAAATTCACCTCAGGCAGAGCAGCGTAAGAGCTTAAAAGTTCGTAAGGTGAAGAGTGAAGTGAAAAATATCGAGCCTATCGCCAATAATTCTACCCGCCATAAAAGCAAAAAATCAAAATCCGATCATGAATATTCTAACGAAACTGATGTAAGTCCTAATACTGTATTTTATAAAATAATTTTTGAACTTTTACAATTTGAATTCTATAATGAAATATTTTTTCGTTATCTCTTGTACCCACAGTACCAACTTAACGCCATAAACTTTGAAACAAATATTGGGGACTCTGTGGCCCATAATATGAGTAATAAAAGCAATAGCAGTAAATCAAAAGCTATTAGCAAAAATGGCCAAAAAAATTTTGAATATTTGACAAAACTTGAACTTGATGACTTATCAATACCGAGCACTCGAAGTTTAAGTAGCGATTTATACTCGAGTGATTCAGATACTTTGCGCAATGAAGGAGAATGCCAATCCATAAATGTATTTTTACAACGCTCTAAGCCTATGCCTTTAACACCAATGCCCAAAACGTACAACCAAGAGATGGAAGGTGGCAAAAAGGGCAAAAACAAATTTGAAGATTTGACAAAACTTGAACTCGATGATTTATCAATACCGAGCACTCGAAGTTCAAGTAGCAATTTATACTCGAGTGATTCGGATACTTTGCGAAATGAAGGAGAATGCCAGCCCTTAAATGTATTTATACGAACCTCCAAGCCTATGCCACCAATGCCTTTAACACCAATGCCTCTAACACCTATGCCCAAAATGTACAACCAAGAGAGGGACAGTGACAAAAAAGGCAAAAACAACTTTGCAAACTTAACAAAACTTAATTTCGATGACTTATCAATACCGAGCTCTCGAAGTTCAAGTAGCAATTTATATTCGAGTGATTCGGATACTTTGCGAAATGAAGGAGAATGCCAGCCCTTAAATGTATTTATACGAACCTCCAAGCCTATGCCACCAATGCCTTTAACACCAATGCCTCTAACACCAATGCCCAAAACGTACAACCAAGAGATGGAAGGTGGCAAAAAGGGCAAAAACAAATTTGAAGATTTGACAAAACTTGAACTCGATGATTTATCAATACCGAGCACTCGAAGTTCAAGTAGCAATTTATACTCGAGTGATTCGGATACTTTGCGAAATGAAGGAGAATGCCAGCCCTTAAATGTATTTATACGCAGCACCAAGCCTATGCCTCTTACACCAATGCCTCTAACACCAATGCCCAAAACAGCAACCAAGAAAGGGAAGGTGGCAAAAAGATTGTAATTTGATTTTAAAATCACTACGATCAGTGTTTTTAGGATTGTGTAACGATAAGTTTTAGATTTAGTCAAAATTTTATATATATATATTTTATTGAAATTGTAGAAAAAAATAATAATATGTATGCAGATATACATAGTTACTAAAGTATACATACGGTATCTAATTTTTATGTTTTACCAAAATTAAATAATATTTGGTTATTTTAATTAAACATTTGTAAATATTTCTGATATTAAAAACAAAAAATTTTACTTTATTAATATGTAAAACTTGTCTTAATTCATATTCCAAATATTTACAAAGTTACAAAAGTATACATACGAATTTGAAAATAAAAATACGTTTCAATATCTTGTGTGACATCCTTTGGCTTCAACCGCAGTTGACATTCTAGCAGGTATTGGGTTTTCTAGAGTCACTAATGTGGATCTATTGATATTTTGTTTTGCATACTCCAAGCGCTTTGTTATATAAATGGCTCTCAGCAAAGGTTTTTTCTCTAGCAACTCTGCTAACGAACCATTTTTTTAATGCAGCGACAAACAGTTTCTGTGCAAATTTTGATTCCACGATTTGACTCTATTTGATGATAAATTTTGACTGCACTTTGCTTCGGATTTTCTATAATTCATCTAATAATCGTCGTTAGCATTCTCTGGCTTAGCACAGGAGGACGTTTAGAGCGTCGTTTACTGGAATAATTTCTATCTCTTTCAAATTTTTTTATTTTAGTTTGTACTGTATATTTTCCTAAATTTAATATTTCGGCTATTTTTTGTAATGATTTCCCTTCATTTCTGAATATTATAACCATTTTCCGTATATATTCCGAAATTTTTTTTAGTTTTTCGAATTTTTACTATTTTACTTAATTAATGAAAACCTTTACAGTTTTGGCTAACTAACTTTACTAATGATTTCAAAATTATGTGCATAAAATTCTTAGCGGTATTTGTAACGGTAGATAAAAAAATATGCGCGTATGTATACTTTTGTAACTTTGCAAGAATGCATTTTAAGATACATATTCATAGTTGTATTTTTTAAACAAAACAAAATTTATAAAAGTCGTACGTATACTTTAGTAACTCTTTGTAGTAGTTTAAAAAATCTTTTTGGCTTATTTTAAATATATTTTTTACTGTATTAATAAAATAATGTAATTGAAATATATTTGCAATAAAGAAGTTTTTTGTTCTATACTGCTTTAATTTATCGACTTTTTTTAAAAATTCGGAACTCTAAATAATTAAAAAATGAATGTTAAAAAAAAGATACTGAAATTTTTTTATTTAGTTTTAAAACAAGTAAGAGTGCGAATTTTTGCCGTACAGAATCTGATAATACTCTTGCATAGTTTACTGATTTCAATAATCAAGCCCTTTAATAACATATCCATGTTTTCGGGTGTTCAAATTCAAACATTACCTTTCAAAAATTTAGTGAGCTGTGGTTGAAATCAACCAACGTAATCTCATAAGGTGATAGCGCAGATGGAACGAATTTTTGTCTCTCTTTTTATACCCGCCACTAAAAAAAATGGTGGGGGTATATTCATCTTGTTATTCCGATTGTAACACATCGAAATAACCATTTTTACCCCATAAAGTATATATTGTCTGATTTGGGCTTTGATTTTATGACAATCAAGCTATGTCCGTCCGTCTGTTGAAATGACGATAGACCGAAAAAGCTAGAGGTCTCAATTATAGCCAGAATATTTCTTATAAATAAGGGTTGTTTGGTATTGAAAATCAGGAATAGGAATAGAGCGAATGACTTTGAATGTATATGTCCTGGGTAAAAAAAATATTTTTCCCCGCAAATTGCTTAAATCTATGAATTAGAAAAGGAGTTATAGATCAAAATGTATGTAAATTAATACCGCACAGTGTATTTTTCGGTGTAATTAAAACGTATTGAAACTGACAAAATAAGATGTACGATTCTGAATTTTTGCAAACATTACTTTGTGATCAAAGGACGTGTACTAACGGAAAATTAAGGTGACACGCCTACTTTTATACCCACCGTACATATAACGCTTTATCTCAAATTCATATAAATTCTCTATAAATAAAGATTTTGGAAGAATTGAGGGCTCTATGTTGAATTTATTAGCAAAAACTGCTTTGACAGGATATTTATAACGTGCACCTTCGACGTACACTACTGTTAATGAAATTTAATGGCTTATAAAACCAACGGAATTAGAAGTATTTTGATGAAATTACGCACATATAGCTTTCTATACAATGCCATTGTAATGCCAGAAAACGAAGGTGATACGCTTTATCTCAAATTCATATAATTTCTCTATGAATAAAGATTTTGGGAGAGTAAAGGACTATATTGGTATATCCAAGTCAAATTTATTTGAAAAAACTATATTAACACGCCTACTTTCATTCCAAGACTAAATTTACGAAAACATTTTACTAGCATATCAAAGTTATACAAAGAAGGTGATACATATTTAAGTATAAAGAGATTATTCAATAGCGATAACTGTTAATAACAAAATAATGAATTCTGTGCTATAAAAGTACATAAAATTGGTGGTGGCTATCGAAAATTCGGCACAGCCGAATATAGTGATCTAACTTGTTTGTGATATAGGCTTTCAACAGACCGACGGAGACGGAGAAAATATATACTTTAAGGGTGCTAAAATTAATATTTCACTATTTCTTTGGTGGTGGGTATAAAAACTATTATACTAAAATCAAACAAAATTTACAATTTTAAAGGAACTTCAATAAAGTTGGTTTTTATTTGATTTTTCTTTGAACTGAAAAAATACCACATATAACATAAATAAAAAATTATATTTCTTATTTGTTTACTTCTTTTCATTTGAGGGATAAGAAACTAAATATTTGTTGTTTTCTTTTTAATTTAAATGTAATAATATATTTCATTGTTTTAACATAAAATTTAAAAACTAAAAAAAAAAAAATTAATTTCAATGATATTATTATTAAATATTTATATTAACAATTTTTATATAATAATGACAAATTAATATTTTATATGTAAGTATGTATAACAGTAAGTATAACAAGTAATTTTTTTCTTTTCATTTATAATTTTTAGATCTATAAAAAAGAAACAAACAAAAAAAAATTATAGATCTAATGAAGATCACAAAATGTTGAATAAAAATTATTAAAATGTTTTTATATTTTTAAACATAAATAGGGCGGGCATGTGCACCTTTAATTAAAGTAATAAAATAAGATATTTTTAGTAGATAAACAAATTGTATTTTAATTAAATAATTATTGCTAGTAATAAGCTTTTTTTCGATTTATAAATTAATTTCTTAATAAAACTTAGAAACTAATTCGTGCGTTTCTAAAAGGATTAAGGATTCATTTTATAGAAAAGCGATTTTCTTTTAATTGTTTGTGCACTTTTTCTCTAACTAAAATTCAGTTTTTTTTTTAGATCAGATCATTTTAATTTCGTTGGTATGATTTTTGTTAATTTTTGTTTCAATTTATGTAAGTAGTATAAGCATTTTTCAATTAAAAATAATTTATAAATTTAAAGTTGCATAGCAACTTTGTGGTGTACATACATAAGTGTTATGTTAACTAAAACTACAATTTAGCGATCATACTCTTTACTTGTATATATATATATATAATTCTTTTGGTTGGCCTTAATTATGGCTAAAAAAACGTGGTGTTTTTTTTAAATATATATGTTAAAGTTCTTGGAGAATTTTTAAAATTTAACCTCTTTGATGTTACTAAATAAGTCTTCTTCTACAAAAAAACACATAAACTTATTACCACAAACAAACTTTTCAAGTTTGTCGTTTATGGTGTTTTTAAAATGTTGTTAAGCCTAGCTAAAGGTTAAGGAAATAAATAAACTTAAAAATCGTAGAATTCATTACTTTTATTATTAAAACGTCGTGTTAAAACGTAAACCACAGCTTCATAAGTTGCCATCATTATAGCAGTATTTGGTATTTGACGAACGAGTTGTGTACACAAGCCTCTGTATAAAAAAAGACAGAAATTTTTTATTATTAAAAATTTTCTAAACGTGCATGATTTTATTTTTGCTTATTTTATTAATTTTCTCTAAAAATTCAAATAAGAGTTAAAACAAATAAGAGTGCTATATTCGGCCGTGCCGAATCTTATATACCCTTCATAACATACATACATATATAAAAACATCCCATTGTAAAATTATAAATTTACGTATGTATGTTAAAAAAAAATAAATAAATAAAAAAAAAATAAATAAAAAAAATATTTAAAAAAATAATTAAAATATAAATAATAAATACTAAACAAAAAAAAATTAAAAAAAAAATATATAAAATAAAAAAAAAAAAGTAACAGTGCTATATTCGGCCTTGCCGAATCTTATATACCCTTCACAACGTGTAGTCATGCAATAACAATTGTTTGTATCACCATTCATCTCATATGAAATAAAAAATATTTATATATAAAAACATCCTATTGCAAAATTAAAAATTGTTTCTAAAAAAAATTACAAAAAAATAAAAAAAAAATATATATTAAAAACAAAAAAAAAAAAACAATGAAAAAAATTACAAAAAAAAAATATTATAAAAATATAAATAATATATAAAATAAAAAAAAAAATGTTTTCGACTCAGCTGGGATTCGTTTACTCTAACCATTATATCTGTGTTGTTGTTGTAACGGTTTTTTGCTCATATCTCAGAAAGTTATTGGGCGATTGTGCTGAATTGCAATAGCGATTCATTCCTCGATATTTCCAAGAGATTGATAGCATACACAGATCTGAGGAACATATAGTTGCTTCTAAATGTTGATATCAACCAACACACGGACAGACGGTCAGGGCTTAATCGACTCATCTATTCATAAGCTTTCAGAAGCTTTATGGGGTCGGAAATGAAAATTGTAGAAATTACAAACGGAATGACAAAGCTATATATACCCTTGTGCAACACAGGTGAAGGGTACAAAAATAATTTTTATTACAAATGGTATCTTATTATATCAATTATTTATTATCTAATGTTAACTATCAAAAAAAAAAAAAACACAACTGTAAATTATGGTAAAATAAAGACTCACCATTTAATAAGTTTTAATATTTTGAGTCAAAAACTAATTTTACCTTCAGATTAAAGGACTCGTTACTCTTACGTAAACGTTAGGGATTCGTAAGCGTTGTGTTCAAATTAAAATGTGGTTAGTTATTATAAAAACGTAAACGTGTCATTTTATTATTTTGCTTAAACAATATTGTTTATGTTAAGTGAAGTTAAATTTTTTTTAAAATAATTTTTAGAACTTCAAATGGAATAAGTCCAATTTAGTTAAAGTTCTTTAATTATGACAGAAATATTAAAACCATAAAATTTCTATTGGAAATATCTTAAATAATTCGCAAAGCTCTTACATGACCAAGATATGTATTATATGGGCCGATAATAAACATACTTTGAAAGACTGCTGATCTTAATTATGAGCTAAAGATCAGTTTTTTTCATATAAAGATAGCTTCACATTGGATAGCTTCTACGGGGAAAAAAATATTTTGAAAAAAGTTTGGAAATATTTCTATATTTTTCAGATGTTTAATGCCCGTTTGTAAATTATTTCTATAATTTTGAAGCGGTTGGAATTTATAAAACTAATTTAAAACAAAAATAATACTTTATTTATCTACTACGAACATTTCTTAAATAAGAAACTCTTTAAACTACGCAAGACATATCCATAAGGTATATGCAACGGCGAATTGATACAACAAAGCAACTTTTCATGGGATGTTTTATGTCAAGGCCAATTCGTATTATCAGGGATGGAAAAGTAGTTTTTACATATTAAATATAATAAAATTTGATTAAAAAAGGATATAAATTTTTTTAACACATTATTAATGACGCAAAAGCAACAAATATACATGAATTAAGCACATTTATTATCAAAAAAGTACACTCAAGTTAATTTTTTAATGCCGAAACCAAAATCACATTTCCTATTCCTGTATTAATAAATGAAATCAAGGCGAACTAAACCAATTTTGACAAAAAGTTTCCCCATCAGCTGGGCTGATAATTTCACCTGTATGAATTCGCCTGAAACTACGTTGACCATATATATAAATACATTCATACCCCGGTTTGCATCTTTCGAAGTTGCGTATTTTTAAAATTTCTGCGATTTCGATGTTGCGTCGTTTTTGCTTCTGTTTGCGTCGCATGGCTTCGAAGTTGTGTCGTTAGTGCTGCGATTTGCGCCGTTAACTTAAAAATGTTTGTACAAAGCCAAAATAGAAAAAATAAGAGGATTTCCCGTCTAAGTCTAATGCAAATTTGTATGTGAAACTTGTCTTCAAGTTTGTCTTCGTTGGTAGTTTCAAATTACATTTGAAGAAGTGAAGTTTAACCTAAATATTTTTCAACAATGAGTCAAAAAAGAAAACAAATAAGATTAGAACAAAAAATGGATATTTTAAAGCGTTTTAAATCAGGGAAGAAAACTGTCAATATTGGAAGAAACCTGGAATTAGCCCCTTCTACAATAAAAAACATTTCTTCCAGAGACGCTGATAGACTTTAACTTTTTAATTTATGTTCTATGAATTTTTTATTTTTAATATTAATATTAATCTTAATATTTTTGTTATATTTTTTAAGTGTTTTTCATGAATTGTTATCGGTTTATTTAAAAAAACTATTATTACGAAAATAATAATACAAAATTTGTATTTTCTATTGAAGAAACAATTTTTTTAACTTATGTATATTATTAGTGTCGGAACGAATTAAATGAAAATTAATACAAATGTATCGAAAACTGCGATTCGGTTTGCGTCGTTTCAGTTTACGTCTCGTTTTTCCGGTCCCAATTAGCGACGCAAACCGGGGTATGAGTGTATATTTATAAGTAAAAAACTCAATGAAAAAAAAACCACTTAAAAAAAAATTGTTGACAACACTGCTTAAACGTAAAACGGGAGAAATTCAAATTTTATCAGGTTCGTCCGCAACGCAACGCATGGCCACGTTTACGAAATAGTACCTATTTACACAAAATTTTCTACAGAAAAACGAATCAGCTGATTCAAAACGTGTGCGTTTATGTAACAGTAACGAGGCCTTGAATAATTAATGACTCATTCAAGGCATTTTTATTCATCAGGTAATTGCAGTTCGAAGAGGATTTTTTTTGTTTATATTTTTTATATATGAAAATTTACATTTGAAATAAATTTAAAAACAGGAAAATTGTTTTTTATTTATGCATTTTGACAGCTGAAATTTAAAATAAATGTTGAAAAAAATAATCAGCTGACGAATCAAGAGTACATGATGAATAAATATGCCTTGTACTCATTCTAAAATTAATTTAAGGTGATTCATCGTGAGGTTTGATTTTTAATAATCTTTTTTTGACAGGTCACGCATGACTCATATCAAACTGCTTTGTAATTTTTGTTAAGTATCATTTGGTAAGTCATCATGGAAAGACACATTACAACAAAGTCAGCAATTCGTTTAGTTGTATTACGAAAAAAAAAGCGTTCTGGGAGAATGTTTTTTGTGTGATTCGAGGAACTTACGGTGCGCATAATCGATCTTCTGAAACTAGTATTGCCAATACCATTCGCAAATTTGAGTTCCAGTTCACATTAGTGGATGATATACGAACGGTAAGACCATATCCAGCACGTAGTAAAGAGAATTTAGCAGCTGTAGTTCAGAGTGTAAACAAAAACAATAACGAATCGATATTTCGTTGCTCTCAGCAGCAAATTAGAATATTACCGCCAATGGTAACTGTTATCGCGCCATGTTAACGGAGTTTGTACTTGCTGAAATTCAAGTGCATGGTTTCGGTGAGCTCTGGTTTTAAGCAAACGTGGTACGAGCCGTAAAACGCATTCAACAATGTACTTGTTGGGAAATCATTTTAGTGAGCACTTAATTTCATGTTTTGCTGCGGTAAATTGGCCACCTAGATAGTACGATATTACACCTTTAGACTTTTTTCTGTAGGGATAAGTAAAGTCTGAGGTCTTCAGGAATAAACCAGCTAAAATTGACGCTTTGAAAGCCAACATTACTCATGTTATTCGTGAGATAACAGTCGCTATGCTCGAACGAATAGCATACAATTTAACGTTTCTAATGATCCAACTCAGACATAGTCGTGGCCAACATTCACATGTTATCATTTTTTAACAGTAAATGCCATAAATTGTTTTTTTAACCGATTTAAGTTTACCTTAAAATTTGTGTGATTTATGTCAAACCTCACGATGAATCACCCGATATATATAACGGATATAGAACGGACTTTTTACAAATAAGTAAACGAATTTTCAATATTTTATTATTTGATAATAAATACTTTCAAAAACATACCTGTATAAACCAGCTCTACCCTCTTCTTTCCATACCATGTGTAAGGTTTGCCAAAATTTATTATATTTATTACCCTCTTCACGCAAACGCGTCCGCGCAACTTCATGCGGGTAGGCAATACATGAGGCAACAGTCTTTGATATGGCTCCAGCCATCATAAATTCCAGAAAATCTCTAGAAGTCTTCGAATTATCTGAGTGATGTTTATTTTGACGGAGATTTTGTCTTTCAACCTGCAAACCAAAAATAAATAGATTTGGTGATTAATTCAAAATAATTACAATAAATAAATGAACTTACCAATTTTGATTTAATAAATTCATAGATAACAAAATGTATCATAGTTTCACAGATTCCAAAATAGCTGGCGGTAATACCCTTATAAAAGCCAGCTACACCACCCTGAGCATAAACACGTTTTATGCATTGTCTCACGGTCATTTGAACTTTGGAATTGTAGTCCAATTGCAAACGTGTTTTAACAAACCAAATCGGATTCGTTATGGAAGAGGAAACAAAACCAGCACTAGCTGCACTCATAATATGAACTTGCGGTGAATCCGGCTGTATTAATCTATTAAAAAAAAAAAACAAAAGACACAAATATACATCAATTCAGTGTGTCCTATTATTATCATTATCAAAGAAAAACTATTTTCAAATTTACTTTAAAAAGTTGAAATTATATTTATTTTATTTTATGTACATGTTGTAGACAGTAATAAAAGTTATTCATGTCACAAGTTTCACTCTTGCGAAATTGCATTAATTTACTATTGTTAATTTGAGTACCATTTGTAACGCAAATATGTGGCTAAAGGCCATGACTGACTATCAGATTTAGTCGTTCGATATGTCAAAAATTGTATGTGTGTTCAGAAAGTGTGATAGTGTGGACACAAAGTGCACATGTGTGACAGATTTTTTGACATGTGTCCGATTTGATAATCTTTCGAAAATTTTCATAAAATAATAGAGTCTGTGCGATCAGAGTTGCTTTTTCTAAGCAAGTATGACAGTGTGGCATCCAATAACACATTTTGTTGCGATTTTTTCATGTAGGACAGAAAACTATCAGATTTTTATTTGACATAATCGCACGACTTTGTAGGATAGTCAGTCATGGCCTTAAGCATGCTCATCTCAAGGGTAGATCTGTTGAGAGTGCACTGCATTATGTGGTAGATTTTATAAAACGTAGCTTGCGAATATACGCTAACGGCGTTTTTGGATGTGCAGGGAGCCTTTAATAATGTTAGTATAGAGACAATAAGAGCGGCTCTTTCTGAGCTGGGAGTCAGGGATATTCTAACTAGATGGAAAACCTCGATGTTGGAGAGTAGAATTATAAATTCTTGCTTAGGAGTTTTCTGTATGAGGAAAGTAGTGACATGAGTCACAGACGAAAGGGTGTTATCGCCCCTATTGTGGCTTCTTGCGTTTAACGTTATCTTGAGAAATTTGAAAGTGAAGGGTAGGAAGATCGTGGCATACGCGAATGACGTAGTACTGCTGGTCAGGGATGGATTTCTTCCGACAAGTAGTGAGGTTCTTCAATCGGCACTATGAACACTGCCTTCTTGGACTTCAGGGAATGGGTGGTTGGTTGTAAACTCGGGGAAGACTGAACTAGTTCTCTTTACAGGAATAAGATCGAGGCGTTTGGGCGACCGATACTTAATGGGGTAGAGTTAAAATTGGCTAGGGGGGCGGAGGTGTGTTTTACTTGGTGTCACTGGTTCTTGGAGAAGTACACCCCAGGGAACACTAAACACCCTTCTTAACACTGAACCTATAGAATTTTGGGTGAACAAAATGGCGGCAAGGAGCTTAATTAGACTAGGTGAGTTAGTGTTTGGTGGAATACTTAATATCGGCCACACTAGAATTTTATGGGAAGCTGGTTTGCAGGACTTTATTCAGTGTCAGGGAAATGTGAAGATCACGGAGATCATTTTGATAGGACACCTTTTCTAAAAACTCCTCGGAGTGATTGTTGAGTGGTATCCGATCGACTGTATACAGTTTTTACGAAGAGATCGAAGATTGATGTAGGCACGGGGGCAGGTAACTATATCATGGGGGAGAACAGTAGGTTTTACAGGCGGATTTACAATGGATCTCATAATGGAACATGTTCCGAAGGGGGGTAGTAGGTAATTCTTTACGTCAATAGTCAGGCGGCTGACATGTCAAATTTAGGCTACTTAGGGGATGTAGGAAAGCTCTTGATGGAATAATGGGCTTGTGCAGCGTCAGATTGTATCGGAAATTGTAAAGTTGTCGGCAACGAAATTGTAGTCGAACTCGCGCGCGGTAGATCGGCACTATTGTCGTCGTTTGAAGAGGTCATGGTCAGGCCACTTTTTTTTTTGGCGAAACTCAGCGGATTCAACTTTACTCCTGGACCATTATAGAGTAAGTCTCAGGGCACTATTGCAGTTATTACAGAACATTGTCCGGTAAGGACTAGGATCAGTAGATGGGAACGTGTTAAGTGGTTAGGTAAAATATTCCACGATGAATTTAGTGATGTCTCGAAGTGTAAACTAGAGAAATTTCTTTATTTGCACTTCTTAATCATTTCTTTTTTTCTTTCTGGTTTTTCTTTTATTAAAGGGAACACAATGAACCCCATTGGTCTATGATTGTGGGTGTTGCAAATATCTAAAAATTAGCTTGAAGGTGCTTTTTAAATGTGGGATTCCAGTTCAGCTATAATGTTCATAATGTATGTAAATACGAAGGCACATTTCTGTGGTTTTCATGGGCAACCACGTATGTCTTAAAATCAAATTTTTCAGGAGAGCCGTGTTAGTGCTCAACGATTTTTGAAAATATATACATAGAAGTTACGTTGTTATGCCATTAAAATAATCGGAATGGGTCCATCTTATTTGAGAAATTTTTAAAACCAAGTAAAGGCTGTCTAAAACCAAGCAATATGGCATTATTAACTCAGAATCGTATAAAATTAACATACGCGGCTGCACATGAAAACCACAGATTTATTCATCAGGTAGTCTTGTTTCGTCAGCTGATTATTTTTTTTATACCCTTCACACAGTGATAAAGGGTATATATAGGTTTGTCATTCCGTGTGAAATTTCTACAATTTTGATTTCCGACCCCATAAAGTATATATTTTCTGAAAGCTTATGAATAGGGGAGTCGATTAAGCCCTGTCAGTCTGTCCGTGTGTATGTTGGACTCGGGTGAGGTATTAAAATATCAGAAATATTTGGGTGTAGATCGGTATTGAAAATCAGAAACATCGGTACATAAACAACTGAGATATGAGCAAAAACGACGACCTCGATTTTTTTTCACAAAAATAACATTACAACAACAACATACATACAAACGTGTATACTGGTTAGAGAAAACGTGGCATCAAATCCTAGCTGAGCCAAAAAAAATTTTTTTTTATATTTTTTTTTTATTTATTTTTTTATTTTTTTTTATTTAATATATTATTTATATTTTTATTATTTTTTTTTTAATTTTTTTTTTAAATATTTTTTTTTTTTTAAATGTTTTTTTTTTAACATACATACGTAAATTTATAATTTTACAATAGGATGTTTTTATATATGTATGTTTTTTATATGTATGTACGTACGTAATCATATGGAATGGTGATACAAACTACTGTTATTGCATGACTACACGTTGTGAAGGGTATATAAGATTCGGCACGGCCGAATATAGCGCTCTTACTTGTTATTCACTTATTTTTGACTTCAGCTGAAAACCCCTTACGGAAAAAAAAGATTTTCTCTCTCCTTTTATTTATTAAAAATTTCACACTTTATACATATAATAAAAAAATTCTCTACGAACTGCGATTACCTGATGAATTAATATGCCTTAATAAATACTTGAAAGTACTGACATATTATTGAATACAATTTGCAAAATTTTAAAAAACCAATTAAAAAAGTATAACTAAGAATACAAACCCTAAATTATTGAGGAAATTTTTGGTTTGTGAGTATGTACAAAAGTATATGGCACGTGACGGTGCAACACCAACGAGATTCGGTCCAAGACCTTTAAATAATGCTTTGGGTCCTTCATTTTGTACTATGTGCCTGCAAATGAATATTATAATAAAAATAAAAAAAGGAATTCAAATAATATAAACAACTAACCGTAAACACTGTATTATGCTCATACTTTTTGTAGACGTCGATGATATGCCACAATGAGAAATAGCCATTATCTGAAAATGTTTTGTTAAAAACTATGTATTTAAATTGAAATTATAGTTTCACATCAATCAATATGTTGTTAGTAAAAAGGAAACTCTAAATAAAAATTATTAAAAAAGTTGAAAAAAAAATAATGAATAAATAAAAAGAAATGGAGGAAGAAAAAAAAAACGAAATGAAAACAATAAATTGGTACTACCCTACGAACACCCCCAATCACCTGTGGTTGGGACCTGTTACGTAATATCGTCGTACTAAGTTTACGTCTTTGTTCAGGTCTAAGTAGTTCGGAGGAGGCATTTGTGGAACTGGGATTTTCAACAACTCGTGGTGGTGTTTGAAATGCTGCTGTTGAACTCTGTAATCGTGTTTTTACAACTTCTAGGGGACATGTTACAACGGCACCAACGGTACCGGCAGTTCTGAAAAAAAAAAATAAATACATAAAATTATTTGCAAAACTAATTGAAATTTTTTGAATTCTTTTACAAATTGTGCCAAAATTAATTAATCAGACTGTTTTATTTTGGCATTCGCAACAAGTTTTGAAATTCGTATTTATTTAATCAGTTTTCTTTTAGCTACAAACTGCTGTTTTGGCAAATTTAAAAAATTAGAAAATATGGTAAACGGGAAGGAAATTGTTTTAAATAAATTAAAATTTAAGAAAAAGAATAAAAAAAAAACTTAATATCCTTATGTATGTATATATTTTACTTTAATTATTTAAAAGTATGCAAATGCAAAATTTAAAAAAAAATTAGGTACTTAAGATGTTGTAATGCGTAATTTCCAAAGAAATTTCCAAATTCGACTGTATAACAAATGATAAAAAAAAAAACTTTTTATTAAATTCTTATATTCTCTATTCACATATGTTTTAAATATATTAATGAACATACATAGTTTTCCTTAATATTTTGTATATTTTTACCCCCACCCCCCATATTAATTCTCCTATTGTAATACATTCGAATGTTTGTATGTTTGGATTTTTGTTATTAAATCACACAAAAATGGATGAATTGAACTGAAAGAAATTTGGCACACAGATTGATAACCATTTTTCAGTCTGCCCGTGTGTTGGCTGAAATAAATTTTTAGGAGCCCCACATGTTGCACAGATCTGTATTTGGTATCAATCTTTTGAAAAAATATTATAAATCGTTATTGACATTTGGAACAATAGCCTTATAACTCTTTGAGTTATGAGTAAATGGACATGACTACCTCTGTTTTTACCTATAAAACTTAACAGTTCCCCGCCCTGAGTTAATTTTGTAACAATATTCGTTTAAATTTTAGAGCAATTGGTCACTAACTGGCAAAGTTAAAGACTCAAATAATTTGAAAGTATATAAGTACTAGAAAAGCCCGGCGCGCGTTGCTACGCCCCTTAATGAATAAAAATGAATTCTGATTTTAAATTTAATATCAAGTGCAAAAAGCTAAAAATCATAACTTAATTTAATGGGCGTGGCCCTGAACACTTTTCTAATCACGATATTATAGTCATGACAGCTCAATATGTGTGTGCAAAGTTTCAGAAAAATCGATCTAGTGCAAGTAGTTAAAAATGATAACTTATTCCTTATGGGCGTGGCACTGCCCACTTTTCTAATCACGAAATTGTAAAGTCATGACAGCTCAATATGTGTGCAAGGTTTCAGAAAAATTGGTTCAGTGCAAGTACCTCAAAATTATAACTATTTTTTATGAGCGTGGCTCTGCCCACTTTTCTAATCACGAAATTATATAGTCATGACAGCTCAATAAGTGTGCAAGGTTTCAGAAAAATCGGTCCAGTGCAAGTACCTCAAAATTATAAATTTTTTATGGGCGTGGTCCCGCCCACTTTTCTAATTACGAAATAATATAGTCATGACAGCTCAATATGTGTGTGCAAAGTTTCAGAAAAATTTGTCAAGTGCAAGTAGCTAAAAATGATAACTAATTTTTTACGTTCGTGGCCCGCCCACATTTTTTTTCACCCATAAACACTCCCTGGAATGTGTACAATAACTTGCCAAAGTTTGAGGCCGATCGGTTTTACAGTTTCGGAGTCTATAGCTAACACACACACACACACACACACACAGAGTTTCACTATTATATATATAAATATACTAGAAAAGCCCGGCGCGCTTGCTACGCCCCTTAACGAAAAGAAATGCATTCAGAATTTTAATTGAATATCAAGTGCAAGAAGCTAAAAATCATAATTTTTTTTAATAGGCGTGGCACTGCTAACTTTTCTAATTAAGAAATTGTATAGTCACGACAACTCAATATGTGTGCAAAGTTTCAGAAAAATCGATCTAGTGCAAGTAGCTAAAAATTATAACTTATTTTTTATGGGCGTGGCTCTGCCCACTTCACACGAAATTGTATAATTATGAGAATTCAAGATGTGTGCAAGGTTTCAGAAAAATCAGTCTAGTGCAAATACCTCAAAATTATAACATTTTTTATGGACGTGGCTCTGCCCACTTTTCTAATCACGAAATTATATAGTCATAACAGCTCAATATGTGTGCAATAACTTGCCAAAGTTTGAGGCCGATCGGTTTTACAGTTTCGGAGTCTATAGCTAACACACACACACACACACACACACACACAGAGTTTCACATTTATATATATAGATATATAAGTTACTAAAGCTCGTAATTAATTTTTGGACACGCAAATTAGTAACGTCGAAAATTACTGCTGAGAAGAACTGACTAATCGGTTTGAAAATACCGAAGATATAAGCACAAAAATACAACTATTTCGGTGTTTTAATACCCCTCACATGACAGTGTAAAAGGGTATACATATATAGCTTTATCATTCCCTTTGTAATTTCTACAATATTCATTTCCGACCCAATAAACAATATATTTTCTGAGGAGTCGATTAAGCCATATCCGTCTGCCCGTGTATTGGTTGAAATCAACTTTTAGATACAACCAAATGTTCCTCATACCTGTGTATGGTATTAATCTTTTGGAAATATCCGGGAATGAATCGCTATTGAAATTGAGCAAAATCGCCCCTTAACTTTCCGAGATATGAAAAATAAACGCGACTGCCTGTTTTTTCCCCATATTTTTACCAACAAAATTAAAAATTTTCAGCCATAGAATAATTTATTTTCCAAATAGTAGTAAAGGTTCCTTATTTGTGGATATGAAATGCCTCCAGAGATATTCGTGAAAAATTGGAAAATAAAATTAAAATTATTTTTATAAAAAAAGTGATCTCAAGCTTAATATAAAAAACAACTATTGATATAAATAAAAAAAAATCGAAAACATAAAAAACTTGTCTTTATATTTTTAATAGAAATTAATTTTGAAAAATTTAAAATTTTATTTAATTTATAAATCATTGTTTTGATAATTAATTTAATCTCAGCTGCCATACAGTTTTAAGCAAACATTAACAAAATTAATTTAAAGTTTAAAACGAAAAGTTTAAACCTTGAAATTGTAACATTATTTATATAAAAATTATGTTACAACTATATCTGCAATAAAATCAATTACATATTTAATAATATTGAAATTCATTTAATATATGTATAGATGTACATACATACAAGTATAACCTATTTATTTACTTACTATCTTCAGACTATGAACAAGTTGCTATAACAACAAGTAAGAGCACTGTGCCGAATATTTAATACCCACCACCAACTTTGTGTTGTACTTTTATAGCACGAAATTTGTTAAGATGTTAATAACAGTAATCACTTTGGAATAATTTCTCTATACTGAAATATGTATTACTTTCTTTGTTTAGTTTCGAATTGATATCAATTAATTTTCTAAAATTTAGATTAACAATAGAACCTTATGTATTTCTGGATTAGAAGTGAAAAATACTCACTTGTTTACCACAATGTTGGTTTTTATGGAAAATAATATAAATTTTTCAATTCAATTTAGATATTGTTCTGTTGGTTTAGGGCTTTTAATCTTCTTAAACACTAAATTATGTGAGAAATGGGCGTTAAAGTAGGCGTGTCAAAGTAACTTCTGCTAATTAACTTAACTTAGATATTTCAATATACAGTCCTTCTTTCAAAATCTTTGTCCATAGAAAAATTATTTAAATTTAAGGTATAACGTTATATGGGAGGTGTGCATTTAAGTGTGTGTGTGTCACCTTTAATTTACATTATTATAAATCTATTGACTAAAAAGCTACGTTTGCGAAATTTAAGAATAGAAGATATACATACATAAGTTTTATGACGTTATAAATTTTAAATAGACTAAGGGCCATTATTACAACTTGCCGTTAGTTAAAGGCAGGATTTTGTCGGACCGATAAATGGCTTTGCATTATAAAGCCTTTATTTATTGTATTTTTATCCATTAAATATTATCATTATTAATAATAATAACAATAAGAAATTTAAGTTGTAATAGTGCAAAGCTATTTATCGGGCACAAAAAATCACACCTTCAACTAACGGCAAGTTGTAATAATAACTCTAAAAGACACTGTACGGTATAAATTTTTGTACATTTTGATGTATAACTTTTTTCATTATGTATAGAGTTTAGCCTATTTTAGGTAAAGATGATTTTTAAACCTAAGAAATATAATTGTAAAATTTTATTGCTCTACGTTGTTGCGATTAGTGGCAATCGCATTTTATTCGATGTAAGGAAAACATTTTTTTATGGCGTACTCCTGTGTCTTTCTAATATACCGATTTAGCCCATTTTTAATACCAAACATTTCAGATGTATTAGAAATATTATGACAAAATCTTCCCTTTCTAGCCTTTTCTGTTCGAGCCTGAAATGAATATTTCGATGTGTTACAAACGGAATGACAAAAAGTATACACCACATACAATTTTTTTCATGGCAAAGATGGTAATAAAAATCAAATAAATATAAAATATGTGTTCTGAAAGATAAAACCTTTGTTATAGCGTTATTTTTAAAAGCTTTTTTTGTTTTAAATCAGACAAAACAAACATCTATAAATAGAAAGTAACAACAATTTAATATGAAGTAGAATTTAACTAGGCTTATCTAAAGAGTGTATAATCCATTTGAAAATTATAATTATGTATGTATTTTTTACGTTTAAAACATAGTACATATTTTCTAGGCAGCATTACTCCATAAGTATTTCTAACGAATTTTTATATGAAGTTTGACAACAATTGGAATAAAATATTGAACGAACCACTAATCCTGGGGCCAATTTACGGCATTCGATAACGATCGAAAACGATAGAGTTCTTATAAGAATCCAATACAAAAATGTAAAGAACACTTTTACGTTCGATTGCAATTTCGATCGATTTTGAATGCCGTAGTTCGGCCCCTGGATTAGTGGTTCGTTCAATATTTTATTCCAATTGTTGTCAAACTTCATATAAAAAAATTCGTTAGAAATACTTATGGAGTAATGCTGCCTAGAAAATATGTACTATGTTTTAAACGTAAAAAATAAGAAATGTTTCTGTCAACTTTCATGCAACATTTTATATCGTATGAAATAATATGAACAAAAGTTATTTCGTACGAAATTCAAAGCGAGAGGTGATCAATTGTTTTTGATCGATTTAAAAATTATTATTGTTTTTCAACATATTTCATAAATTAAACACTAACTGCCGTATTCATTAAAAAGTTTTAGGTTTATTGAGGGCAAGGCGAATTCAAAAGGGTGAACTCGTCGCTAAAACAACTACAAAGTGAAAAAAATACAAACGTGTATTTTGTTAGTGTAAAACAAAACGATATGTCAAAAATACACAAAAATTTGACAAGTGGTCTCTAGAAGTAGTCAACAGCTGATGATCAGCAGATCTAATAAGTTCACCTTATTGAATTCGCCTTGATTGAGGGCTTATTTGACAAATTTCTGTAAAACATCTGTCAAATAAACCCTTAATAAGCCTAAAATATTTTTTATGAATACGGCAGTAAGACTCGTTGAATAATAAAAAAAATATTTATAAAATCGTGTTTAACTAATATTAAATTCAAGGCGTTACTGACTCAACTTTTTTGTATAGACATACATAGATACATACATACAAATCGATGGTCACAAGTACAAAGGCCCTAACTAGTATTTTTTACGAAATTAAGTTTTTCAGTGATTTCAATAAATTTCACAAAAACACATGCCGACACAAAAATGTAAAGCAGTTTTACAGGCAGTTTTACAAGCAATTACATAATGATAAAACAGTTGTTGTTATGTTTTCGCATTCTCATGTAAAGTAACAATAATTTGAGATTCTACTTGTGATCAAACGATATGTTTTTAAATATATAAAAACATGTTATAACAAACGTACAAACAAGGCACATTTACAACGTAGTTTTGATGCAACAGCTGATCGGGAAACATAATGTCAAAACTTGTTAAATTCGTCTTGATTTTATATATAATTATGCTGGGGTTAGAAGCAGTGTTTCCAGCAGCTGACCTTAAAAATAAATGCTAAATCGACAAAATTAAAGTGCTAAAATGTTCTACGTCCCAAAAAATGAACTAGTATATCTTAACATTTTGATATTTTCATAGAAAAAACCTTGAATTTTTTTTTTTGTTAAATTTATGAAAACTTGTTTTTCTGATTAATTTTATTTAGAAAAATTAAGATTAAATATCGGGGATATATCTTATAACAGTATTCATGGGTTTTAAAAAATTTAGTTTCAATAATTCAGAAAATGCAAAAATGACTATCAAAATAACCAAAGTAATATTTTGTCCTTCTCCTTAGATTTCAAAGTCAAAGGTTTATCGAATATTCCCAATTCAACCCTGTTTTAGTATTTTCTAAATTACATACATTTTAATGTTTAGTGAAATGTCCCTAATGGTATCCAAAAATTTTATCTGAATAATTGTCCATATTCTATTAGGCGATAAAAATATGAATTAATGTCCTGTGTAATAATACAAGAATTTTTTTTTAAACTTCAAGAGACAGGTCACACCTTTCCGCATATTTTTTGAGTAGTTTACAAAACCTTTTCATGTTAATCTGTAACATTTTTAATTAAGCAGGTTTTTACTAGTTTTCGCCCTGAAGTTCGAATTTCCAAAATTCCCTTCATATTATACACCTGCTCGAAATCCAGTAGATTTGAATTAAAATCATGTTTAAAATTTACACTGTTTACACTATTGTTTTTATTTTGACATTTTTCGTTATTTTGTTTTCAAAACAGTATATTTATTTACAAGATGTTGAGAGCGGCTTTCTATACTCTACATCTCCAAAACTCAAACTCCATATAAAAATGTAAACAATAAAGTACTTGTGTGATTGCAAGACCCTAAAAATTATGATTGAATTTTTCTTTATTTTGTAATAAAACTACAGTTGCATCATGAAATAATACTAGATTTTGAGTAGATTCTGCCAAAAACTAAAAGCAAAGTAGGTTTCGTTTTGTATGGGAAATCTAGCAGAAATTAATCAGTGATGAATCAGTCAGTAACGTTTAACAAAAACTAAAATTATTTAAATATTTTAATAAGCTAATTAGAAAAAACTTGCTAATTCTAGCACTAAAAGTGCTAAAATGGGAACACTGGTTTGAAGTTAGATTTTTGAATTCGGTATTAAAAATTTTATTTTTATTTTTTTTTTTATCCAAGAGTACAACATTTATTTTATGTTTGTTTTTTTATTCTTTACAAAGATTATAAGCACTTTCCATCTCTGGTATATGAATTTACCTTGACAGAAAACATCTACGAACAATTTTGTTTATCAATTCGCCGTTGCATATACATATGTACCTGTGTAAATATGCTTTGCGTATTTGAATGTGTTGACATAAAATGTAGTATTTTTACACTTAATTCTTAACAATTAAAGAGCAAATGATTAGGATAGGAAGCAGATGTGCTAGACTTTAGTTATTAATACCAAACGAAAGATAGATAAAATTAGGTAATTTCCAAAAGAAAAAACCAAACTGCAATTTCTTGACTTAAGACTTTTTTTGGCTACCGTTAAAGAAATATAAGCGAAAAATTACAAGTTTGATCAATAAATTCATTTATTTTTCTTTTATCTATCTATATATATAAAAGTGAAACTCTGTGTGTGTGTGTGTGTGTGTGTTAGCTATAGACTCCGAAACTGTAAAACCGATCGGGCTCAAACTTTGGTAAGTTGTTGTACACATACCAGGGAGTGTTTATGGGTGAAAAAAAGTGGGCGGAGCCACGCCCATAAAAAATTAGTTATCATTTTAAGCTACTTGCACTTGACCGATTTTTCTGAAACTTCGCACACATATCGAGCTGTCATGACTAAATAATTTCGTGATAAGAAAAGTGGGCGGGGCCACGCCCCTAAAAAAGTTTTAATTTTGAGGTACTTGCACTGGACCGATTTTTCTGAAACTTTGCACACATATTGAGCTGTCATGGTTTTATAATTTCGTGATTGAAGAAGTAGGCGGGGCCACGCCCATAAAAAATTAGTTATCAGTTTTAGCTACTTGCACTGGACCGAATTTTCTGAAACTTTGCAAACATACTGGGCTGTCATGACTTTACACTTTCGTCATTAGAAAAGTGGGCAGTGCCACGCCCATTAAAAAAAGGTATCATTTTGAGGTACTTGCACTGGACCGATTTTTCTGAAACTTTGCACACATATTGAGTTGTCATGACTATACAGTTTCGTATTTAGAAAAGTGGGCAGTGCCACGCCCATAAAAAAAGGTATCATTTTGAGGTACTTACACTGGACCGATTTTTCTGAAACTTTGCACACTTATTGAGCTGTCATGACTATACAGTTTCGTAATTAGAAAAGTGGGCAGTGCCACGCTCATAAAGAAAAAGTTATAGTTTTTAGCCTTGCACTTGATATTCGATTAAAATTTAGAATGCGATTCAAATTCATGAAGGGGCGTAGCAACGCGCGCCGGGATTGGCTAGTATACAATAAACATGAAACTGAAATTAAATAAGAGTAACCGTTTTCATAGGCATGCTAAATTAACAAGTTAAATAATAATTTTACAATTTTGAAAATATATAATTTAATAACAATTTGTTTTGGACAAATATAAAAATGAAATGCATAAAAAAATCATTTATACAATGAATGATTTGAATGAAATTGTTTTTTCATTATATTCTAAAAATAACAATACAAACAAAGTTCACAAAGAAGTCGTACGAAGACAATCCCGTAAATATGGTAAATAACTCAGATTGCGGTATTTAAAAAATCCAGTGATTTCTGGTTAATATATATAGACTGTTCACCGATAACCTTTTGTTTATGGGACAGTATTACCAGATGTAGAAAAAAATACAATATAATTTTTTAAAAATATTTTTATTGAAGAAGCTTGCATTGAAAACTATACAATTTATTTAAATTTGAGCACGTTTTTTAATTCTTTGTAAAATGTTATAATATATTTTTTAGGGCACTTTGAGTTTTATGAAAAATTGTTGACAGCGTTGCCGTCCAGATTTTTAAAGAACTGAACAAAAGAAAAATTATGCATAAGAGAGATTTTAAGAAAAGGGGCAAAAGCAAAAACTAGGTAATGTCTTGCTCTTACTGAACAACATACTTTTCAATGACTACTACATATCGTCTGTCTTATTTATAAGTATTTTAGTAATGAATTGATTTATGTGATACGTAAGTACTTATTTTCAGACATTTCTTGTTGCGATATTTGCTAGAAGCCATTCCAATACATAACTTTTTATAATTCTTATTTAGTTTAACACGTATAGAGTATAAGTAATAATTATTGTGACAACAGCGATGACTTAAGGCTTCCTTAGCCGAGCGTTGCTGCAACCGTACTGTTATGTAACGTACTGTAAGCACGTTGGTGCAGTTATAGTATACCTTAAAACGTAACATGTGTTTTTGGCATACTTAAACAAAACAGCAAAACTACATACATAAAGAAATTTAAAAATATTTTTTAAACTAGCTTGTGTTTAAAAATTAATTATACAAATAATAATTTTTATATAAACTGAACGAGTCTTTTCAGATGATACCAATGTTGACTCTCTCGATTGTCTAGAAGCTGAAAAAAATAATTTTTGTTTGTAAATTTTTGGAATATATATTTAAAAAAAAATTTCTGCTTACAACTTTACCGATTAGAGCCCGACTTATCCAAAATTTTTCACGAATATCTCTAGAGGCATATTATATCTACAAATAGTAGCAAAGGTACCTATAAATTATTCTAAAAATTTTAATTTTGTTAGTAAAAATATGGGAAAAAACAGTGCCAGTCGTGTTATTTGCTCATATCTCAGAAAGTTATGGGGCGATTGTGCTGAATTTCAATAGCAACATCGTTCCCAGATGTTTCAAAAAGATTGATACCATACACAGATCTTAGGAACATTTGGTTGCTTCTAATAGTTGATTTCAACCAACACACGGACAGACGGTCAGGGCTTAATCTACTCCTCTATTCATAAGCTTTCAGAAATTATATACTTTATGGGGTCACCACAGGTGAAGGGTATAACAAGTAAGAGTGCTATATTCGGCCGTGCCGAATCTTATATACTCTTCACAACGTGTTGTCATGCAATAACAATAGTTTGTATCACCATTCATCTTATATGAAATACGTACATATGTACATACATATAAAAAACATACATATATAAAAACAACCCATTGTAAAATTATAAGTTTACGTATGTATGTTAAAAAAAATATTAAAAAAAATTAAAAAAAATGAAAAACAAAATAAAAAAATAATAAAAATGTAAATATATAAAATAAAAAATTTTTTTTTTTGTTCAGCTGGGATTTGATGCCACGTTTACTCTATCCAGTATACCACGTTTGCATATAAGTACATACATATGTATGTTGTTGTTGTGTTAAAAAAAAAACGAGGTGGCCGTGGTTTTTTGCTTATATCTTAGTTGTTTATGTACCGATGTTTTTTATTCAATACCGATCCACTCTCGAATATTTCTGATATTTTAATACCTCACCCGGGTCCAGGCGATGTCGGGGGGCTTCAAAAAGTTGATTTCAACATACACACGGTTAGACGGACAGAGCTTAATCGACTCCCCTATTTATAAGCTTTCAGAAAATAATACTTTATGCGGTCGGAAATGAAAATTGTAGAAACTTCACACGGAATAACAACCCTATATATAGCCTTTTTCACCGTGTGAAGGGTATAACAAGAGTGCTATATTCAGCTTTACTGAAATATAAAAAAGAGATATTCACAAAAAAAAGTTCTGAGATTTATGCGTTAAAATTTTTCCGATATTTGCTGGTGAAATTAATGATTATTGTTCATAATAAAACCAAACGGCATCACTGCTAGAGATTTGAATGACATGCAGCAAACTCATTATTGTTGTTGAAATATTTAATATTTAACTTTCAATTCTTTACTGATTAGATACCTAATTGTTGTTAAGAAATTTTATTTTGCCAGCTGAATTTACTGTGTAAAATTTGTTTTCATTTGTTATTAAAGATTAGGATTAAAATATCAATTTATGAAAACATTTATTAAAATTGTTTAAAAATATCTATAACAAATAACAAAAAAAAAGGTCCGTATTGCTTGTTGTTATTTAAAGAAGAGACGTAAAATTTGCTTCTTTAATGTAGAGCAGAAGTGTTTATGGAATTGGGTCAATCGGGTACTTTAGTTCGTTTTTGGCAACAACCTAATTAATTTTTTGCTCAAACCACAATGTAACTTAAACGGAGGGTCCGTGAAAAAAACGACAGAAGTTGTTGGCAAAAATGAACTAAAGTAACGATTTGTGCCCAACTCTAGAATTAAAAAAAAATGCATTACGTAAGGAGTGGGATAGAAAAAATGTTAACACACATTTTGCCTCTTAACTTTCTTTGTAAGCAATATTTCAATCTTTTTTTTGATCTATTAATCTTTGGAAAATAAGTCAGTTAATATTTTTAATGGCAACCATCAAGGCATATTTATTCATCAGGTAGTTTTGATTCATAAGCTGATTACTTTTTTTTCACTTGTTTTAAATTTCAGCTGCGAAAGTCCACAGCAAGGCGAATTTAATATCAGGGGATGTTATGAGCCCAGCTGATTATTTTTTGCTCGTTTTATTTTTACGGCACAATGTCAAAGTTTGTTTACATTTAAATACATTTTTATGTGCGTTGGTTGAATTTTTTTATAAAAGTGGTTAAATTTGTGGAAAAACATTGTAAAAATACTAATATTTGTGCAATAACTTATTGGGAAATAAGTGAAATATATTTTATAATTTGAATAAACAACATTTTTAATGTTTTTAATTCAGAAAATGCAAAATTTCCGTTGCGTTCGTCCTAGTGATTTAAAGTTGTGAAAATTGTGAAAAATGTTTAAAAAACACAAATATGTGATATAAACTAGCACAAATTTATGTAATAAATTAAAAATACTTATTTATTTTAAACCTTTTTGCGTCAAATTTATAAAAATAAAATTTTAATTAAAAGTAAAGAAAAAATTTGTTTTTTGTGTTTTGACATTCTCTTGGCCTTTTTGTGTGTTTGTTGCAGGGATGTTATCACCTGATATTGAATTCGCCTTAGTCCATAGATAACCAAGAATTTTCTCTTCTCTCATTTATTTCAAATGCCAAACTTCATATTAAAAAAATTTAACAAAAATTTTATTTTTAAACTGCGGTTACCTGACGAATTAATATGCCATGGGCAACCATATTGATTAGTTGTTTGTTTGATCAAAAAATTAAGCCAAAAATAGGGAGCGGAAATTAAAATTAAATTCATAAAAACAACTCATGCTGTTTAATGGACAACGAAACGTATGTACTGGCAGATTTTCCGCAAGTTTCCGGGTCAAAATTTTTATATTGCTGATGCTCGAGGAAATTCTGAAGATAAGTTTAGGACCCAAAAGCACACAAAATTTGCGGCAAAATAAGTGCTACAAGTGGGCTCTATAAATATCGAAATATACATCAAAGAATGTTAACAAACAAGGCTTCTTCCTTTCATATGGGATTACATTGTCTCCACATGTTTTTGGCCCGATTTGGCATCATGTTACTATGGTAAGAAAGCTCTGCAGTGGTACCAAAACTATAACATAGCTATTGTACCAAGAGGGCCAATATTCCAAATTGTCCGGAACTAACACCAGTGCAGAGATTTGGGCTGTTGTGACAAGGCATTTGAGGAGCACAAAAAAGGGTTCCGCAATATAAAAATTTCAAAAAGAGATGGTAAAATTGTTCTTAAAAAAGTGACTAAAATAACTATCAAATCTCTAATGAAAGGGTTTTAAGAAGGGTCTACTAGTAATTTAATAATAGTGAGAACTATTAAAGTTATATTTTTCTGTGATCTGTATCATATTTAATTCAATTCAAATTACTAAAAAAAAACAAAAATTAAAACTCTAAGATCAATTATTGCATTTTTAAAAATTGTTAACATTTTTGATCACACTCGTTCTGATATTTTTTAAAAGAAAAATTAAGATTTAGATTTCAGTCTTCAGTTTTTTTATATTTAAAATTGTTGTGCCTTAAACTAACTATTTGTAAAGTTTAGATGCAAAGTAATTTGTAAGTTGTTTTATAAAAACTTCCTGGGACTACATTATTTGTCCTACATCTATATCTATATATATAAAAGTGAAACTCTGTGTGTGTGTGTGTGTTAGCTATAGACTCCGAAACTGTAAAACCGATCGGGCTCAAACTTGGGTAAGTTGTTGTACACATACCAGGGAGTGTTTATGGGTGAAAAAAAGTGGGCGGAGCCACGCCCATAAAAAATTAGTTATCAGTTTTAGCTACTTGCACTTGACCGATTTTTCTGAAACTTTGCACACATATCGAGCTGTCATGACTAAATAATTTCGTGATAAGAAAAGTGGGCGGGGCCACGCCCCTAAAAAAGTTTTAATTTTGAGGTACTTGCACTGGACCGATTTTTCTGAAACTTTGCACACATATTGAGCTGTCATGGCTTAATAATTTCGTGATTGAAAAAGTGGGCGGGGCCACGCCCATAAAAAATTAGTTATCAGTTTTAGCTACTTGCACTGGACCGAATTTTCTGAAACTTTGCGAAAATACTGAGCTGTCACGACTTTACACTTTCGTCATTAGAAAAGTGGGCAGTGCCACGCCCATTAAAAAATTGGTATCATTTTGGGGTACTTGCACTGGACCGATTTTTCTGAAACTTTGCACACATATTGAGTTGTCATGACTATACAGTTTCGTATTTAGGAAAGTGGGCAGGGCCACGCCCATAAAAAAAGGTATCATTTTGAGGTACTTACACTGGACCGATTTTTCTGAAACTTTGCACACATATCGAGCTGTCATGACTATACAGTTTCGTAATTAGAAAAGTGGGCAGTGTCTCGCTCATAAAGAAAAAGTTATGATATTCGATTAAAATTTAGAATGCGATTAAAATTCATGAAGGGGCGTAGCAACGCGCGCCGGGATTGGCTAGTATTTATATAAAAGTGAAACTCTGTGTGTGTGTGTTAGCTATAGACTCCGAAACTGTAAAACCGATCGGACTCAAACTTTGGCAAGTTGTTGTACACATACCAGGGAGTGTTTTTGGATGGAAAAAAGTGGGCGGGGCCACGCCCCTAAAAATTAGTTATCAGTTTAAGCTACTTGCACTTGACCGATTTTTCTGAAACTTTGCACACATATCGAGCTGTCATGACTAAATAATTTTGTGATAAGAAAAGTGGGCGGGGCCACGCCCCTAAAAAAGTTTTAATTTTGAGGTACTTGCACTGAACCGATTTTTCTGAAACTGTGCACACATACTAAGCTGTCATAACCATATAATTTCGTGATTAGAAAAGTGGGCAGGGCCACGCCCATAAAAAAAAGGTTATAATTTTGAGGTACTTGCACCAGACCGATTTTTCTGAAACTTTGCACACATATCGAGCTGTCATGACTAAATAATTTCGTGATTAGAGGAGTGGGCAGTGCCACGCCCATAAAAAATAGGTATCATTTTGAGGTACTTGCACTGGACCGATTATTCTGAAACTTTGCATACATATTGAGCTATTATGACTTTACAATTTCGTGATTAGGAAAGTGGGCAATGCCACGCCCATAAAAAAAATTATAATTTTTAGGTTTTTGCACTTGATATTCAATTAAAATTCAGAATGCATTTCGATTCATTAAGGGGCGTAGCAACGCGCGCCGGGTTTGGCTAGTATAAATATAAAAGACAACATGGCGACAATTTTATTCTACTATTCTATTGTATCTATTTATTACAACAGTGTAATTTCTATATCTCTATTTTGTGCTAATCAGAAACACTTAAGTGAGTTCTGTGTCACAGAGTATTTTATTTGGGCCAGGTATGGGTTAATTGTTGGAACTTTAATTAGCCACATGTCAGTTGTGTCTACAAAACTATGACACATATGGATTCTTAAAATATCTGCAACCTGGACGAATATATTTTTAAGGAAAAATATCTCCGGAATATAACTGCATCTTGGCATCAAAGGTTACCTTGGAGCTTGGGAAGATGTACCTAAACATACTAAGAACTACATGCGGCCGTTATACTGTCCACGCTTTGGTTAATATTTGATAAAAATCTTAGTGTATTAGTTTGATATAAAAAATACTCTTATGAGTTTTTCATAATATTTTTCGTAGCACATTTTGTTGAATTTTTTGCCAACATTTTGTTTTTCTTTTAACAAATTTAAACAAAAAACCTTGCGTCCTTTTGAAAAAAATATGTGCATATTTATTATACATACATACATACATACACAGATATTTATGTATTTATAATTAATATCAACAGAAAAATGTTTGTACGCCAAAAAAAAAATTATCATAAACAAAAATAATTTCATCAATATGCCGCAGCTGTTTAAAAAAGCACAATCTGGTGAATTTGTTTATCACATTTGTCTATTCAGTGAATCAGGAAACACTTTGAGATGAATTGTGTTTATACACATATGTATGTAATTAAAATAAAAAAATGTTTAACCCTTTAAATATATATCTGTTCTAAGGTGTATTTAAACAATATTTTTTAATTTAATGTCACTTCTGCTTTTTCTGATTACGATCGTTCTATGTTCACAATTTTCTATTATCATTTGCAGTATACTTTGGAAGCTTTAGCTTAGGTGTTTCAAAGAAATTTTTTTTAAATTTTTCTTCATCACTTCATACAAACATATTTCCACAGATTTTTTTTCGAAATAACGTACTTAATTAAAAAAAAAAAAATTACTTAAAAAGTATAGCCACCAGCTTTGTAGGTAAAAATGCTAAGCAAACAAAGGTATTAAATGTCTTCAGCAGATAAGATATTTTTAGTTAATCTTATACATTTTTTGAGACCATGACGATATCAAAAAAAGGTCTGTCATATTCAAAAGAAGTAAAAGTCGTATAGAATTCAAAACATATCTGAAAAACTATTTTTTTATGGAAACCTAGAATTAAATAAATTTTCGCCTTTTGCTAGAACCCCTAGAAAGGGTTAATGTATTTGAAGAGCAAAATAAATATGTATGTATAATGTATGTTATTTTGTCGCCAGTTCGACAAAAGGCAACAACCTAAACAAATCATTAAAATAATTTTAATGTGATGGGGGGTTTGTTTATCATGTACATAAATATGTAAATATATAAAAAAACAATGTACCGATTTCATCTAACAAATAAATATCATAAAAAAAATTTTCATCTTGATATTTATTACAAAATTTTACGGCCTTATTTATAAAAACTTTCAAAGGTTTATTGAGCGAGTGTTTACCTATTTGTCACTTTAATTTCTTGAAAAAGTAAAAAATTACTTTCTTGAAAACATCGTTGAAATGTGAATGAAAAGTAAACAAGTAAGAGCACTATATTCAGTCCTGCCGAATCTGATAATACCCTGCACAGTCATGTACATAGGTACAATAACCACGTCGTAGCTTAGCCTAGATTTTAGATTTCATGCAATACGCTGTTTTCTTTATTATTTCCGACCCCATCTATGATTTTGAATTTTTTTATAGTTAACTGTATTCTACTAGTCTAGCCCTTTTATTTGATACCCACATTGTTGGGGTTAAAAAAATTCGCTTTACCATTTTCTTTCAGAATTTTACACTTTTTTATAGTTTACTACATTGTACTTGGTTGGTTGGTTATCGTGGTAGTTCGTTGCACGCCAACAGTCAAGTAGAGTGTGTATGACTCCGTTTTGACAGGACCACATCACTCGTCAGCTTCCAGTGTATCTCAGAATAAAATCCAAGAGTAAGGGTACTAGATCCACCCCGTGGCCCTGAGGTATCTCAGTAGATAATTCAGTCCAACTTCAGATATCGCAGAGAGGCCATCTAGTATATGCTTGCCCAGAAATCTGTGTCTCTTAGCCGCCAGTGCAGGACATTCGCAGAGAAAGTGGAAAACCGATTCCTCCTTCTCTCTATCCAGACAACTGCGACAATGGTCGTTCGATGGGAGTCCGAGCCGACTTGCATGTTTGCCTAACATCCAGTGACCCGTCAATACCGCTAGCAACCTCGATATGTCCCTCCGACTTCGACTGGTAAGTTGCAATGTACGTCGTGCATCAAAAGAGGGCCACGTAAGCCGTGCCACCTTACACGTGCTCAGCCCACGCCACCTGTTATCAGCCTTCCGGAGAAAGTGTCTGGAGATTCTGCTTTTAATAGTCCCCAACGGGATTGCAACTGCAATTGCATTAGAGATATCCAGAGCAGATCCTCCCCTGGCTAGCTCATCAGCACGCTCGTTACCATAGTGGCCCTTATGCGCAGGAATCCAAACTAGAGTAACGTCAGCCCGCTGACCAAGCCTTGACAGTTCCTTTCTACATTGGCCAACTAATTTAGATGTAGTAATGTATGACCTGAGTGACAAGAGTGCCGCGTGACTGTCGACAAATATACCAATGCTCCCGTGGATATTCGCGTCATTCAGTATCCTACATGCTTCCCTGATAGCGAGTACTTCCGCCTGAAAAGCGCTGCAATCATCCGGAAGACGGAAGGAGAGTTCAATCTCCGGTCCATCAGAGAAGACACTAGATCCAACACCACATTCCATCCTCGAACCGTCAGTATAGATCCTGGTGTCAAAGCTCCCCAAAAGGCGACCCCCTGGAGGGAATAAGAACCCTGAACGCCCCATAAAAATCCATGTAGGGCGTAACGTAGTCAGCGGGTTGATTTATGCTCGAAGGCAGTGTGGCCAATATACTCGCATGGCCATGCGTCCTCGACCTCCAACATCCAGTCACATTGTACGTACTGGTCGAGCGCTTTTTTTGATATTTATATTGTGGGTGTTAAAGGGTAAAAAATCGTAACTACTATATTTGACTCATATATTCACCATTTAATCCACTGGGACGCCATTTTATCCTCTAATGGTTATATAGAAACTTAGGAAAAACACCGAAGCAGTTATACATTAGTGCTTATATCTCAGTTTGTTTCAAACCGATTTGTTAGTTTTTCTAAGAAATATTTTTTGAGATTACGGTTTATAATTTGGTATCTGAAGCGTGTTCAAATATTACTTAGGAGTTTAAAAAATATTGATATACATATTTAAAAATATATATATATTTTTAAAATAATTTTTTCCTATAACTTTGCCGATCAGTGATTCATTTGTCCAAAACTTTTCATGAGCATCTCCAAAGGCATACCAAATTTGTAAATAGTAACAACCGTGTCTATAAATTATCCTAGGACGATTATGCTGATATCCAACACCAATCTGCTGCCGAATATTTTTGATATTTTGTTCCTTACACGGGACTTGCCGATGTCGGGGGGCTTTAGAAAGTTGATTTCAACATACACACGGACAAACAGGCGGATAATGCTTAATCGACTGCCCTATTGATAAGCTGGGCTAATTAGATTTGCACGAACAAATTTAAATTTTAAAAATTCGATTAAAACATGTTTAAATTTAGCAATAGTAGAGAGACAATAATATGCGTTAAAACGAAAGCCCATCGTACTTTTTACTTTTGACGTATTGTAACATTTATAAATTTTAAGTTGCAATTTTCTTATTATTAAAATTATGTTTTTTAATCATTGTTAAAAGCAGTCGGTATTTTCTGCAGTTAAAAAAAAAATAAGGACCCGTATTACAACTTCCCTGTAAAGTTAATGTTAATAAAAGGTTACTTTAACAAATGTGAGCAATAAAGTTATCATTACATTTATCATCATTTCAACCTCCTTGTGCATAAACAAATTAAAACTAACAAAAAAAAAAAAGCCAATTATCTGTCCTTAAACATCCCAATTTTAGCTACCAGTAAACTAATAATATAAATAATATAATAATAGCTCTAAGTTAATTTGCAAGGATGTTGTAATAAGGTTCACTTTATTGCTCACTCTAGCCAAGTTAACTTTTACTAACATTAACTTTTTAGGCTAGTTGTAATAAAGAAAAATCAAATATTCGGCATAAAAGAAAAAACGGTTTTCGAAAATCCGTAAATTAAAAAATAACTGGTGGCGGTTTTTACACGTGAAACTAGTTTGAATAACCTGGTTTTTATGTTATTTACTAGCCAAACCCGGCGCGCGTTGCTACGCCCCTTAATGAATCGAAATGCATTCTGAATTTTAATTGGATATCAGATGCAAAAACCTAAAAATTATAATTTTTTTATGGGCGTGGCATTGCCCACTTTTCTAGTCACGAAATTGTAAAGTCATAACAGCTCAATATGTGTGCAAAGTTTTAGAAGAATCGGACCCGTGCAAGTACCTCAAAATTAAAACTGTTTTTATGGGCGTGGCCCTGCCCAATTTTCTAATTACGACATTGTAAAGTCATAACAGCTCAATATGTGTGCAAAGTTTCAGAATAATCGGTCCAGTGCAAGTACCTCAAAATGATACCTTTTTTTATGGGCGTGGCACTGCCCACTTTTCTAATCACGAGATTATTTAGTCATGACAGCTCAATATGTGTGCAAAGTTTCAGAAAAATCGGTCTGGTGCAAGTACCTCAAAATTGTAGCCGTTTTTTTATAGGCGTGGCCCCGCCCACTTTTTTAATCACAAAATTATAAAGTCACGACAGCTGAATATGTGTGTAAAGTTTCAGAAAAATCGGTCTAGTGCAAGTACCTCAAAATTAAAACTTTTTTAGGGGCGTGGCCCCGCCCACTTTTCTTATCACGAAATTATTTAGTCATGACAGCTCGATATGTATGCAAAGTTTCAGAAATATCAGTCAAGTGGAAGTAGCTAAAACTGATAACTAATTTTTTATGGGCGTGGCTCCGCCCACTTTTTTTCATCCATAAACACTCCCCGGTATGTGTACATCAACTTACCAAAGTTTGAGCCCGATCGGTTTTACAGTTTCAGAGTCTATAGCTAACACACACACACACACAGAGTTTCACTTTTATATATATAGATAGAAGATAGATAGATAGATAGATAGATAGATAGATAGATAGATAGATAGATAGACAGATAGATAGATAGATAGATAGATAGATAGATAGATAGATAGATAGATAGATAGATAAATAGATAAATATAAAAGAGTAAATTGAATAACTGACTGATTCATTATCGCACAGCCCAAACGCAAAAAGAACTAAAACAAGAAATTTGGACAATGGGTTTCTCTTTCGATATATAGCTCCACTAAGGAATTTTTTTTTTAAATCATACTTTAAGGGGGTAAAAACGAGTGAAATCTGTAACCTTATTTCTCCTAAAATAGATTATGTTGAAAAGATATTGTAATCTACTCCAAAAAATAAGCTTATAGGTGTCCAGCTTTTCTTTGAATTTTCAACCAATAAGGAGGATAAACAGGTAAAAATAATAATTTGGTACCCTTTGTAACCTTAAAACACATAAAAAAATTAAATTGTATTAGTTAATCCGCAAAAAAATATTAATAGAACTTCGGCATTTTTTTCAAATTCGCATGTATAAAAGGTAAAAATCGTCCCTCTTTTCGATAAATTTATTAATTTTCTTATGTTATTCAAAAGCACATAATTTGATTTTGATTATTTATGTGAAATTTTTGAAAGCTTTTAGGGGGACAAAAAAAGGTACCAAAAGGGAGAAAATGCGGAAAAACATGTATTATTTATAATTAATGGACCAATTCGTGAAAAATATGAAATAGGGATTTAACAGACTTAAAAAATTATGTAATTTAGTACAAATTGAAATATATTCACAATAGGATAGAAAGGGGGAAATTCGGGAAAACAGTTTGGTACTTTTTAAAACATTTTATTGTTAAATAGATATTTAAACTTTTTAAACTTTTAATTTGTACATTGTATGGAATACCGAAAAAAAGTACTTTTTATTTTTTTATGGTAGAATTTAGGACTATTGATTCCAAGTGAGATTGTAAATGTTATAAGCTACTAAAAAGGTATTTTTTGTAATTTTTATGGTAATTTTTGTATTTTCTACGTTTATGAATATAGATTTTTAAAATTTGTGATTTTTGATCAGTGGTGAGACTGAAAATGTTATGGGTACTTTTTCACACTTTGATGGTAGTTTTTGTATTTTCTACGTTCATGAAACTAGAATTCTTAAATAAGGGACTATTGATTAAAGTTGACATTTTAAACATATTGGGCGACAGAAAAGGTATAGTTTTGCATTTTCTGCTACTTTTTGTACTTTCTACTTTTATGAAGAATTTTAAAATTAGAGACTATTGATACAGGCTGATAAAGAAAATTATATGGACGACGGGTACTTTTTCAAACTTTTTTTTTTTTTTACATTTGTGAACATAGATTTTTAAAATAAGCGATAACTGAGGTCAGAATCAAAATGCCGCATTCATAACAATTACTTTGGATTTATTGGAGTATTATTTGACAAATTTAAGTGCAACATCTGTCAAATAAGCTTTTAATAAATATTTGTTGCGAATACGGCAGATAAAGTTTATAAATAATAACAAACGAGTTAATAAATTATCCTAGGGAAGAAAAATTTTAATTTTTATGATAAAAATATTGGAAAAAAACAGAGACAGTTGTGTTTATTTGCTCTTATCTCAGAAATTCATGGGGCGATTGTGCTGTATTTCAATAACGAGTTATTCCCCAATAATTTCAAAAGATTGACATTACATACAGGTCTGTGCAACATGTAAGGGCTTTAAAAAGTTGAGTGCAACCAACACACGTACAGACGGATATTACTTCATATTAAAAAAGTATATGCTTCTTGGGTATAAAAACAAAATACACTCTGCGTACACTATGAAGGAAAAGTTGCGTTATTCTCGAGTGTGTTGAAGACGAAAGTAAGAGTTATAAAAAATTTGTAATACAAAAGTTGGTTATATGGACAAGGACATTTGTATTTAAGCGAACTATACAATTCAACATTGTCGCATAATTCGAGACATAAAAACCGGTTTCCGTATTATTCGAAATCCGATCATTAAAAAAACAGGAAAAATATAAACAACTAGTTTTTTCGAATAATTCAGAAATCGGTTTTGATATTTCTTACTGTAAATTATTTACATTTAATTTCTTTTATTTTTTCTTTTAGTAACACAATGTTTTTTATTTAAGAGTACGTATGGATTTTGCAAATTTTCTATATAGAACTTCTTCAATTCAAGACCAAGGCATAATTCTGTGGCAATAAGGAAAAACTGCTTATGTCTGTTTTTATAGTTTTTCAGTAAAGCACTTTTAAATTTTGAGTTTATTTTTATAAATTGATTTCCTTAAAATATAGAAGAGTTTTCGTATATTTAGTTTAAGTGTAAGTTAAAATAAATAATTACAATATTTCAAATAATATTTTTCGTTGAAAATATATAGGCAATAAGTTTTTACGCTAAACCTTCCTGTAAAGTTGTCCAAAATAGTTAAATATTCGATTGGGGGTATAAGAGTATTGCAAGATTTCAATTTTAGCTTAAGACGACTTAAGCAGCTATTCTAATAGTTATAATATCAGTTTTTGTGACAGATTTATTAACTCGTTATTACGAGAGAACTTTTTTTTAACAAAGTTTTTGTATAAATAAAGCGAGGGTAGAGAATTATTTTCAGTTGACGGATGAAGTTTAAAATAAATAAAAAAATCAGCTAATAAATCAAAAACAGCAAATATTTTGTATTTTAATTTCATTTTTAACAACTATTAGCTAAATCTAAATATAAATAATACCTTATGCACAATATTTAGTCTGTAGTTCGCAATTTATTTTTGCCAACCAGCTGAAGCGGTAGTCATCAATGTCAATTAATTTTATTTGTGTTAAACGTTAATAACAATAAGAAAAATATTCGGCTGGTTAAAATTTTATTTTCATATTTGCAAAAAATATTAAAACAGATGTGTTAAATAATTATGCATATTAGTTGTGGTGGTTTTTATATCCTACACAGCCATATGTGGTAAGTTAAAATATACCGATCTACTCAGGATGAACGTTACTACAACGCACATAGGGCTATATTTTGACAATCTAGCCGGACATCACTTTTTTTGTTAAGCTTATAGTGCCTCTTAAAAGTTATTGAGAGCTCCTAGATCATGAAACTTGGCAGAAATATGTGTTACAGTCATAGGATGGTAGATCTTGAAAATAAGAAAAATCAAATGAAGGGCAAAAATATTTTCCTAAGAACTAATCCTACCTCTGAAAAATTTTTTATACTTTTGTTTAGCAAATGCATCTTTTATCGTCAGCATTAGTTTATGGGTAAAGGGAGATGTCCCTCTTTTAATTAATTTTTTTACAATAACTTCTCTTTTTTTATCGTCAGCATTAGTTTATGGGTAAAGGGAGATGTCCCTCTTTTAATTAATTTTTTTACAATAACTTCTCTTTTGCACTAAGATGATAATGGTTCTTCTTCGTCTGTTTTTTTGAAGACCTCTATTTAATCTAAATCCTCTTCAGAGTCATGTACAGGTGAAATAATATAACTAACTGCTTCTTTCAAAAGCTGGCGGTATTGACGGGTCACTGGATGTTAGGCAAACATGCAAGTCGGCTCGGACTCCCATCGAACGACCATTGTCGCAGTTGTCTGGATAGAGAGAAGGAGGAATCGGTTTTCCACCTTCTCTGCGAATGTCCTGCACTGGCGGCTAAGAGACACAGATTTCTGGGCGAACATATACTAGATGGCCTCTCTGCGATATCTGAAGTTGGACTGAATTATCTACTGAGATATCTCAGGGCCACGGGGTGGATCTAGTACCCTTACTCTTGGATTTTATTCTGAGATACACTAGAAGCTGACGAGTGATGTGGTCCTGTCAAAACGGAGTCATACAGACTCTACTTGACTGTTGGCGTGCAGCGAACTACCACGATAACCAACCAACCAGCTTCTTTCAAAAAAGGTAATGACTTTTTTTTAGAGTTGGCCTTATGCTAGAAATCATTGGGTCAGAACTGAGTAAAAGTCTATTATAAATACCTATGTTGCACTGAATTCTTGAAAACTTTCTAATGAAATTCTGCTAGTAAAGCCGGAAATGTAGTTTCGCGCCTCAGCCGCTTCTTCTTTTAAAAGCCTTATATGCAACAATGCCTCATTAATAAAATTTACGTCATACATTAAAATCTTGTGCATTGTAGATGCCAAAGGATGCTAGGGATATAGGGTAACGTAACGCAGTGCCTAAGCAATGATCGGCGATTTTGTGCAAATGGATTTTGTGACCACTTGGTATTACTTCAATAATAACTTTGATTCGGTTGATGAAATTAAATTAAATTCCAGTTATTTGTACAGCTAATTCAGGATTAGAAAAAAATCATCTGCTGGTGTTACCATCGTTGCTCTTGCCAAATCTAGTTTCGGTACATCCATCCACTTTTAGTACTAAATCACTTCTAAATTTTTCTTGGATAGCATTTTCACTCCTTTTAACAATGGCCTTGTCCGCGTCAAATTTTAATTACCACTTTATCATAATATTTTATGACTAACAAAAAGGTTTGTTACTCACTCGTACCTACGCAAAATAAGCAAAAACAGAAAAAAATGATATTTGCAAAAAATCACTTAAAAAATGGCGCAAAAACGCGCAACGTTTTTTTAGTTTAATAGAGGGATTTCATATTTTATCGTGATGTATAACATTTTTAAGATCGCGACTGCTCTTACTTTCAAAAACCTTTTGATTTTTTTTTTGCAAAAAGTAAACAGAAAAAAAAACATTTTTTATTTTTGAACGAATTTTTTATATGTAGAAATAAAAAAAAATAATTTCTAAAAATTAGTATAAGCAAGCTGTTACTTAATATAGTCCTTCACAAAAAGAAAATCAATGTTAAATCTTTGTTCGTTTCGCCACAAAAAAACAAAATATATTGTAAACCTCTCAAAACCGTAAAAAGTCAATAAGTACCCATGCAATTTATTCTACTCTCTTGACAGTGTTACAAAACGACAAATTTCAAGCAAAAGTCCTAAAAATCCACTAAACGGTGCAAAATTTTGTTGTCTGTCGATCTGCGTTCTTAAATTATATGCGTCGCCACGACGAGTTTGCTTAAAAATTATGATATTATTGTAAATTAGTTAAAAATTGGCAAATGGCTTGAGGTTTTAACACCATTACGGAATTGAAATATTTTTTTACTAAGCTATGAATTGGAAAAAGGATAGTATATACATATATATTTTATAAAATCCTGAAGACATCTTATATGTGTAAATAGTATATTATATCTCATAAGTTTGACTTTATATTTGCTAGGAAAGAGTATTTATTATTTATTATCGAAGCATTAAATTTTTGTTCATAAACGTTGTTTAACTTGTAATGGTGCTCTATTGAAATGTCTATGTAAGTATGTATATGTGACAGCGCATAGAGAAAGAGACCTAAGGGTAAAAAAAAAATAATTTTCACTTTTTTTTTGATGTGGACAACATCTGAGCAACGAATGAGACCGATCCCATGCCCCAAAAGTGTTCCCTCCCAGAGATATGCGCATTTTATAAAAGTGAAGTCGACGATTCTAAGCGCAAATAGAAAGGGACCTAACGGTAAAATTTATTGAAAAATTAAAAAAAATAGAAAAATCATTTAATCTTTAAAATGGCTCTCCTGAACAAAACCTGTTTTTACCCTCAGGTCCCTTTCTCTATGCGCTGTCACATATAGTAATTAAAAATTGTATTATTTTTTAATTTCTAATTATTAATAATTGTTTTATTGATTTTCTTTCATTAAATAAATACAAAACAAACTACTTAGATTTAATAACATATCTATGTATGTATAAACAAAGTGTCACCACATGTATGTATTTATATACGTGATTTCTGTTTAATAAGCAGTTACTCTTACTCTTTTAAAGAGTCCTTTTACTTTTTTACACCCGCCATCTAAAAAATGGTGGGGGTATATTCATTTTGTTATTCCGTTTGTAAAACATCGAAATAACCATTTCAGACCCCATAAAGTATTAATTATCTGATTCGGGCTTTGATTTTAGGACGATCTAGCTATGTTCGTCCGTCTGTCCGTATGTTGAAAGGACGATAGAGGTCGGACCGAAAAAGCTAGGAGTCCCAAATTTTCTAGAATATTTCTTGAAAAACAAGGGTTGTTTGGTATTGAAAATCAAGAATAGGAATATCAGGAAGAGAATTATAGCTCGTAACGCAAGAGTACGTTAAAAAAAATATGTCCTTCCAACATCGAATAAAACGCAATTGCGTCCAAACGCATTAAAGTAGATCCATGAATTTTCGAATGTAGTTTATTAACTGGGTACACAAAATATTTCTCCCCGAAAATTGCCTAAATCAATTAATAAGGAAAGGAGTTAGAGATCAAAATGTACGAAAATTTATAACGCGTGGTGTACTTTTTAGTATTTTTAAAATTTAAAACCTAATAAAACTGACAAAATTAGATGTATGATTCTGAAATTTTGCAAACATTGCTTTTGCTCAAAGGCTTTGTACTAACAGAAAATAAATGTGACACGCCCACTTTTACGCCCACTTCCAATATAACGCTTTATCTCAAATTCATAAAATTTCTCTATGGACAAAGTTTTTGGAAGAATAAAGGACTATATTGAAATATCTAAGTTGAATTTATTAGTAAAAACTACATTGACACGCCTACTTTAACGCCCACTTTTCACATTATCTACTGTCAATGAAATTTAAATGCTCATAAAACCGACAGAGTTAGAGATATGCTGATGAAATTTCGCACATATAGCTTTCTAGCCAATGTAACTGTTATGCCAGAAAATGAAGGTGACACGCCCTCTTTAACGCCTACCTCTCACATAACGCTTTATCTTAAATTAATATCCATAATTTCTCTATGGACAAAATTTTTGGAAGAATAAAGGACTATATTGAAATATCTCAGTTTTATTTATTAGCAGAAACTATATTGACACGCCTAATTTAACGCTCACTTTCATTAAAAGACTAAGTTACGAAAACATTTTACTAGCATATCGAAGTTATATAAAGAAAGTGATACATAATTTAGTATAAAGATATTATTCCATAGCGAGTACAGTTAATAACAAAATAATAATTTTTTTTTATGTCAAAATAGTGCTCTTACTGGGTTTTTCTTAAACGAAAAAAAAAAAAAATATTTTTTTATAAAAAAACCAACTCAACTATAGGACGGAAACAAAAACTTTCGTTGCTAGTTGAATCTATGTATATATATAAAAGTGAAACTCTGTGTGTGTGTGTGTGTGTGTGTGTGTGTGTGTGTGTGTGTGTTAGCTATAGACTCCGAAACTGTAAAACCGATCGGGCTGAAACTTTGGTAAGTTGTTGTACACATACCAGGGAGTGTTTATGGGTGAAAAAAAGTGGGCGGGGCCACGCCCATAAAAAATTAGTTATCATTTTAAGCTACTTGCACATGACCGATTTTTCTGAAACTTTGCACACATATCGAGCTGTCATGACTAAATAATTTGGGATAAGAAAAGTGGGCGGGGCCACGCCCCTAAAAAGGTTTTAATTTTGAGGTACTTGCACTGGACCGATTTTTCTGAAACTTTGCACAGATATTGAGCTGTCACGACCTTATAATTTCGTGATTAAAAAAGTGGGCGGGGACACGCCCATAAAAAAAAGTTATAATTTTGAGCTACTTGCACTGGACCGATTTTCCTGAAACTTTGCACACGTATTGAGCTGTCATGACTAAATAATTTCGTGGTTAGAAAAGTGGGCAGGGCCACGCCCATAAAAAAAGTTATAATTTTGAGGAACTTGCTCTGTACCGATTTTCGTGAAACTTTGCACACGTATTGGACTGTTATGACTATACAATTTCATGATTAGAAAAGTGGGCAGGGCCACGCCCATTAAAACAATTATAATTTTGAGGTACTTGCACTGGTCCGATTCTTCTGAAACTTTGCACACATATTGAGCTGTTATGACTTTACAATTTCGTGATTAGAAAAGTGGGCAATGCCACGCCCATAAAAAAATTATAATTTTTAGGTTTTTGCACTTGATATTCAATTAAAATTCAGAATGCATTTCGATTCATTAAGGGGCGTAGCAACGTGCGCCGGGTTTGGCTAGTATTAAATAAAATAAATAATTTAATCTTTCCAATGACACGCTAATGTGAAATTAATTTTTTTTTTTTAAATTAGAAGTACTTCGAGTAAGTCAGATATAGTTTTTTGACTACTTCTTTTTCCTCATTGTTTTTACTGGGTAATAATATAAGTAATGCAAATAAGTAAAAAAGATATAAATAAATAGTATTATTAGATAAATTTCTAAATTAAAATCATTATTTAAGCCAAAGGCCTTAGATGCTCGCAGCCTTTCTCTATTAGTAAAATTCTAAAAAAAATCATTTGGAATTATCATAGCATTGTTGTTACTTATAAACAACATTATTCCAATTTCAATGCCGCACAATTTAATTTTACTCGGAATACAGAAAAAAGGCAAAATTTCTTTAAAAAGTAATACGGTTTATTTAATCACCTCAACACATTAAAAGTTTAAAAATTTATTGTCTCACAATTGGATATTAAAATATTTTAAATTACAATTGCTAAATTCACAAACTGTCCTAGAAGTTGTACACATTTTGTTGATAATTTCTACATTAATTCTTTATACAACACTTACAACAATTATACCTACATATGTTTAAAGAATAACGTATAAATACTATATAAATTTGTTTTTAATATGAAGAAGATAATTTCTTACGACCTATGACTCCCACGACAGGTTGTGAATATATATGCAAATATATATGGACTTCTGACAAAATGACGTAAGTCAAATTTGTGTTTTTTTGGTTTTTTGTTCTCCCGAAAATTTTGGGCTGAACTATAATAAAAAAAGGCTAATTTAATTTTTTTAAATATTACTACTATTACACGTTGGGACGAAATGAATTGAAAATTAATTCTTCTAATAAAGTATGAATTCCATTTGCTTCTGAAAATTACATTAAAGAATTCAAAAAACTAATATATCAAAGTTTATAAAAATATTTTTAAGATTGCGGCATGTACTAAAACCAAAAGTTTAATACGTAGAGAGAGAGACGGATGTTAGTGCTGGCGTAAAAAAATTCTAAGAATTGTATAAGTTGATTTTTCATTTACAAGTAAATATCTAGTGCTTCTAGTGCCCCTCTTTGCCAACCCAACCCAACATAAGCTAAATGTCTAATTTAAACAAAATTAAATAAAATAGGTATTGCCTTTCTCTGAATTAAGCGCCATTTTTTATCTCATTTAGCCCCAATGCGCACGGTTAAAGAAAGCTATTGTTTTGCTGCAAATGTGTGATTTTTTATAATCATCATATAAACTTATTTACAAGAGGTTTTCTTATCAATTTGCTTTGCAATTCTACTTTACACATTAATACTTAGTAACAAAAATTAAAAATTTATTGATATTGTTTGCTATAGAATGACCGGCAGAAAAAAGTGTAGATGTACGTATGTGTGTATGTATGTATATAGAAATTAATTTACATATTAGAAACAATAGAAGCAATTACAATTTAACATTCTGTACTTATTTTGCTCGATTCACACAGTAGTACTAATTAGTTAAATCAGCTTCCTATATACTTTTAACAAATTAAATTGTTTACTTTTACTAGAAATTGCACTAAGCGCTTAATTAAAAAAGTGTGTCGAACTGTCTCTTAATAATTGTGTGAAAAAGTTAAACATAAAAGAAAATAAATTATTTGTAAATTTAATAATCTTAAGCCTGGTATTAAGTCTGTTCAATATTTCATGCGAGCTGTTGTCCAACTTAATATAAAAAAATTCGTGAGAAATACTTATGGAATAATGTTGCCTAATCAGTAGCCTACATATGAAATGTTTCCATCAACATTCAAGCAACAGCAAACCTGCAGGCCAAATTCTTCGTGTGAAATAACTTATGTTGCTGAACGTATTTCACAAATTGAAACAAAATACTAGGCTTTATATATTTATAGGCAAATAGATTTTTTGTTACGCAGTTTATGCTAACATTATACAATCGGTTTTGATAAAAAAAAATATACCATTTGAAAGAAAATTTTCTGTAAATGTGCACAAACTAAATCTTAACAAGTAAGAGTGCTATATTCGGCCGTGCCGAATGTTATATACCCTTCACAACGTGTAGTCATGCAATAGCAGTTGTTTGTATCACCATTCATCTCATATAAAATACGTAAATACAAGTAAAAAACATTCCATTGCAAAATTATAAAGTATGTTTAAAAAAAACGGAGTCATATAGACTCTACTTGACTGTTGGCGTGCAGCGAACTACCACGATAACCATGCTTAAAAAAAAAAAAATATTAAAACCAAAAAAACATTTAAAAAAATAATTACAAAAAAATATTAAAAAAAAAAAATTTTTTTACATTTTTTTAAACAAATTAAAAAAAAAATATATTAAAGAAAATAATAAAAATATAAATAATATTGATTATGTAAATTTCTTCGATCTTTCTATAATAATATATTGTTTTAATTTTTTCGAGCTAAAGATCACTTTTTTATATAAAAATTATTATAATTTTATTCCGGTATTTCGCTACCACATTGGGTAGCTTCTTCAGGGAAAGTTTGTACAATTTATAACAATTAAAATATTAAAATTGTTCAAGAACAAATTTTTTAAAAAAATTGAACAATTTTAATATTTTAAAGTTCTAGTACATAATACATAATAGCTATAAATAGATCTTTGTTTCAAATAAAATAACCCACCAAAATTTTTTTTGAGTTTCGCAAGCAAACATGGAATTACTAAAATGGTTTACATACGACGCAACAAAGTATGTCCTCTGTACTGATTGTTATTTCAGTGGTAGAACAATTTATTTTACTAGTATTTCTTTTTTTTTATTTCCCATGCTGATTAAGGCATGATTGAGCTGCCTTGTATAAGAGCTTTATGTATGTATTTTTTTTTATATTCCAACAATTTTATTTAAAACATATTAAATACTTTTATAACTAAAACAATAAATATTTTGTTTAAAATAATTCTTAATTTCAATAAAATTAATTAAAGTTATTCTATTTTTAAAAATTAGATTATTTTTAATAATTTTTTATTTTATATGTTTTTGCAATTTTTTTTTTTATTAAAACTCATGGGTATTTTTATAAAAGTTTTTTTTTTTGTAATTATATAAATACATATTCACTTTAAACGTGTTTTAATGTATTATACTATTAAAAGTTCATAGAAATTGTTTAATATAAAGGGTGGTTAAATTTTAAGGGCCGATGTTGAATGTGAACCACAACTACACGTCAAGTTTTTTTTTTTGCATTTCATTTGACATTTCTTAATTTCAGACTAACTCAATTATACACAATCTAGCAATGCATTAAAGTTATTCGGGCTTTTAATGAAAATAGGGCATTCAAATCAAAATGCCTAATAATTACACCTCTCACGCTCATCGTTAATGATCATTATGCATAAAGACTAGCATTTAAACGCTTACAAGGTGCAATTGACTCAAGAGCTAAAGCCTCTTAACCATTCCAAACGACGTCAATGGTCAAGAGCTAATGGATGAGATACTTCGGCACACTAACGGCATAGAACCTTAATTATGCTTCAGCGTCATCGAAAATTTGGACCATCGGATGGAGGTGTGCCGCCGAGGTCGCGGCAGCCATTTGGCCGATATTTGGTTTCATACATAATTGAACCATACCAATATTATCATAATAAAAAGAAATTACAACTTCCTAAATAGTTTGTGTTTTATTCAAATTAATATCGGCCCTTAAAATTTAACCACCCTTTATATATAAAAAATATACTTTAAATCAAATCTTATCAATTATATTTAAATTAAGCAATCCCATAAAATGAATAGTTTAAACTAGTAGTTATGATCATGTGAAAACCTTCACATGTTTTTCTATATTTAGAATTATATTTACACATGTAAACAATTAAAAAAAGAATAATAAAAAAATGTTAAAATTTTTCTGTCCAACAGACTAAAGCAGGGGTTCCCTCAAGCTTCTGCTTTCGGCCCCTTTAAGCAATTTCAAAAGATGCACGACAACTATCAACTTTTTTTCAATATCTCTTGAAATTAATAACGATTTAAAACAAAATTAACATACCCACTACAGGGTGCGCAAAAAGTCATCACGGGGTTTAAAAATTTGTTTATTTTTTAAACTTTAAGAATAAGTTAAAACGTATTCTTTTTAACAATAAATAAAACTTTTAAATCCCATGGTGACTTTTGGTCAACCCTGTACATATTGTTAAATGAGTTTGAAAATATGTTAAAATTCTTAACATAAAAATTGTATAGAACATCATCAAAAGATGTTACTGTGTTATATTAATCCAATTATCTATAAGTATAATTTATTTTAATAAAAAATTAAACAATGAAATAAAATATTTTTTTGAAGAATTGAATTTTAAATAAATAATCAAATTAATTGTCAATTATTGTAATGCAACAATTAATTTTTCCGCATTCATCGAGGCTACCCTGAAATATTCACACAAACCCTATTTGATAACCGTTACACTACACAAAAGCAATTTAAGAATGTTTTGATGGGGAAGGACAACAAGAATAATTTAATATGTATGAAAATAATACAATACAAAACACGTACATATTGTACGTCTAAACAATAAACGTGAAAATTACACTGCTCTGCAAAAAATAATTTTTTGTCTTCCCATTTAATAAAACTATGTGGACTATATGGATTTTGACGCGTTGAACTCAAATCCGTTGTCGGTTTTTTTCCATCAGATCGGGATTTTTTTTTATGGGCGTGGCAAATTTTTCCCCCTAAATTAGTCAGGTACGGACACATATTTCCTCCTAACTCGAGAACCAGTTATCCGATTTTCAAAAATAAAACACCAAAAAATGTGTTACAAAATTGTATTTATTTTAGTGGAATATGATTTTTCTCTATCTCTTATCGTTTTGGAGTTATTTAGAAATTAATGGAGAAAAAACAATTTTTTCGTGCAAAATTCGTAATATTTTTCAATTTAAAAATGAAATTAAAAAAATTATAAAGCAAATATTCAACATTTTAAACTTTTTTCTGAGAGCTACTTGTCTTGGAAATAAAAAAAGCCATAAACCATAAAAATCGGTTAAAAAATGTGGATTTTATTGTAAATTTACCGCAGGTACCCAATATTGACCAAATATGTGTAATGCAGCAAACAAGGTCAGAGTGGGCGCACCAAAGCGCCTTGTAGCATCAATGAATGGCAACTTTTTACTTCTATCTATTTTCGTACAACAAAAACAAATACAAGCAAAAAAATTTTCAAGATTGTAATTTTGTAGCAACGCCTCGCTTAAAGCACTTACCCTGATAACTTCGTAGATAACTTCAAATTACAATAAAAATTCAAATATTTACAGGCTATTTTATTTAAAATAACACAAAAATTTTGTTAATAATTATTAATTTTTATTTAGGAAACATTGTTAAAATAAAAAAGTAGCTTAAACTGCCCATGCCCTTCTGTCCACCTCGTCCTTCATAAGCTGTCGTATTTGTGGACCTACAAATATGCCTTCTTTTATTTTGGGATCTCTGATTCTAGGAAATTTGCTCTTAATGTATAGAAAGGCTTCACCATCCTTGTTCATTGCTTTGACAAAATTTTTCATTAGGCCTAGATTTATATGAAGAGAAGAGTTTGTTCCTTTTGTTTTAAAGGCTCTTCTGCTACTTTTTTTTCCTGGAATAAAATTTACTCTTTTCGGTCAAAATTTAACATTGTAGTGTTTCCTTTTGCACGGCTATCTCATTCACATAAGAAGCAATAAAACTTAGTATATCCACTTTGCAATCCATTTAACATTGCTACGACTTTCAAATCTGCAGATTCCATGAGTAATGTGAATATTTAATTTTTTGTAGTATCATCTTCATGCTACAATAGTTTTCTTTCATATTTCTTGCATACGCGAGTGGGACCAATGGAAATTTGTTGCCATTGTGAAGTAAAACGCCTTTCAAACTTGACTTGGATGAATCAACAACAAGCCGCCAATCCTGAGATTTATGACTGAAACACAGTTGTCGCAAAAGTCCATCAGCATTATCGCAAAATACCAAACCTTCCTCTTTGCTGAAATATATTAAAAAAGGTTGTTCTTTATTTCGAAAGTAAGAGACGTTAACGTCCGTTTGCACCAAACTCCATTATTTTCATTGGGATGCAAGAAGCTCAGACTTGGGTTTTTTAAAGCCTTGATTTACAAACTAAGTTATTCATATCAGTTTAATTCGGAAAATAAGGTGTACTCGTTGGACTCCCAAATGAATGCGAAGAAACACCCATGCTGGCGTAAGTGGATTCAGTTGCTGCAGAAAGCCCATCTTCTTCATCTTCTGTAGAAGGCAATGGAGGTAAAAATTTACTTGTAAACTGGAAAACTGGTCGTTTGACGCATAAAGTATTTGGATACGTAACTTTATTTTTTGTTTTTTTCGTAAACCCTCGTGTTATAGTATGGCAAAAGTAGCAATTATTTTGATAATTTTGTGGTTCACTCCAAATCGCTGGCTTCATAAACGGCTTCATAAAGACTTTTGACTTCCTTTTAATCAACCTCTTATTAAAGACTTACCACAGCTACTACAACATATTTTAGGCAGCCAATTTTTATCTCTATCATCGATAGGAAACCCAAAATAACGGCAATAAGCATCTTTAAGCTTGGAAGATATTGTCTCCCGTTGAGAACTTAAAGTTAGATCGCCACATACGTAACAAAATAAATTTAGAGATTTATTATAAATCCTTGACATTTTGTGATATGAAAGCGTTTGTGGATTCTTTAATTGCTTTATTTCTTTACACAATAACAAAGTACACTATAAGATCTATTGACTGTTGCCGATTTTAACCGCACGATATTCAAATTAAAAGTGACTAACTTATTGCCCATTAGCTTCTATATATACAATAAATACCAGAATCTACCCTAATTTTCTTAATTTGAAATCACAGGTAATTAAAAAATACTGTTATAAATATTAATTCCAAGAACTGTTGTACTTTAGTTCCATTACCTATGCAAGGCTGGTTGCATTACAATATTGGGTACCTGCGGTAAATTGACAATAAAATCTACACTTTTTAACCGATTTTTATGGTTTATGGCTTTTTTTATTTCCGAGATAAGTAGCTCTCAGAAAAAAGTTTAAAATTTTGAATATTTGCGTTATATTTTTTTTAATTTGAAAAATATTACGAATTTTGCACGAAAAAATTGTTTTTTCTCAATTAATTTCTAAATAACTCCAAAACGATAAGAGGTAGAGAAAAATTGTATTCCACCAAAATAAATACAATTTTGTTACACATTTTTTGGTGTTTCTGTTTGAAAATCGAATAACTGGTTCTCGAGTTAGGAGGAAATATGTGTACCTGACTAATTAAGGAGGAAAAATTTGCCACGCCCATAAAAAAAATCCAGATCTGATGGAAAAAAACCGACAACGGATTTGAGTTCAGCGCGTCAAAGTCCATATAGTCCACATAGTTTTATTAAATGGAGGATTTTGCTGCAGAGCAGTGTTATTATACCCTTCACACAGTGAAAAAGGGTATATATAGGTTTGTCATTCCGTGTGAAATTTCTACAATTTTCATTTCCGACCCCATAAAGTATATATTTTCTGAAAGCTTATGAACAGGGGAGTCGATTAAGCTCTGTCAGTCTGTCCATCTGTCCGTGTGTATGTTGAAATCAACTTTCTGAAGCCCCCCGACATCGCTTGGATCCGGGTGAGGTATTAAAATATCAGAAATATTCGGGAGTAGATCGGTATTGAAAATCAGAAACATCAGTACATAAACAACTGAGATATGAGCCAAAACCCACGACCACCTCGATTTTTTTTTTCACAAAAACAACATTACAACAACAACATACATACATACATACAAACGTGTATACTGGTTAGAGAAAACGTGGCATCGAATCCCAGCTGAGCCAAAACTTTTTTTTTTAAATTTTTTCAAAATTTCTTTTTAATTTTTTTATTTTTTATTTAATATATTATTTAATATATTACTTATATTTTTATTATTATTTTTTTTTATTTTTTTCTAATTTTTTATTTTTTATTTTTTGTTTGTTTTATATTTCATATATATATTTTAATTATTTTTTTTAAAATTTTTTTTTTTTAATTTTTTTTTAAATTTTTTTTTTAATTTTTTTTTTGTTTTTTTAACATACATACGTGAATTTATAATTTTACAATGGTACGTTTTTATATATGTATGTTTTTATATGTATGTACGTATTTTATATGGGATGAATGGTGATACAAACTACTGTTATTGCATGACTACACGTTGTTAAGGGTATATAATATTCGGCACGGCCGAATATAGCACTGTTACTTGTTTATATAAAAGTTTTATTTTATATATCGTCATAGAAAATGATAAATTTTTTTAAATTTTTTTAAATTTTTTTTTTAAATTTTTTTTAAATTTTTTTTTGTAGTTTTTTTTATTATTTTTTTCTTATTTTTAATATTTTTTTTTTAATTTTTTTTTGTTTGGTATGTTTTTCACATGTATGTATATATGTATGTTGTTGTTGTAATTGTGAAAAAAACGAGGTGGTCGTGGTTTTTTGCTCATATCTCAGAAAGTTATGGGGCGATTGTGCTGAATTTCAATAGCTATTCATTCCTGGATATTTCCAAGAGATTGATACCATATACAGATCTGAGGAACATATAGTTGCTTCTAAAAGTTGATTTCAACCAACACACGGACAGACGGGCAGACGGACAGACGGTCAGGGCTTAATCGACTCCTCTATTCATAAGCTTTCAGAAAATATATACTTTATGGGGTCGGAAATGAAAATTGTAGAAATTACAAACGGAATGACAAAGCTATATATACCCTTGTGCACCACAGGTAAAGGGTATAATTAAGGAAAAAATCCACTTTTTAAATTCTGTTTGAGAAAAGTAATAAACAAATAATAAATTTATTGCCCCTGGCAATCAACAACATAAAAATAAAATAAAGCAAAAAATATATATTTATTTTTAGTTTTTATTGTGATTTTTCAGAATGTAAAAAATGTAGCAGCAAACACAACTAAAATTTTGTTTACATTGCTTTTTAATTGTTTTTGGTTTATCTATTAACTCTCATGGTTTGTTTTTATTGTTTGTTTATCTGCAAGTCGTCGGAATTTTCTTCATGACAACTTTGTAAGTTTTATGGGAGGAAGAGAAAATTATTGCTACCCAGCAAACACTAACACAAGGTTTGATCTGACATTAGGATTGACTCAAAATTAAATCTTTATTCAAATTATCTGAAATTTTAATAAAAGGGCGGATTTTGTAGCTCAAAGACTACGATCTTATTCATAAACAATTTTTAAAATTTCTTTAAGGTTTACAAAACATTCGTTCAATACATTGTTTATTTTAAAAACCTTAATATATGTAATAGTTTTTTTTTTTTAACTTTACCCTACGTTGCCACAAGCAAATGCAAGTAAGAAAACCAATACACTAAAGCTGGATTCACCCATAAAATTTTAGTTCAGAACAAATTTTTTTTATATTGAGTTTGATGTTTAACTTTTGAGAGAGAGAGAGATTATTTTGTTCAGAAAGATTTTTCTTGAATTGGTTTAATTTTAATTCTTGTTCAGAAGAAACGGAATTGGGATGCCAATTTTTTTCAATATTTACATGAAAATTGAATTTGGTTGCCACATCACACAGTGTCAGTACATTTATTATACAAAAATTGTTTTTGCCGAAAATTAAAAACTAAAATGGAATTTAATGAAAATATTGCTCAAAAATTAATAGAAGAATTAAAAAAACCAGGAAGAGAATGTTTGTATGACATGAGCAATAGTGCATACAAAAATAATTATTTAAAACAGGGTTTTTCTCACTGCGACTCATTTTATTTTCAATTTTTTTTATAAATTTCTTTTGCAAACAAATTGACTTTAAGCACTTAATTAAAAATAATAATTTTAGTTTTCTTTTAACCGACATTTTCCGAGTTTTCTGCAGAACGATTCACCCATTTAAGAAAATTTGTCCGAAAAAACAAAGCTGCCATATAATATAAAAATGCAAACAGTTGTACAAAGTGGCAGCACCGCTATCAAACTATGTAAATAAATACAAACGTAAATTATTTCATTAAAATATATGTGAAGAAAATGTCGGATAGAAGAAAACTAAAATTATTATTTTTAATTGAAGTGCACAAAGTCAATTTGTTTGCAAAAGAAATTTATAAAAAAAAAATCGAAAATAAAATGAGTCGCAGTGAGAAAAACCCTGTTTTAAATAATTATTTTTGTATGCACTATTGCTCATGTCATACAAACATTCTCTTCCTGGTTTTTTTAATTCTTCTATTAATTATTGAGCAATATTTTCATTAAACTCCATTTTAATTGTTAATTTTTGGCAAAAACAATTTTTGTATAATAAATGTACTGACACTGTGTGTCATGTAAATATTGAAAAAAGTGGCAGTTTTTTACTTACACAACCACACTTTTGCTACCTGCGACTCAGCTTGCAAAGAAATTTCACAATTCCGGCAAGTGAAGTGACAAGACGAAAAACAGTGTTGTCGAATAATGAGTTTTTTGTTAACTCACTTAAATTTCATACAATTGTGGTAAATAATTGAGCTAATTTTTTGCATAAACATGTATATATGTATATGAAGAATATTGAGAAAAAGCAAAGATATTCATTTAAAATGTAAGTTTTAACATAAAAATCATTTTTGATAAAAAAAATATATAGTAAAACATTATATGTCTACAGGCAACGATTAATAGTGACTATTGGCAACACTAAGTTAACAATTGAAGTAGCGCTATTTATTTTGAATTTATTTGAAGTTTATTTGTTGATGAATTTTAAAAATGACCTGCACTGTGCTGTGTAGTAACTCAAAAATGACGATAAACCATTTTTATACCCTTCACCTGTGGTGCACAAGGGTATATATAGCTTTGTCATTTCGTTTGTAATTTCTACAATTTTCATTTCCGACCCCATAAAGTATATATTTTCTGAAAGCTTATGAATAGAGGAGTCGATTAAGCCCTGACCGTCTGTCCGTCTGCCCGTCTGTCCGTGTGTTGGTTGAAATCAACTTTTAGAAGCAACTATATGTTCCCCAGATCTATGTATGGTATCAATCTCTTGGAAATATCCGGGAATGAATCGCTATTGAAATTCAGCACATTCGCCCCATAACTTTTTGAGATATAAGCAAATAACCACGACCACCTCGTTTTTTTCACAATTACAACAACAACATACATTTATACTGGTTAGAGTAAACGTGGCATCGAATCCCAGCTGAGCCAAAAATAAATTTTTTTTATTTTATATATTCTTTAAATTTTTTTTTAAAAAAAAAATTTTTTTTAAATTTTTTTTTTATTGTTTTTTTTTTTGTTTTAAATACATATTTATAATTCAGCAATGGGATGTTTTGTATATGTATGTACGTATTTCATATGAGATGAATGGTGATACAAACAATTGTTATTGCATGACTACACGTTGTGAAGGGTATATAAGATTCGGCACGGCCGAATATAGCACTTTTACTTGTTAAAATTAGTTTTATGTTTAAAAACAAATAAAAAGCAGTGTTTAAGCTTGTTTCGAGATAATTTATTTATCCAATCTTTTTTAATCATTGATGCAAAACTTCGATTAAAAATGTTAAAAATATTTTATTTTATATATTTGATTTTGTGTTTGCTGGGTTTATGTGTACGTACATACATACATACATACGTACAGAGTTTGTTTGCTTTTAACTGTTGTTTGTGTTAATGGTTGTCAAATCAATTGCATTGAATTCAGTCAGTGTGCCAGAAAAAGTTTGTAGACCTTAATTTTGTTTTTATTTTTTCTATTTTTCTCATTTAAAAAATATTAAAAATAGCTACAAGAACAAGTAAGAGCACTATATTCGGCTGTGCCGAATCTTTTATACCCACCACCAATTTTGTGTTCATTTAAAGCACAATATTTATTATTTTGTTAATCGCTATGGAATAATCTCTTTATAATAAAATATGTATCACTTTCTTTGTAGAGAGTGATTAAATTTTAAGGGCCCATGTTGAAGGTGAACTACACCTAGTCTTTAAACTTGTTTTCTGCATTTCACTTGACATTTCTCAATTTCAAACTTACTCAATTTGATCCGTGGAAAGATACGCAAATGAGCAACGCTTTAAAGTTATTCAGGTTTTTTATAAAAATGGGCGTTCAAATCAAAATGCATTTTGTGCACTTCGTAATTCTTTTGATCAACATAATCGTTCCAAATTCGTCCACAATCGGGAGAATTGTAAAAAATATTTAAATTTCTGCAAAACAGGTCTGTATAAAATATTAGAAAATCTGTGAATGCCTTCTTAGTTCGTTGAATGGGAACCACTGCTGGTTTTTGCGATAGTGTGGCAAAAGAGCAGTTAACCTCGCCTCATCATCATGCCCAACAATTGAACATCAACACTATCATTGAAAATTTGGACCATCAGATAGAGGAGTGGCGCCAAGGATGGGGGGCCATTTGGCCGATATTTTGTTAAATACATAATTGAACCATACAAATATTATCATTATTAAAAGAAATGATAATAATTTCTTAAATAATTTGTGTTTTATTTAAAATCAACATCGGCCCTTAAAATGTAACCACCCTTTATAACTTCGATATGCTACTAAAATGCTTTTGTAAATGTAGTCTTTCAATGAAAATGGGCATTAAAGTAGGCGTGTCAATAAAGTTTCTGCTAATAAATACAACTTAGATATTTCAATATAGTCCTTTATTTTCCCAAAAACTTTGTCAATAGAGAAATTACATGAATTTAAGATAAACCGTTAAAGTGGGTGTGTCACCTAAACTTTTTGGCACAACAATATCATTGATTAGAAGGATATACGTAGCAAATTTGATCATCATACCTCTAATTTTGCCGTTTTTTGAGCTTTGAAATTTCATTAACGGTTTATAACGTGAAAACTGGGCGTTATAGTAGGCGTGTCAAAGTTATTTTTGCGAATGAGTACAACTTAGGTGTTTCAATATAGCCCTTTATTATTCCAAAATCATTATTAGTAGAGAAATTATATGAATTTTAGTTAAAACGTTATATGGGAGGTGGGCGTAAAAGTATGCGTGGCACCTTAATTTTCTGGCACAGTAATGACAATGCCGAGGGGGATATACGTAGCAAATTTGATCATCATACCTCTTATTTTGGCGGTTTTATGAGCTTTTAAATTACATTAACGGTTTATAACGTGAAAAGTGGGCGTTATAGTAGGCGTGTCAAAGTTATTTTTGCGAATGAGTACAACTTAGGTGTTTCAATATAGCCCTTTGTTATTCCAAAATCTTTATTAATAGAGAAATTATATGAATTTTAGTTAAAACGTTATATGGGAGGTGGGCGTAAAAGTGGGCGTGGCACCTTAATTTTCTGGCACAGTAATGACAATGCCGAGGGGGATATACGTAGCAAATTTGATCATCATACCTCTTATTTTGGTGGTTTTATGAGCTTTTAAATTACATTAACGGTTTATAACGTGAAAAGTGGGCGTTATAGTAGGCGTGTCAAAGTTATTTTTGCGAAAGAGTATAATTTAGGAGTTTCAATATAGCCCTTTATAATTCCAAAATCTTTATTAATAGAGAAATTATATGAATTTTGAGTAAAACGTTATATGGGAGGTGGGCGTAAAAGTGGGCGTGGCACATTGATTTTCCGTTACAGAAAAGCCTCTCACCAAAAAGCAAAGTGTGCAAAATTTCAGAGTCGTACAACTAATTTTGTTGCTTTTATGACGTTTTTGTTTTTAAATATACCGAAAAATACACTGTGCGGTATAAATTTTCGTACATTTTGATCGATAACTCCTCTCCTAATGCATAGATTTAGATAATTTTCGGGGAAAAATATTGTTTTTACTCAGGAAATATGTATTCGAAGTTTCATGAGTCTACGTTAATGCGTTTGGACACAATTCCATTTTATTCGATGTTTGAAGGACACGGTTTTTTCGACCTACTCTTGCTTTTCGAGCTTAACTCTCTTCCTAATATTCCGATTTAGCCCATTTTCAATACCAAACAAACCTTGTCTATAAGAAAGATTCTGGCAAAATTTGAGCCCCCTAGCTTTTTCGGTGCGACCTCTATCGTGCTTTCAACAGACGGACAGACGGACGGACATAGCTAGATCGTCATCAAATCAAACCCTGATTCAGAATATATATACTTTATGGGGTCTAAAATGTATATTTCGATGTGTTACAAACGGAATGACAAAATGAATATACCCCCACCATTTTTTTGGTGGCGGGTATAAAAACAACACACAGAACATGCCAAGAAAATATAACATACGAAAATGTAGGTATATTTAATGTGCTCATACACTTACAGTCGTCGGCACAATTATTTCGACAAATTGTTCTCTTGTCTATTGCCGTTTTTTTCGTTCAAGTGCGTAAGATACCGTTATCTCAGCTTTGCTTAAAAACAAAATGCACATCAACAACAACACTTATTTAAATATTTTGTTCATTGTTTTGTGCACTCTTAAACTGCCGATACGAATCATAATAGGCAGTGATTTTCGCTTCGGGACATGGTGTAATTACATAAGGTGATAGCGTAAAGGCGAGCAATTTTTGTCTCTCTTTTTTATGTATGGAGTTTGACAATTTCCGGAGTTAAAACCATTTTTTAAAATATGTAGTTTGCCATACTCCATAACACAAAAAAATAGTCAGCTGTGCTGGCACCGCCAGCATATGCACTTCATATCAGTTTTCTTGCGTGCTCTTTGCAATTAAAGGTCAACTAAAATTGTTCTAATTAATTTATGTGTGTTTACTTATAATTTTGATTCATCAGTGATTTGAAAATATGGGGAAACGGCTGAGTTAACTAATAACTAGAGCCTCAATAGTATCAAAGTTCAATGTCGGCTTTAAGGTAATAGACATAGCGAACAAGTATTTATTATAAATTTAAAAACAACAACGATGTACAAAATTTAACGCGGTCTGGCGCGAAACGCAAAACAACTTTAAGTGAAGACCGAAAATTAAAAACAGTTCAGTTAAAACCCAAAGATGCCGCAGATGAATGAAATAAGTCATACAGTACTACAATTTGTAAGCGAAAGATTCGGTGCCGATAAAGAGAAGCATGTTTTAAGCAAGAGATATTCCATATACTTATATATATATTAAGACAAAATAAACTCAAGCGTTTAGCTTTTGCTAATGCACATGTCCAAAAGCCAGTAGATTTTTGGAGAAAATTTCTTTGGACTGATGAAAGCTCATTCCAGTACCATTCATCGAAAAAGAAGACTTGAAAGCTTAAAAAAATAAGTGATTTTTTTTCTTGTCAAAATAATTGTGTTGACGACTGTATGTTTTTCATGATAAAATCAAATATTATAACCCTTTAAAAAAAAAACTGTGTACGTAAATTAAGTTTGATATTAGTTAAGTAAAATATTAAATATTCCCTCAACCCGTTTTTGGTGACTTTTTTAAACTTTCCCTGTGATCATTCAAATATGAAATCAAAGTCAGGGCATAACTGCATAAGTACATAAACAGTGTTGCCAGAAGCTTTATGAAGAAAATCTTCATTTGGGGAAAAAATCATATTTTTAGAAAAAAGCCATCACGTTTTTTATACCCTTCACAGTGGGTGAAGGGTATATATAGGTTTGTCATTCTGTGTGAAATTTCTACAATATAAATTTTCGACCCCATTAAGTATATATTTTTTGAAAGCTTATCAATAGATGAGTAGCGTTATTTGCCTGCCCGTGTGTATGTTGAAATCAATTTTTTGAAGCCCCCCGACATCGCCAAAACCAATGAAAGGTATCACAAAATCATGTTGGAAATCAGCATAACCACCCCATAACTGTCTGAGATATTAGCAAATAAACACGACTGAATTTATTTTTTCGGTTATTTTTACCACAAAAAATTGTTCCATAGACACGGTTGTTACTTTTTATAGATTGGGTTTGCCTCTGCGTATATTCATGAAAAATTTTGGACACAAAAAAAACTTATTAAAAAAATATATATTTTTTATATAAATTAAATACTTTTGAACTCCTATATAATTTTTGAACACGCTTTACGCAAATGATAAGCCGTAATCTCAAAAATTATTTATAAGAATAATTAGGTTAGGTTAGGTTGAAAAGGAGGGGTATAAAAGCCCAAACCCATGACAGGTATACACCTATGCCCAGTTGGCATGTTGTGCGCTCCATGTGGAAAACGGAATTCCCAAACAAAAAAAACCATAAACATAATTTCCCATAAATAATGGACTAGTCCAAGAAACCAGTCCCCTCAATGTAACGCCTTATGGATCTCCAGTTCGAGTTCCCCAGGTATTCCAAGTTCGGCACAGTATCCAAGAATAATTAACAAATCGGTTTGAAACAAACTGAGATAAAAGCACCAAAGTACAATTACTTCGGTGTTTTTCCTAAAATTTACAAACGCAAATAGATATTTTTCAGTTTCTATATAACCAAGAGAGGATAAGGATCAAATGAAAGGGATTGAGTATTAAAATATAGTTCGATACGTTCGATACGAAAAGAAAAAAATTCAAGATGGCGTCCCAGATTAAATGACGAACATATATGTAAATCAAATAAAGTAGTTACGGCTCTGCCCCCTGTAACCCCCACAATAATGGTATCAAATAAAAGGGCTTGACCAGTACAATGTAGTTAACTATTAAAAATTGTAAAATCCAAGATGCTGTCTGAAGCAAATTGGCGGACTAAATTTTTTTGAACCCAACAATATGGGTACCAACTGAAAGGGATTAACAAGTAGAATACAGTTAACCATGTAAAATCAAAGATGGTGTCGAAAATAATAAAGAAAACCAAGATTATCTAGATTTGCAAAATGATCCTTAAGGCTCACAAGATGAAGTTATCTAAACTCGTGACCTAAATTTTAAATATAATTTTCGTCAATTAAGTATAAAAAGTTTTTGATAAATAGCTATGTATTTAATTTGGTGTGAGGCAAATCAAAAGCAAGTTGCATTTGCTGTAAATTAAAAAATTTTTATTAACAACTATTTATTCATTAAAGCAAAAATTGCCAATTTTAGTATTTACGTTTATTTCTTTAAATATTTGTGGTATTTTCGTAATGCTATTGTACAACATTATTTGTACTCCCTCCCCTAATTCTCCCTACATCTGTCATCAACAAGTCAAGAGTTTGCAAACTATAATTTGAACGTGTAAGAGGTGTGTTTTTAGTTATTAAACTTGAAATATTTTTGCATTTTTGCAATACTAAAATAGCTGACGTGAATGAACACCTCTAATATTTATTTACCTTTTTTTTAATGTTTACACGATGAACCGTATGCCAAATGTATGCCAACAAGGCCGACTATGTTATTTTTATACCCGCCACCAAAAAAATGGTGGGGGTATATTCATTTTGTCATTCCGTTTGTAACACATCGAAATATCCATTTTAGACCCCATAAAGTATATATATTCTGAATCGGGGTTTGATTTGATGACGATCTAGCTATGTCCGTCCGTCTGTTGAAAGCACGATAGAGGTCGCACCGAAAAAGCTAAAGGGCTCAAATTTTGCCAGAATCTTTCTAATAGACAAGGTTTGTTTGGTATTGAAAATGGGCTAAATCGGAATATTAGAAAGAGTGTTATAGCTCGTAAAGCAAGAATAGGTCGAAAAAACCGTGTCCTTCAAACATCGAAAAAAAAGGAATTGTGTCCAAACGCATAAACGTAGAGTCATGAAACTTCGAATATATATTTCTCAAAAGAATATTTCTCCCCAAAAATTGCTTAAATCTATGCATTAGAAAAGGAGTTATAGGTCAAAATGTACGAAAATTTATACCGCTCAGTGTATATTTGAAGTTTAAAACGTAATAAAACTGACAAAACTATATGTACGGTTCTGAAATTTTGCAAACATGGTTTTTTGGTCAAAGTCTTCGTTATAACGGAAAATAAATGTGCTACGCCCACTTTTTTTTAAATTTTTATAAAAATATATTAGTCATATTCATTAGCATTTATTTATTGCAGATGGCGACATCTGTTGAAGGCGCCACTACATTTTGCAAACACTGAGGATGATGTCTTTGCTAAACATCACGTAGAACACTAGATGACTCTAGTAACATTTTTTTGCACAAACTACAAAGGAATTTTATAGGGGTTTGTGAAAACGAAAATGACCGAAGTTTGTTGACAAAAATTAACTAGAGTAATGATTTGTGCCCAACTTTACATATAGTTGTACACACAGTCTTATGAGGTTTAAGATTTAAAAATATTAAAAAAAAATGTGCATCAGTAGATATAAAATAAGTATTTGAATATTTAAAATACATATTTTAACAAATTTTTTTTTTATCTATCTATTGTTTTGTAAAGGGTGGTTAAATTTTAAGGGCCACAGGGTGATTCAAAATAGACATGCTCAGCATTTTGCTAAAACAGGAAATTTATTAGTAAGATTTTGATTTTTAAAGTTCTATAACATTTTACTTTTAGAAGATTTTCAAACGAAATAAGTTTTGTATAATTTTAAAATTTGTTAGCCATTAATACATGAAAATAAATTGTTTATAATGTTTAGAAATAATTTTTTTTTATCTTTAGGTTTAAATTTTTCTAAATTCCTTTTTTTAATACACCATAACTTCTAGAAAACATAAGATAACAAAAAGAAATTAGCACCATTTAGTAGATAAAACTCTCCTATATACCCCTATACCCCATTTTATACCCGTTACGATCCGACCGTGATCAGCAGACCAATTTTTGTGACACAAGGTCAAATATTTTTTGCAAAATTTTAGTAAAAGAGCTAAACAAATTTTTTTGTAATGTGTTTTTTTGAAGTATTTGAGTTTTTATATCCGCCACCAAAAAAATGGTATGTATATTCTTAATCGGGGTTTTATTTGACGACGATCTAGCTATGTCCGTCCGTATGTCCGTCTGTTAAAAGCACGATAGAGGTCCCATCGAAAAAGCTAGTGGGCTCAAATTTTGCCAGAATATGTCTTATACACAAGGTTTGTTTGGAATAGAAAATTGGCTAAATCGGAGTATAAGGAAGAAAGAAAAATTGCCTAAATACATGTATTAGGAAGGGAGTTAGAGATCAAAATGTACGAAAATTTATACCGCGCAGTGTATTTTCCAATATGTTAAAAATTTTAAACCTAATAAGAGTGACAAATTTAGATCTACGATTCTGAAATTTTGCAGGAATTGCTTTTTGGTCAAAGGCTTTCTTCTGACGGAAAATAAATGTGACACGCCAACCTCCCAAACAACGTTTTCTCTCAAATTCTTATAATTTCTCTATAAATCGAATAATAAAGGGCTTTATTGAAATATCTAAGTTGTATTTATTAGCATAAATAACTTCGACACACCTACTATAACGCTCACTTTCCACGTTATTTACTGTTAATGAAATTTAAATTTATAAAACCGACAAAATTAGAGGTATGATGATAAAATTTGCTACGGAAATCCTTCTAGTCAATGTTATTGTTATGCCAGAAAATTTAGGTGACACGCCCACTCTTACGCCCACATCCTATATAATGCTTTATCTCGAATTCATATAATTTCTCAATGAATAAATATTTTGGAAGAATTACGGACTATATTGAAATATCTAAGTTGTATTTATTAGCAGAAATTTTATTGACACGCTTACTTTAACGCCCATTTTCACTGAAACACTTAATTTACGAAAACATTTTACCAGCATATCCAAGTTATAAAGGGTGGTTAAATTTTAAGGGCCGATGTTGATTTTGAATAAAACACAAATTATTTAGGAAATTATTATCATTTCTTTTTTTTTAATGATAATATTTGTATGGTTCAATTATGTATGGAACAAAATATCGGCCAAATGGCCTCGCGACCTCAACGGCACACCTCGATCCGATAGTCCAAATTTTAAATAACATTGCTGATGCTTAATTGTTTGGCACGATGATGAGTCGAAGTTGACTGTTTTTTTGCCACACTATCGCGATAAACAGCAATGCTTCTCACTTAACGAATTTAGAAGGCATTCATAGATCTTCTAACATTTTATACAGACCTGGGGCCGAATTACGGCATTCAATATCGATCGAAATTTTACTCGAACGATCGAGTATGCTTTAGGTATATAGATTCTAATAAGAGTTTTCAAATTTCGATCACGTTCGAGTGCCGTAATTCGGCCTCTGTTTTAAATTTAAAATTTAACCACCCTCTACAAAGAAAGAGATGTATATTTTATTATAAAGAGATTATTCCAAGCCATTAACAAAATAATAATTATTGTGCTTTAAATGTACACAAAATTGGTGGTGGGTATAAAAGATTCGGCACAGCCGAATATAGTGCTCTTACTTGTTAGATATGAACTTTGAATTTTAATTAAAAAAGATTTTTTGTAATTGTAAAATACATGCATAGGATTTGATTGCAAATGTTTTGGTTATAAATATAAAGGAATCACATCTGATTGTTTTGAATTTGTTTAATTGTGTAAATAATAAAAAATATACCAGGTGTAAAAATAAATTTAAATAATTATTTGTATTAGTTCAAATAAACATCATTTAAGTCACAAATTTTGAATTCAATTAGTTATGTATGTCGATAATCTCACACAAGATATGGAAAATGTGAACATAAGGTTGAAAATGAACAATTAAATTGAACGAAAACAAAACAAAAATATTAGAAACAAGGTATATTAATAAGCTACGCGTATACAATCAGCTGATTGTTTTTTTAACATTCACAAGTAGTTCCAATTTTTTTTAATAACGTGTCTGCATCCGTCCGAATTATTTTTTCTTTTTATTTTTTGTCTACCATAAATAATTTGCGGTTTCAATTGGTTTAAAACGTTTTAAAAATTTCTAAAACGAGGATATGAAGTTTTTACATTAAAGTTTTTAACGAAAAGTTTTCTTAGGAAAAGTCAATCTTATATTACCAATAAAGGAGACGATACTATATTGGACTATTAGCTATACATATATGAAAAGTAAATGCGATCAGTTGTAAACAGATATTCATATCATCTAGACTTTTTTAGATTTTATAAAAAAAAATTATACTTGCACATACTTACATAAATATGTACATATGTATGTGTACAAATTTACTTTTAAGTCAGGTTTTATTAAAAACTTTTCGAGCGTATATTTTTACTTTGCAAAATCCCAGTCAATTTGATTTAATTTTTACAACAACAATACACGATTTTAAAAACATATTATAAAAACTGCTCACGTTAATCTCAATTTTAAAAAATGTGATTTTTATTGTGTTCATTCATTGCAAATGAACTGATGTGCAGTGAGCATTAGTATTAAGGTCGTTCAGTCTCTATACAAAATAATTTAAAAAATAGTTGAGCCAGTCATTCAATCATCAACATATTCTATAAAAACGAAATTTTAGTTTTTTGTACATTGCATGATAACAAATCGCTAATCGTTATTCATGGCTTTATAATCATCTGTTATTACTTAATATTAGCTTTGTCTGGACATGGCACCTCCTACTTTTAAAATAATAGAATTAAAGTATGAATTCTATTTAGATAATCATTAATAGATTTCTTTTTTTTCCAAATTTTTTGTCCACAAATTAGATATAATGTGCATTTAAGATAAAGCGTTATATAGGAGGTGTGCGTTAAAATGGGCGTGTCACATAAATTTTCTGGAATTATATTGGCTAGAAAGGTATATGAGACATATGAGAAATTTTATTATCAAAAATAAAATTTTGTCACTTTTATTATTTTATTTCATGAATAGTAAACTATGTAAAAAGTAGGCGTGTCAAAGTAATTTCTGCTTACAACTAGGATATTTTTATACCCTTCACACAGTGAAAAAGGGTATATATAGGTTTGTCATTCCGTGTGAAATTTCTACAATTTTCATTTCCGACCCCATAAAGTATATATTTTCTGAAAGCTTATGAAGAGGGGAGTCGATTAAGCTCTGTCAGTCTGTCCGTCTGACCGTCTGTCCGTGTGTATGTTGAAATCAACTTTTTGAAGCCCCCCGAAATCGCTTGGACCCGGGTGAGGTATTAAAATATCAGAAATATTCGGGAGTAGATCGGTATTGAAAATCAGAAACATCGGTTTATAAACAACTGAGATATGAGCAAAAACCCACGACCACCTCGATTTTTTTCACAAAAACAACATTACAACAACAACATACATACATACAAACTTGTATATTGGTTAAAGTAAACGTGGGATCAAATCCCAGCTGAGCCAAAAAAAACATTTTTTTTTTTTATATTTTTTTTAAATTTTTTTTTATTTTTTTTTATTTTTTATATAATATATTATTTATATTTTTATTATTTTTTTTTTAATTTTTTTTAAATTTTTTTTTAATTTTTTTTGGTTTATATTAATTATATATATTTTTATTATTAAATAATTTACTAGATTATTCGGGATATGCTCCCATAATTTTTCAATAATATTTATTTGGTTGTTGGGTTTAAGCTGGTTTATATGCATTTCACTGGTGCTTATGCCAGATCATCAATAAACCTTTACCCAAAAATTTTTGAAAAAGTTCAATATTCTTATAAGTTATATTTTTAAATTCTCATTAACAAAATGAGAATTTAAAAATAAAACAAAAAACTATACAAAACTTTTTCAAAAACCCAACCAACAATTTTTTAATTTTAATTTATTTATGCACCAGTGAAATGCATATGAACCAGCTTAAACCCAACAACCAAATAAATATTATTTTTATTATTTTTTTTATTTATTTTTTTTTAATATTTTTTTTTTAAATTTTTTTTTTACATTTTTTTTTACATTTTTTTTTTATTTTTTTTAACATACATACATACGTTTATTTTTAATTTTACAATGGGCTGTTTTTATATATGTAAGTTTTTTATATGTATGTACGTATTTCATATGAGATGAATGGTTATACAAACTACTGTTATTGCATGACTACACGTTGTGAAGGGTATATAAGATTTGGCATGGCCGAATATAGCACTCTTACTTGTTTTTATACAAACCCTTTATTCTTCCACAAACTTTGTCCATAGAGAAATTATATGAACTTAAGGCAACACGTTTTATGGAAGGTGGGCGTTAAAGAGTGGGTGTATCACCTCGCATTATAATAACATTGGACCAAAAAAAGTATACATGAAGAGTTTCATTATCACACATCTAATTCTGTCGCTGTGTAAGAATTGGGCGTTAAATTAGGCGTGTCCAAGTAATCTCTGCTATTAAATTCAATTTATATAATTTAACATAAATTCGTTTATTCTTCCAAAATCTTTGTCAGTTTTATTACGTTTTAAATTTTAAATATACTGAAAAATACACTATGCGGTATGAACTTTTACATCTTGATATACACATAACTTCTTTCGTAATGTACAGATTTTAGAAATTTCCAGAGAAAGATTTTTTTCTCAAGAAACCGCATTCTATTTGATGTAAGAAAGACCTTTTTTGTATTAGAAATATTCTGGCAAATTTTAATCCGCCTAACATTTTTGGTTCGAGCTCTATCGTGCTTTCAAAAAACGGAAAGACATAGCTAGATCGTCATAAAAAGAAACTAGGGTTTAAAAAAAATATGTACTTTATATGGTCTAAAAATGATATTTTGATGTGTTACAAATGAAATGACTAAATAAATATACCGCCACACAATTTTTTTTGGTGGTGTGTATAAATATTTCTAAAATCGTCTGCTACTAATCAAGGTGGTCTCTGGCTCAAAGTTTTTTGGACCACCCTAGTGTGCATTGGCTGAAAGAATTTTTATTAAAATTAAAAAAAATATTTTTATCTAAAAATAACTTATGCTTTATATATTTATTTATTGCAATTTTTTTAATATTTTTTATTTTATTTTTTATGTTCTTAAGTGCGTTTGTGTGCACAAATTATATATAGTAAAATTCAACGCTAGATACTCGGTAGTGTCGAATTTTTTTGTACTGTTTATTTTAACTACATTTATCAAAAGTTGTTTAATAATTTCTGTTATTATACCTTTCACCTGTGGTGCACAAGGGTATATATAGCTTTGTCAATCCGTTTGTAATTTCTACAATTTTCTTTTCCGACCTCATAAAGTATATATTTTCTGAAAGCTGTCCATGTGTTGGTTGAAATCAACTTTTAGAAGCAACTATATGTTCCTCAGATCTGAGTATGGTATCAATCTTTTGGAAATATCCGGGAATGAATAGCTATTGAAATTCAGCACAATCGCCCCATTACTTTCTGAGATATGAGCAAAAAAACACGACCACCTCGTTTTTTTCCCAATTACAACAACATACATATATACTGGTTAGAGTAAACGTGGCATCGAATCCCAGCTGAGCCAAAAAAAAATTATTTTTTATATTATATATATTTTTATTATTTTTTTTTAATTCTTAAAAAAACTTTTTTTTAATTTTTTTAAATAATTTTTTTTTAATTTTTTTTCAATTTTTTTTTCGTAATTTTTTTATTGTATTTTTTGTTTTTAATACATTTTTTTTTATTTATTCTTGTAATTTTTTATTTTTTTTTTTTGGAAACATACACACGTAAACTCAATTTATAGTTCTGCAATGGTATGTTTTTTATATGTATGTTTTGTATATGTATGTAGTATTTCATATGATATGAATGGTGATACAAACAATTGTTATTGTAGTCAACGTGTAGTCAACACGTTGTGAAGGGTATATAAGATTCGGCACGGCCGAATATAGCACTCTTACTTGTTTATGTTCAATATTTGTTTTCGATAAATTTCAAAAAACTATACAGCAGACATATAAACAAAACGATTTTTTTCTACCTATAAAACTTAATTTGTTATTTTATTTATAAATTTATTGCATTTCATTTATTTAAGTATGCATGTACTTAGGACTGCACTAACGTAAACAATTTTTTTATCAATCGCGTCATTGTTTTAAATGGGCATGTAAAAGTGCAATTGCAAGATATTGAAGGCTTTTTGCAATCCCACAACAAAATTTACACAATTACAATGTCTGCAATTTTTGACACTTGGTTGTTCTATTGAAATAGTTATGAAATAGAGAAACATCATATATTTATTTTTATTATTATATTTATTTGGCATTTGTAATATTTTAATTAATGATTTCTTTGCTGTAATATAAGACTTCAAGTCTTGTGCATGGATTTACATATTAAATAAATAAATAAAATGAATATGCAAACTGTGCCAAATAAACTGTTTTTTCTACACTTAAAAATATTTCGCAAATTTTCTGTGTATTTTTGCCTAAAAGCAAATAAGTGACAACAAATTTGTTTAAAATTTCGGTACTCACAAATTTTATGTATAAAAAAACTTAACAAATTTATTTCATAAACAGTTAAAATAAGAAAAAAAATTTATTTAATAAACAAAACTTTAGTCATAAACATTCCACAACCAAATCTAAGACCAAATTTCCAAAGGCTTAAGCGTGATTACCATTGATTTGTATAAAAATTATATGAACATTTTGTTTTTAACAGCTTTTGCTTATTTAAATTTCAGTGGCCTTTGGAGAAAAATATTGGACTTAACGAAATATTACACAGTAATATCAGAGATATATATAATGAAATATGTAAAAAAGGCAACCCATATGTACAGCAAAAATAAATTTCAATTTATAAAACGTTTCTAAATAAAATCTTAATTTACTGAAAATATTTCATGAATTGTTTCTATCTACATATCACAAGTAGAGAAGCTTTTACTCAAATAATTGTGAAAGGATAAGGTTAATACGTAATACTACAAAATAAAATTTTAAATAATACCTTAAATTTGGACACCTTTTATAATTTGTATTGCTTGTAAGAACACATGTACCTATACACATTCATTTTAAAATAATATTGTTTTAGTTCTTTTTAATCTGAATAATAATGGTTAAGTAATAACTAAGAATTTTTAAGTTCAATTGAGTTTTTTCTATTTAAACAAAAAAATTTTTGATTTAAATAATCTACTGGGTGTTTTTTACAGATGTATACAGTTTTAAGTTGACGGCACCTTTTTAACTGGCGGCTATTTTGTCTGCTATCAAGTGATTTATGTTTAGTTTGGTTTGGCATTTCAACATGAATATAGTGACGCATGAATAGCAATACGTAGATTCGGTAAATGGACCTACAACCAGATTACCGTTGATCCTGATTTTCATAAGCGAATTTTGTTTAGCAATTAAGCTCACTTTTGTTTCAACGAAGAAGTCAAAAAAGAAAACTTCCTTTTTTGGAGTAATGATAATGATAGTGTATGAGACAACGTTACATACAGAAAAACTGACTGTTTGGTGTGCTTTAGGAGCTGTTAGAATCATTGGTCTGTACTTTTTTTAAAAACGAAACTGGTCAGAACGTTACATTCAATGGTGACCGCTTTAGAGCTATGATTACTGACTTTTTTATTTAGTACCTTGATGTGCAGGAGCCGTTAACAATACGGCGCAACATGTCAAACAACTCGTGACACAATTGATTTATTGAAGGAAACGTTTGTAAACTGCATAGTTCAACGTTTCGTACCCGTGAATTGGCCTCCAAGATTGTGTGATTTAACCCTGCTACACTATTTTCTGTAGGTATATATGAAATCGCTAGTCTACGCCGATAAGCTAGAAACGATTAAATACTTGGAGGACAACGTTCGCTGCGTTATTGTTGATATACGGTCACATATGTTTGAAAAACTCATCGAAAATTGGACCCCTAGATTAGACTACGTTCGAGTCAGCCGTGGCGATCATATGCCAGAAGTCAAATTTAAATTAAGATGACAAAAATTTATCTTTCGAATAAAAAAATTTTATGTCAATTTTAAAAAATTCATCTTTCTTATATTCCATTTCAAAATTGTATACATCTATAAAAAACACCCTTAATGTATGTAGGGACATATTGAAGATTTTTATTTGTTTGTTTTAATTTCCATTTCTTTTAATTTGTTTTTCTTTTTATTGCTTTTTATTTTTTTAAATATTTTGTCTGTATTTTATTGTGTATAAAAATCAGTGTTTGTATTTAACCACATACATACATACATACATTAATATCTATACGTACAAAAATGTACATAAGTATACTGAAAAAAATACTAAAAAAATTGTTTATGTCTGCAGGTATATGGATTAATTAAAAAAAACTGGTAGTGGTGTACCTATATATCTAACGATTCCGAGTGAAATTGAATCATTTAGTATTAAAGAATTTTTGTTTATAAGAATAATAACAGTTTTGCATGATTTATTTTATTCGGATTGCAAAACATTTTGTAATTTTTAACTTTTTCTCTTCCTTATCTCAAACAGCCAAAACTACTGGATAAAATTTTTATAAAATTTATTGAATCACCTTCATAATTCTGAAGGTAATTTGCCAATAATTGATTGAATATAATTTTTTATTTCAACTGGTGTAAACAAATATTTCACAGTGGCCCTAAAATTCCTGTTTTAAATAAAAAATCGCAAAAATTTGTTTAGCATTTCTTTTAGCGCTACCTACCTACTGGCAACGAATAGCTTTCTGAAAAGTTTTTAAACCTGAATTTCTTATTATTTATTTAAATCTGAAAATTAGAGCAAACTGCATACAAAACTTTTTTTTTATTATATAGGATTTAAAATTTACAAATGTATCATGTACCGTTTATAACACTTTTTATTATAATTTCTCAATTTCTAATTAAAACTGGCTAAATGTGTTTTTAAATGTTGCAATGTTGTCTGGGTAATCTCAGTATCTAATATTTCAACAAAAAACAGATAAAATGCATGATTTTTAATATATTATTTTGTTTTTTTCTAACGAATTTTCAAGTTTATTTGTTTGGCTGTTTATAAAGGGTACTAGCAAATATACATGATATGTACCAAGGCATATTTATTCATCAGGTAATTGCAGTTCGGAGAGAATTTTTTTGTTTATATTTTTTTATATAAAGTTTGACATTTGAAATAAATTAGAAAAGAGAGAAAATTGTTTTTTTTTATGCATTTTGACAGCTGAAACTTAAAATAAGTGTTGAAAAAAATAATCAGCTGACGAATCAAGAGTACCTGATGAATAAATATGCCTTGGATATGTACATACATATGTATAATAGCAGACAAACACGGGATAATTGTGTTTCTAGAAAAATACCTATCATGATTTAATTTTTTAAGACAAATAGAACAAAATTTTTTAAAATACTTTTTAAATATAATATCAATTATTTTGGTTTTTTAAGGTGGTATTTTCTCCTTACATAAATAAAATTAAAAAAAAAAAAAAAATACAGTGAACTCGCGATAATATGAACTTTTTAATTCGCAAAATTTTTCATATTTACAAATGGCACCTAATTTTTTTTAAACACATTTTTCGCATAAAAATAAAAAATTCCTTAGTTAAATTTTTATTGGGTTAAAAAAAAAACATTTATGCATGTGGTTTTATTTTGCTGTTTATTTTGTTCCATAGTCTTTAAAACGGCCCGATCTCTAAACAATCTCAGTATATTTGTCGAATTTTTTAGGCCTCTTTGGGCCATGCACGCAATCATCTTTATTGCATATCCACTCATTCATTTCGTTGTAGGTAGTTACACTTTATAATATCACCGACTTCGGCGGTTTATTTTATTATTATTTATTTAGCATTTTATTTTTTTTTTTATTCTACAAAGATATTAAGAGATTTTTTTCACCTTAAATTTATTCGAAGAATTAGAACTTATGCAACATCCGATACTTTTCACCAGAAATGCATGAGTTCTATGTCCTTATTAGAATCTTTTGTAGTTCATTAATATATTCATGTAAACACATGATCTCCAATGGCACGCTACTGTTAAAATCATTAGTGTTATCACCTATATTTAATCACTTCGTCACCAGTTGAACTACTGCAAATTCACTTTTTTGTCACAAATTGTTTTGCTTTTATTGTTTTTTTTTTTAATTTTTGTTTTTTTTTGATTTACTTTTTACGTTAAATTTATATTTAAAAAAATTAGTGCCGTGTATGTAAAAAAAAAGCCAGCTAAAGACAATTTAAAAGTAAACAGTTAGGGTTACCCACAAATTATTATGCGGTTGAGTCAAAACTTAACCACTTCCCTGTTGATATATATTGTATTACTGTGTAGATATCTGTTTAAAATATATAAAAATAAGCTGCCCATATTTTAGAGCTTTTGCACCCACCAAGTTAATATTTTAGAGTAGTAGGTAAATGAAAGAAATTGTTATATCGTTATTATAGGGTATTCAAGATATTTTAACATAACTTACCCGCCAGCTACTAAATGTATAATCGTATCCCTTTGTCCTTGGGACATGCTCAAATATTAATCCTTTCACAAGTGAAATACTTAGTCCAATTTTAAAATTTAACAAACAAAATATGTAATTTGTTTGTTTCCTTTGTATATAATAATTTATGTAAATCTCAGCTTATGTATGACCTAGAATATTTTTTTTTTTTTTGGTAAAATAAAAATTATTTATATGGTTTGTTTTGTTATTGAAATTCAAAATAAAAAAATACAGCCTCTCAAAAGAAAATGAAAGAAAAAATAAGTGCACACACACAAGCTCATATAATATAGACAAAAAAAAATTTAAAAAGAAAAACAAAAAACAAAACCATATACCGGTAATTTTACGAACAAACACACGTTTTACCTACCGTTGCCACATGCAAGTGCAAGTGAAAAAAAACCAATACACTAACACTTTTTTACTAACACAACTACACTTTGGCAACCTGCGACTCAGCTTGCGAAGAAATTTTTAAGCAAGTAAAATTTTTATAGTTACGGCAAGTAAAGTGACAAGCCGAAAAACAGTGTTGTCTAATACTGAGTTTTTTGTTAACTCAACAATATATCATACAATTGTGGTAAATAATTCAGCTAATTTTTTTAATAAATATGTATATATGTATATGAAGAATATTAAGAAAAAATATAAATATTCATTTAAAATGTAAGTTTTAATATAAATATCAAAATTTAATAAAAAAAAATTATATTAAAAAGTTACATGTCTAAAAGTAACGTTCAATAGTGGCTATTGACAACACTTAATTACCTATTGAAGCAGCGCCATTTGTTTTAAATTTGTTTGAAGTTTATTTGTTGACGACATTTTAAAAATGAACTTGCACTGTGCTGTGTAGCCACTCAAAAAATTTTTGTGTTTTTTTTGGCATTTCTCCTGATTTTCGTTAGTAATACGTATAAAATACTTGCAAGTAAATACTTGCCTGTGGCAACGTAGGGTTAATAAGGTATTGTTTTTTATCAAAACAAAATGCGAAGAATATATTAAAATAAGAAAGAAAATAAGTGTAAACTGCAGAAATGCGCAAAATAAAAATTTGCAAATAATAGAGAAGTGGTGAAATTTTTTTTTGTAAATAATTGTTAATAAATCTGAGTTTTTCTTATTTGTTTTATTATGTGTTGTAGGTGTGACCGATTTTTAAAAATGCAAAACCAAAAACGTGTTTATGTTAAAGCGAAGTTATTTAGTTTTTGAAAATCAAACGTTTAGAGGCCTAATTTTGGCCGGTTACATATTGTTAAACCGCTTTTCTTTAAAAAAATCTGCTTTAGGAGTTTCAACTTCTTCTTTGTTGTTTTTCAAGTTTTTCGTTTTTTAATATGATTTTTTTGCATTCATAAAGAACAGATACATTTTGCCAAAAAAATTTTTTATGGGTTTAATTTTTTTATATTACACAAGAGCTTTTTAAGGCTAACAAAAAAGTTGTATTCAGTTAAACGTATTTTCAAGATCTTTGTGAAGGTTATGTAATTTTTCTTTTTCAATTCCTTCAAAATAGTCTGGGAATTTTTGAAATATTTTCTGTTATTTTTCACCAACTACCTATATGAAGTATTAATTTTTTAAACAATTTAATCGATTTTTCTGGAGATTTTGTTTTATGTAGTTAACTTTAGTTGGGTGCACTGTTGTTTTTTATATGTGTTTTAACATTATATGTATGATCTTTGGGGAAAAAAACTTGTGCTTATATTTTTATTTTGCACTTTAATCTTGATTGTTTTGTATAATTTATTTTTTAATTAAATGAATGCAATTTGATGTACACTGTTGTCACACTTTTTATAAATTTTATTCGTATCTGAATTTAAAATTGTTTTTTTTATTTCTGATTGGTACTGTTCCCGTTGAATTCTGTTTTAAAAATGAATTTTTTCACATTCGTTTTTGTATGTGTGTGCTATTTTTCTTTTTCCTTTTCTAATTTCATTATTTCTAAGTTTGTTTTGCTCGGAGTTTTGACATTTGCTTCAAGAGAAAGAGAGCGCAATAATTAATGTGATGTCTTTTTTTGCAATAGTTAGAGGCGTTGCTGTAATGTAAAAACGTTCCTTCTGCAAAGCAGAGTTGCCAATGAAAATTCATTTATCAGGTGGTCATAGTTGTACACATATACAACATTAAAAATCGGCTTGTTTATACCCTTCATATATTGTTGATATTGTTTGCTGTGTTATGAGTAGATGGCTTTGTTTGTGTTAAGTAGAATCAAAGTGGAATGATTTAAAAATAAAAAACAAACTAAGAATCTGATAAACACAACAAATTATAATCGCGAGTACAAAAACTAATAAAAAATATCTACTTTTAAATTAAATGATGTGTTTTGCGTTTTTTACAACGGTAAAACTTCAGTTTTATTAATTTTCTTTTGTTTTTGAATGTGTTTGATGAACAAAACAACTTATGGTATCTGTAGTTCTACAAGGACTACAGAACCAACAAACTATATTCTTCAAATCCAATATAAACATGTTGTTATTGTAATTGTTATAGAATTACTAGCACACCTTTAAAGTGTTTGCCAATAAATACGTTAAAATACACCTCTGATCTAATGAAATGCTCCATTTTTTAAATTCACATAAAAAATGAAAAAATACGGTTCGTTTGTCAAATTTTCTCTCGTGTTTTCTTTTACTGATTACAATTTGATTTGTTGAAGCCTAAACTGGCCTTTAAAAACATTGTTGTTTAAAAAGAAGTCTTGTTTAAATAAGTTTTTGTGAGAAAATATTATTAGTGCTATTTTATTTGTTAAAATTAAAAATAGTCTATTGATACATACGTTAATATTGTGCAATAAATTAACAGTAAAATTGAAACTGTTTGAAATTGAAGCCGAAAGCAGTCGTTATATTTGCATTTTTCTGAACCGCCATCACTAAGAAGTTAAATTTTTTTTAGACAATTTGTCATATGAGTGTAGTATGTATGTATGTAAGTATGCATGTTTCCACTACGCTGACAATTACTTAATTTAATTTTAAGCCCAACTATACGTAATGATTTGGAAAAAATATTCCACGTTGCGATTGAAAATGAATGGGTAACCCAAAAGTTAATTTCTTAAATTTTTTTATTAAAATTTTTTTTTTTAAGTTTATAAATCTTGATTTTTGAAAATAGTAACAATTGATCCAATTTAGGATTAAAAATTACATGAGTGAGATATAGGTATACTATGAATATTTGTTTCATTTTTATGGTATTTTTATTTTCTAAGTTTATCAATCTAGAAAGTTAAGATTGATAATGATATTGAGCTACCGAAAAGTATTTATATTTAATTTTTGGCACTTTTTGTGTTGGCTTATTAAACAAATTTCCATAGTAAAACAATTTTATAAACCTCTGATAACTTTTATGCATAAGCAGTTTTACCTTTGAATAATTAAAATTCGCAAAGAAAACAATTTTGTTTTTAGGTTAATCTGTTAGTAATGATTTTTATTCATGTTTTAAATAACATCATTTATACACTTAAAAATATCACCGATTTTATTTTCAAACACATTTTTCTTTAAAAAAAATATACAAGAATTAAAAAAAATTAAAATTAAAAAATTTTTATTAAAAATTAAAACAAAAAAAAAACATTTACACAAAAATTAATAACAAATTTTCTTTTTCTTCTTATTTTTATAATTTGTTAATATTATTGAAAAGTACAGCAAACAAAATATATATTAAATTATAAATAATTAAAAAGGTAGGTATATTATAAATATTTTTTTTTTTATTTCTTTTATTTATTATTAATTTTGTTTTGATATATTGTATTGAATTCTTAAATAAATACGTCAATTTGATTGTTTATTTTTGTCTACTTTTTTTCATTTGTAGATTTATTTTTAAAACACTATTTTTAGGTTGTTCTTTTAAATATTATAATTTTTTTTTGGTTTCGGTTTTCGCTTAATAACACATTTGGTTTGGTTTTTTTTACGTTTTCAAAAAAATTTGACGGGCTTAAAAGTTTTGAAATTGTATTTTATTTGTTATTTTACTTGCTATTGTAATAGTTTAGTTAATTTTTAATTGTGATTTACTTGTAATGATAAAAATAAGTTTTTTCAATAAAACAATTTAATTTAAAAATCATATTTTTTTTTATTCAAACGCTTAAACAAATATAAATTGAAATCTATTAATAAAATTATTAAAAATCATATTTTTTTTTTTATTCAAATGCTTATACAAATATAAATTGAAATCTATTAATAAAATGATTAAAGTTATTCTTTCGACTGGAAACAAAAAAATGTTTGCATATTAAAAATATTTTATTTAAAATGTTATGAACTGGTCCTTTCGCCGTTTCTATGATTTTGTGTTTTATTTGTTATGCCTAGAAGACATATGCCACATGTACGTGTAGCTTATTAAATGCTACAAAAAAACCATATAGGACGAAATTATTTTATTTTTTTTCTTAAATATGCCTCTGAGTTTTTTTTAAATATTTCCATTTTAACAGCTACGATTGTTCATTGCCCAGCTCCTATATCTTTAGCGGGGGTGCATTCCTTTCAACTACATACAAATTATTTGTTGTTAAAAAACCTCTAAAATTTAAATATACTAATTAATTGCTAAATTAATGTAATTATTTTATTTAAATTTGTTTTTAAACAAAATTGTCTGATTTTAATAAAGCATGAGAATTAAAAAATCAATAATTTATTGTTTCCAGCTCGTTTAAAAAAATCTATTTAAAAAGCAATGTGCTAATAAAAAAAAACTTAATTATTTTAAGGCTATTATAATCTTATTTATTGCCTTCATAATTATCTTAAAGATAAAACATTTTAGTTCTTTGGTTTTATAACTAATAATTAAATAATTGTTTTTTTTTTAATTTGTTAGTTTTCTTACCACTTTATAATTAATTTTAACATTGAATAAATTCCCTAAAATCTACTATACTCGAAATTTTATATACGTTTACATTATTTTCAAGCTAAAATTATTTGAAAATTACTAATTTCCACTAATTTTCGAAGCTAAAGTCTTATTTAAATATTTTATAATATTTCATATTTTTCTATTTTATTTTTTTTTAATTAAAAACAATTTCACGTTATTTTCTTTTTGTAATAAGTATTTAAATATATATATTATTTTTAATTCTTAAAATTTAATCATAAGGATGGAGGTGAGTGATTTCGAAGTGCGACAAATAGTGTGTATACATAATTTATATTAAATATTATATATTTTTTTTAATTTGGTTTTGTTTTTACAATATTTTTTTTGTTTGTTTTCGAGAATAAAATCCTTAACAGTCTAATAAAAAAATTGATTTTAAATGGACCTTTTTATTTAATAATTTTTATTTCTTTATTAATATTAATATGCTAAATAATTGTAAAGGTAAAATTTAATAATTGTATAGAGTTTTTTATTTTTTCATTTTGTAATAGAGAAATTATTGTTTTGCAGAAAGCGTTTTTACTTAATAATAGAGTTACTTTTTTTTTGTTTTCTTTTAAAATACATAAGATTTTCAAAATGCCATGGAAAGAGAGATTTAAAGGAAAGTATTTGTCCTGCAGATGTATTAAGTTTTAAGTTGCAGGATCTACACGGTGGCCGTTGAAAGCCTAAAAAAAATCATTAACATTAAGATGACGATGTTTTATTGCTTGATTTGAATAAGTGTAAGAAAAAATTTATAAAAACACGTGATTTTTTTACTCTAGTGCACATTGTCAATCAAAAAGTGAAAGGTCTATGTGCTCGGAATTTTTTTTTGTATGTAAGTCTGTATTTACATGAAAAGAGTTTTCTTTCAGAAAATGTTCCTTCTCTTTAACTTGTTTCAATGCTTATACAGAAAAATTTTTATTGCAAAAATTTAAGATTTAAATAAGATTTGAAAAAGTATGAACTGATTTTTATTACATTATCTTTCTGTCGCACACAATTAGAAAGAAAATTAATTTTTTATATCAATGAAAACGCAAACTAAGTACTTTGATGGCAGATTATAAGGTCTTATCGCACCAGCTGATAGTTTTATTTTTAGTTTTGCAGCTGTTAAACTTTGTATGTATATCTATGTGTATACTAGGGTGATCGACTCGGTTTTACAATCGGTGGAAAATCCGGTTTTTTCCTCTTTCAGCTGGCGGTTTTTTCTAAATGTTGATTTTTCGAATATCGAATACACCGGGTTTTTATCCGAAAAAGCCGGGTTTTTATTTATTTAAGTTGTTTTTTATATATCTTTGTAACAAATCGTACCATAGTATATTTAGTATGCGAAAAGTTTCCAAAAATCAGAAAATAAAAACTATTGTTTAAAAAATAAATGTAAAATAAGAAAAATAATTGAGCTTAAATATAGTTTTTTTTTTACTGGATATAAACCAAACGTTAAAAGTTAAAGGTAATTGAAGAATAAACTTAGCTGATCGATCACTTTTAGGTAAAAAGTGTAGTTACAATAAAGAAAAACCAATAATCCCTCTTTCCATATCCTAATTGTAATTAATGGCATTGAGTGTCTGTTAACTTTAATTTCAATTAAACCACCGAACAAATTAGTTTATGCCTATTTTTGTATGTCTGTCAGGGGTATAAGAAAGAATTTTTTAAAATGAAATTTTAAAGATTTTCTCCCTAGCCTTTAAAATGTATTTCAAATTACAGAAATCATTTCAAACAAAATACGTTAGTGCATATTAGATTAAAAGATCTATTTAACATTTAAAAAATGTACAGAAGGACACACAAAAATTTTTAACAGTCTGTTTTATTTATGTATTAATTTATTGTATTTATTTATTTTACTAGTAAAGAGTACCTTTTGTCCTTAAATTCAACTAATTAAAACCAAATTAGTCAACTGCATTCATATCAGTTGTTGCGTAATTGTGCAGCCAAACGTATATAAACTGTAAAAATTTCATATTTATATATAAATTTAATTATAATCTTTTTTTATAATACTTTTTAATTTTTTCTTTAAGGAATTATATTTTATATATTCGAACCGGTTACACGGGTTTTTCTCAATTTTCAAAATATCAACCGGTTTTTTTTTCAATTTTAAATTTCAAACTATTTGAAAACCGGTTTCTTAAAAAAGTCGAATAATCGATCACCCTAGTATATACCCTTCATAAAAGTGTAGGTACGCAACTATAAGCATATACATATAAGTTGTTTGTGAAACTGATTTACACTAATACATAATATCTTGTTGTGTGGAATCATGTTCGTGCAACGTACAGTGAACTAACGAAAAACTTCCCATTACATACATTTGTACATATGAATATGCATTAAAAATGTACCAACTATAACAAAAACCCAGATATTTTTACCATCATGTACACAAACACATAGCGTCATACGTTTTTTTAAAAAAGCCCTAAGTTACAAAAAATTTTAAATTTACTTTTTTATTGATAATGATGCACCCGATTTAAATACATGTTCAAGTAAAATTTTACATTTCTACAATTAAAATTTATTCATCAGGTACTTCTATTTGAACAACTGACTACTTTTCTCTTCAATTTCAGATGTCAACTTTGTCTATGTTTGTGTCTGTAAATTCATAGTAATTTTTGTTTATTTTTATATAGCTTGACAATCAAATGTGATATTGATTTTAATTAAATTTTCAATCATTTTGTAAATTAGTTTTATAGGTATGTCTTTATAAAAAAAAAAAAATTGAATAATAAATGTTAAGATAATAATAATTTTATTGCAAATAAAATTTGAACTTATATGAGTTCGCAGATCTTGGATCTGTTTGCAAATGCATAACACTAATTCCTGATTGCAGTGTTTTACTTTAACGATTTTTTGTATGCAAAAAGATAGAAGTTTCGCCGTGTATTTGTATCCCTAGCTTAACATGTTATTTTCTAAAAGTTTGTTAGAATAAGGCAGATCAGTAATAAATTTACAAACAGGTCCCTTTTCGATATTCTTGGCAGTGGAGAGGTTTTATTCTTTTTATTTTGTTTCAACCAATTTACCAGCCACGAATTTTTTGTCATCGCTGGTAACTTAACTTGTTATGATTTTGCACTGCTTGGTTCTTGATTTGTCATTTGAAAACTGTAATAAGCAAAAACAGATTTATAAAAAATATAAATTTTTGACCTCGCCAAGGTATATTAACTCGAGGTAGACGCACCGTGTATTTTGTTGCTACAAAAAACTTCCTAAATGTCAAAATAAACACTTGAACAGCTGATAAAAAAGTAGCAAAATGTTAGTAAATAAAAAATATTTATGATACAAATACTTTTAGCATAAAACAATGTATGTAAACAAAAAAAAAAAAATTTAAACAAATTTTGACATTTGGGAAGAAAAATGCATAAACAAAACCATGATCAGCTGTGGACTTAAGTCTACCTGAAGTTAATATACCTTGTGACCTCGCATTCAAAGAAAAGTTACCGCGAATTCATGTTTTCCATGACTTACTACCTTATTAATTATTGCTTTAATTTATTTATCAAGAAAAATTTTTGTATTCCTTTTTTTTTTTTTTTTTTTTTTTTTGCTTTATTTTATACAGCTGACTGTGACATCTGAAATTGAAATTCCAGCAACAAAATAAATGTTGTTTTTGCATTGTTGTATTTGTTGTAGAACTGCAAATACCTGATTAAAAAATATGCTTTGGATCTTGCAAGCAGAAAAATTCCCAAAACTAAAATGTAACTTACGCTTTTTGATAAAATTAAATAACAAAAAAAAATTCTAAAAAGATGTGGGAACATATTGTTATTCATGTCAAAATATTATGATTTTCATACAAATTTATCACATTTAAATGGGTACACTAATACCACGATTTATGGCGTTAATTAAGAACGACAAAATTCGACGCTAATCGAAACAACGAAAATCGAATCACATTTGCGCACATAATAAATAAAAAAATAATTGTTAGAAAAATATTGAGTTTAGTTTTAAATGGCACTCTTCTCTGATTCGGATTTTCTTTCCAAATGGATAGAAGGGGCTCCATTTTTACAAATAATGAACTTCCATTTTTTGTAACTTGCTTGGCCTGCAAATGTGTGCCAGCATGATTACAAATTGTTCTTACAATAGTTGAAGCTAAACCTAGAATATCACCAAGTTTTAAAAGGTTTTAAATGTCTAACTTTTGTTTCTATGAAATTTGTTTTTGCTTTTGACTATTTGTATGCTTTATAAAGCAGAAATTTACCTTTCAACTTCACCATACATATGTCAACTGACTCGTTTTAACTGAAAACTTAATGCATAACCCCCCGACCACACGAGCGATTGATTATGTTTTAATATAAGCAATAAAGCCGGCAGAATAACGGCATCAAATTGCCAATGTTCAAGCTTATATCTAAGGTGGTGAACACGTAAATATCTTAAAACATAAATTTAAAAATTTTCCTGGTGATTTAAAATTTTATAAAATATATACCGAAATAAATTTCACCAAAAACACTAGATTAAATCGATTTTGCCATAATATATTTAAACATAATTAAAAAAACTTAATTTTTTTTATAATAACCATGTTCATTTTAATATTTTGTTTTCTTTTTTCCTGCGACGTTCTCTTATACGTTAGTGTTGTTGTTACATTTGATTTGTTTGCAATTGAATTTGACAGCTTGTGTTAAAAGATTATTGCTTAGCAATGTATTATAATATTTATTGCTAAATATGTGTTCTAATACATATTCATGCAGTCCACACGTTAATATCTTGTGTTGGCAATAGAATTTGACAGTTGCTGTGGCAATAATTGCCAAACACATTGCTCGTGTGGTCAGGGGGTTAAGGGGGTTAATTTATGACATTGAGACAATATGACATTAGGGATACCTTGTAAATGCACCCAAGTATTTACTGAATTTTATTTTGTTTGTCAATGCGGAAAGTGCTTATCAAATATTATTCTTAAAATCTTTCTTTCCAAAATTTCCCTAGTATCTATGTATATTATTTAAGCATATTAATATTTATGTTACTATATTGAACTACAGACCGTAAAATAATTTAAATCTTTTATCTTTTCTTTAAGCGTCAAGCTTTACCTCAGTTTTCTTTGTCATTGTCAATTAGCTTTTTTTGTCTCTCTTAGTTTCAATTAATTTTTATATCACATTTGATCTGCTCTTTGCTGTAGACCATCGACATTGTCTTCTTCATCGTCGTCATCATTGTCGGGGTCGGTCGGACTTATAGGTGACATTTCAACACTGTCCAGCAGCGGTGTTTTTTCTTCACTACAACCTCCAGAATCAGTAGTAGTGTCCATGGAAAATATTTTCGCTAATTCAATGCCACTTATTGATCGTTTTGTGGGCGAGTCGTCAGGTGAGGAATTATCTTGGGTAAGGCTGCCTTGACGACTGCCGTTGTCGCTACTAGTATCGGTGTTGGTATAGGAGGTGGCAGTGCTATTAAACAAAGTTTTGAACACGGGATTACGTGAGGTTTTTTTAGGAGATCTCGAGGTGGTATCTACGCTATGGACATAATTCGAAGAAGATGGTGATGGGGTCGAAGTAGTCGACTGTGGCTTATCCAAATGGCAAGAGGAAGAGCATGATGACGACGAGTGTTGTTGTTGCTGTTGATTATGTTGAGGACTGAGATTGTAAGAAGTTCCAGCTGGGCTAGTTAAATTCTGTTGGCAGTTAAATAAGGTTGCCAAAGAGGTGGTCTTGATATTGGTCGTTTTTAGGCGATTTATAGAGCATGAACTCCAGCTTAGCTGATTTGGGTGGGAACGCTTAGAAAATGTTCCAGATTTTTTTGCGATATTATTAGCTTTTGGCAAATGTTGCTGTGATTGCTGTTGATACAATTCTTCATAACCATATTTGGACTTGGTTGAGGCTTGTTGATGATTCCTGTTTTGTGATCTTTGTGAAGTTGCTTGTGGTGGAGAAGGTTTATTTTGATAGTGACTTGCTCGATCATTATTGTCTTCATTGAAACTAGTATCATCTTCGGATAGATAACATGGATCTGTGCCATCTAAAGGCATAGTATTATTGATGGCTGTTTGCTTGAGTGTAGTCTCAAATGTCACCAGATGTCTTTCTGAGTAAGATTTACGGGCATCCATTGCTCTAAGATAGTCCGAGGAATCGCCCAAGTCTTCACTTTTCGAACTGCAATAACGTCGATTGCCATTGGGCGGATTATTGCAAAAACTTGTGGTGACTGTTATTTCGGGTCCCAAGGTGTGATTGGAACCCATAATTTCATTAATGGAGCCACCACGATTTAGGGATTGTCTACTATGACTACGACTACCATACGAAGAAGAGCTATCATAGTGATTGTCTCTCAATGAGGAGGGTGACAAACGTGCCGAATGATTCGGAGATGTTTCCAGTAATGAGTCGTTAGATTTAGCTATGCGATTCTTACGATAAAATTTACTATCTCGCCACATAGTCTGTCGCGAACTAGATGAACCCGATGCAGTTGCTGGTCTTTGCAGTTCCAGTGATGTGCCACACTGGGACAGCATGGTTGAGGAACCGGGCGAAGAGGTAATCATTTGACCCAGAGAGGTATCATACATGATGACCTGACTAGAGGTTTTGCTGATACGAAATGAGGCATGAGTCAATTTTTTGTATTTTTCGCTTTGAACATTGACACGATTGTCGGAATGAACGCGATCCGTAATGGGCATGAATGCATTATCTATGCGTCTTTCTTCTTCTAGGGAACGAAAAGCTAAGCGATTGACATTTTTTAAATGCTGTTTATCGGAATTGGAGCCTCGTTTCAAAGGCGACATGTCCTCAAAAGAACTGACTCTATATTTCTGTGAAAAAACTTCAATGGTTCCTGACTTTTTCGAGGGAGATGTAGTGTAAATGGAGTTTTGATCATTTACCAATATTTTAGGTGGATCAAATTGTTGCGATTGATTTTGCTGGGTCTGAGCCTGACTACCGGAACTAGAAGCCAAACTTGAGTTGCTGGAATTGCTAGTTGCGGTGACTAAAATTTTTGGTGACAAAGAGACGGGAAAATGTTGAGGTCTTAGATTGCCGGTGGAACCCGAAGAACTAGAGGCTCCTGAACATGTACCTTCATCTATATGTAGAAAATTACTGGGAGATGTTTCCCGGCAAGGCGAGGAAATGGCCGAATCTTGAGACACCATGCTACGAGGAATTGTGGCCAATTCCAAACAGGTCTCTTGCCCAGCCGTAGTAGTAGCTATAATAACATCTTCCACACCTTCATCTATGGGCGATGAAATGGACTGAAAACTACTTAAACGAAAACTAGACGTGGACAGATCATTATCTGTTAGGGAACCAAAAGCAGAATCTTGGGAGGGATTGCTGCGACCATATTTTAAACATTTCAAAGAATATTCTAAACGTCGACTTTTTGAATTCTTAAAATTACACATATCGGCTGTCAATTGATGACTAAACGAAGTGCCGGTCGTGGAAGAAGAAGAGGATGAAGACGAAGAGGACGAAGAAGATGAAGAGTAATGCGAATTACCTGCTTGATTATGATTAACAGTTAAATTTTCTAGATTCTCTTTTAAATTAATTGTCTCATAATCTGACACCTCCAGTTGTGTGGTAATCGAAGATTGATCTGTATCTTCATGCGAAACTATGGTGGTTGCTGTAACACTAGTCGCACTTTCAGAAGAACAAATGCTACCCCTATTTGCCGAAATTATACCTTTTAAGTTCAAATCACTGTCACACGTAGAGCTGCAACGTATCATCGGCTGAGGTGGTTGTTGTTGTTGTTGCTGTTGATTCTGATTTCTTTGCTGCTGTTGCTGTTGCATCTCATTTTCTGGTCGTTGAGTGTTAAACAACTCTTGTGTACAATTATCCTCAAGCTGGGTGGTGTTGTCACAATAGTGTATGGGTGATTCCATGGGATCATACTGTGACTTATGACACAAATATGGCTGACTATGATAATAACCTATGGCCAGTGCATGCTGTGAACCATTATGACTATACTCATGATAGTTGTGTTGCTGCTGCTGTTGCAGTTGATAGTGATGTTTCAAACGTTGAAATTGTTTTGCTTCAAAATTACAACAACCCACTATGATTTCATCAAGTAGCCCTTCTTCAGAACCACTTGATATACAATCAAATGATTCCATTGTTCGACTTAAGCTATTGTTGTTGTATTTATTTTTATTTTGTGGCACCGTCCGTATAGTGTGTAGTCGTAGTAGACAAATCCGCAAAATTAAACGCAGAAACACACGAAGCAAATCAGAAAAATTAAGAGGAAGATAAAAAAGGAGAAGAAGAAGAGAAAAATATAATAATTGCTTTAGTTCAGTTTTTATGATGTCAAGTATTTTCAAGATTTTAGTTTTCTCTATAGCAGTTTTAGTAGTAGTTGTAAGTACATACTTCATCAACATCACTATAATCATTGTGATGATTATGAGTAGATGTAGATGAAGCAAAAGTTCAACTGTGTGTGTATTGTGTGTGTGGGTGTGTGTTTTGGGCTTTTTGCTTATGACTGCCAATTCTTTATTAAAAGCATAATAGATGTTGCACTAGTGTTGCACATTTACACATACTTAGACATTAATGAGTACAAAGATGATGATTTAAGTGGAGTCGGGAACAGGATATATGAGACATGCAATCAACATAATATAAAAACAATAACATACATACATACTACAACTAATTACTCTAACCTAACTAAGGTCAATAATTGTGAGTAGTTGTGAGTATTTGTGCGTGTTGGTAAACAAGGATATTTTTAATTTTCAAATCATAATTAAACTTTCTTGCAAAATGCATTGTTCGTTTGATACAGTTACTTTTCTTGAGATACAAAATTGTGCAATTGGTATTCTTACCAACTAAGAGTATGATAAAATTAAAAAAAAATTGTTAAATAAAGGATAACGACTTAAAAAAAAGATTTAAAAATAACAAATTCGTCAAGCTTTTATTTTATATATTATGTTAAATTTTTTAATTTTTACCTTGAAGAGTCTTTTAAACACTTGTTAAATATCAAGAAGGTTTTCTCTTTAACGGAAATTTTTTGATTAAAGGGCGTGTTCTTAAACTTTATTTTTATTGAAAATTTGTATTCAATACAATTTTTAAATTTTTTTTTTAACAAAAATAGTCTATATCGATGCGAATCTATTAGGTAACTGCATAAGTACTACAAATACAATAAAAAAACAACAGGCATTTTGATAGTGTTTTTTAGTACATAATTGGCAATATCAAGTCAAAAATTTCAATATCGAAATTCGCATTTGTCAGTATTTGACAACAAAAAAAATTTGTCTTGGGATTTAAAAAGTAATTTTTAAATATTAAATTTTTGGTTTTGGAAATAAAAATTGTAAAGAAAATAAATAAAAATTTCGAACTTAAAATTTTAAGACTAAAAGATAGAAATTTAAAATAAGTAAGAGCACTATATTCGGCTGTGTCGAATCTTATATACCCACCACCAATTTTGTGTACTTTTATAGCACAAAAATATTATTATTTTGTTATTAACAGTAATCGCTATGGAATAATCTTTTTATACTTAAATATGTATCACTTACTTTGTATAACGTCGATATGCTAATAAAATGTTTTCGAAAATTTAATCTATCAATGAAAGGGGGCTTTAAAGTAGGCGTGTCAATATAGTTTCTGCTAATAAATAAAACTGAAATATAGTCCTTTATTTTCCCAAAAACTTTGTCAATAGAGAAACTACATGAATTTAAGATAAACCGTTATATGGGAGGTAGGCGATAAAGTGGGCGTGTCATCTAAATTTTCTGGCATAACAATGACATTGACTAGAAGGATATATGTAGCAAATTTCATTATTATACCTCTAATTTTGTCGGTTTTATGAGCTTTTAAATTTCATTAACGGTAGATAACGTGAAAAGTGGGCGATATAGTAGGCGTGTCACAGTTTTTTTCGCGAATGACTACAACTTAGGTGTTTCAATATAGCCCTTTGTTATTCCAAAATCTTTATTAATAGAGAAATTATATGAATTTAAGGTAAAACGTTATGTAGGAGGTGGGCGTAAAAGTAGGCGTGTTACATTTATTTTCCGTAAGAACAAAACCTTTTACCAAAAAGCAATGTTTACAAAATTTCAGAATCGTACATCTAATTTCGTCAGTTCTATTACATTTTTAATTTTGAATATACCGAAAAATACACTGTGCGGAATAAATTTTCGTACGTGTTGATCTATAACTCCTTTCCTAATTCATAGATTATATAAATTTTCGGGAAAAAATATTTTTTTACTCAGGAAATATACATTCGAAATTTCATGATTCTACACGCAAAGAAAAAATATGGTTGTAGTAACCATAATTGAAGAGCAACATATTATGATTGAATTGTATGATTATCGTTAAAACATATAATGGTTACCAGTTATCATTACTATGTTTAATTAAAGTATCATTCAATAATCATATATATGACTACAATTGAAATCGACAATCTTTGCTTTTTTACGGCAAATTATTGTCTTTTGCTGTAACATACACATATTGATTGTACTTACCAACTTAATTGCAATTGTTATACCAATATTTTTTTTACATTTTCTCGATTATTTGTTAGTTTTCTTTAATTTTTCAAAATTTTTGTTCATTTTTTTGACAGCTCAAACTTCTAAAATAATAAAAATTTAATCAGCAAGAAGAAGAACATTTGAAATCAAATTATTATTAAAAAAGAATCATAGCTTGATTAATTTGTAATCATACTGTTGTCTCACCGTTGTAATTTTTAATGGTTTTCAATATAATGTTATTTTTGTCAAATTATTTTGTTTAAATCATACTATTTTTAAATGATAACCGTTTTGAAATTTGTACGAAAAGTAATCATTTAATTATAAAATTCAAACAAATTCTTGATTATCGTGACAAAATATATGATGAAATAAAACAAAAATAACTATTACTTGCTTTCGAAAACCAAATATTTTTATAAAAACTATAATAAGACCGCCGTGATCATGTCGTAACCATGGTTTTTCTTTGCGTGTACGTTAATGCATTTAGGCACAATTACATTTGATTCGATGTTGGAAGGACACGGTTTTTTTGACCTACTCTTGCATTACGAACTATAACTCTCTTCCTAATATTCCAATTTAGCCCATTTTCAATATCAAATAAATCTTGTGTATAAAAAAAATTTTGGCCTCTAGCTTTTTTGGTCCGAACCCTATCGTGCTGTCAACAGACGGACGGACATAGCTAGATCGTCATAAAATGCAACTCCAATTCAGAAAATATATACTTTATGGGGTCTTTAATGGATATTTCGATGTGTTACAAACGGAATGACAAAATGAATATAACCCAATCATTTTTTTTGGTGGCGGGTATAAAAAACCCACAAAACATCTGAGGTAGAACAATAATATTTTTCATACCGAAATCAAAACAACAAAAAGAATTTTTTCTAATTCCGTTAAAAAGTGTTTTTTTTTTTGCTTCACCCGTATGAAACTAATAGAAGATTTCAAAAACATGTGAAATAAAATTGTATTGTTTTACAAAATTTTCTTTGAGTTCAATGCCACTGTAAAACATTTAGTTTTAGTTTTTACATTAACAGGATTTTCATAATTTTTTTTACCAACATGCAGCTACAAAACTTTAATTATCAAACTAGTAAAAAAAAAGGCAAAGTATTATACTACATGCATATAAAAAACCAGCTATTTTAGAAACATGAAAAACAAACTCCTAAAAGCATACTATGAAATTTTACAACAATTATAATAAAATGCATTTCTATGAACAAAAATCAAAATTTGAAAACGTGGGGGAGGGTGTATTTTACGCAAAAATATTAACAGAACTTCATACATTTTTTTAAAACCTCCTTCAACTGCAGATAAACTTTGTGATTAAAACAAATGCTAAAGGTGCATTTTGTCCTTAACAATTAAAATGGGTGTTTGTGGTTTAACAAGGTTTGTGTGTGTGTGTAAATGTATGCGTTCATTACATTTGTGTGTAAAAGATGTTTGAATTAACTGCCTGTTCAACGATGTCGAAAGAAAACCCAAGCGAAATTTCATTCGTACAAATATATTGAAAACAATAACAAAAACTAAAAATTTGTTTTTGTTTTCAACGTATTTGTACTAATGAAATTTCGCTTGGGTTTTCTTTCGACATCGTTAAACAGGCACTAAATATTGCTTTAGATGAGTTTTAATTTTGTTAGCTATCTTGTCTGCACTATGGTTTAATTTTCATAAAATTTACATTTTTTTCTTTTCTTTTTTTTTTATTTAGGAATTAATTTAATCATAAGTGTGGGAAAATAGAATAGCAATTTATTTGGGAGTAATAAGAAAGGTTTGGTGAATTTGTTTGTTTTTAAGCTGAGATTAAAAAAACGAATGAAATTTTTAAGATAATTACAGTAAAAAAAACTTACCAAAGTTTTTTTCTTTTCTTTTCGAAAGTAAATGTTGAATAGTTATGTACATTATCAAAGTAAATTTTGCAGTTTTATTTAAAAAAAAATTTTTTTCTCGAATACAATTTATACAATATTTTTGTTTTAACGTAACTTTAAATTATTTTATTATTATTTTTTCTTACTACGATCTTCTTGGTTTAGTACATACGAAAGACTTCATAAGGCGCTGGTAGGACTCTTGGGTTTAGTGTGGTATAAAATATTGTTAAAATATTTTTGATAAGGATTTTGTGTAAAGTAAAAGTAAATTAAAAAAATTAGACAAAAATTAGGTTCAATTAACTTTTTATATAGTTTTTAAATAAGTTTAAAATTATAAATTCTTTTTCTATCAGAATCGAAATGTAGCACAGGGGAGACAATACGAAAAACTTAAGGTATTTTGAGAGAAAACTGTATGTGTTAAAGACAAATTTTAAACTATTAAAAACAATCAAAAGTAAATGGTATTGGATAACTTAAGTTACTGCTAAATATTTGCTCAAATAAGTGTGACCATTATTTCTGACAAAAATATTTTAATGTCATGCTATTGTTCTTATACAAAATATTGTCACAATCGTAAAAAATATATATTAATATTTGCTTAATTCACAATGAGTCCTAAGTGTCGTATAATCATAATTTTAAAGTTAATTAAAAGTATTATTTTTTATGGAAAACCTGTTAATCTGTTTTAAAATTTCGAAATATTAGAAGTGTTAGGAGTGTATTGAAAAAAATTTGCAGTTGCATTAAGTTAAATAAAACTCAAATCGTGCAATATGGAAACTCTTTGAAATACGAAAATTTATTGGCATATTGTACAAATTACTTTAACATTGAAATCTTAATTTATTATTTCGTATTTATAAAATTATCAAATTTTTTCAGAAGTCCTTCCATTAAAAATTTTACAGTTGCTTCGGTTACCTTTTTGGAGGAGGTGGTCCATCTACGCTTAAAATCGGATATGTTTTGGGACACCTTTCCTGTGTTCTTCAATTTCTTTTTTACAAGAGCCCAGTACCTTTCCACAGGCCTAAGTTCTGGACAGGTGTACTTGCCTCTCTCACTCAAGTGCCTTTTTTCCATAGTGACATGATCCCAAATCAGGCCAAAAATGAATAGGCACTCGGTGCTGTCTCAAAAAAGTTAAAAATCGTTTTTGTAGGCACTTTGTGATATAAATTTGTGTGTTTATCGTGCCTAATGCCTCAAATGCTTGGCTTCGTTTGCCACAACTGCAAATAGCTTGCCACACGAGAAATTTCTTAAAGAATTTTGTTTGTTTTTTGTCCGGAACTCATCCTAAACGTAACCTCTTTCATTAGCAGCATAAAAATCTTGGCCGGGAAGTTGAGAAAAGTCTACCAGTACGTATGTTTAGTCATCCATCACACAACAGCTGTATTTTTTTTTGCCTTAAATTTTTTCGCTCGTTTTTTTTGCTTCTTAGTTCTTTACCGAATTGCGATCTGGAACTTTCTGAACTTTACATGTCTTCAGCCCAGCATAAGCTTTGGCCCTTTGGACAAAACTATTACACAATTTCACCGTACGCGCTGCTTTTCTGATAGAAATGTTAGGTGCTCTTCGAAACAGTTGCTCGACTTCCTTTACCTTACCAATATCCCTTGGACCATTTTTTTTTCTGATCCAGGTTTTCTTTAAATGCTCAGGTCTTCCTTATATCGTTTAATGGCATTTGAAAGAGTTCGGGGGTCAACTTTTAAATTTTTTCTATGAATTTTTTTTAAAAGTATTTTAAGTACTTTTTTCCACAGTCCATTTTGATCGTAATAATAATTGAAAATTAATGAGTTTTAAAATAATAGTATCTGACATATATCCAAAAGCTAACGTGATAAAAAGAAAAATTACACAGGCCAACACTCAATTTGCTTCTTTGAATTTATCAAGTGATTCTAGATTCTGTAATCAGTTTGTCACTATCAGCTCTAGTTTTCATGAAATAGCTTTTTTTAAGTATTTAAAAAGTAAAACTTTTCCATACGAATTTGAAAAAAAAAACAAAGAAGAAATTTGGAATGAACAGCCGGATTAAAGTCTCTTTGCGAATTCCAACAGTAGTCTGCGATCATATGTGTATCCCACCTTCCCTGGTACCGATTCTCCATAATTTTGATTTCTTGATGAAACCTTTGTGGTAAATCGATCCAAGTGACTGTGCAAATAATGGATTTTAATACTCATGTTGCAGCCAAGGTCTCTGAACTTATCTAGCATATTCTTCACTAATTGAACATAATTTGGAGCACGAATGATGTCCACGCATTTCGTTCAGTTTCGGTCATTGACTTATCAAAATCACTAAATACTCACTAAACAGAAGTAACAGTCGTCCAAATAATTTCTGGGCTCTCTCCAAACCATCGGCACACCAAACTTAAGCCTTTTTCGTTTTCCTTGAGTCCACTGTCTCAAATTTACCCAACAAGTATTGCACACAATGTGTGGAGCCCAGCTTTTATCTTGGTCACCAAGATCAACTCCAAAGTAGACCAAATACGATTTTTAAACACATTCCGAAATAGGTGTTATGTTTTCTTTAAAGGTGTATTCTCCACAAATATAACAAAATGTGCGTTATTTTTACAACATCTTCTATTGGAAGTCATTTCTATTTAGATCAACACTTTTTTAATAAACTTTGGCAACTGCAATAAACCACTTCTTACAAGCAACTAACTTCCGATATGCAATTGGAGTGCAAAAAGAAAAAATAACGTTCTGAATAATATTACATAAATAAAATTCCCGTTAATTGCTGGCAATTACACAAAAAATAATATTTTCGGAAAAAACGGAATGACAAACTGATATATACCCTCCTCACTTATAGTGGAGGGGGGTATAAAAAAGCTATATAACTAGAGCTGATAGAAACAAACTGATTACAGATTTGAATTCAGCGCACCCAAATTAACTAGAATCAGTTGATAAATTCAAAGAAGCAAACATTTTTTTTTTAATTTTGTCGGGTTGTGTTATTTATTGCACGATTTGAGTTTTATTTAACTTAATGCAACTACAAAATGAAAATACGACACTTAGGACATTTGTGACATTATAAATTGTAATTTGATTGAATTAAGAACATTTTTAATTAAATAGATATTATTTATTGCGGTTATTAAGTTTTAATTAATACAATTTCGTGGTTACAACTATTTTGTCAATTTCGTGGTTACAACTATTTTGTCAAATATTTGCCTAATGTGAACATACTTTTAGTTTTGCATTATGGCTTGGCTACACAGAAATAATTTAAACTGTATTAGAACATGATTCCTATTTCAAAATGTTAAAAAGTATTTGCTACTATTTTTAAATCTACAGTGCACTTGCGCTAACGTGAACTAATTAAAACCAAAGCAGTTCATGTTAGTGAAATTGTTCTCGTTAGCGATTGTCGAGTTTCATTAGAGAAATATATGTTTTATATGCTTGAACGTGAAATTATTTTATTATTTGTATTATTAAAATATAAATCTAAAATTATTATTTATAAGGGGTGTCTCGAAATGCTTTCTACACATTAAAATGTCTCCCAAATCTAGTTTTTTTCAAACAAAAAATACATTTTATTGGCGTTATGGAGAAAAATTTCTAAACTTTATTATGCAAAAAACCATAGTTTCAAATTTTATTTTCTTTTGCAAAAATGCGCACTTTTTTCTTAACGCTTTGCATAAAACGTTGGACACACGTTTTACCGAAGTGTTTGATAGATTTTTTCCAAATAAATCCAAATTTTTTTACATTTGCAGAAGCTTTGAACTTTGTTCTTAGGTACTGCTTAATTATAGCCCAATAGCGTTTAATAGGCCTTAGCTCTGGACAATTAAGTGGATTCATGTTATTCGGTACAAAATTTATTTTGTTGGCCTCATACCACTCAAGGACGTCTTTGCTGTAGTGGCAGCTTGCCAAGTCGGGCCAAAACGGTGGAGGTATATTGTGGCTTCTGTATAATGGCAATAAAGCCTTTTTCAGGCACTCATTAATATAAAATTTGCTGTTCATTGTACGATTCACAATGATTGATATTTTTTTGGCGAATTTTGAAATCTTTTTATACTTTAATTTATCGGAAATATTAGCTCTTTTATTAGAAACATAAAAACCCTGACCAGGAAGCTCTGAATAGTCAGCCTTACAATAGGTTTCATCGTCCATTAAAATACATCCATTAAAATTATTTAATTTGTGACGAAGCAACTGTCTTGCTCTTATTCTTGTCGTTTTTGTTCCTTTTTCGTTTCGGCTTGGAGCTTTCTTGAGTTTGAATGTTCTTAAATTTTCTTTTTTCTTTATTCGTTCTACAAGCGACTTCGAAATATTTAGTTTTCGTGCGATATCGCGAATGGAAATGTTTGGATTTTGCTTCCAAAGTGCCTTCACCTTTTTAACGATTTGAGGATTCCTAAAACCACGAGGCCCTCCACCTTGTGCTTAATAGACAAGTCTTTCTGGAATTTAAAAATAACGTTACGGGCAGTCTGTCTGGACACTTTTGCCCGTCGCGCAACTTCAGCGTAAGAAAGTGGTTTATTTTCATTATAGATATCCACAATATTTTTTCTCACTTTTTCTCTATTTGACGACATTTTAAATACGGATTAAATAATTTGAATAAACTTATCAACAAAGTATTGTTGACACTTATTACTATCACAGAGTGGAACAAAAAAAATTAATTAAATAATAATTATTTGCGTAGTGCCCTGTAAAAAATGTAAAAAAGCATTTCGAGACACCCCTTAATTCATTGCAAGATCACGAGATTCCTTTTTGCAAACTATCTATAAAGACTGACTTTTCTTTTAACTCCAAACATTAACTGCCTGTTTATCTAAATGCGAACGAAATTTTCATTTTTACAAATATATCGAAAACAACAACAAAAACTAAAAATTTGTTTGGGTTTTCTTTCGACATCGTTAAACAGGCTATAAGATTTTTTAACACTCATGGTGATTGATTCACCGCTTCGCATAAGAAAAAGAGTTCAACTTTCGATGCCATACATACAAAAAAACTTTAGATACCCTAAATTTTAAAAATCGAAATTAACATATTTCAGTAATGTCTACATGCTTAAAAAAAACATTTGCAGTAAAAAAAGATTGTTCAAGTTATAGAGTTTTCTGAGTTTGTTCATGTTGCACAGTTGTCAACGTAAACAAAAGCTTGTTCACGTTACCGCGAATGCTCTGTATTTCCAAACAATGTTTCTAGGAGAAGAACATTAACTGCTCAATTTGATGTCTATCAAACAAAAAAACTAAAATTTTGTGAAAATGAGCTAGATCACTTGATCTATATATATAAAAGTGAAACTCTGTGTGTGTGTGTTAGCTATAGACTCCGAAACTGTAAAACCGATCGGGCTCAAACTTTGGTAAGTTGTTGTACACATACCAGGGAGTGTTTATGGGTGGAAAAAAGTGGGCGGGGCTACGCCCATAAAAATTAGTTATCAGTTTTAGCTACTTGCATTTGACCGATTTTTCTGAAACTTTGCACACATATCGAGCTGTCATGACTAAATAATTTCGTGATAAGAAAAGTGGGCGGGGCCACGCCCCTAAAAAGTTTGAATTTTGAGGTACTTGCACTGGACCGATTTTTCTGAAACTTTGCACACATACTAAGCTGTCATAACCATATAATTTCGTGATTAGAAAAGTGGGCAGGGCCACGCCCATAAAAAAAGGTTATAATTTTGAGGTACTTGCACCAGACCGATTTTTCTGAAACTTTGCACACATATTGAGCTGTCATGACTTAATAATTTCGTGATTAGAAAAGTGGGCAGTGCCACGCCCATAAAAACAATTATAATTTTGAGGTACTTGCACTGGTCCGATTTTTCTGAGACTTTGCACACATATTGAGCTGTTATGACTTTACAATTTCGTGATTAGAAAAGTGGGCAATGCCACGCCCATGAAAAAATTATAATAATATTTAGGTTTTTGCACTTGATATTCAAGTAAAATTTAGAATGCATTTTGATTTATTAAGGGGCGTAGCAACGCGCGCCGGGTTTGGCTAGTTGTAAATAAATTCGAACGGAATCAAGCGATTTTTATGATTGATATCTTATTTTGTTTCAATTACATGTGGCTTTGCGATAAAGTAATAAATTTGAAAAATTTTGGCCGTTTTCGATTTTTCATGATTTTACGTAAAAAATATATATTTTTCTTTAATTTTTTATTATAACTCCGAAACTACTGAGCCGATTAAAACGCAATATATTAACGGATTAAAGGCTATGTAAATTCAAATTTTTCAAAGTTTATTTTAATAATAACCGTTTTCGAGTTATCATTGATTATGTAGAGAAGCATTTAAAAAAATCTTGAATTTTAATTAAAAATTTAAAAACAAACCTCTCCATACAATTTAAAATTTGGAGGATATTTGTACTACTGGAACCACAACACATCAAAATTGCATAGTGGTTTTAAAAGCCGTTTAAATTTTTAAAATTTTGTTGCCTTGTGTTATAAGACAGGTTGTATACAAGAGTAATGACGAGTAGCAAAAATTCAACTGAAATTATTAAAATACTTAATTTTGTATTGTTGTTCGCTCAATAATAATGAATTAATTGTGTTTTTCTCATCATAGGTAAAAAAAAATAGTTTCTAGTTTTTCTGAATATATATTCTGAACCCAACCGTTAAAGTTGACTTTTTAATTAATTCGGGTTGTTTTCTATGTTCAACAACTGACTCAGGTCACATGTATGTTAAAATCAGATGATATAAATGCCGATTAGCCGATTTCGGATTGAACCGATTTCTGAGTAAAAAAGCAGTGTCTATCAGTTTAAAAGTTGTTATAATTATATTGCCTTTACGCCCGTTATTAAATCAGAATCTTAGGCTTTGTCCTGGAAAACATTAGCGATTTGTGTTTTTTTTTCTGGTGGAGAAAAAATTAAAATATAACATCATTGATGTTAACACATGTAGCTACAAGCATAAATTAGTGTTAAATTTAAATCTTTAAAACGTTACACAAAAAAAGGAAAAAAAAAAACGCTGAAAAGAACTCGCTGAACAATAATTGCATTGTGTGAAACGGGACTTAATTATCGTCAGTATTGTCCCTTATACGATGGTCACACACGACGATTATAGTTGGGCAATTCTTGAGTTTATAGATGTTTTCACCGTTTACGGTGAGGAGAAAAAAAGGCAAAAATAATCGCCGGTACTCGGATATTTGAAGCGATTTTTTGTTGTTGAATATTTGACATTTCTTTTCATTCGGTGTTTCGCTTCTTGGTGTGTAAATAATTTATAATTTTAACTAAAAACGTTACAAATTAAAGATTTAAAATATTTAAAAATAAGAAACACAAAAAAAATTGTAAGAAAATAAAAAATAAATAAATAAAAACAGAAAGAATCGCCAAAGAAATTGTCGTGTGTGAACATAAAAGCAAGTTCAAAAGAAAATATGGAAAAAGTTGGGCAATTGAAATCGTTGTGTGTGACCTTCGACTTAAGCTGAGTTAACACTTAAATACAAGTCGTCAGATTTTGATACGATTTTATAAAAAGAACTGATAAAGGGCAAAATCATTGAAATTCCCATTGCCGCTATTAATTGCAATAAAGTTTCAGGACTTTATAGTTTTATAGTGTGAACAATGCTTAAAGAGCGATGACTCTAAAAATAGTTTATATAAATTCTTTAGTGGGCAAAAATTTTACTCTTCAAAACATTGCTTAAAGTTTAATTTTTTGTTGTTTGTTTTTGTATTCATTTATGCCGTCACATACAAAAAGTTTCAAGATTGTCTCCCCTATAGTCAGCGGTTTTGGTGATTTTTTTTAGGCGGGGTGGGGCATAAGAAATAAAATGTACAAAAAGTTTTGGCTCTTAAATAAAATAATGTTAACAAAAAGAAACATTATTACGGTAAAAGTGTTTTTTTTTCTTAAATAAATTATTTTATATATTTAAAAATTTATGTCTATATGTATGTAAGTATTTGTATGTAACAAAATATTTATATTGTTGATATAAAAAAAACCTTTTAATAATAATTAAATATTTTAATTAGTTAATTATTTATTAAAGTATTAAAAACACATGCTACAACAAAAATGTTTTAATTTGTAATTATTTATGTATTAATTAAAAAATTAATTTAGTTTGTTTTTGTTAAAATAGCAAAAAAAAGGGGGGTTAACATTTGTTTAAAAGTTAGTAGTGTTGGACGTAGGGATCTATAGGCAGTTATAATAATTCAAAAAATATATTTTTTTTTATATAAAAAAAAAACATTGATGCACAATTCAGTAGAATATGTATGAGTTAAATTTAAACAAAGTTTTAAGAGACAAAAACTAAGACCGAGTAATTTTTGTTGTTGTATTTGTAAACAGGATTTAAATTAACAAGTATAAGAACGTGAACAAAATCATGTTCAAAAGTAGCAACTTTTAAAAATATTGAAATTTACGAAAAACTGCAACTCTGTTATTTTCGTTTATTTCAATCAAGGCATATCCATAAGGTACTCGTATCCAATCAGCTGACTGTTTTTTTATATACATTTTAAAAGCGTTACCAAGGCATATTCATACAGGTATATGCAACGGCGAATTGATACAACAAAGCAAATTTTTAGGGGATTTTTTCTTTCAAGGCCAGTTTGTATAACAAGGATGGAAAAGTTGTTTTTGTATGTTTTATCAATAAAATTTTATTAAAAAAAGGATATGTGCTTGTGAAGCACATTATAAATGGTGCAAGCACAACAAATATACATAAATTTGGTAAATTTATTATCATAAAAACACAATTAAGTTAAATGTTTAATTCGGAATCCAAAATCTAATCTTCCATTCCTGCATTAATAAATAGAATAAAGGAGAATTCAACAAATTTAGACATTATGTATCCCCATCATCATGTGCTGATAAGTGCACCTGTATGAAGTCGCCTTAGCATTACCAACTTTTTTTAAAAGTCATGCCTGCAGTTGTCAAACTTTATTTTTTAAATTTTATTGTACAATAAATAATTCGCAGATTCAGTTGGTTTAAAGCGTGTTAAAAAATACAAAACCGTGAATTAAAAGTTTTCGCTATAAAGTTTTTTAAAAGTTGTTCAAATTTGAGAAGAAAATACAAAAAAAATTGTTTGACATATGCCGGCATATATACAAAAACAAAATACATGTGTTTTTTATTGTTGTGTTTGTTGCCGCGATGCATATACCTTATGGATATGCCTTGATTTCAATATTTTATACAATTTTTGTTTATTATTTTTTTTTCTTTTAAATATTAAAAATTTGTTTAAACACAACATTGAAATTTGTTAAAATATTTTTTTTTTAAATTTTTTTTACAGCTCATTTTTTGTACATTTATTTAAAATTGTTTGTTATTCAAAATGTAGTGTAAAGTTTTGTATATAAAAATAAAAACTAATTAATTTAAAAACTTACCCGGATCTGCGATCTCTTGGTGTTGAGGGTGGTGTACATGGGGAACTGTTCTCACTGAAGGAATTACCTAACGAAGCACATTGGCGTTTTTTGACGGCTTGTAATAAATTTAAGGTGGATCTACTAAGACTTGGCTTTATGGTCTGTAAAATGAAGTTTTTTTTTGGTTTTAGAGAATAAATAAATATTGTTTATTATGATGACTTTTGTGTGTTTCTTAAAAATTGTTGCTACAATTTGTCTGAATATAAAAAAACTGAAGATGAATCGTATACATTTAAGTCCATTGCCTGAAAACTATATTGTTGATAAACTTTGTCTGTTTTAAGACAATTATTATTTTATGTTAAAGTGATTATAGACATTTATATGTAAAAATATTTTCCTGATAAAATTTTTTTAATAAGTCTTTTCTGCTTTTGCAAAATTGTCGGTTAAATTGAGCGTTTGTCGGTTCATAAATATTTTTTATCTTTTGCTGTTTGGCTTTAAGAAATTCGTTGATTAATTTCTTGAAATTGTATGTTGTATAATTACTAGTTTCCTTTAAAAACACTTTCTTCTTTTATATTTTTGTATGTTTTAATATGTTTTGAAATATTTGTTATTATTCGAAAAAAAGAAAATTTTGTAAGACGGGCTGAAAAAGTATTACTTTTGTAATTTAATAAATAACATCGGCTTCTTCCACATTTTACTTATATATTAAATAAGATTGTATAAATAAGATTAATGAATTTTTATTGAGTTATATACAGAGAAAACAGTATTTTCACTGCGAACACACCTTCAGATGGGAGATGTGATTTGGTATGGTAAGTTATGATTGGGTGCCGACTTTGTTGACGTCATGCCTATGTGGTGACGTATTTTTTTTCGCTTTTAGTGTGACAATACCTTTGCTATTGTTGCTGTTCTGTTTGTTATGATCTCGATAATTTTAATATTTTTCTCGTTTATATCGATTTTCCCAAGTTTGTTTTGTACGTTTTTATGGGGTAAATAAATTTTTATCAGAAATCTAACTCATTTCATCTTATTCTACACTCTTTTAGGTACCAGAATCCACTCTTAAGTCCAAACCCAAACACTAGGTCCCTTGCCTCGGAGAAGGTCACATATAAAGAATATAGAGAAAAAAATCCATAATTTTCTTATAATTTTTGGAAGTAATTTTATTTAATAACTTTGTTTGAGATATTTTATCTGTTACAGAAATCTATTTTAAAAATTTTGTCTGTTCATAAAAAAATGTTTAGTCACGTTGTCCTTTTATGAATAAAACAAAACAAGTTTATTTGTGTGCTTATAGGGCAGTCTACTAAATTGTCCAGTATTTACTAATTTCATGTCAATAAATTCTCTACTCATAGAAATTGTTAAAACGAATTCTCTATGTAAAGAAAATTTCAGACTACAATTCGTTTTATACTCACATTAAAACAGGGACCTCTTAATTCGCGTAAATCTATTGACCTAAATAAATCACACAATACCAGTTCCTCCACAGAAGGACATGCTCCATTGGGTGGTTCAAATATCAAACTCAATACATCTAAAATCTAATAATTTAACAAAATTATTACATTAGCGATGACAAGTATGTGCATATAAAGTTTATTATTTCAAACCTACCTGCGGAAATTGTTCCATTTCCATTTCTAATACTCTCATGGACGGTTTGGGTGTGGTCATTTCTTGGCCCATGCACATTTCATACAGCAGATGGCCAAAACAAATGATGTCAACATTTTCGATGTCTGTTGTTGAACGTGACCACATTACTGCATTAATGCGCGACGACAGCCCTAGTAAACCATTTTCCAGTCCAGATAATCTGTATTTAAACGAAAGACACATTAAAATAAAATAAATATTTTATTGTTCTCTAAAGTAACTTAATTATAAAGTTGATCGTTGTTGCGCTCTATTATATTCTTTACCCATTTCCCTTTATTTCCCAGAACATATTGTTAATACTGTTGCAATGTGTGACTTTTAATTACATATCTAGGCTTTTGTTAAAAATTAATAATAATCAACAGCCATTTTCCATTTACATTTGTATGAATTTGTATATGAGATTTCTTGTTGTTTGTTTGTTAGTTTGTATGTATGTTTGTATGTGATAGTCTGTGTTTGCATTATATTGTTTTATATTAATTTTATTACGTATTGTTTGCTTTTAGCCTTGTTAACATGTGGCATTACAATACGTTTATATGAACATCTACACTTTCATACATACATACATACATACATACATATGTACGTATATCCTTTTTTACGAAGAGACTACTACTACAAAACCACATCCACGTCATCTCATAACAATATGACAGTTGAAATAATAAAACGAGGGTATAATTATGACAATTATTCGAATTAAAAAAGAAATGTGCACAAAACTGTAATAATATGAAACGTGATATCTAATTTCATGGAGCTTATCTGCATTAAAACAATGACATCTTGTATACATGTATATGTACAACATATGAATGTGCATATACTGTAAAATAATATATTTCCCAGCAAAAAAAAAAAAAAAAAGAAAATTAGAAGTAGAGTTAAATGAATTACAATTTAAAACTTATTAATTAATACTGTAAAAATATTCATTCTAAATGGACCCAGTAAAATAATACGTTACAAAACAAGTAAAAGTGCTATATTCGGACGTGCCGAATCTTATATACCCTTCACAACGTGTAGTCATGCAATAACAATTGTTTGTATCACCATTCATCCCAAAATTTAAAAAAAAAATAATATAAAAAAATATAAATAATATATTAAATAAAAAATAAAAAAAAAATTTAAAACAAAAATTTAAAAAAAAAAAAAAAATTTTTTTTTGGCTCAGCTGGGACTCGATGCCACGTTTACACTAGCCAGTATACACGTTTGTATGTATGTATGTATGTATGTATGTTGTTGTTGTAATATTGTTTTTGTGAAAAAAAATTGAGGTGGTCGTGGGTTTCTGCTCATATCTCAGTTGTTTATGTACCGCTGTTTCTGATTTTCAATACCGATCTACTCCTATTTTTGATATTTTAATACCTCACCCGGGTCCAAGCGATGTCGGGGGGCTTCAAAAAGTTGATTTCAACATACACACCGACAGACTGACAGAGCTTAATCGCCTCCCCTATTCATAAGCTTTCAGAAAATATATACTTTATGGGGTCGGAAATGAAAATTGTAGAAATTTCACACGGAATGACAAACCTATGTACTTATACCCTTTTTCACTGTGTGAAGGGTATAATATTGAGTTAAAATTACTAGAAAACCGTTCTTTACTACTTACAATTTGGCATCTAAACCCATTATTTTAACACGGCGATGTTATTGGAGGCAAGTACTTTCCACGCTGGCTTACCAACAGGGACTAAAATAAGTACTTACTACCCTCACTTACAAATAGGGACACGTATAAGTACTTATTACAATCGCTTTTAAATAGGTACTTAAATAAGTACTTACTTTCTTACTTGATTTTAATAACCTTAATAACCCATTACTATTATGGACTTACAGAAGTCGTTCGGGTTCTTTAAGGACGAAAATTCGGTTTGATTTTTCTGGGATACGTTAATTTGAAATTTAAAAATCAGTGAAAATCTACAAGTCATCACTTTGTTAATGAAATCCTTTGCCGCTGTTGTCAAAATAATTATTATTTATGCCCTAAGCTATGTTAAACTAAATGAGAATTATAAAAAGTGATGTATTTGAGTGGCTTCTAGCAAATTTCGCAAAAAGGAATTGTATTGTGTGTGTATCTAAGCAAATGTCTTAAAATAAGTACTTACGTATCACATTATAAATCAAGTCATTACTAATATACTTCTTAGTAAGACAGACGATGCGTAATAGTCATTGAAGAGTATGTGATTACCTAGTTTTTGCTGGGACTCCCTAAATGCAAAATAATTTGTCATAAATGATGGGCTTAAAAATGATTGCAACATTATGCAAAATATCTTAAATAATTCATGTAAACAAACGAAATCAACTCATGAAACATCGGATGCTTTTTACCAAATATATGTGAGTTCTATGCACTTATTAGAATGGAGTGCGGTTAATTAATATATTCATGTAAACACAAATATCCAATGACATCATTAGTGTTTTCACCTTAATTTAATCACTTCGTCACCAGTTGAACCAAAAATCAAAAAGCAAAATCACTTTTTTGTCTCAATTATTGATGCTGGGATATTCTGGTGGTCTGCACAAACCGATTTATATTTGTAGTATGCATGTGTATATGTGTATGAACAGTATTATAGGTGTAAATTTTTGTTCTATAATGAACATTTTTTTATACCCATCATCTGTGGTGCACAAGAGTATATGTATATAGCTTTGTCATTCCGTTTGTAATTTCTACAATTTTCATTTCCGACCCCATAAAGTATATCTATTTTCTGAAAGCTTATGAATAGAGGAGTTGATTAAGCCCTGACCGTCTGTTCGTCTGCCCGTCTGTCCGTGTGTTGGTTGAAATCAACTTTTAGAAGCAACTATATGTTCCTCAGATCTCTATATGGTATCAATCTCTTGGAAATATCCAGGAATGAATCGCTATTGAAATTCAGCACAATCGCTCCATAACTTTCTGAGATATGAGCAAAAAACCACGACCACCTCGTTTTTTTCACAATTACAACAACCTACATATATACATATTGGTTAAAGTAAACGTGGCACCGAATTCCAGCTGAGCCAAAAAAAATTTATTTGATTTTATTTAATATATTATTTATATTTTATTATTTTTTTATATTTTTTTTTATATTTTTTTTTTAATTTTTTTAACAAAATTTTTTAAAATTTTTTTTTTTGATTTTTAATATATTTTTTTTTGTTTTATATTAGATGAATGGTGATACAAACAATTGTTATTGCATGGCTACACGTTGTGAAGGGTATATAAGATTCGGCACGGTCGAATATAGCACTGTTACTTGTTTTCTTCTGTACTTTTGATTCACATTTAGTAAAACTGATAAAAAAAAAAATTTACTCTTATATATGGCCATACTATAGAGAAAAAGCGTGCAAGTAAAATGTTCCGTTTAAGATTTCCTGATTTTTCTTTACGTCATTTAGGCAGGATAAACCTAATGCAATATTTTGAACTTAGGCTCTTAAAGTAAGTTGCACGTCATCTGCATATAAATGTTCTTTGCAATTATAAAGTTGTTTTGGCAAATTATTTGCATATATGGAAAATAGCAGTGCTCCCAAAATAGATCCCTGAGGAACTCCCCTTATAAGTGATAATCTATACGACCATGCGTTATTCACAAATACTGATTGTGAAAGATATAATGATATAAGTTTGATCGAAGTATTGGTGAATCTTAAACAGTTTTTCAATTTCCTAATGAGTATATCATGGTTTACTACATCAAATGCCTTAGAGAGATCCAATAACACTAAAAAGTTAACGTCACCATTTTCCAATCTTATCGTATTTTCTCACTTACTTAAGTGAGAGCAAACTTAAAAGCAAATCTCGCACATAGATATATGTATATATATATATGTATATGTTCACACAAGAGTTTTTCTCAGACTTTTGAAAGAAAACTGAAAATGGATATTGGCTACACATTCACCATTTGACTTGGGCAATGGCACAACTTTTGCATGTTACCAGTTAGATGAGTACGTAGATGACGATATAATATTATTAAACCAAATAGTCATATACGGGAGAATTAAGGGCAAAAGTAGTTTAATAAATTTTTGATAAATGTTGTCACTTCCCATTGAATTTGATATTGTCAGAGAAAATATAGACAAAAGTTCCTATTGAGTAAGACAAGAAAATTTAAAATGTTTACCGTTATCTATATCAAAGTATTTGAGGAAACGCATTCAAGAAATTGGGAATTGCATGAATCATAGCGATGGTGGGAGATGTTCTATTGAGAAAATTAGCATCGACTTGGCTGGCAATCAATATTGCAATTCGCATTGCTGATTCCTATTTCACGAATAGTATTCCAAGCTTGCCGATAATTAATTGCAGTACTAAAACGTTCAGAATAATATTCAGTTTTTGCAGATTTTATATATTTATTTATTTGGGTTAGCGATTCGTTAGCAATTTGAGTTCAGAAACGTAGGTTGCTAGCCTTCGTTCCCTAGTTTGGTGATAGGGCTGCTATCTAAGCACCCAAACGTGCTGTGTTTGGCGCCAGTGTTTCAGAGGATAAAGTATTCGCGATCTCCTACTTCCTGAGACGCACTTTGGCCATTCAGGGTTCGCTGACACTCCAGGTTGGCAACAGAATTTCCTCTGTGCGGTTGTTAAGGTTATACCGCCTAAGATCGGTCGACAGGGCCTCGTTTGTCAAAAAAACAGGGGTCACCAAGTCCTTTCTGGACAGAGGGTGAGGTTGTCATTTGAAAAGGATTGGCTGTGTGTACAATATGATAACTCACTTGTACTCGCGTCACTTTTCCATTAACCCCTATGGCGCCCTATGCTCCAGTGGGAGTTAAAGGAACATATATATATATTTATTTGGGTTCCTACACAACAAGACTAAGAGTCTTATAAATTATAGGGTAGGATTAGTATCATGTAAATATACATAATTAATAATGAAAAACAATACAAATATTTAATCAACTTCATTAATAAAAAGGAAAACATAAAAAAGAATAATAATAATAACATAAAAAGTAAAAAACATAATTGATTTTTTTAAAAATTTTTTATTAATAGTACAAAAATTAAAAAAAAAAAAAATTTGTAAAAAAGGTCTCAATTAAAACAATTATAGATTGCTTTCGTAAACTGTGCTGCGTTGTTCAAAAACTGAATATTTGACGGAAGCGATTGCCAAAGACAAATACAGCTAAAAAGAAACTGCCATTCTGACACAAGTCTTTTATATTTGATTTGTACAATGTCATTGCATCTCCGCGAACGAGTAAATTTAAGGACGGTTCGTTTGTAAAAACTATTTTATGCATGAGTATAAGCGACCTTATTTTTAAAAGATCACTGAAACCTACCGCATACAATTAACGTTCGTATGGTGTAATGTGTGACAATCTTCTTAAATTAAAAATGTATCTTAGTATAGAGTTGTATGTTGAAGTTAATTTTCGGCTACTCGAAAAGTCACAACTAGAAAATAGTTCACATCCATATAGTAAGACAGGTATCAGATAGGTTTTAGCAAGTAGTAAACGTATCATGGAAAATGTTCTTCCGGTGGCAAAGTTAATATGGTCTGTCCAGGTGAGAGATGAGTTAAAGATGACTCCAAGGTTTTTAATACGTTGAACAATTTCCATGCGTTGGTTGTTTAGAAGAATGGGTGGTATCTCATGAGTTTGCGCATTGCCTCTCGATATTATTAAGCATTTAGATTTTAAGGGGTTCAAACAGAGACCATTGTATCCTATGCTCAGGAGTTTTACTAAATCGCTTAGGCGTATGTCATTCTTAATAGTATTTGAAAACCAGGGTTTTTGTCCAGGTGTTTTCGTTTTATTTTTAAGTGGTATAGGTCAATTAAAAATACTAATATACTTGTATTTTTGATCGTTTTTCTTTTATCTGCATAAAATATAAAACTTTTACTTTATTTACATTTCAAATACAATATGTACTTCCATACCTCAACGGTCTTTTTTAAAACACAAGGACAACGGAGCAAATATTTATTTAACACGCCTAAAAGAATGTACATATTTTAAACAAAAATTTTGTGGTTTTATTTAACGATTTACTTTTTCCAAAAATTAATTTCACATTACAGTAATTGACACCCATTTTAATTTTTAATTAAATCTAATCGGGTGTTGATGGCGCTTGAAAGTTGAGTAATTTTTTTTTATTGCAAAATAAAACTTTTTTAAATTCCCTGTAAAAACGTTTATTTTTAATAAACAACCGTTGAAAGTTTTAGAAAACAAAAATCAAAAGCAATATGGTAAATAGTGACATACTTTTAGGTGAATTAGAGTGTGACAAAAATGCACTAAGATTGAAGTACATAGTTTTTGTTTTCTACTTTACTATTTCCTGAAATTTTGTTTTTAATTTAAAACAAAAACTTTTTCCATTTCCATTTTTTTATCTTGCAAACAATAAAATTCATAGTTGTTGTTTTATTTACAAAGTTTAAACTAAATATGCGCCATTGTTAAAACTATCTTACAAATTTCAAATACTTTTCTCATAGTCATGCATTTATTTGTATGCAAGTGGGAAAGAAAGACAGACAATAAAAAATATGTTTTTTATACCCTTCATAGTGAGTGTAAGGGTATATATAGGTCTGTCATTCCGTTTGAAATTTTTACAATTTTAATTTGCGACCCCATAAAGTATATATTTTCTGAAAGCTTATGAATAGGAGAGTGTAAGGTAGCCAAATATCAGAAATATTCGGGAGCAGATCCATATTGAAAATCAGAAAAATCTCTCGTTCTATAAACAACTGAGATATGATGAAAAAATCTAGACCACCTCGTCTTTTCACACCAATACAAACTGGATGAACGTAGGTTCGAATCCCAGTTAAGACAAAAACATTTATTTTAATTTTTTTATTTTTATTTTATATTTCTTATTCTATTGTTTTGTATTTTTTTTGAAACATACATACTTATGTACATAAACTCATTTTATAATTTTACAATGGGATGTTTTTAACAGGACAAAGTCATTATAAAGAAAATATATGTGTTCTGGTTTTCCTCAGGGAAATCATCTTGTCTTGGTGCATTGATTTTTTCCTTATTTATTAATGATCTACCAAATACTATTAAATTCTTAAATGTTATTATGTATGCTGACGACGTTAAAATATTCATAAGTCTTAATAATGGCTCCACGAAAAGCCCCCCAAAGAAATAACGCCTAGGAAACAACCCCCAATGAAATAAGCCCAAAAAAATAGGAAATAACACCCAAAAACAGTGAATGAAATAACATTAAAAAATAAATGAAATAAACCCCAAAGCGAAAATGAAACAACCCCCAATATTTGAAATAACTCCCAATGATGAAAATGAAATAACCCCCAATGAAATAAACCCCATCAGCAACAAAAATGAAATTATGCCCGAAATTCATAAAAGAGTCAGTTTCACTAAGGATTTTATGAAGTCAATATGGACCAACAATAAAATCGCAAAATTATTGAAATGAATCGTGTGGAGGCCCGCAGGCGTCTTCTTTATAATAAGGATATATGCAACTTCGAAAGTGTGCCAGCATTTATAAGGAAGGAACATAGAAAGCTCGTTTAAAAGTGACTACTTTTGGTTTTAAAAATGGACTTAGTCAAGTGCAGTTATTTTCCCTTATACGATGGAAGCTATTTCAGATCAGCCACCAACGAGCTATCCTAAAAATTTACGAATGGCTTGAAATTTCAACTCATGAGAGACGTTATTATACTAGTTACATATAGTTGTAAATAAGGCAGTAATTTTCTGTAATGTAGATGTGAGGAAGTATGGACAAATAATTGTTTAATATTTCCAATATATTTTTTTTGAAACCCAACTACCAAAAAATTATTTTCATGTACATACATAAATAATAAACTTAATACATTATACGTAAGGAATGGTAAAAAAAAAAACAAAATGGTTGCTCATGAATTTAAGATGGAGAAAATAAACGTTGTATGTATAAATGCTGCCAGTTGGTTACACTTTGTTATTATGTACCTCCTCACTGCTTGGCAGAAGTGGAACCAACAACCGACTTCTTTTGATTTAGGAAAGACAAATGGAAATATCTGTTAACATACGAAAGATATTGTAATATATTCACAGGCGAAAAGTTTTCTTGTAAAAGGCCTATTTTTATATAATTTATTTACAAGCAAATACATCCCCAAAAACCAACAACTTTAAAAATGAAATAACCTCCGAATACAAAATGAAGAAACACCCAAACTATACACGATATGAAACAAAAATTTGTTGGGTGTTATTTCATTGGAGATTATTTCATAATTTGAAAACCTCAAATGAGAAATGAAATAATTTCCAAAAAAAATGAAAAACGGCCCAAAAAAATTGTATGAAAAAAATTTGGAGAATATTTCATTTCTCGTTTGTGGGTTATTTCATTGGGAGGCTTTTCGTGGAGACTTAATAATTACGCCAATCACACCTTCTTACAAAAGGATATGGAAGCTTTTAATTTATGGTGTAGACTCAACTTAATGGAGCTGAACCCTGAAAAATGTAAATATATGTGTTTCTTTCGTAGATGTTATATTAACGTGAATTGTGTTTTGAAAGGCTTTACGTTAAAAAGACTGGAATCCGTCTCCGATCTTGGAATCCTATTTGATGCTAAACTAAATTTTATTCAGCATATTTCTTTAACTGTTAATAAAGCACGTGCTGTGCTTGAATTCATAAAATGTTGGGGAAAAGAGTTTGCAGATCCATATATAACAATACAATTGTATATATATCTCTTGTCAGGCCTATTCTTGAGTACGGTTCAATAACTTGGGATCCAACTTACAATGTTTACATTAAAAGCATTGAATCTGTGCAAAAACAGTTCCTGTAACTTATTTTGTCTTCGTGGCTTACAGTGGAATTCGTTAAACCTGCCGCCTTATACTAGTGGACTTGCACTAGTGAAGCTGCCAACTTTAAAAAGTCGAAGAACAATGCTAAATATTGCCTTTTTTTTCTAAATTTAATAAAAGGATGTATATGCTCTGATTTCCTAATAGCGAATATCTTTTTTAGCGTACCATCTCGTTCTACACGTCATTTTTGGCCGCTATCAGTCAAAGTTTTCAAATCGAATTATGCCAATTTCATATTGATTTTTCCTTAAATGTTAATATTGTGAAATGTAAAATAATTTTGTTTTTGAATAACTAATATGAAACAATTTGTATGAACTGCTTTACAGTCTGTAAGGATTTAGAATCCATATACTTAAATAAATAAATAAATAAAAATGTACGCATCTCATATTAATGACATGAATGGTAATGCAAACAATTGTTATGGCATGACTGCACGTTGTGAAGGGTATATAAGATTCGACACGGCCGAATATAGCACTCTTACTTGTGCGTATTTCAGATTTTGACCATTTTACTACAAGGTAAAAACAGAAAAATAATAATGTCAAGCCATTGATGGAGACATGACATAAACATGTCTAGTCATTATATTAAATATTTATGAATGTCTTGCTCTAAGTACACTCGTATGAAAACTTATTAAAGATGTTTGTAGTTAAAGAAAGTTTTATTAGAAATTTCATTGATTAAGTTTTACTCTAACAGGGAATAAGAGTCTTAGTATATTTCATGTTAAGTTCAAAAACGTTTTGTGTGAGGATTTTTTTTTTAGTTTTAGAAGTGGTAGACAATCCTTCTACTTAACAAACAATTACATTAAATTTATATTGTAACAGAATTTTTATTGTTTTCTGGATGACAACTAAAATTTTTTTTACACAATTTCATTTTTGCAATGCTTGCTATAAAAGTTGTTGTACTATTTGATAAAATAAAGAAATAAAACTTTTCTTATACGAAAGTGATTTTGTTTTTTTTTTTTTTTTTGAGCTAGAAAAAGAAATATTCTGTTGGTCATGCAATTTTTCGTAAAATTACGTTAAATAGAAAACAAAATCAAGTTATCTACAAACACTTTGCATCATACCATTTTCTGTTTCATGCGAGAACTTAATAAAAATCACATTGCCTACTTTAAGGATAAACAGTGTTAAAGTATGTATGAAATACCTACAAGAATATTTCTTAATTATTCAAATTACCTGGCAGCACCGTTTTGTAAAATCACATTTCCACTATGCAAATGACCATGCAAGGGAAAACCACGCTCTTTGAGAAAGAGCAATGCCTCTAAGATTTGTCTGCCCAAACGTTGTACTTGCGTGACCGGTAGTCCAGTTGGTTTTCGTGTGTATTTACGTGACCAAGGTTCATTCCATTGAGCCTATAATGATATAAAATTACAAAAAAAAATTTACTTTATTTATTAATTATTGTGGTACAACAAAAACAAATAAACAAACAAAAATGTTTGTTTAATGACCGCAGGCATTAAATTTTAACTTTGCATCAAAATACACTTGCAACTAAAAATGTTTTAATAATTGCGTTTTTGATAGTTTTATTTTATGGATTTTTTTTGTAAATATTTTGACTATAAATAACATTAATTTAATTCATAACACATTGTATTTTGTATCGCCTTTTAAAATACTGTTTTAGTTTAATTTCTTATTGACACAATTTCTGTTGTATCGATTGTATTGTTAAACGTCAAAGTGTATTAAACGTCATTTAAATACAGAATATGAAATAGGAAAGCTGTTCAATCTTTGTTTGCAGATTTCTGACTCGATCCTTAAGTTTTGAATTTTTACTATTTAAGTGAATCATGTACTACTAGTTAAAACCTTTCATTGATAACCAAATTTATGAAACCAAAGAATAATTTCCGCCATTTTGTTTCAGGCTGCATCTTGAATTACACACTTTTTTTATAGTTTACTGTTTTCTACTGGATAAGCACTTTTAAAACCAACAAGGCGTAGATTCCGAATTACCATCTACGACCGATATATTAATTTATTGATCGCCATTTTGTAGTTGCGGCCGTCATGGATTTTAATATTTTTATAGTGTATTAAATTGAGCTCGTCAAATCCATTAATTTGATTCTCTCGGTTGTTTAGAAAGTGAACAAAATCGATTTTATTTTGAAAATTTCAGGAAAAACACTGAAGCAGTCTTGTTTTGGTGTTCTTATCTCAGTTAGTTTCAAACTGATTTGTTAGTTTTTCTCAGAAATAATTTTTAAGATAACAATTTATGACCATATCTATAAATAGTCACAAACGATGACCAACCATTCCAAAAGCTGTATTTTGATGCGTCTAACTATGTTAATCTCGTGACATAAGTAATATTTTTCTTTACACTGATCGGGGCATAGAAATATTTTTCTCTCAAAAACGTTCAGGACTATTTTATATGCTTTTGAAAGTACCCATGTTTTAGCGCCACTACGAACTCTATCTTTGCTGATTCCTTTCTGGAATCTTAAAAGAGCACCAGTTATATTTCCCTTTATCTTTCTCTCGATGTTAATGCCATTTGCATATGGAAGAAGGATACGGCCTTCAATGTGCACTATGCCTCTTTTATTAACTTCTTTTTTCCGATATTATGTCCATCAGTATGTTAAAGAAGTTGCACGATATGCTGTCAAATACCTCTTGTAATGTCCAATGGTTCAGTGAGGTCGCTTTGTATTTTTTACCGAGAATCAGTGCCACTCAGAGTTGTTTCACAAAAGCGTGCACGTTTTGATTGAATTTCATACGTAGACATAATTTAAAAAAAAATTTCCTTATTTAAATTCGATGACAAGATGGTATGAGTCGCTTTGATTTTCATTGGTCTTTTTTGGGATTTGAACGAGTGCGAAGAAGTAAAACATGAAAAATCCCATATTTGTCTTCGAATACAATATCCGATTTAAAAGTGGACTGTTCTATTCTACTAGTCAAGCGTTTTTATACCCGCCACCAAAAAAATGATGGGGGTATATTCATTTTATCATACCGTTTCTGAATCGGGGTTTAATTTTCTAGCTATGTCCGTCCGTCTGTCCTTCTGTTGAAAGCACGATAGAGGTCACACCGAAAAAGCTAGGGGGCTCAAATTTTGCCAGAATATTTCTTAACACAAAGGTTGTTTGGTATTGAAATGGGGTTAAGCGGAATATTAGATAAAGAGTTACAGCTCGTAATGCAAGAGTAGGTCAAAAAACCGTGTCCTTCCAACATCGAATAAAATGGAATTGTGTCCAAACGCATTATCGTAGAGTCATGAAACTTCGAATGTATATTTCCTGAGTAAAAACAATATTTTTCGCTGAAAATTACTTAAATTTATGCATTAGAAAGGAGCTATAGTTCAAAATGTACGAAAATTTATGCCGCACAGTGTATTTTGCGGTCTACTTAAAATTTAAAACCTAATGAAACTGACAAAATTAGATGTACGATTCTGAAAATTTGCAAACATTGCTATTTGGTTAAAGGATTTGTTCTAACAGAAAACAAATGTGACACGCCTACTTTTACGCCCACCTCCCATACAACGCTTTATCTCAAATTCATATAATTTCTCTATTTATAAAGATTTTGGAAGAATTAAGGACTCTATTGAAATATCTGAGTTGTATTTATTAGCAGAAACTATGTTGACATGCCTCCTTTAACGTCCACATTCATTGAAAGACTAAATTTACAAAGACATTTGACAAGCATATTGAAGTTATACAAGTGATACATGTTTTAGTATAAAGAGATTATTCCATAGCGATTACAGTTAATAACAAAATAATAATATTTGTGCTATAAAAGTAAACAAAATTGGTGGTGGGTATACCAGATTCAGCACATCCGAATATAGTGCTCTTACTTGTTATTTAATACATACTTATATTAAAAGCTTCCGAATAATTCAAAATAACGGTTTTTTTATTTTTGTTTTTTAAATTTGCTGTTTTTCGAGTCTTTCCAGAAACCAGGCCTTAAGTCTCGTATTATTCGACAATATCGAATACTTTGGGTGGCTTATATACATATAATTGTCCTTGTCCATATAAACAACTTTTGTATTAAAATTTTTTAAACTCTCTTTAGAAGTTTCTTTCATCTCCAATACACTCAAATACTCCAATGCGCAACTTTTACTTCATAGTGTGGTTGCAGAGTGTATTTTATTTTTATACCCCATTGAAAGCTTAGGAATAGAAGAGTATAACAGAGTCGATAGAGCAATATCCTCCTGTTAATTAAAATTAACAAAAAAGGCCTTGACTGGCACAACATCATACACTAATAAAAAATTTAAAATCATTGATGGCCGCCACCACAAAATAACGTATTATAACTTTTTATATGGGCAACATCTGTTATAAAAAATATACTCCTTTTAAGCGCTTCAATATTGGTATCAAATGAAAGAGTTAAACCAGTAGAATACAGTAAACTATGAAAAGGTGTAAAATCCAAGATGACGTACTTAAAAAGAAAGACTGGTAATTTTTTTTTTTTACAAGATCAATATGGTTATCAAATGAAAGTGCTTGAAAAGTAGAACAGTGAACTATATAAAAATTCAAAATCAAAGATGGCGCCGGAAGTAATAAAACAAAATGGTGTATACATTCTTCAAAATTTTTTATTATATAAAATTTGTGTTTTTTAATTTTTTTATAATAATAAAAATACAACATAAAAATCCGGTTATTTGAACCGGTTTTACATGCAGAAAGTCGATAACCGGTTTTTTTTAATTGCGGTTTTCCGAATTATTCAAAAGCCGGTTTCTCTTATATCGGGTGTCCCAACTAGAACGCAATTTTTAAATTTGGCGCCATTCGAAGTGTCAATGTTTGACATTTGAACAATTGTTATTGTTTGCTAGTAGAAGGTACGAGGTTAGTAAAAATTAAACGCTACACGAATGAACAACGCATTCTCATTGTGAAATTGTTTTACCAAAATGGTGAAAGTTTTGCGGCTACAGTTCGCAAATTGCGATCATCCCATTTCCATATTGATGGCTTCGTCAATAGGCAGAATTGTCGCATTTGGGGTGAGGAAAATCCTCGAGTGATTCACGGGAAGCAAATGCATCCTCAACGTGTCACTGTGTGGTGTGGTTTTTGGGCTGGAGGAATCATTGGACCTTTTTTTATGAAAATGAAAATGTTCGGTATCGTGAAATGATAACCAGTTTTTTCTTGCCTAGAATTGAAGAACTGAATGTGGAGAGCATGTGGTTTCAACAAGATGCCGCCACAAGTCATACAGCCAGAGAAATAATTCAATTGCTGCATCAGTCATTTCCCGGTCGTGTTATTTCGCGTTTTGGAGACTAGAATTGGCCGCCTAAATCGTGTGATTTAACACCTTTAGATTTTTTTCTTTAGGGTTTTTTGAAGTCGATGGTTTACGCGAATAAGCCGACGACGACTCAAGCCTTAAAAGAGGAAATTGGACGCTGCATTAATGAAATACCGCAGCATTTATGCAAAAAGGTCATTGAAAATTTCATTAAAAGATCGCGTGTGTGCCAGCACAGCCACGGCGGCTATCTGCACGATATATTGTTCCATACATAACCTCATTCTGTCTACTTTACGATATAATAAAGTTTCACGATTTTTTTTTAAATATCTGTGTTTTATTTAAAATTTAAAAATTGCGTTCTAGTTGGGACACCCGATATATATTTGATAACTTTAAAAAAACTGATGTTTTTTAATTAAAATTTTTTTTCAAAAAAAAATCAAAAAAAAAAATAATAATAAACAGAGCTTTAGCAGGAGATTCCCTTATTAATTCAATTAAAGACAAGTAAATGACACTAATTTAAAACGATGTCGCGGTTTTCAATTTTAACGCCTTCAATAATAACGAGTAAAATAATAATGAAGTAAAAAAACGCAAGAAATTCATTAAAATAAACAAAAGTGTATAAATAATGATGCTGACGTTTTCCAAATTGGACGGCAATGTATCGCTCATGTATCGGTCATTAAAGCAACGATGTTAATCAATGATACATGGATGTTTACGTTTAAAATATATTGGTGTATCGTTTGCATCCATATAAAAAGGTCGCTTTTTTTTAACGATAATATTAAAAAAAAAAAAAAAATAGACACATACAAATTATAACTAAAGATTTACATTCAATTTCTAGAGCTCCTGAATTTTTTTTTTAATTTGAGTTTAAAGAACTTTTTTCTCGGGAGAACACATTTAACAATCAAACATTTTTCATTGTTTTCTACTGCATTATTTTTGTTTATTTTCACAATTCAGTTTCCATAACACTCACCTTATATATTAAGTCCTTAAGACTACCTCGTGAATTAAACGGTGTTACCAAACAGGCATAGTTACCGGAGCTGGAGTGCAGAAAGCCCAAATCTAAAACGGGATAAATATAAGGATGATGCAGGGAACCCAAAAGTTCCATTAATATGTTGCGAGGACTTTCATTGGGGGAGAGATCTTCAAAAGCAACACAGTCCGGAGGCAGGGTTAATAAAGTCATTAAACGATCGGTGCGCACCTGCAAAAAAACATTCATAAGTATTACGTACGCATATAAATTAAATGTTAAGAATTCCCGGCATTAAGTGTAGAGAAAACACCTACCGAAGCATCGGTTACTAAAAACCAATTTTTGCCATGTCTCGAACCTATTTCATCTAAGTGAGCAATTACTTCGTATCTACCATTCGATTGCTGTATCCATTCCTGGGTGGCATTGAGAGCCTTCTCTCTAGCCGCCCTTTCACGTGGTGAACGTTCCACAATGCCATTGCCACTATCTAAAGCCGAGTACTGATATTTGATATTGGGTCTGTAAGTGGAATTCGGGGGAGAAATGTTAATCTAAAAGCTTACATTAAAAACACAATTTCTATTACAATAAAAAATACTATAGTTAATCTAAATTAAGAGGTTCAAAAGGATTAGTAAGAACGTTTATTTTTATTAGCTAACTATTTTCGTTTTTTGAATAATTTAACTTGAAATAATATAACAATCCTACAAATATAGTTTTATTATTATAACTGTCTACTCGCTGAAATGTATGTGTGTGTGTTTTTATTTTATTTCTACAATTACAATTCAAATAGTACAATATATACATACAAACTTACATACGGACGAATGCAACCAAATGTTGAAATTTTTCCAAATGTTTACTTTTGTCACTGTGTTGAAGTATTTCTGTATTTGTGTGTGTGTGTGTGTGTGGGTTTATAAATGTAGAAGAAGACTACAGAATAGATAAAAAAAAATGATAATGACTTAGAAGGACACTTGTGTCATTTATCTAAAGAACTGCATGTTTAAAATTTGAAAACCTTATGAATAATTATTTTATGACAAGAAAATGCTAATGCTACACGATGAGTGAAGCAAGCAAGCAAGCGACTACTGCAAAAACCACTAAAATACAAAATGGCTGCTTTTAGTTTCAGCGACGAACTGTTGTACCCTTCACACGAGAGTGTAATACTATGTTCACACATGCCCCTTAATTGTCAATTTATAATATTCTCGCAATTAAAGGCCTTATTCAGCTCAATTTACCATACTAAAAATTATTTTAATTTTTTTAATTAATTAATTGTTTCACTTATTGTCTAAAACTCGAAATACAACTCTTGAGAAGTATGTTCAGTGAGAAGAAAATTCTATAGGTGGCATCTCTAATGTCAAACAAATAAATATACAAAAAATAAAAATTAAGAAAATGAAAAATTTTTGAAGAAAATTTTAAAAAATATTTGAATAAATTCAAATACATACATATAAGTATATATGTATAAATATAATTGTAAATATATTTTATCAACAGGGAAAACACTGAAAAGAAGGCATTATTTGATTTGGTATAAATATATCGTATTTTACAGCTATCAAATGCTAATGGAGTAAGATAAATTGAGTATGTCTGAACACTTATTTTAAATGCTCAATCAACACTAAATTGAAACAATTAAAAATATCTGTCTGAACAGGGTATAAAAGGTTAATTCCATAATTTTAATTTTATACTCTATGAATTATATATATTTTGTATCTTTATAGAGAAATTAATTTACCTAAGTCCGTCTGTCCGTGTGTATGTTGAAGTCAACCTTTTAAAGTCCCTTTGTATACTTCACACTCTTGTATGGCATCAATTGCTAATGAAAATCGGTTATGTGGGTATTAGGCTGATCGATTATTCGACATTTTTAAGAAATCGGTTTTCAAATACTTTGAAATTTAGAATTAAAAAAAAACCGGTTGCTTTTTTGAAAATTTTGAAAAAACCGGTTAACCGGTCGAATATATAAAATATATTCTTTCTTATACCCATGACAGAGATACATACATATAAAGGTATAAACTAGTTTGTTTTATGGTAAAATTTCATTTTAAGTTGACACAAATTCAATTTCGTTATTATAAAATGCCGCTATTTAAAACAAAGATGTTAAAGGACAGACATTTTTAACCTAAAAGTGACCGAAAAGTTAATTTTTTTAACACAATTATTTTTAGATAAGGATTGTAAATTTTAAAACGGCATTGTTTCTCCACATGAAACAAAATATGGCAACTAAATTGTGATTTATATATATTTTTTTTCTACTTCACCTTTTTAATTTTTTTTTTTAATTTTAAGTTTTCATTTTTTAATATTAGTGACACGAAACAGTAAATAAATCATCAAAAATATTATTTCGTTTTGTAAAATTTTTTAAAAACTAAATTAATTTGTTTAAAGTAATCGGTTTTGCTCTGGTGCTGCCATATTAAAAAAAAAACTTTCTTACAAGAAGGTTGTAATAATAAAAAATATTTAAAAGTCACTTCACTGCTCACTGTAGTCAAATTTACCTTTTACTAACATTAACTTTGTAGGCAAGTTGTAATAATGACCCTTTGTTTGTTAAGCACACAAAGTATACAAGTCATATGTTATCAGAGATATTAGTAAAGCTATGGGTAGGCTTTAGTACAAGTCGCTAGATTTCGTAGAAGCAAAATATTATGGAATTCGAAAATGAGATCAAAAAGTATTGCAAACTACAATAACTTGGTAAAAAAACTTATTTGAACAGCTGATTATTATAGCAAATTATAAGCGCAACAACGCTCCCCATTTAAAACAAATAATCTTAAAGCCTAATTATTTTTCTTATTTTACATTTGTTTTTAAAACAAAAACTAAATTTCTTACAATATTATGGAAAAGTATTTAATAAATTTTCTGATTTTTGGAAATTTTTCGAGTATGGTACGTTTGGTTACAAAAATGAATGAGAAAAACCGGGTTCTGTGAGTAAAAAAACCGGTTTATTCGACATTCCAAAAATTAATATTTGGAAAAAACCACCCAGCTGAAATAGTAAAAAATCGGGGTTTTCACCGGTCGTAAAACCGAGTCGATCACCCTAGTGGGTATATAACAAGCTGAGATATAAGAGAAAGAACACGAATACCTCTGTTTTTCTTATACAAACAAAGTCATATTTTTAGGGTCCTAAGGAATTTCTTGCAACGTTTATTCTGTGTATTAAATTTCTGGTTGTTAAATTTTAAGGGCTGATGCTGAGTGTAAACCACATCTAAACGTCAAGTTTTTTTCTGCATTTCATTAGAGATTTCTCAATCTCAGACTAACTAATTTTGAACCATGGAAAGATACACAATCGAGCAACGAGTTAAAGCTATTCAGGCTTTTTATGAAAATGGGCCGTTCAAATCAAAATGCATTTCGAGTACTTCGTGATTGTCAACATAATCGTTAAAATTCGTCTACAATCGGAAGAATTGTGAAAAATATTAAAATTTTAGCAAAAAAGGTCTGAATGAAATGTGAAAACATCTGTGAATGCCTTCTTAGTTCGTTGAACGGAAAATATTGCTGTTTATCACGATAGTGTGGCAAAAGAGCAGTCAACCTCGACTCATCATTGTGCGCAATAATTGAACATCAACATTGTCATTGAAAATTTGGACCATGGGGCATTTGGCCGATATTTTGTTCCATACATAATTGAACCATACCAATATTATCATAATAATAAGAAATGACAATAACTTCCTAAATGGTTTGTGTTTTATTCAAAATCAACATCCTTAAAATTAAATCACCCTTTATGTATATAAAACTTACCTTTGACAATATTATTGAAAAACTTAGTTCAATGGGTCATTTACCGACAAAATTATCGCCAAAAAAAATTTTTGAAAAAAATGTCAATTAAAAGTTAAAATTGTCGAATTCCTCAATAAGTTTTGTTGCACGATATAATTGACAGTTATGGTCGTTACATGATGATAGAAACTGTGTAAAGGGTATATAAGATTCGTCACAGCCGAATATAGCGCTCTTATTTGTTTTATTTTTTATTCTTCATTGTTTGTAACCTATTTTTGCTCTGTCTTCTGAATACTAGCAAAAAGAAAAATTGAAGGAATAATCAAATTACGTACCAGTTGTGTCATTTATTGTATTAAATCTAATTTTATAGCAAAATATTTTTAAGCGAAGGAAAGGAAATATGCAGTTGTTTAGGAAATAAGTATTTGGTTGAAGTCATTTTATGCAACTGCTGTTTGCTAATAGAGGAGAAAATTCAATTGTCAAAAGTCAAGATATTTCTTGGATAAAAACTGCATTAAATTAAGAGGAAATATGCAAACGTCGTTTGCAACAAAATTTGTTTGTTTCTTAATTATATTGAGGTCGTCAATTTAATTCAAAATTGTTTTTGTTTTTAAAAGAATTTAAAGTTGCAACTAAATTTAGTATCATTGATTGAGAGCAGCAGTAATATGAAAACCTTTGAAAGATTTGAAAATTAAAAAAAACAATAAAATCTTCATATCTCTTAAAGGAAAGTAAGTTGTTATGTTTAATAATTAGTTCTCACTTAAATCATATTTCGTAATGCAACCTGTTTTTGATTATTTTTTTTTTAATACAATGCTTTCAAATAGACATTTGTCTTATAAAAAGCATGCCTCTAGTAGGCAGATATGTAGGGAGCAGATAAGCTTCTTTACTTTAAGATCTTGCTTACAGGAAAGCTTAAAATTTTTACTAGATATCTATATCGTAACAATTTTGAACTATTTTGAATTAAAACCCATGCCTTCTATTTGGCGTACTTCTCATTCTATACTTTAGACCAGGGGCCACCAACTGGCGGACCGCGGTCAGGATCCAGACCATAGACCTATTTTGTACGGACGTTTATTAAATAATACAAAATATAAAGGGTCCGTCGTATACGGCTGTATGGTGCGTAGCGTTGTCCTGTTGAAACTAAATGTTGCCAATATCCTCTTTTTCAATTTTTGTGAACAAAAATTCATTCATCATGGCCCGAAAGCGATCGTCATTAACTTCGGCCACTTCTTGCTCATTTTCGAAGAAAAATGGCCCAATTATACTAAATACTAAAGTAGTATATTTGTGGGCTTTCTGGGACACCAAATTCATCCTTATGGAGATTGCATGAGGATGAATTTTTGTTTTAAATTTTCATCCCAATGGTAATTTCCCATAAGGATGAATTTTTGTTAATAATTTAAAATATTCATCCCAATGGTAATTTCCATAAGGCTGATTTTTAATTTTTGGTTGATATGCATTTTGTTATTGGTTTGTTTGTCTCAAGTTTCAATTAAAATTTTTTTATTGTCTGCAATTTACTCATACGGATGATTTTTTTGTTGTTAAAATTTTTTTTAAAATTGTGTTGTTAAAATTTTTTTTTAAATTGTAATATGAGAAAATGCAAAGGTAAATTATTATTTGTAAATACATATATAAATACTTACATATATAAATATGTGCATACAAACTTACATGTTTTAGAAAATGTATGTGCAAAATTGTTTAAATAAGAATGTTAAGAGATGAATTTTCACAGATGAATAATTTAAGAGAAAATAATTTTTATTGAATGTAATTATAGTTTTCCATAAAGATGAATAATTAAAGAGAAAATGATCGTTTGAGTGATTTTTATTAAAACAGTAAAGAGGGATTGAATAAAAAAATATATGGAAATAAACTCAAGATATACTTATATATAAAAGAACGATAATGATAATATTTTTCCTCATTAGTCTAATCAATACTTAAAAGTATGCTTAATAAAATGGTAAGAAATCGCATCATATTTAGAAGTTTTTTCTAATTTTATTTAAAATATTTTAGATGTATGATCAAATAATAAATATTGCCCAAGGTATAATACCTCAGTATACAAAAATTGATGATATCCCCCTACATCAACCATATAAAGTCCTAAGGTTTGAGTGGAAGGAATCACAATATGGATCAAAAGTCATAGCATATTTGGATAATAATAAATGGTTTTATCTTCCTCAAAGAATTACAAAATTTTTAAATAAAGAAGATCCATACTTATCTGAAATGAATGATAAAGTGTGGACAATTATTTACAAAGGTCGACAATCAGCAAATGGTTTAGCAGTATTTGAATTAAACTACATTTAAGAATTTAAATGTTAAAAACCTCTACCATAAAGTAAATAAATAAAAATACATTTTTTTAATTTAAAAATATTAAATCATTTGTTTTATTTCTTTGTTTCTTAAAAATCTAAACTTAAGGCTAATAAGATTTGGTCACCATCCTCATCCATATATTGCTCATATGATGATGGTGCAGCTGATAATGTTGTTGAATCTAAACTTAAGGCTAATAAGATTTGGTCACCATCCTCATCCATATATTGCTCATATGATGATGACACTGCAGTTGATGATGTTGTTGATTGTTCTGCTGTTGATGTGGGTGATGTTGTTGGTAGCCATCCTGATATATCTGTTATATATGAGGATGGTTTTATTTTTTTGTAACTTTTAGCCTTTTTAAAGGCAAAATTATGAAAATTTAAAAAATGTCTTTTTTTGTTTGCGACATTTAAAAAAGAAACATAGCGACAAAACTCGCACTTTAACTTTGAGTCCATTTTCTAAATTAAAAATTATTTTCAAAATATTTATTGAGAAAGCCTCATAATTTTAAACAAAGCATATTTTGAAATATAATCCCAGGAAGTCGTCGAATTTAATTTTAAAATTGCCTTTGATTTTAGCATACATACATATATAATATTGTATAAGAATTTTATGTATATATATTAGAACACCTCATATTTTTCGAACAATTTGATTTGCGTTCAAAAATGATAAACCAAGCATATTTTGAAATAGAATCCGATAAAAACGCCACTTTAATTTCAGGTAAATTTAACTTTGAATTTAACATATATATATGTATATATATATATATATATATATATATATATATACATATGTACATACATATATAGATATAAGAATTTTATAATTAGAGTCAACAAACTAAAAAGCATAATTATGTAATAATTTAAAGAACAACAGTACACATTTCAAAATGACCTTGAACAAAGCTAACCAAATATGAATTTAATATTTAAATAAGTAAAAGCAATAGCCAGTGCAATTCATAGTATTGTTCACTAAAGTAATCGGTCAATTTGTCTGTATAAAAATTAAAGATTTTGTGTGTAAATCTAAAACAAATAATATAAACTGTAATTTAAAATTAAGTTAACAAATTGTTAAACTTCTTTAAATAAAATAAGAAAAACTTAAAATAAAAATGGCTTTTGTGTGTTATGAATGTAAAACAATTTTTAGTGATATCGAAAGTCTTAAAAGGCATGAGAGGACTCATGCATCTTGTTCAAAAGGAGTGGTTTCTAAAAAATCTCCATTAGATGTGAAGATAATTAGAAGTGCCTTTAAATCTAGATTGCTAACTCTAACTTATGACAATAAAAAAGAAGAATGCCTCTTACCAGATCTATTTATGAAAGAGGCTTGCGCACCAATTAAGCAGGAGGTTAATAAATTTTTAAAAATACATAATGCCCTGAAATTTAATATGGAGTTTTATGCCTTGTACGCCAAGCCTAACATGGATACCTTAGAAGACACTCCATTGGAAGTGAAAACCTTCCAAACAAAAATGAAGGAAATTTTCAACATGGAGGAGTTTGATGATCTATTTGAGAGAAAAACTCAAAATATTTTACAGAAAATGGAGGAATTTCAGGAAAAGGACAGTGGTTGGACTCTTATACAACTCATTAAAATTGAAGTCAACTTAAATAAACATCAACCATTAAGAGGAACATCATACATTCCGTTACCGAAAAAATTAACATTAAAAAAGGCCTGCATAAATGTACAAAATAATGATGAATTTTGTTTCAAATGGTGCATAATATCAGCCATTTCAGATTTAAAAACACATGCAGAGCGCACTTTTAAATATAAAGTAAATATCAGTTTTAATATTATAAATATAAATGGTTACAGTTTAAATTTCAACGGATTAAGCTTCCCGCTAAAAATTAAAGATATAAAAATATTTGAAAGCAACAATCATAATATTAGTATAAATGTTTTTGGCTATGATGAAAAAGCGGACTTAGTATTGGGTCCCTATTATAAAACAAAAGCGAAAAAAATTAAGCACATCAACATTCTATTTCTTCAAAAATGTATTGGAGAGGATGTTGTTTCACATTATGTGTGGATTAAAAATATTTCAAGGTTAGTAAAAGTGCATAAAATTACTTTAAATTGCTATTTTTATCTTGTACTACATTTCTTTCTATTTAGTTTATATGTTAAACTTATATATTTATATTCTAATTTTTGCAGACTTATTAAATCTCAACAAACAAGACATCATGAAAGTATTTTTGTATGTGATGATTGTTTACAGTATTTTCATCAAAAAGTGAAACTTCAGAAACACCAGAAGAATTGCACAAAAAGAATATCATACGTCCCAAGCCCAGATAAGTCTGTTTTAGAATTTAACAATTTTAGCAATAAGTTAGACTTACCGTTTGTTATATATGCAGATTCGGAGTGCATATTTGAAAATATTCAAACATGCATTCCGAAAGGGGATATTTCATCAACGACTTTAGTTGATAGACATATTCCATATGCATTTGCTTATTATATAAAATGTAGTTTTAGTAATAGTTTAAACAAATTTTGCAGTTTTAAGGGATTAGAGTCACCAAAATTATTTATAGAAAGTCTGGTGAATGATGTTAAATATTTATATTTAAATTTCATCTCAAAAAGTAAAACAATGACACCCTTAACTGAACTGGAAAAACTTGATTTCGATAGAAATGACATTTGTCATATTTGCTCTAAAATTATTGTAAATGAAGTTAAAGTAAGAGATCACTGTCATTTCAGTGGAAAATATAGGGGGCCAGCACATAACTCATGTAATATCAATTATAAAACTCCAAAGTTTTTCCCCGTTATTTTCCATAACTTTTCATCTTACGATTGTCATTTATTTGTTAAGGAGTTGAACAAAATTGACGATGGTTCAATTAATATTATCCCCTTAAATAAAGAACTCTATATATCGTTATCAAAAACAGTAAAAATTGAAGATAATAACATTGAAATAAGATTTCTTGACTCATATAGATTCATGCCATCCAGTTTAGACAATCTTGTGAAAAATTTAGAAAAAAGAGATTTAAAGACTGTTAAATCTATGTATAATGATGAAAGTAAATTAAATTTACTTATAAGAAAAGGCGTATTTCCTTATAATTATTTAAATTCTATTGAAAAGCTTTTGGAAAATAGTTTACCTAATATTGCAGATTTTTATAATAAGTTAACAGATACACAATGTTCTCTAGAAGATTACACACACGCGAAAGAAGTTTGGAAAACTTTCGATTGCAAAAACTTAGAAGATTATTTAATGTTGTACTTAAAGACGGATGTTTTATTATTAGCAGATGTTTTTGAGAATTTCAGAACAGTTTGTAAAAACATTTATCAATTAGATCCATGTCACTATTACACAGCTCCGGGACTTTCATGGGATGCCATGCTAAAAATAACGGATATTAAATTAGATTTACTTACTGATAAAGACATGATAACATTTATTCAAAGGGGGATTAGGGGAGGAATAGTACAATGTACAAAAAGACATTCAATTGCAAATAATAAATATTTATCAGACTATAATAATGAATTACCTTCTAAATACTTAATGTATTTAGATGCAAACAATTTATATGGTTGGGCAATGTCAGAAGCTCTGCCTGAGGGTAATTTTGAGTGGGTAGAAGATATTAATAATTTTTCTTTGAACTCAATTCCCACTGATTCAAGTGTTGGATATATATTAGAAGTTGATTTGATATATCCAGTTGAAATCCATGACATTCATAATAATCTACCATTCTGTTGTGAAAATAAAAAACCTCCCGAGTCAAAAGAAACAAAATTGATTGTTGATCTACATAATAAATATGAATATATAATTCATTATAAAAATTTGCAGCAATGTTTAAAACATGGTTTAAAGTTAGCCAAAATTCATAGAATATTAAAGTTTCGACAATCCAATTGGTTAAAGAAATATATTTCCTTGAATAACTTTCATAGAACTAATGCGAAAAACTCATTTGAAAAAAATTTTTTTAAATTATTAAACAATGCTGTTTACGGTAAAACAATGGAAAACGTTGATAAACGTAAAGATATTAAAATTGTGAATAAATGGGAAAGTATTGGTAAAAAACTTGGAGCACGTGCCCTCATTGCTAAGCCAGAATTTAATTCTTGTAATATATTTGAAGAAAATATGATCGCGGTTGAATTAAATAGAACTTACTCATACTATAATAAGCCAATTTATTTAGGTTTTACAATTTTAGAACTTTCAAAATGGAAGATGTATGATTTCCATTATGAATATATGATACCTAAATATAAAACTAAAGTTGAACTTAATTATATGGATACAGATTCATTTATATACACAATAGAAACGGATGACTTTTATGAAGACATTAAAAAAGATATTGAAGATAGGTTTGACACATCTGAATATGAGGCTAATAATCAATTTCATATTCCACAAAAAAACAAAAAGGTCTTAGGTATGATGAAAGATGAAAATTTTGGGAAGATAATGAAAGAGTTTGTTGGGTTGAGAGCGAAAATGTATTCGTTTAAAACAGAAAATATGGAAGAAGTTAAAAAAGCTAAGGGTGTCAAAGTGAACGTAACAAAAAAACTAAGTCTTTCTGACTACAAAAATTGCTTATATAATAAAAAAATTTACTATAGAAATATGTATATTTTTAAATCAAAACTACACACTGTATATACATCCCTTATTAACAAGATATCCTTAAGCTATTTAGATAATAAAAGATTTATATGTGTGAATAACATTAATACCCTAGCTTGGGGTCACTATAAAGAAAAATTTATTAATAATGATAGTGATGATTATTATTTAATGGATATAGAATATAATAATGATAAAGATATCTGTAAAATAAATGATAATGAAGTAGAATTTGTAGATCAAAATTATATTATAGAGAGCTTTAATAATGATGATAGTTTAGATAAATTTCTAATGGAAATAGAATATTAAAATATACAAAATTCCATAATAATTGTTGTATATTAATTCTAAATACATTAAACTTTTATGTAAACAAACTATAACTATTGCAATTATTTATTTTAAGAAATTATATTTTTTTTATCAATAATAAACAAACTTTATATTTTCAATTATTAAATGTGTTTTATTTTCTAAATATTTTGCCATTGTACATTTTCAGTTTCATAATCTAACTTTTTACGATTTCTAGTTACTCGTGGGGAATACTGATACGGTAAAGTTGATTGCTTCAATTTTGTATGATTTTCTTCCTTTGATAATATTCTAATTTTTGGTGTTCCACTATTTGAAAAATTTTTTAGTCGTTTGCCTACTGAAGATGCAGAAGAAGGATTTATTTTTTGTACTGTTGTATCCATATCAATTTGATCATCGTGATCGTAAGTATAAATATCCTCTGGCAAGTTTATATTACATTGTGTTCCAACACTACTTTGCTTTGATTGCATTGTTTGAGTTTCAATATGCTTTTTGTATGTTTTTCTTGTCTGAGTTTCATTATCACGTAAATTGTTATATTTAGAACTTATGATCTGATTTGATGATTTTTGTTTTTCAATTAAATATTTCGCTAATTCTTGCTTAATATAATACCATTTGTTAATATCTTTTAACGTGTGTGAAGCATATAGTGGTAAAAGCTTTCGATGCAAAAAGGTGGAATCAGAATTTTTGTTTATAAACTTCTCATAAACTGATGGCTGTATAACTATTAGTTTAGATAAATTATTTGACATTTTCCAAAATTTTTCCAATAACTCCACTTAATACTGAAGAAATAATAATTGGTAAGAATCCTCCCTTTTGAATAAGATGTTTCCTCTTTTGTTTCATAGAGGTTTGTGGTGAACAAACTTTTCTAATCGCATTTTTATATGGTTTTAATTTTTCAAAAACTGTTTTGTTTATTTTATGATTTTTTTTAATAACATTGAAAAGTATTTCATGTATAGCTTTAATAGCAACATCATCAACATATTTTAAAATTGCATTACGTAGTTTGGGCTTCGCTTTTTTAAGAACATAAAGAATATGTTTGTTCTCCCTCAACAATTTTAGATTGGAAGTCATTGTTTATATTTGCAAATATTGAATAGTGAGTATTATTGAATATATCAGATCTGAATCTTAATGCGTTGTGTATTTGTTGTGTAAGATCAATTAATAAATAACCATGAGCATGTTGAGTGCATTTATTATATACATCAACCAAAGCTTTTGAATTTTCGGGATATACTTGACGAGCCAAATGATGAAATTGTAACTTATCCCTTGGATTCTTAAACATTACTATATATTTAGAGTTTAAAGAAATATCTCTTGAATAAGCACCTTTATGGAAAATGTTTTGTGTTACTAAAATTACAGCTAAATTTCTATGATGTGACCCCTTAGTGAAGAGTTCACAAACTTTTTTATTTGATGATTCAAGCATTAAATCATCCAATATTATTAAAGTTGATTCTTTATCATTAGTACTAAAAGTTTCTGGAATTCCTTTAATAAACTGAACATTTTTTATTAATGGTAGTGAATTTTTTTCAGAAAAACACCATACAATTCGATCAATGCCTTTAGATATTAAGTGTTGATTTTCAATCAAATTTTTAATAAATGTAGATTTCCCACAACCTGAAGGACCACACACCATCATTGTAAATGGATATATAAACTGTTGAAACATGTTTACACATTCATACACAACACGTAAATGAATCGAAGCTTTACATTCCTTAAATAAATATGAGTAAACAAACTCTTGTTAATGAACTTCATCGTCAAGCAAGAAAAAACTTTAAACGTCGACGATTTATTCAGAAGGGGATTCTAGATACATGGCAAATAGATTTAGTGGAGATGATTCCATATTCAAAATTTAATAAAGGTTTCAAGTATATGCTTACTGTAATAGATGTATTCTCAAAGTATGCGTATGCTGCACCACTGAAATCTAAAACAGGAACAGAGATTTCAAAAGCATTTAAAAATATTATAAAGTTGAACGAACAAAAATCTCCCAAAAATCTTCATTCTGATCAAGGAACAGAATTTTATAATAAAGACTTTAAAAGTCTAATGAAAAAACTTAATATTAATCATTATCACACTTTTTCAAATATGAAGGCATCTGTAGTTGAGCGTTTTAACAGAACTTTAAAAACTAAAATGTGGAAACAATTCAGTATGCAAGGAAATTATAAGTGGATAAATATATTAGATAAATTATTGCAAGAGTATAATTCATCTTATCACCGTACTATTAAAATGAGACCCAACTCTGTTAACAAGAAAAATGAAAAAAGGCTTCTTAGAACTATATACAATAACTTAAAAATATTTAAAAGAGGAAAATATAAGACAAATGATTTTGTTCGCATAAGCAAATATAAAAATGTTTTTGAGAAAGGATATACACCAAATTGGTCTTCAGAAGTTTTTCAAATAAATAAAAGTTTTGTAACAAATCCAATAACATATCAACTTAAAGATCTTAAGGGAAATATAATAAAAGGTGGATTTTATGAAGAAGAATTATTAAAAACTAAAGTTCCCAACGTTTATTTAGTAGAAAAAGTGTTGAAACGTCGTGGAAAAAAGCTGTTTGTAAAATGGCTAGGTTTCGGAAAGGAACATAATTCATGGATTCATCAAACCGACATAGGCGAATAACCCAATTTTAATCATATATGTATAGCAAACAACGACTAACTTCAATTATTTCTTTTGAAGATGGCTTCAAGTATGGAAGAAAGTGATCTTTATGTTACTTTATTAAGTAATGATTCAACAGATATTTATAAAAACTCTTCAAGCACTTTTACAAATTTGCTAAAGCAATCTTTATACCTAAACGATAAATGGGTAGTTGGATTATCAGATATTTCTTTTTCATTAATGAATAAAACAAAAAAAGAAGATAATGAAAATGTTATAAAACGTAAAAAACGAAATGTGTTAAACCAACCTTTAGATTATGAAATATTAAAAACACCAAATCCGGATGTTAATATTAATCATGAAAGTATTAAATTGAAATTTAAAGAACTTATGAATAAAACAAACGAGCAAACAAAAACAAATTTAGAGAATGGTGATAAAATTTCAAAACGTTTAAATAATGTGGATGATAATATTCTAAAAACTATAACACCATTCGAAGAAAAGAAAGGTGACAATAAAAGAAATTCAAATATAAAAAGAAACGAAAATAAAGGTAGCTCAAATATCAAACAAAATGCTCAAACTATTGATCAAGAGTTTGAAGCTAATAGAAAAGATTCTATTTTATCGTCAAAAAAATATATTTTAGATAAATCTTTAAATGATTTGCCTACCAATATAAACAACTTTATTAATAAAAATGAATCCACTGGAATAGATGAAATCGTATTTATTTACACTGATATAATTAAACCTCGATACGTAGGAAGTAAAAAAACGAAATGTTTAAAAATATTTTCAATATCGACATTAAAAAATTATATTCATTTTAGCCGTATTGAATATTTTCCAATCGAAACTTTTAATATTAATAATATTTCAATAATGATTCGAAATGATGAAGGGAAAGTAATGGAGTTGTTAGAATATATTCCAGTTTATTGCACTTTACACTTTAAAAAGAAACGTATATAATGATTATGTAATAGAAAGATAAATCATTTTTATTACAACCATGGATGTGATGTATACAAATTATTATAATAATCAGTCTGGAAATAACTTACAAAATATTGGTGAAATATATCATACACCAAGAATTATACAGTATGGACGTGGTATTGGATCACTTTTTTCAGCATTATTCTCCCATCTAAAACCTTTATTGAAAACAGGTTTGCATATTTTAAAAAATAAATCATTAGATATTGGAAAAGATATGTTGGAGGAAATTGGAACAAAACCAGTAAAACAAATTTTATTAAATCAAGGAAGAAAAGTCATGAATGACATTACAGAGGCTGCTATCGACAAGATTAAAACAATGCAAAGAGGCAAAGGGAAGCGTATAAAACTAAAACGTTTAAAACAGAGACCGCAGAATAAATTAAAACGTTGCAGAGGAAAGAACTTTAAAGATATTTTTGGAAATTTGAAATGTCTGGATTTATAGAATGTATGAAAAGTGAATTAGATTTATTTGAAGCTCCTCCAATTCAAACCAGTGTCATTAAAACTGAAGAAATATCCTACAACCCAATAGCTTCTTTGGATAATTCTAGTACTATTGAGTTTGTATCATTAGGAAATGGAGAAACTTATAGAGATCTCAATAGTATTTATCTTAGACTAGTCGTTGAATTTAAAGGAAGCGGAAGTGTTGTTAATAACCTTTTACACTCATTATTTAGAAACTGTATAGTTCATCTAAATAATAAAAATGTATCCCAACCTGACAATAACTATCACTATAGAGCATATATGGAAACATTGTTAAATTATGGAAACGATGCAACATCAACACATCTTGAATCTTGTGGTTGGGCAGTTGATACAAATAAAATTAATTCATTAATTGAGAAAGAAAACCCCGGATTAGATAAAAGAAGAAAATTATTTAAAATTGGAAAAAAAGTAGAGCTTTTTGGAAAACTTCATGTAGATGTGTTTAATCAACAAAAATACTTGCTAAATAATGTTGATATTAAGGTAACGCTAAATTTGGAGAAACCCGAATTCTATATTTTAGAAGGTGGAGATAAAAATGAATGTAATTTAAAAATACACGAAGCTAATTTATACATAAATCATCTTGCTATCAATAATAATATTTTAATGGCACATCACAACGTGTTGCAATCAAAAAATGCAATATATCCATATAAGAGAGTGGAAATAAAAACATTTACTATACATCCTGGAAACCACTCGCTATCTTTAGATAATGTTATACTTGGACAGCTACCTAATTTTGTAATTTTTGGTATGGTATCTAATAAAGCTTATACAGGAGATAGAAAAGAAAATCCATTTAACTTTCAACATTTTAACCTACAAAGATTCAATTTGGTTGTTAATGGAGTGCAATTTCCCGCACAACCAATTGAATTTAACTATAATAATGGCACAATTATAAGCACCCGTGGTTATCAAACACTATTTAAAGGAACTGGAATTCATCATTTTGATAAAGGTCATCAAATAACTAAAGAACTTTTTGATAACGGATATTTTATGCTCGCTTTTGATTTAACACCTGATCATAATAACAACTCTAACTGTGGAAATTTAATAAATCAAGGGACAATTCGCATTGAAGGACGTTTTGGAAAACCAATTACTGAAGCGATTACCTGTTTAGTGTATTGTGAATTTGATAGCATAATAGAAATTGATAAGTCTCGCAGTATTTTTCAAACGCTATGAATGCAATTACAATAAAAAATACTTTGAATTCAAACAATATAACAAAGAGTAAATTTAAAGGTGTTTATGCATGCAATAAATTACCAACAAAATCAGTTAAAAAACCATGTTTTTATATTGCTAACACTGATCCATCACATAAACCTGGACAGCATTGGGTTGCATTTTACTTTCCTAAAAATAAAGCAGCTGAATTCTTCTGCTCTGCTGGCCAACCACCTATTAAACAATTCATTTCATTTTTAAGAAGAAATTCCAAAACTTTCATCTGCAATACAAGACGAATTCAAAGTGAAACATCTAATTTATGTGGTTTATACTGCTGTATTTTTATTTATTTAAGAAGTAAAAATGTATCTTTTAATCAAATATTAAGAATTTTTAATTATTTTAACTTATATAAAAATGATACAATAGTACTAAGGTTATTTAAGATTTTTTTTTTTAAACAATTATGAAAATAAAAATAAAAAAAGATATATAAACAAATAATACAATAAAATGATGTTGATTATTTTTTCGCTTCAAAATTTTCCGCTGCTTTTAAAATAATGTTGTCATTCCCATCATATAATGCCAGGAATAGTTGGAGGTCTATTGGCGGTAGGATGATCACTTCCTCTATATGTATCCTTTCCTTTTCTATTGTCCTTTCTCCGTTTTGGTTGTTTTTGCTTACAGCGTTTTCCTTAGGTTTTTTAAGAAAATCCATGTCGCTTCTTGCACAGTTTTTTTAAAAATGATTGATTGTTTAAATACGTTACGAAAAATTCTATCATATTCATAAAATTTACACTCATACAAAATTCTAAAATCTTGACCTATTCTAACAAAAGTGTAAATATTTTGTTTACTAATGTCAACAACCTTTCATATTTTGTCTCTTTAGTTAACTTACAATTTTTTAAATTATCATGACTATGTCTAACACAATTGAAAGAAAATACATTTTAAAGTCAATAAACTTTCAGGAAAACTTCCAAGAATACTTAAAAATATACTCAGCTTATTTTTCAACTAAAAGTGCAATTTAAGAAATAAAAAATATAATAAAACTTCAAATGTCTTATGTAAAAACTTTGTTATCATAAAATTAAAGCGTTAAATTTCATTTCAGCTATAGCACACGACAAAACAACAAATGTATTTCATATACACATCTACATACGTGAAAAAAGAAGATTTTGTTTTATGTTTTGAAAAATTTTGTTTATTAATAATGCTTACTTAAAATGTAGAATAAATAATTAATTAACTGATACACAAATTATGTTTAAATTATTGTATATATGTACAAAATGTTATTTTATACGTTTTTCCAATAAATAATATCTCCTTATTAGATTCTCTATAAAAATTTTTTTCTGCCCGTATATCATACATCTGCATGTGTCAGGACCCTCAGTTGTGGAATCCGTTGCCCAAATACAATTTTTGTAATGAACACCGTGTTTTCCATGCACAGGTATTTCCTCAGTGTCTTTACAACTCTGTGTTAATTTTAAAAAATTATTAATAAGACAAAGGTGTTCAATAAAAATATATCCGTTGAAGTCTTCCAAAAATTTAAGAATTATATTTCTCGACATGTTAACTTAGCAACTTTTTAACAATTAATAATTTAATTTTAAAGACATTTTAATACATTCTTGGAATTTTTAATGGTACCTAATTAAAAAATAGGTTGAGTATTAGGAATGTAAATACTCATGTAACTTTTTAATATATTTTTGTATCAATTAAGAATGTTGGTTTAGTATATCTTGAGTTTATTTCCATATATTTTTTTATTCAATCCCTCTTTACTGTTTTAATAAAAATCACTCAAACGATCATTTTCTCTTTAATTATTCATCTTTATGGAAAACTATAATTACATTCAATAAAAATTATTTTCTCTTAAATTATTCATCTGTGAAAATTCATCTCTTAACATTCTTATTTAAACAATTTTGCACATACATTTTCTAAAACATGTAAGTTTGTATGCACATATTTATATATGTAAGTATTTATATATGTATTTACAAATAATAATTTACCTTTGCATTTTCTCATATTACAATTTAAAAAAAAATTTTAACAACACAATTTTAAAAAAAATTTTAACAACAAAAAAATCATCCGTATGAGTAAATTGCAGACAATAAAAAAATTTTAATTGAAACTTGAGACAAACAAACCAATAACAAAATGCATATCAACCAAAAATTAAAAATCAGCCTTATGGAAATTACCATTGGGATGAATATTTTAAATTATTAACAAAAATTCATCCTTATGGGAAATTACCATTGGGATGAAAATTTAAAACAAAAATTCATCCTCATGCAATCTCCATAAGGATGAATTTGGTGTCCCAGAAAGCCCACAAATATACTACTTACTAAGTAAATTTAAATCTTTAATGCTGACCCTTAATAAGTATTAAAGTCACTTGCACGCATGAAGTACTACAAGAGTACAATATACATTTATTGAATTTCCTTGGAAATCTATTTGATAAGTAGTTTATAATAAGATTTCCATTTATTTACCTAAAGTACCATGTCTCATAAGCACTAAATATACATTTAAAATCTAATACTTCTTATGGGAATATTGCCTAAATTCATAAAATACTAGACTTTATTTGTCGTAAGATTATTTGCATTCAGATTTCAATATCCATAATATTGTTTGAGTAGTAGCAATTACATTTCGAAACACAAGTACTGTTATGTGTACGTACTATCCCTGCAGATATTACTATCCCTGCAGATAATACTGAACTACGTGGTTCATTAGAGCTGAAATGGACTACTTACAATATGATCCTATGTAGTGCAGTCAAGGACCATACTATTTTCAAACAAGATATCGTGGGTTAACGGCAAATGTTCGTGTTTAAACGATTACGAATAGTGTTGTCGAAAGGTGTATAATAGTCATGTAGGCGCTCCAACAAGTAGTAACAAAGAGTAGTTTTGATACTACTCCGATGGGTTATGTGGTCTAGCCCTAGGACTTCGTAATGTTAAATCGACCATGTTTTATCGGAGTCATACAGACTCTACTTGACTGTTGGCGTGCAGCGAACTACCACGATAACCAACCAAACCAACCATCCATATCTTTGGGTCACCTCTAAACTAGTCCTAGTCCATTATGGAGTATACTCTACATGCGTTTATAGACTAGTCGCTTTATCTGCAGGGATGTATACACACTTGTAGTTTGTGTCTATGAGTGCGTAACTGGTAAATATTTAACAAATATAATTACAATGCATACTTATGTACATTAGGGAGATAACTTTTTAACAATTTTTTAAAATATCAAAATTGGCATAGCACAGTCCGATAGAGCATAAAAAACTAAAAGAGAACTTATATATATATTTTCGCTAAGGTCAAACAAGTTCATAGACCAACCGCGATGAAATTATCAAAATTTAAAATCTTCTTTTTGTATTTTGCATTACTTGGTAGTTAGCTCATAGGAAGTTGAATTAAGTTAACTTCAGTGCGTTATGTTCGTAGCCGACTACTCTGTTGCTAATAGGGCATTCACAACTATGATGTATAGAAATATAGTTGTGCTGCTGAAAGAAGCAGTTATTTAAAATAAATCAGTGCAACCGTATATATTTAACTGGGAAATGAATGCTAATAACATGTCACAGTATAACTTTTCTCGACATCAAATTATAAACTCAATAAACAAATCATATGCCACCTTTGGTTTATGTTGAAATATTTAAACTTTCTTATTCAAAATATATATTGTCAGCGTCAAAATAAAGTGTACAAAAACTTTTTCTACAATAAAGTATTTTTTTAGTCTTTTAAGATATGACTAAGTTTATCATTTTAGGATTTTTAATATTAGTATACTAATCTCTAATTAGCTTTAGAAAGACAATGAGAAATTTCATGCAAATACATAAATAATGGAACAAAAACAAATTCAAATGTATATTTTACGCGTCAAAATAAAGTGTACATGTTGCATGTGCATCATTTCAGCGGTGTGCTGCTGTAAAAGAATACCGTTATATTTGGTTGTTTACTTTATTTTAGCATTCTACTGAACCGTTTTTATTGTTTTATGTAAATTAATTGTGATCGGCAGAGTAAGATCTCCTCGTGTGAAGTAAATTTTTATTTTTTTGGAATGGGTAAACAATCTTCTAGTGATATTAGAGAATTAGTAATCAAACTTCGGAATGAAGGAAAAACTTTCAGAGAAATTGGCTTTATTATAAACAGAAGCCACAATGCTGCAAAAAAAAAATTATTGATAAAAACGAAAAATACGGCAAAATAGAAAATCGTCCAGGGTCGGGCCGGCGAAAACTTTTAAAGGAGGCTGAAATAAGATCTATAGTGCGCGATGTAAAAAAGAATCATTTTAAAAGTGCCGTTAAAATATCAGAGGAAGTTTCGGCAACATCAGAAACTACCGTAAGTGCCAGTACAATACGACAAGCATTACACGAAAACGGGTAACATGGTCGATTCCCACGAAAGAAACCACTAATATCACCAGCTAATTAAAAAAGACGCCTAGAATATGCCAAAAAGTATGAAAATAAAGATGTTTCATTATGGAATAATGTGCTTTTTAGTGATGAAAGTAAATTTGATGTGTTTGGCCAGAAAAAAACAGTAAAAGTATGGAGAATAAAAAACTATCAATATGCTGACCAAAATTTAATAACCACGGTTAAGCATGGAGGGGGTTCGGTGATGGTGTGGGGATGTATGGCGGCAAACGGAGTTGGGAATTCGGTTTTTATTGAAAGTACAATGAATAAGATGGACTACCTGAACATTTTGCAAAACAACGTGCCGGTCAGTGTGGAGAAATTGGGGTTGGAAGGATCTTGGATTTTTCAACAGGACAACGACCCCAAACATACATCCCATATAGTAAAATAATGGCTCCTGAACCGCTCTCCCAAAACATTGGATCATCCTCCACAATCACCGGACTTAAATCCAATTAAACATTTGTGGGAGCATTTGGACCGCCAAGTTCTAAAAAGGACAATTAGCAATAAGGATATGCCGAAATCCGTTATAATGAGAAATGGAGTAAAAGTGCTATATTCGGCCGTGCCGAATCTTATATACCCTTCACAACGTGTAGTCATGCAATAACAGTAGTTTGTGTCACCATTCATCCCATATGAAATACGTACAAACATATATAAAAACATCCCATTGTAAAATTATAAATTCTCGTATGTATGTTAAAAGAACAAAAAAAATAAAAATAAAAAAAAAATTTAAAAAAAAAATTTTAAAAAAAATTTTAAAAAAAATTTAAAAAAAAAATATTATATATATAATATATATAAAACAAAAAAAAAATAAAAAAAAAATAATAATAAAAATATAAATTTTTGTTTATGCACCAATGTTTCTGATTTTCAATACCGTTCTACTCCCGAATATTTCTGATATTTTAATACCTCACCCGGGTCCGAGCGATGTCGGGGGTCTTCAAAATGTTGATTTCAACATACACACGGACAGACGGACAGACGGTCAGACGGACAGACTGACAGAGCTTAATCGACTCCCCTATTCATAAGCTTTCAGAAAATATATACTTTATGGGGACGGAAATTAAAATTGTAGAAATTTCACACGGAATGACAAACCTATATATACCCTTTTTCACTGTGTGAAGGGTATAATTAGTAGAATCGATGCCCAGAAGACTAAATGCCGTGATTAAGGCAAAAGCAAAATCAACTAAATACTAAATCGATTTTATTTTCATTTTAAAACAGTTTGTACACTTTTTTTTGACGCGTAAATAATGAATTATTTTTTATTTTTGTTGTAAAACTTTTGTTGTTGTTAATATTTTTGCTGTTTTGTTTAGAATAAGGAAGAGAACTAAATACTGATTTAAAAGTACCTAAATGTAAAACTTTATCATAAATGAAAATACTGAAATAAAAACAATATTTTAAAAAATATTTGTGTACACTTTTTTTTGACGCTCACAGTATGTATACTTCAAGATATTTTTACCATTTAACTTCAAGTAATAGATATGTCCTGGCTTGTTAAAACCTGCAACAAAAGTTTAAATATTTTCTTTTATAGTAAAACAAAAATTGCTGCTAAATTTTTTATCATAATTGTTTTTATGTGAATCGTGTGTGTATTTAGAAATCTAAATATATAAAAAGAGAGTAATTGCATGCACAGTGGGAAAGTTAAAGTGTTCCCTTGAAACCGACTCGTTTGTTTTTCAAAAAAAGTATTTGGTACTTATGTGATTAATTTTTACGTAACCATTTTTTTTTTGTAATAAATTTAATTTAAAATACATATCGTTTAGATGTGTTATTATAATTATGTGCATATATTAGATGTTGTTACAGAATTAGTTTCATTAGATTTTAATTTTATTAGTTTCATTTACATAAGCTTTACTTATGTTTATTTATTGTACTCTTGTCCAATTTACATTTTCTTTTACAACTTTAGTAAACAGCGTTTTTGTTGCTTTTTGAAATGTTGTTCGCAACAAAATTCTCATTAAATATACGTTGTGAAAAGTTAATTTTATTTTCGATTTTTTTATTTTTTTTTTCAATTTTGATACTTGATGATATCAAATACTAAATTTAAATTTTTCTAATTGAACTACAAAAGAGGAAATTTCTTAAAATAATTGGAATATTATGAGTAAATATGTATAAATAGAGAATAGTAAAACATTGCAAATATAAATTATAAAATTAATTAATTAGAATAAGTTTATTGTTTTAGGCCACCAACCACTTAACAAAATTGTATTCTTACAAAAACTTAATATGTAAGAAAATATAAATTTGAGCGGAAGTATTGAAACTAGTAAAAGAAAAGTAAGAGTGCTATATTCGGCTATATATTGCGCTAGTCAAGTGCTTTTATCTGATACCTCTATAGACTCTATCGGTTGTATAGAAACTAACTGCCTGCATATCTAAATGCGAACGAAATTTTAATTTTTTCAAATATATTGAAAATAACAACAAAAACTAATAATTTGTTTTTGTTTACAACGTATTTGTACGAATGAAATTTTTGCTTGGGTTTTCTTTCGACATCGTTAAACAGGCTATAAAAAAATTGATTTTTAAATTAATAGTTTTTCTCAGAAATAATTTTTGAAGTTTACAGTTTGGTGAATTCAACGTGTCCAAAAAGCCTTTATAGCCCGTTTTAACGATGTTAAACGAATGTGTTCTTTTCTATTCTAAGCGAAAAAACACTGACTTGGGTTCAGCTAACTACACTGTATGCGAAAGATAACTTGAAAGACGGCACAAAAAAAAACGTAAGATTTTTTATAGAAAATTTGATTTATCTATATCGAACGTACGGTCGGCAATGCGAACGCAAATGTCAAAATCAGTCATATGTTCTTTTGATTACGAGTGGTCAAACTTATTTTGCAAAAAAACATTGTAATTGTAATAAAATAATTTTTTTTTATAAATTTAATTTTGTTAATAATTTTATATTAAAAAAAATAAAATCACTCAAACGTTTTTACTATATTTTTTTTTCTTGTTTTTATCTCTTTTGAGACTGTTTGCAAAATATTTTGCAAATCTTCTAAATTAAACTTTTAACCATTTTTTTAGAAAATACTTTTCAGTTAATAGAATTATTTCAATCTAAAAAATATATTTATATATTTTTTCTAATCTTTTGTATTGAAAAATTTAATTTTTTTAAATCTACAAACAGACACACACTCACACAGTAAGTTTACAACTTTTTTATTCGTTTTTTTTCTATTTTCTTTCGTGTTTTTTGCACTTTTTAAATACAACTGATCATTAAATGGGAGGGTTGGATTCTTGTAGAAACAACTAAGAAGATTTTATGTAATTTTTAATAAAAATCGCTAGAAAAGTTCACAATTTCGACTCTGGCATTCTTGTAATTGTTTTATACGTAACAAGAATTACGAAACACAAATTAGCATACGTAAGAACAAGCGAATACCTAATAGACAAACCAAAATTTATTCGAAAGTTAAACAAATCGTTAAACAGGATATTAAAACAACATGCATAAGGACAGACAGACATTTCTCAATCGAATGTCCTATTAATAAGATTTCTCAAAATATATTCCTCATGGGGTGTGAAATGCATATTGTAAAAATTTCACAGGGAATGACAAACCCTTACACTTTCTGTGAAGTTTATACAAAAAAAAAAATATTGTAAAATTAAAAAAAAAAAAATTAAATTTAAGAATCCAACCTTTACAAAGGTATAAATGAAACAATTTGTAATATGCCCAACAAAAAAGAGAAATGCAAAAGAAATAGTGAATGCATAAGTTAGACCCATGATTAAGTGGTCCAATTTAGCGAAACATGCATGATTTTTACATTAACGTGTCATCGGAGAGCATGTGTTTATATGAATATATTAATAAATTTCACTCAATTCCAATAAGTGCATGGGTTCCTTGCATGATTACTAACCCATGTTTCATGAGTTAATAATGTTTGTTTACATGAATTGCCTAAGATATTTTGTATTAATTTCAACGAATTTTAAAGCACATCATAAAAGGCTAACTATTTTGGATTTGGAGAAGTCAGTTTTTGTGCCTCCTCTTGCACGTTTGAACTAGAAGTCATGACAAATGTTATTCACCTTGAACTAAGTAGTACAATTTTTTTTTGCTGGGTACAGATATAAATTTAAAACATTTGTAATCGTTTTGTTCCTATGCAAATTTTACTTTTGTACTTTTCTTTATTTAAAAACGTATAAAAAAGGTAAGTTTGAAATATTTGTATTTACGTCAAATTAAGTTAGGTTAAAAAGGAAGCTCAAACCCACGACAGGTAAACACTTATGCCCAATTGGCATGTTGTGCGCTTCATATGAATAGAATAGTTAGAATAGAAAGAGAATAGAAGAGAAAGAGAAGCAGACTAGTTTAGAGTCTCTGGCGGGAATCGAACCCGCAACCCCCAAACTAGCAGACCAGCACACTACTGACTAGTCTACCAGGGGCACCAAGCGTTAAGGTGTGACTAACAATTAACATCGTTCGTTTTGGTTGGACCACCCTGTACATACAATATATGTTGCTTAACTCTCGGAAACTGTATAACGTTATTTCGTTCACGTTTTTTATTGCTTAATTTATTTTTTTTATTTTTCTTTTCTAACTTTTTGTGGTTTTTCTTACTTTTTTGCTGTCAAAGTCGATAAATAAAAAACAATTTTCTCTCTTCTCTGATTTATTTTAAATATCAACCCCTAATACCTGAAAAATTTAAACAAAAAATTCTCTGCGATAATGAATAAATCTGTGGTTTTCGTTGGCAACCCATATGTCTTAAAAACAAAATTTTTAGGACAGCCACAAAACCGTTTTATATAAAACAACGGGTTAGGTATTAAACTTTTTAAACTTTTTTTAACCATTCATGTCAATAAAGATCTTGAAGTGTTCTTATAAAAATTAGATCATAGCGATTACCAAAATAAACAAAAGTATACGAAGGCTAAAAGTGTTTGCAGATAAAGCAGCGTATGTCAAAATAGATTGTACACAAGTATCTATTCTACTTCTAGTAAGCTGAAAAATTATCAGAAAATTACTTTCAAATGTGCTCAGAAATAACAACGTATGTGGTTGTGTTTTTTTCTAAAAAATCTGAAAGGGTCCGTCTTATTTCAGAAATTTTTAAAACCAAGTAAAGGGCGTTTAAAACCAAGCAATATGGCATTATCAACTCAAACTCATGAAAGAAGAATATACGCGGATGCCCATGAAAACCACAGAAATATGATTTGAAATAAACTAGCGATGAAATTAATGTAGCCAATAAATTATTCTTATTTCGTAGAGAGTTGCAAAATAAATCTCCATAAAATACGCCATATCAGTATGGATTGGGAAGGTAACCCTTGAAAACGAGTGATATTTGTTCATGTGAACAAGCTTTACTTGTTGAATTGCCAGAGTATACTGATAATGAATATAAGCCCCCACCATTTTTTTGGTTGTGGACATAAAAAGACTAACACGCTTTATTAGTACGACAGCTAGTTTTACAGTCATTCCCATCGGAAGTTCTAAAAGACTAAAAACAATTTATGAAAATATACTTAAGACAGAATATTGACTAACGATAAAATTTATAATAAAAAGCAAGGCACATTTATTCATCAGGTAGTCTTGTTTCTTCAGCTGAATATTTTTTTCTTCACCTATTTTAAATTTCATCTGTCAAAGTCGATAGATAAAAAACAAATTTCTCTCCCCTCTTATTTATTAAAAATGTCACACTTTATACATAAAAAATATACACAAACAAATTCTCCAAACTGCAATTACCTGATGAAGTAATATGCCTTGACAAAAAGTTTGTATAAATTTATTGTATAATTTATGATAAAATATTATCTCATAAATAGCTCTTTCGATCTTATCTGCAGCATAGAATAGCATAGATTATGAATTTGGTTTATTTATTTATATTTTCAAAAATAGTTATTATGTTTCTTTAACAGAATCCTAAGTTAGTTTTTTATAAATGGTCCGCTGTGTGGCACGTAGCGCCGTCCTTTTGAAACCAAATGTTGCCAATATCCTCCTCTTCAATTTTTGTGAACAAAAATTCGTTCAACATGGCCCGATAACGATTGCTATTGACTACGGCCACTCCTTGCTCATTTTCGAAGAAAAATAGCCCAATTATGCCTCTGGACCAAAACCCGCAACAAACAGTGACTCGTTTTGGGTGTATCGGCTTTTCAATGTATGCGTGCGGGTTTTCTGTTCCCAAAATGCAACAATTTTGCTTGTTTACATACCCGCCAAGATCAAAATGAACTTTATCTGAAGAGATGATTTTTTTTGGCAAAATCGGCCAAAGTAAAGTCGCAATATTTCCCAGCGTTGTTCAAGCGTATACACAACCATATTCGTTCAGCGGAAGGATAAAACTAATTATCTGTCAAATCAGACATGAGCTAAGTGCTACCATTCGCGAAATAGGCACTAGTTGAAAAAAGAAACATTAGATGGCGGACCCTTTATTAATTATTAGTTTTCAGTTTTTATTAACAAAGTAATATTGTCATAAAACTACAGGAGTTCGAAATATTTAACAACTATCTGAAAGCAAATGCTTACCTCTGAACACACTGTTATGCATAAAGCTTTTTCTGAAAAAAACTTTAAATTCTCCTCTCATATGTGTCTTTTTTTTTAATTCCTGAAGAGGGTCAAAATTGCACACGCTTGGACAAAAATTTTGTATATTCTCCTTAACATTGTTTAAAATATTTTTATACTAAATATTAGTTAGAATCTTTTAGTACATATTTATAACATATAAGCACAAATAGATAATAAAAACCTTTAGGTCTAAGTGTTAATAACCCAGAAAGTCATTTTAGCATTTATGTCTAGTAAGAAACATCTTACTTATCTACATGCATACACTCACTCCCATACATACACACATACACACACTTATATACTCACATGCAGTATCCTATTCTAAACACATGCACGTTTACATACATACCACGAAGCTAATGCAAATATATTATTTTATTAGAAATGCTATGCTTGCTCTCTAGATGAGTTTCTATTACACACTATAGGTTTTATGGCTGTTTTTTTTTCAACTTATTTTAAAGGGCTACTTAAGTAGTTGTTATTGCATGAAAATGAATTTCTGCTAAAACAAACTGGAGCAAAGAAAACAAAATCGAAAAATATTGAACCCCTAATGCATGACTCAGCGGAAACGGAAGAAGACTTTATTAGTCAATAGCTGGAGACAAAAATTTTAATTGTAGTCTATTGTAGTTTTAGATTTTGCTGTTCTCTCTTCTATATATGGCCCTGCTGTGGTTGTTATTTTCTTTATTGCTTTAAGTTGTGATAACCAAATGTGCTGCTTTTAAAAAAATTTATAATTTTTTTCTTGTTACAACAAATAAATCAGTTTGAAACAAATAAATAGAGAAATTTAATTGATAAAGATAAACAACAATGGAAGAAAGTATATATCACACATTTTTTATGTAACACAAAAGTAACACACATATAATAAATGTAGTTGTTGAATTAAATTTGTTTATATTTTTTTTAATGTACTAAATAGAGTGTTTGTGTGCTATTGTAGCCGGAAATATAATTGTGTGTTGGGTGGGCGTGTGTGTATGTGTTTGAGATGGATGATTTAGAAGTGTGAGTGCATTTTAAAATTTTTTTATATATTTATAAACAAACTTAATTATAAAAATGTATGATTTTTCTAAATGGCCAATTGCTAGAGATTTAATAACTTTTATTTATTTACTTATTGTTTGATATTTATTTTAACATCTAGAAAATAAAATAATTGCTATGTACATACATCAATATTGAGAGATAATATAAAATCTAGTTAGTATTAAAATATTTATTTTTATTTTTATTTATTCGTTATTTAAATTAGTTTAAAGTGTTTGTAGTAAAAAAGCTAACTGGAAAATATTTTTTTTGAAAGCATACATAAATATAGAAAATAAAATTATTATTGAAAAAATCTATGTTTTTGTGAATTATGGGATTTTTTTTTGACTCATATTCCATAAGGAAAAAAAATTGAACTTTTTGCGATGACTGGAGCTTTGTTGCCATTTTTGTTTCAATTTAAGGTCAGTGGTTTCAAATCCAATGTACCTTTTTCTCCATCAGCTTAAGCGATTTTTAAAAATAATTGTTTTTTTCAAATTTTTTAAGTTCAGCAAAAAATAAAAAAAGACATCGATTATATTAAATACTTCATTAAAAAAGGACGAAGTATGAAAAAATCAATTTTTATTTGTGATAATGAAAGAATATATTGGAAAAGTAAGTTTTAATCCCGACACCAGCCGAGTGGAATGCATTTTCGAAACCAGCTACGGTTTCATCATCAGCACTCTTTGATCTGAATGTCTTAGTGTTGGATGTAAATATCATCTGTTTAACTCACAAGTTTATACGAAATTTGATTCTGTGAATTAAACTTCACATACATATTCATATCTTTTGCTGTAGTGAGTGAGAACGAAATTAACCAAACTTAAGCTTTTCCCCTTTTTCTTTGTTATTCTTTTCAATTATCACATTTGTTATTCTTGCTTTAAACCATCAGTCTGATGGTAATGAAAGCTAACAACACTAAGACATTCCGATCAAAGACTGCTGATGATGAAACCGTAGCTGGTTTCGAAAATGCATTCCACTCGGCTGGTGTCGGGATTAAAACTTACTTTTCCAATATATTCTTTCATTATCACAAATAAAAATTGATTTCTTCATTTAATGATTAGAAATTTAATAATAAAATGAACTAGAGCCAAACTAAAAATTAATAAAGTCTTTGTTAAAAAGTTCAACAATAAAATAAAAAAAAAAATAAAAAAAAAAATTAAAAAAATTTAAAAAAAATTTTTTTTGGCTCAGCTGGGATTCGATGCCACGTTTCTCTAACCAGCATACACGTTTGTATGTATGTATGTTGTTGTTGTAATGTTGTTTTTGTGAAAAAAAAATCGAGGTGGTCGTGGGTTTTTGCTCATATCTCAGTTGTTTATGTATCGATGTTTCTGATTTTCAATACCGATCTACTCCCGAATATTTCCGATAGTTTGATACCTTACCCGGGTCCAACCTATATCGGGGGGCTTCAAAAAGTTGATTTCAACATACACACGGACAGACGGACAGACTGACAGAGCTTAATCGACTCCCCTATTCATAAGCTTTCAGAAAATATATACTTTATGGGGTCGGAAATGAAAATTGTAGAAATTTCACACGGAATGACAAACCTACATATACCCTTTTTCACTGTGTGAAGGGTATAAAAAGAGCACATTGAAACATTTTCACATAAGGAATTTGTTAATTTTTTTTGTTACTTTTTTATATTTATTAGGTTCGAGTAATTAATTTATTTTAGCATATTTCTTTGGGAGTGAAAAAATACTAAGAAACAATTTTTTCGACATTGCGCACAAAAATTGCATTTCCCACCTCTGTTCGAATTCAAGATAACATATTTAAAAAAAATTTGAAATAAAATTGCATTGTTATGCAAATACTTTAAAATTACCAAAAGCCAGCATACACTACTATAATCTAAATCAAAGTAGTATATTACAAGGGGTTTGTTAGTAGAACAACTATTTATTTGTTGTTTACTGAATTATTTTATTTTCAAATTAAATGACTTTTCCATTCACAAGTTTGTTTTTTTAAATTTCAGATAATTTTTACAAATTTTTCTTTTGCAATGAATATTAAAACAATTGCCTTAAGTTTAACTGCAACTTATTTGCATTGTAAAAATAAATTGTTTACTCTAATTGAAGTATGTGTGCCTCATGTTAGCTTGTAACTTTAGTTCTTATTTAAGCATTTCTAAGTGCGTTTGTCTATTCGTTTGTTTACTCAATTTATTGTGGAAAATTATAAAAGTTAATTTAACTATTCACTGAAGGTCGCTCACGACGAGTTGTAAAATCCCTTAAGGATAATTTATTTTGTATTTGTCCGTTTAGTTAACAATTTAGTTAGCAGCAAGTAAAATGTAATAAATTATGGAACAATTTATTTTATAACGCTCAAAAGTTACAATGAATTAATGGCAGCATGATGATAATAATTTAAAAAAGCCTTAAGGCATAATTTAACACATTTTAGAGATATAATTTAGCTTTAAAATTTGGTATTTGAATGATGGTAATCAATGTAATTAGCGGAAAATTTTGTATGATCCATAAACTGCAGAATTAAAAGTTCTTACAAATTTTATACTAATTTTTGGTTTTAACTTGTTAATTATATACAAATTTGACTTTGTTTTTTCTTTTATATTTAGAGCGTAAATGTTTGCTTTAATATATTGATTCATAAAAATGCTTTAACAAACAATAATAAAGTTTTATATTTGACCCCAAAAAAATCTAAATAGAATGTGTTTTCAAAGAAATTCTTTAGAAAAATATTTACATTGAAAACGCTTTCATGTGGAGCCTTATTTTATACAATAAAAAAAAAAGAAGATGAAAGCAATTTGAGATAAAAACTTATTTAAAAGAAATATATTAAATTGCAAGAAAATACAAAATGAAAGAAAAGAAATTTTTCTTTATTTATTATTTATTTCTTCTTCTATACAAAACAAATTTGTATTCAAGTGTGTATAGTCCATGGAAGGTACTATGTGGCGTATTATTGTTGTAAATATTTAAGAACCACAAACATAAACGTTAATCATACGTATAGTGGCCAGCGTGAGGGCGATTGTATAATAAAATCATTAATCATAAATCGTAAATAAAAGATAATTTTTTTTATTTATATACAATTTGTGATAATATTTTTATTTCTTCATATTAAATTAAATTTTATTTTTATAGAAAATTAACGACGAATTTTTATTTGATAAAAACTTATGCTAAATTTGTATAATACAAAAATTAACGATTATTTTTGGGGTTTTTTAGAAAACATAAGTGAACTAAATTGAACTGTTTTATGTGTTGACTGAAAACTTATTGAATATTTTAACTAAATTGATTTCAAATCTAATCTCCATTTTTCTCCATCATCTCGCATTTTGCAGTTACAGGTACTAAACGTATTTCTGACTTTTTTCCAAAAATTAAAAGTAAAGGGTGTTTTTTTTACAGGTTTGTTTTTAGAATAGAGATAAAACTGGCATTTTGTGGTCAAATCTGGCAACTCTAATGTCATTTATGTTCAGTTTGGTTTGCCATTTCATCATGAACAGGTTGACAAAAGAACAACGCTTGCAAATCGTGCAAATTTATTTCGAAAATTGAGTTTGATCTCGATGCTGATTTTCATCGCAAAATTTTGTTCAGTGATGAGGCTCATTTTTGGTTGAATGGCTACGTCAAAAAGCAAAATTGCCGCATTTGGAGTGAAGAGAATCCACATGCGACCCTTGAGACGCCATTACAGCCACAAAAACTGACTGTTTGGTGTGCTCTATGGGCTGGTGGAGTCATTGGGCCATACTGCTTCCGAAATAATGCTGGAGAGGCAGTTACCGTTAATGGAGACCGGTATAGAGCCATGATAACCGACTATTTTGTTCCCGAATTGGATGGCATGAATGTGGATGAGTTGTGGTTCCAACAAGACGGCGCTACATGCCACACAGCGCACGCCACAATCGATTTATTGAAGGAAACATTCGATGAGCGCATAATTTCGCGGAATGGACCTGTCAATTGGCCACCAAGATCGTGTGATTTGACACCATTGGATTATTTTCTTTGGGAATATGTGAAGTCGCTCATCTACGCCAACAAACCAGAAACGTTAGGGGAATTGGAAGTCAACATTCGTGGCGTTATTGCCGACATACGGCACCATATGCTCGAAAAAGTGGTTAAAAATTGGACCTGTAGAATTGGCTTTATTCGAACCAGCCGCGGCGGCCACATGCCTGAAATAATATTTAAACATTAATGGCATAAAATTATCCTTCCAATAAAGCCAAATTGATGGTCATTAAAACGATTTTCTTGTGTTTTATTTCAATTCGAAGTTCTATACCACTGAAAAAAACACCCTTTACAAGAAATCATAACTTTACTCTTCGTTAAGCGATTTTTAAAATTATTTTTTTTAAAGTGTAATTGTTACCTGTGAAAAACAATCAAACTTTTGAAAATCACCAAAAAAATGACGAGTAATGGTTGTTGAAGCAAAAAAAAAAAAATAATAATTAAAATTTTTTGTATAAAAAAATCATGAAAACTTTAAAATCAAAAAAAAAGTGTACAGTTTTATTACTTTCGCGTAAAGCCACATAACCTATGAACTAAAAGAGCCATTGATCATGAAAATCGATGAACGCGTTTCGCTTGTATTCACAGTTAAGTGAAGGTACCTTGTTTTGAAATAAAGGAAAAAACGTTAATGACTTTTAATGATTCCAACACAAATCGCTTAATATACATCAGCTAAATACACATTCATCAGTGCCATGGCACAAAAGTATCATAAAAAAATAATTAAAATCAAAAAGTTGTATATCGATTTGAACGACAAGTAGCTCGTTTTGTTTGAAACATATTTGCCTATACGTTCGCAAAAAATAACATGTTGACAAGCTATTACCATAATATAAATATTATTTATTATGAATAAAATAATTTCTTAAAAACTATTGATAGATTTTGGTTTTCTGTCAGGCATGTCACAGTTATAAATTATATTCGCATTTGTTTTCTTTCACCACTTTTAATTTCTTTTGTGAAATTTATATAGACACTAGAAAAGCCCGGCGCGCGTTGCTACGCCCCTTAATGAATAAAAATGCATTCTGAATTTTAATTGAATATCAAGTGCAAAAAGCTAAAAATATAACTTTTTTTAATGGGCATGACAGCTCGATATGTGTGTAAAGTTTCAGAGAAATCGGTCTAGTGCAAGTACCTCAAAATTATAATTTTTTTTTTATGGGCGTTGCCCTGCCCACTTTTCTAATCACGAAATTATATAGTCATGACAGCTCAATATGTGTGCAAAGTTTCAAAAAAATCGGTAGAGTGCAAGTACCTCTAAATGATAACTTTTTTTTTATGGGTGTGGCCCTGCTCACTTTTCTGATCACAAAATTATAAAGTCATGACAGTTCAATATGTGTGCAAAGTTTCAGAAAAATCGGTCAAGTGCAAGTAGCTAAAAATGATAACTAATTTTTTATAGGCGTGGCCCCGCCCACTTTTTTCTATCCAAAAACACTCCCTGGAATGTGTAAAACAACTTGCCAAAGTTTAAGTCCGATCGGTTTTACAGTTTCGGAGTATGCAAAATTTTATTGAAATCGGTTCAGCCGTTTAGAAAAAGTTTGGTGACAAACACTGTGACACGTGAATTTTATATATTAGAAAAGATTGTTATTAAACTAACTCACTTTCTGCTGTACGAGTGGTACCGCACAAATTAAAAAAGCTCTCACTGTGATAGTACTCAGGATATATGATATTAAAAATTCACTTTGTATGGGAACTACCACGCCCACTTATCCGATCCCGCCCATTTTCGGCATGGCTACTCACATTAATAATTATAAGGCCGAACATAAATTTAAAAAGCTCTCCCTGTCATAGTTATCAAGATATATGATATTAAAAATTCACTTTGTATCGCAGCTACCACGCCTACTTATGCGCTCCTGCCTATTTTCGGTACGGCTACAAATAGTAACAACAAATGATGTCGCACGAATTTTCGAAGCTCTCCCTTTCATAGTAATCAAGATATATGATGTTAAAAATTCACTTTGTATGGGATGTGCCACGCCCACTTCATTAAGGAATATAAAAAACAGTTATAAACCTATTCTCAGACCTATAGAACGTGTATGCAAAATTTCATTGAAATCGGTTCAGCCGTTTCGGAGGAGTTTGGTGACAAACACTGTGACACGTGAATTTTATATATATAGATAAATATTTGCATTCTTCTAATTAAATAGCTCTTAGTGTGCATACTTTTAGGGGGTTCAAGTAAATACGAATTTGCTTATAAGCTTTTTACCTTAAAATAAAATGTAAAAAGTGACACATGAAACTTTTTTTGTTAAAAAAAAAAATTAAAATTAAAATTAAGGAAATCTGATTAGGGAAAAATAGAAAATTAAATAATTTCGATCGGATTGTGTGACAGAAATATATATTGGATTTCTCTTATTAGATTGCAACGAAACATAATTAGTAAACACTAAAGAAAGTCACAAACGTAGCAAAAAAGGCTTACAAGTAATCTCAATAAATTTAGAATAGTACACACAATATTCTCATTACTCTCTCATTTCAAAATACATACTTGCAAAATTGTGTTTTGCTTAACGATAAAAATATTGAAGAATGGAACAAAACTGAAATAGAATAATCTTGAAATAAAATAAGGCTGAATCAGAATAAAAATTAAACTAAAAATGAAAAATAAAATTGAAATAGAACATTCAAGACATGTTTGAATGTTTTGATAGTAGATCTAGACTAAAGAATAACTTGCACTTGAGATCAGTTCACATGTATTAAACTAATATCTTATAAGAAAATATTTCTCTTTAAACTGATTTTAATTATTATTATTATTATTTTATTATTTTATTTTTAATGTAATTATTTAGTAACACTGCTGTTTAATATTTTTTAGATTTTCTCTATTGTACTCGATACTTTTGTTATGATTTATCGTAGTTTAATTCCATATCAAATATCTGACTATATTTAAAAATATAAATAATAACAAAGCTGTAGAGAAAAACTTTTCTAGTAATTATTAATTTCTTTTAGTGTGAGTAATGTTTAGATTTTTTTTGTTATTTATGTTAACATTGAAATATAGTGACTAAAAGTAGTGTATAATAGAAAAGATAACTTTTAGAATAGTTTATGCAGCTCTTTTGTAAACACCATGAATACTGATACAGTACGAAGCGGAACATAATGTAGGTATTTTATTTTGTTGGTGTATTAGCGTTAGATTTGCTTTTGCACCCCCTCCTCAGAATTAAAAAAAAATTATTATTCATATAAAATTAAATCAGTTTAAGATTTTGTAAAAAAAAAGAATAAATTAAGCGTTTGTCACCCCTATAAAAATTGTAGCTATATTCATCGTTATTTTCCAGCCTTCCTACAGGCAAACTAAATCAGCAAACCGTTTAGTGACTAACACTTATTTGTTTTATTTGCACCAAGAAAAAAGTAACTCGTTAATTCAATAAATAATAATTACATTACTTCTTAATGGATTATCAAATTTGGTAAAAGCACACATGTAAGATAGCTATAACCATCACTAAAGTACGACCGCAATAGGTCAAATCTTGAAAATTTCTTATTTCAAAAAATTTTACATTATCTTAATTTCTTGTCTTAAGAAAATATTTAAAATTTTTTTTTTTTTTTGTAAAAACTAATTTTAGTATTTGAAAATATCTTCTGTATTTGGTTTTCTTTTTCTTGCTTTTCCTTTGACGCAAGTGTTGCTTTTTGTAGCAATTATTGTAAAAAGACATGTAATTGTGTTGGTAAATAATATTTTGCTGTCAGATATAAAACAGCTTTTATTAAATTAAGATATGTTAGGTTGCAAAAGAGCGATGTACTAAATGCCCTACATAATCAGAAATCTAATTCAATCAAAAGTTCGACTTATTAAATAGTTTATTTCATGCTATAACACACACTAATAATCGACTACATGACTATGCAATTCAGAATTGACACTAAATATTAATAACTGAACTATGTTATAGTAAATTTTATATTACATACTTAACTGTTTTAAAAAAATATCAAACTTACATATTCTTTAAAAGTATCTGAGCCTTAATTTAAAATTTGTTGGATATGATTTTAATCTTCATTACGCCACTTGGTACTGACATAAAACAAAAATTCCTAGGACTGCAAAAAAACCCTTAATTTTACATTTATTTGAAATAAATTTATATTATACACTTTTATTTATTTGTTTTTGCAATACGACTAACAAAGAAGCCCTTAAAAATTTATTGCATATAAATCCTCTTTTCTTGGTTAAATATTTTCGCAATCAGATTTCGGTTTGTAGGCATGCATAAATATTTATTTGTTGTACGGGCATAAACTTTTTTCAGATGTTTGTAAGTTTAAATAAACTTTTCATATCCTGTTTGAATTTATTTATATGTTTTTTAAATTTATTGCCATACTTTGTGTCGCTCATGTGGGTTAAATTGCCAAAAAAAATGAAGTGTACAATGAAAAGTACCCTTTAGGCCTGATTTACAAACTACAAAACAAACACACATACTAAAAAAATTAAAAAAAAAGAAACAAAAAAAATATAAAACAAGTAAGAGCGCTATATTCGGCCGTGCCGAATCTTATATACCCTTCACAACGTGTAGTCATGCAATAACAGTAGTTTGTATCACCATTCATCCCATATAATATACGTACATACATATAAAAAACATACATATATAAAACATCTCATTGTAAAATTATAAATTTACGTATGTATGTTTAAAAAAAAAAATAAAAAAAAAAATAAAAAAAAATTAAAAAAAAAATTTAAAAAAAAATTAAAAAAAAAAATTAAAAAAAAAAAATTTTAAAAAAATAATTAAATATATATAATAAATATAAAACAAAAAAAAATAAAAAAAAAAAATTAAGAAAAAAATTTTAAAAAAATAATAAAAATATAAATAATATATTAAATAAAAAATAAAAATTAAAAAAAATAAATAAAAAAAAAATTAAAAAAAAAAAATAAAAAAAAATATAAAAAAAATTTTTTTTTGGCTCAGCTGGGATTCGATGCCACGTTTTCTCTAACCAGTATACACGTTTGTATGTATGTATGTTGTTGTTGTAATGTTGTTTTTGTGAATAAAAAATCGAGGTGGTCGTGGGTTTTTGCTCATATCTCAATTGTTTATGTACCGATGTTTCTAATTTTCAATACCGTTCTACTCCCGAATATTTCTGATATTTTAATACCTCACCCGGGTCCAAGCGATATCGGGGGGCTTCAAAAAGTTGATTTCAACATACACACGGACAGACTGACAGAGCTTAATCGACTCCCCTATTCATAAGCTTTCAGAAAATATATACTTTATGGGGTCGGAAATGAAAATTGTAGAAATTTCACACGGAATGACAAACCTATATATACTCTTTTTCACTGTGTGAAGGGTATAAAGAAATGCAGTAGTTTTATATACATATACTCACAATGTATGCGTACATACATGTGTATATGTAACTACATTTATGTGTACATAAAGTTATTTACAGTTGTGTATGTGCTACTGCATGAATAAACAATAAACACACAACGCACAATAAATTACATACTTTCATCAGTTTGAGCACACACATTTATGAGTGTAAGTTAGTATGTATGTAATAGTTAAAAATCACTCATGTAAATATTTTCTGAAATAGTACAAAAATTTGGTCAACAATGTAGAAAAACGAAACAAAACTTAAGTGACAAAAAAAAGCAACAACAACCTTGATTTTACACTATAGACACATTTCAACACTTCTACACACTCACGTAGACAGCATTCATAAAGACACCCCAGAGGGAAAAATGGTACGTTTTCGAAATTGCCAAACCTTTTTGGGGATCTTTTTAAATAAATATTTTAAATATTAATTTAAGATGGTGTGTTTTTAAAAAAAAAAAAGTAATTGTATTATATGCTATCGTATAGAACATAAACATTGATGTTTTGGATAAGAAGGTCTTGTAGAATTTCTTTAAAAATTTCTAATCAAGGAGACCCTATTTGTAACAATATATCGTTAAGTTGATAATGAGATATAGGAGGTCATCGGAAAGTTAAGAAATAACAAAGCAGTAAGCGAATTTCAATTACGGGCTAAAATTTTTCGGGTTAATATCGAATTCACAACTGAACTTCTAGGACAACACAACTCAGCAGTCTGGGAGTAGGAAAGGCCTCCACCAAATTGAAAAATTGGCATTATAGTTAAGTAAACTAAAAGTGGCGGCTTAAAAGATTGCAAGAATTGGAGACGAATTACTCTTTCTAATACCATGTACAAAATATTGGCTGTCGTAATACAAGAAAGGCTTCAAAGTGAAATGGATAACAACCTACGTGATGGATAGATAGGTTTCCGCCTAAACTCGAGCTGCGTAGACCATGCCAACACTCTACTCATTATAATAGAACAATCCCTAGAATGGCATACTCCCCTGTACCTTCTGATCGAAGACCTCAAGAAAGTATTAAGGAAAAAAGAAGTACCCCAGAAAATAACTCGAATCGTCAGAGCTATATACAAGGACGCAGATCTTTCAGTTCTTAACAACGGGAATATAAGTCAACTATTGCACACAAATACTGAAGTAAGTAATATATGACATCATTAGCGAAGTCTATTCAGAAAGAAAAGAAATCACATGAAGTCTCTTTTGTCATCTTGACAATTTGAATTATGCAGATGATATTTTTCGCACAAGATCTCCAACAGGCAGGCAAAGTAGAAGATTTGGAAAAATTAGAACACAATGTTTGACTTGAGATAAATATCAAGAAAGTTAAAGATATAAGAATTAATAACTTGAACACCGATAACATCATGCTAGAAGGCCAACCAGTTTAAGGTCAACAAATAACAGGGCCGGAATAAACTTAAGTAGGAATCAAGCGAGAGCTGCTTCCGGAATACTAGAACTAATATGGAGATGCTCATAAATATCCAGACGAACCATGTTTAGAATATTCAACGCAAGTGTAAAGTCTACTCTGCTGTACGTAAGTAAAACTTGGTTAGTATCAACACCATCACGTAAAAGCTATAGGTATTCATATAAAAATGCTTCAGAATCATATCCAGAACAACATACGCAATGCGAATCTTTGGAAACTTATCAACGAGGAACCCATAATAAAGCAAACAAAACGCAGGAAATGGAGGTGGATCGATCATACTATCAAAAAAATCCTGATAGTATATTAGAAATGGCAGGTGGATCGAAACCTTAAAGCTTATAAAGTCGGGATTGGCCAAGGAACACATGGAAACGTACCATCAAAAACTAGAAAAGTACAATCTTACATGGGAAGAAGCGAAAATAACTGCAACAAATTGTGTAAAATGGATATGCTTTGTGAAAGTCATTTGTTCCCAAGAGGCGTAATAAAGCAAATAAGTTGAATATTCGTAGAATTCTGGCGATTGCAAAAATGGTACAAAAGTGGAAAAAGTCTTTTAATTTCCATTGGAACACATAGCCGCACCAAATGTTTACCATTTACCTTTATCATTACACAGAATTTTTATCTCACTGCAGAATACTTGTAGATCTGCCAGGTCTGTACTGTCTAATAATATCGATAGCTGGCCTTCTGATTGTATGTTTCAGACACCCTCATTTACGCGCTCGCATATTCAACCACAAAGATCTGATTTGTTATATTCCACAAATCTTGATTTGATATTGTGGCTGCCCAGAATATTCTAGGTAGTTTAAGTTCATGACTGGTTTGAAGTGTGCTGTTCTGCTTTGGATTTTTTAAAGCTCGTTTAATGAATGACCGCATCATTTGTGTAAATAAACATCCTAAGCCTTTGCTTTTCATCTGAAATTTAGATCATTTCTATGACAAACCCATAAAACATTTAATCAAAGAAAGAAATGCGTCGTCCTCGATGAAAGGCGCGTTTATATACTTATACGGTCTTCGAGAATTACAGATTAAAGCCTAAGACTAAAGTCGGAATTTCAGTTACTTCCCGGATTTAAACTAAGAAAATCTCAATATTATTAAGCCTGAAATTCCAGGTCTTATCGGAAACAGAATTTTCCGTTTGGCATTTTAAATTGCCTCATCAGTAAGTAATTTACCGCAACAAAGTGTGTTTAAAAGAATGTCAAAACGGTGTCATACAGACTCCACTTGAATGTTTGCGTGCAGTGAACTACCACGTTAACCAACGTATTTAAAAGAAAGTGAACATATAAAAATGTGAATGTTGACTATAATTTTCATATAACAATTCGAAAATCATGTAATTAAAAACTTTCTATAGACTGCCATTTTGGATCTTTTTATAAAAACTTAATTTTACATGAAAAGTTTTCAATGTGTTTAAGTATCGTAAACAATATTTAAACAATTTTATTTTTGCTGCACACCACCAAAAAACTTCATTACCAAAAAGGGGCTTTTTTAATCGCCATTTTATATGCAATATTTTACATCGTAGATTTTAACCAAAAGCGGCTTAATCAAGCCTTCCTAGAAAACGTAGCGGTAAGTAAGGAAAATATATACTTTCAGCGGCTTAACTACTGCTTAAAAATTATGTGGTACAGAAGATATACTTTGATGCGCTTTTAAATGCAAATATCTTAAACATTTCCATCGATGCAATACGATATGCGAATGAAGTCTGCACAGCTTACAAAATCCAAATATCTGTGGTGAAATTCAAGGCATATTTATTCATTAGGTAGTACTAATCCGTCAGCTGATAGATTTGTCAAAGTCTAGAGATCAAATATAGTTCTTTCTCTTATCGCAAACAAACAAAACAAAAATTTCTTTCCGAACTGCAATGACCCGATGAATAAGAATGCCTTGGGTGGAATCAAATCACCCGATGAATGCCTTGTGTGGAATCAAATCAAATATTCTCAAAACCCAAAAAATTTATTTCGTAATTAAAAATTTGTGATTAAAACTAAAAATGTCCTTAAATTTATACTCACTACTGTAAACAAATATGTGTTAAACGAGTGGTGGTCGTGCGTTTTTTTTTATATTTCAAATACACATGTTTGTGCATTTATGCTGGTTGCATTTACAACATGAAAGTGTTATTAACTGTATTCGTATTTATGTTTC